>PVKU01000091.1:0-600000 GCA_004027475.1 Anoura caudifer | reverse complement strand
TCCCTGGGCCCAGACAGAATTCCTCAGGATTCCATGGGGCTCATTTCATTTTCTAGTTCTCAGTTAGAGTCAGGGGGAAACATTGTTTTCCTGGGGATCCCAGAGAGCTTGACTCCATGTTTTCAAAGACTAAAACATTGAGGTTATGTGACTTTACAACCTAGAAGGGAAAAACTCTAAGGCATTCCCAGGGGTGGAGGGGTCATTGCACAAGGCTGGAATCAGTGGCTTACGATCCACTTGAGAAGTGTGTTGGCAGCTCTGGAGCTGGGGGCCTCTTCCCACCTGCTCACGTGGTGGCAGGCCCCTCACCTGTCTCCGAATTCCCTTTTCACCACATTTCTGAAATAGGGGTGGCAACAGCTGCCTATGAAATGCTTTGTGACCAGGCAGCAGGCGTTGTACTGTAGCCAAGTATTACAGAACAGATGAGCTTTGTCTGAACCCATCTCCTGAGGCATTCAAGAGTGGAATATTTAGAGGAACACAAAACACCATTGCTTACAGGGTTTTTTAGCATCTACTCTCTAAATATATGCTCTATCTACTACTGTCAAGGAGGGATGGTTCCAGTCCCTGCTTGAATGCCTCCAATGACAGCAAGCTCTGTATTCCAGAAGGCAGCCCATTTCTCCGTTGTACACTTCTATCAGAAAGCTTGGCCTTATAATGAATAGGAAGCTGGTTGCTTTTAATTTGCACCCCTTTCTTTTAGGGACTCCCCAAAGTAAATCTAGCTTCCACCCACTGCACTTCCACCCTTTTTATACAGGATGTACTTGAAGGTGGCTTCAACAGCCTTCTCTTCAAGGGATCCTATAGTTGCTGCTGTCCAGGTGTAGATGTCATGCTCAGGGAAGGTGAAAAGGTGGCATGGAGGCATGGGGTTCCACCTTTGTCTCTTCCAGCCTTTGAACACTAGGAGCGAGGCCCTCCCTATACATCCTCACATCCTTGTCTCCAGTAGGTCCATGGAAACCAGTCTATTTTACTGTGCAGCTTATCAGTCAGAGTGCTGTTTATTATACCTGTGTTTATAAGCACACAGTCAAACATTAGTAAGAAAGCAAAAAAGGAATGAAGGATTAACTGACTGAGGAAAGGATCAAATACTTCTGTGATGGTCTCAGCACTGAAGCAGAAAACAAAGGTGCTTGCTCTGTTTTGCGCACCTGTGGCCTTTGGAAGAGATATTTGTCACAGATGGACTGGACTTCTGTTTAGTCATCCTGGGACTAGAAGCCACTGGTCCCTCCCTGCCATGCACAATCCTCAAGACGGCAGGCTTATACAGAGCAGCATTTCAAAAACATCAAAAAAGGCTGTTTATTCTATGCCATGGTAAAGATTTTATGATAGCTCAAATATCTGACATTCTAGGATTCATTTTGTGTTTGAGAGGCAGAGTTAGGATAGATTAAAAGATTTGAGTCCAAAATCCTGGGTTGGGGTATGGGCTATGCCACTTCTGGGCTATGTAATTATTGGCAAGTCATTTCGCCCCTGTACATCTGTTTCTGAACCAGTAAAATTGGAAAAAATTGCTAAACTGTGGTGTGTATGTGGTTGAGTGTGTTTTATGTTCAGGGGTAAATGAGCTAAAGTTTGTTCTCTAAACTGCAGGAACTATCGTCAACTTTAGAATAATCTGCCCCAGAGTCCTCCCTCCTGTTGTCTGAGATATCAAGTGCTGGTTTGTAGGGTGACAGCTTTTTACTGCATTCATTTTTTTGCAAAGTTAGATTGCATAAGCACAAGTTTGAGTTTTTATCAACAGTCAGTACATATTAAAGAGTATAACATGGGTGTTTTTGTAACTGTTGGGAAATGGAACCAATTATCTTCCATTTTAGTTTGATATCTTTGTAATAAAGCACAGACCCACATCCATGTCTTTATAGTTTGCATCTCAGGCTGCCAAAAATATATTTAGAAGCTAAGTTCTAAAACAATTATGTTCAACCTAGGACCTTCATTCCCCCTACCACACACACATCTATCCATTTATTCTTCCATCCATCTGTTAAATCATTCATACAATGATCGTATTTACCAATTTTCTGCTGTGTGTCCAAAGTGGTCCCTTGTCTGAGAGTCTCATAGTATAGTTGAAATATGAGAGATATGCAGATGTAACAGCAATAAACAGCAGGATGAAGAAAACACTACAAGGAATTTACAAACAAGCTGCTGTGGAAACACAAGAAAGGTGTAACTAATTCCATCTCCCCACTAAAAGGAGGAGAGGGAGGGTTTAGTGAAGCCTTTACAGGTTTAAAAACTTAAATTAAAACCCACATCTAGTGATAGAGTATAGGAACTTGGGGTCCTTATGGGTTTGGTTCCCTGCTTCCCCAAAGCTGTGTGGCTTGAGGAGTTCTCTATTCCCCAGGTTTCTTATAATAGTACCAATTCCCTGGACTTTTTATGAAGCTTAAGAGAGATAGTACAGTGTCAAGAAGGTAGTAGGAGGTCAATAAATGTTAGTTTACATTGATATTATTTTACTCAGGAGACTGAGACTGAGGTGAACCTCTATGAATGCATACAATTTTAAAATACAACAATGAAAAGCAAGCTTGTTCCAAACAGAAAGAATAGTCTGAGCAAAGGCCCAGGACAAAAGTTTTCAGAGAAAGACGGCCATCCCTATGTGTTTGTACAGTGCAGTGTGTGGGTGATCATGTGAATGGCAGGGGCTGGTGACGGCAGGAGGTGTGACTAAAGAAGTAGGTCACTGATCTCAGAAGACAGAGGAATCAGATATTGGTAGAGAAGGGGCTTCGAAAAAGAAGTGCATTCTCCCAGGAGGGTGTGCAAATTATATGGACTCTTCATTTACATTTATTTCATTAACATAAAGAAATTAATATTTCCATTAATTCGTATATATTTTCTATCACTCATCGGATCCCTATGCCAAATGATTTCATGTCACATCTTCAACTGAGGTTACCTGAGGGAAGGGTGGGGGTTCTTTGCCCCAGAGAGTCTATGAGGTACCCAGATTGTCATTCCCATTTAGCTAGTTTCTTGAATGTATGGATTCTTCACTGAGATTTAACTAAATAAAGCCTCATAGAATATACAAGTAGTTTTAAATGATTCCTGCAAAGAACCTGTGGGTTGAGAACAATACTTTTTACAAACACAAGCAAGCAACAAGAAAATGGTAGGGCTGAATTTACTCCTATTCCTGACTTCCCACTGGTCACATTTCAGGGGTTAAAGCCAATGATGACCTAATCAGATATAGCAAGCAGCAGACCAAAAAAAAAAAAAAAAATCTCAGCAAGAATGCTTGATATATAGGTTTATGCTCACTATTATTAATGCTAAACTTTGCCAAGAGTATTGACTATATTTTGAGATGGTAGAAAAGATAGAATATTATAAAGATTAGCATGCATTTTGAAATATTTTTATTTCATATTTCCCTTTTTTATAATTTATTTTTGATTTATTTTCATAATGGGCATAATACATTGGCATGGTTTCACACATATTATAAAGCTATTTAGGTGCACAGACAAATCTTTTTTTACTCATGGGTCTACATCCTCAAAGAAGTTGGGAGACTACTGATTTGGGGCCATGGGAAACCATTATTGGAAGCTTTTGAACAGTAGAAGACATGATCAGAGCCATGTTTGGGACGATAGACTTCCTCACATTTTCTCAAGGCAAAATGAATTGTGGCGCAAGGAATATAGGTTGGTGGAGTCTAAAGAGACTCATTGAATAGCTAGGCTCTTCCTCTTTCAAAAATGTAGTTCTGTCTTCCTTCTAAGGTAAACTACATACCTTCTCAATCCATCAGCAGGGGGTATGTAGGACATATTCCCTGAGCCAGGCTTTCTCTGGCTGCCTGCAGAGGAAGAAGACTTCCTAGAACATCCTTCAGCTAATTTCCTGTCCTCCACAATTCTTGCTTTACAAGAAGCCAACCTTAAGACAGTCCTCAGCTTTGACTCACAATTGAGGTGACTGAGCTTGTTGTGTGACACGGGGGTTCCAGGCATTCCCATCTGAAGGAGGCGGAGTTATAGAATGGTCAAAGGCATGGGCTCTGGAGTTAGACAACCTATGTCCACCTCTACCAGGTATTCTTGAACTCACTTTAGCTCATTACTTACTTTCTTTATTCCACAGTTTCTTCATCTGTAAAGTGAGGGTAACCATTGTACCCATGTGATAGTGATAAGAAGTAAATCAGAGAATGAGGGTAAAAGACAGAGTATAATTCCTAGCATAGAATAAATGACAAAGGAATGTGAGTTCTTCTCATTAAAGCGATGAATTGGAGCATGTTCTGAAGGGGCCCAGAAAAGAAATGGAAAAGGAGTTTTCCAGGAATACAGATTCTCTAATCTCCTTTAAGCAATATCCAAACAAAAGTATAAATCTCCGTGGAAGCCAGCAAGCTTAAGAATGCCAGTTGAGGAGGGTTGGCACTGAGGCAGTTGTCCCTGAGTCCCCTCTCCTTTTGACTCATCTGTCACTTCTGGATATTGCCACAGTTTCTTATGAGAAGTTGTGAAATAAATAGCCTGCACAGTAATGCTTGGGTGAATAGGTGAAGCCCGGGCATGGGGCCAACACTCCATGCACTTTAAACATCCTTAGGTTTAGTGGACTCTATGTGATTTAATTTCCTTAAAGAAAAGAAAGTGTTTGTAAGCATGTCCAGGAGGAATTAAAAATGCAAAGTTAACATTCTGAGGACTTCCAGGGTGGAATTTACCCAAAGAAAAAAGATGTGGTGGGTGGCAGGAGTAAACCCAGTTCATTTATAGCTACATCCTTTTGTTTTAGGTGTAATCAAGAGCCTGGAGAATGAAGACAGGTAATTCTGGTGTGTATTATGTCATGGCACCCATAATTTGCTTGTTTATACTGGGCTAGAGTCTCCAAAGTGCTTTCATATGTGATATCAGTGATGATGATGATGATGATGTTAGTGATGGTGGTGTTGATGATAAATTCTTTTACTTGGCCCTTTATCACCTCCCTTCTCTTTTCATCTCCCAGCAGTTCCTGCAAAAGTGTTATGATCTCTACTTTACATTTGACAAAACTGAAGCTCAGAGATTCTGATGAACCTGCTCGCAATCACACAGGTGGAAAGTGGCAGTCAGGTGAAAACCCAGGTCTTTTAAGCAGAGTCTTCTTTACATTTTGCCATTGCCACCTCTCATTTTGTCCATGTGATATTCGTAAAATAACCCAGATTCCTTTGGTTGGGAAGAAGTTTCCTTCTCTGTCAGACAGGCAGATCTGGCCATGGCATTAACATCGCTTTGTCAATTCCTCTGGGATAGCATGCATTACACCATGGTGATGATCTTCTTATGAGTGTGTCTCCCACAGTATTGAGATCTCCTGAAGAACTTCGGTGCTATCTAACTCATCTGTGTGCCCAGAACCTAAATAAGAGCCTGCTATGTGATAGATGCTTCTCAACGGAATGATGAAGAAATTAATGTCTCTAAACTAAATGTCCTCTGTAGTCCTTTCTGCCTCTTCTATTCTATGTCCTTGGAGCCCCAGCTTAGGGCCCAGAATGTTATCCATCTCTTTTAAACCTCTATAGAATCATAAACTCTCAGTCACATTCTTAAAGTATATATATCTTACCTCTTCAGCCTACCAGGTTCTTGAGGGTAAAGATTACATCTGAGCATTCAACGAGTCCCTTGTGGGAAGTAGGCCAGTTCTAGGCAGAGTGATTGTGCAGTGAATGTCCATGCACACATTCACATGATTGCCTGCACTTTGGCAAGAGCTGGTAGGACAGGTTGGTGGCAGAGCCTAAGGTGCCTTGGCAGAGATTTACTGGGTAACAGACAGAAAGAGCAGATGGCCAGGAGCCCAGTCTTTACCTGGCTTATCAGTATGGCCCTTTCGAAATCACTGAAACTGTGTCTCATGGACACTTGCAGATGGGGAATTCCTTGAAGCTAGACAATAGATCTCTGAAGTGATCAAACTTCAGGGTGAAAATTATCACTGCAACTTATTTATGTAAAGAAATGTGAACTAGAGTTTCATTGTCAGGAAGGAGCAAATATAAAGGATTTTGTGAACTTGTAGTAATCAGGAATAAATCAGGAAACTGGGATATTGAGCTAGTTAGTAAGTTTGTGAACTAGCAAGTTCATTTGCTTAGATGAGGGATTTAAATGTGATTAAAAGTAAATAAATTAAAGGAAATAATAAGCCATAATTTTACCAAGTTCCCATCTCTTTTGACCCAACAATTGTACTATTTGGGATTTATTCTAAGAAAATGTACAAGACTAGGGAAAGGAATAGTGGGAAAAGGGCCAAAGAGGCATTGCCAATAATAAAAGTAAATTGGATAGAATGTAGTTTTGGAATACTGATATAAATGATAATATATTCACTAACGTACTATTTTGAAGTCATTTAGCTAGGTCATGATAGAGACCATATTGGACTTGCTCATTGTGTGATGCTTATGAAAAATATTAGAATGCAAAATTATATGTGTGCTATAAGTCTAACACTCTGAAAAATATACGTTTTAGGAAAAGACAGGAAAGAATGAAAATACATGATTTATAAAGATAGTAAGCTTGTGGGTGGCTTTTTATTCCATATCATGGTATTATGTTTTTGTGTAATATAACAAAATTTGTTAATCAGTTACTTAGAAGAAAAACATCCTAACGAAAGCTGTGTTGCTCTCAGCAGTCATTCCAGAGATGCTGATTATTGGATTTGCTCCTTGTTATACCCTCAACTTCCAACACAGGTCCAGTTTAGATAATTTTCTTATCAGTAACAAGTTTGAAATTGTATACTTGGATGTCAGAAAGACTTTGGACAGGTAGCTATACATATGGATATGGATGTAGATACAATTGCCCTTGATGGATGGACCTCATATGTCCTCTCCTTCATCAGATGCCTGTATATGAAGAGTGGAAAGATTATGAATTTGCAGATCTAATTGCCCTTCAAAATGCAAGAGAGCTTAAAAATCAAGGGAGATTACATTTAAGGGATCCAAGTGAGGAAATGTTCTGGTCTTGTTTTCCAATGTTTCCCAGACATTCAGTCATTGTCTGTCTTTCCCAGGTTTCCCTATCACCTAGTCCTGGGAGTTAACCCACCAAACATCTTAACAATTGGAAAACCCAGACATCTTCCAGCTGACAGAAGATTAGCAGTCTCTGTTCTCAGTAAGTATCAAAGTTCAACAACAAGAAGGGAATCATCATAACAAAACCCAAAACAGTGCTCCATCCTTGAAGACCTGGATGTCCATCATCCAGGAATTCTATTTCTCTAGCTCTCAGAGAGAAATTTCAGATCTTTTTTGGTGGTGATGGTTGGGGGGAGTGCTCAAACCAAAGATTATCCCATTCATTCATTGGCCTCAGGTAATAGCAACTGGAATTGTTAATAAAACTATTAAAACAATATACTTAGATTAAGAATGAACTAATAAGTTTTACATATCACCTTTAAGCACAGTTACAGATTACATATTATAAAGAATCTCCATTGCATAAAGTAATTATGCATGTATTACCTATATCACAATTTTCACAGAGCTTTAAATTTCCATGGTCCACAATATTTCTTAATTTTTTTCCAATTTTAGTGCTGGAATATTATAATAAAAACTGAATGTTGAGGTATGTTGCTCAGTTTATTTAAATTTCTCTTTAATAGAGACCATTACTTGATCTATAATAGCCAGAAAATAAATTCCGTAGTTAACTTGGGGATTATTTATACACAAATCTTCTATATTGTAATTTTTTCTTTTGATTTGATCATATTTTATAAAAAGATAACTTATATTGCACATTTGACATGGTAGTTTTCAATTCAACAAAAACATTTTATATAAAACCAGATTCCATAGTTTGGGGATTATTTACATATAAATCTTTCTCACAATTTTTTCTTCTGATTTTATTGGAATATTACTTAACATTGCATATTTGACATAGTAGTTTTCCATTCAGAAATATCATTTTCTATAAATAAATAAACCTTTAAAAGTGAAAAAGTCAAACATTTTAGAGAATCTGGTGTTGAGCCCAGATATGCTTGGTTGTAATAGCTTGCTAATAGTATTAACAGCAAACAATAATTTATACCAAATAACAAGGGATAGGGTAAATTTAAAATTAATTTATTTTTCCTCCAAAGACCATAATTCAATGTTTCTTTGGAAATTTACAGTTTTGCTTACTTCTTCCTGTGCATTTCATATTTTATTTCATTTTATTTCTAGTAATTCAAATTTCCCATTGTATGTTCAAGAATGCTTGTCATGTCAAATGTATAATGTATGTTTTTCTATCTTTGGACAGACTCCTCCCCACCTCTTCCCCAAAAGAAAGGTAATCGTTGAATTGTGCCAAAGGAATGATTTCTAATTAGCAAAATGAAGCTCATTTTCCAGTAAAAAAATTAAACTATGAACCACTATAGCACAAAGAATGATTCTGGATTTTTGAGTAAAATTCCAGTTTATATACTTTTTCTTTATTATCCATGTCAGTGTCATTATAGGCTTGCCTTTGGCAAACTTGTTTTTAAGCCCATTTTATTTAGATAAAATTGACAGACAAAGAATTATATATATTTAATGTATACAACTTAATGAGCCTAAAGATAAGCATCCACTCATAAGGCCACCACTACCTATCCATTCCCTCCAAAAGTTTCCCCCGCACTCTTTTATTTATTGTTGGTATTATTATTGTTGTTGTTTTGTGTGTGATAACACTTAACCTAAGATCTGCCCTCTTTGCAAAATTTTAAGTATACAAAACAGTATTGTTAGCTATAGGCACTGTGCTGTATGGCAGATCTCTAGGACTTACTCATCTTCTATAACTACAGCTTTGTACCTTTTGACCTTCCCATTACCCTCTCTCCCCAGACCCTGGCAACCATCATTCTACTCTCGGCTTCTGAGTTTGACTAATTTATATTCCTCATATAGGTGATATTATGTCTAAATGGATTAAAGAATTAAACTGTAAAACTACTAGAAGAAAGCATAAAAAACCTTTTTGACATTGGCCTTGGCAATGATTTCTTGGATATGATACCAAAAACACAGGCAATAAAAGCAAGACAGGCAAGTGGGGTTACATCAAACCAAAAAGCTTCTGCACAGCAAAGGAAGCAAGCATCAAAATGAAAAGGCAACCTACATAATGGGAAAAATAGTTGCAAACCATATATCTGATAAAGGGCTAATATTCAAAATACATAAGAAACTCCTACAACTCAGTAACGGAGAACAAATAATCTAATTTAAAAATGGCAAAGATACTAAACAGAGGCACACATCAGGTCCTTGGTACTCGTCGTTAATTAGTTCGAGAACTTGTGACAAGTGCCGAAACTGACGAGTCCTGAGCAAGTGCCATGTGCTCAAACATTTCCTTCCTCTCAAAATGTGAGGAGCGCAGGGTTCCATGAGCTCTGCAGGTGACGAGTACCGGATTATGACTGCATCTGCAAACAAGACATAAAAATGGTAATCCTTTAAATAAATGACTAAAGCTAATAATTGCTTTGTAAGACTTTTACTTAAAACAAAACTCTTTTACAGGAGATGTAAAACCAAGAAAATTAATTTTGACTTCCCTGTTTTCCTATCTGGTATATAGGATATATATATATATCCTATATACAACAATCATTAGTTGTTCAATATGACTTTTGTCCCTGGAGCAATCTAGTTGTACTGGACAATATTTGCTTTTAATTTTTTACATATTATTTCTTTTGTACTTTACTACCCATTTTATTAGTAGTCTTACTTTAAAATCTCAAATAATAAAAATTTATTTTGTTGCTTTTATCTGTCTTCCATCTTTGGGACATTCTAATGCCTCATTCCAAGTTACTCTCAGATCCAGGAATTTTCCTGGAAAAAGTGATCCATTTGTGCTACAAAATACATCATGATGTTTGGCTAAGTATTGGCTAAATAATATTATTCTAAAAACTTCATTCTAACATTCAAGCATTTGCTTTGTCTTTATTGTGTTTTATCAACTTCTGTTTTTTCCAATCTTTTTTGTAAGTTCATATAATCGTACATAGGCTTTTCTGTATGAAAGTCAATTTGCTCGCTTTCATTATTTACATTTTAAAGAATTAGGCAGACCACCTCTCTATTTCTTTTTCCCTTTAAACTCCCCCCCCACCCAGGTCTTTCTGTGTTTTTTTTTTTCTATTTCTATTTTTATCTAGACTTGTTCTTATTTTCAGTGTCTAAAAATGTACTGTCTAATTTAATAGCCACTAGCCACATGTGGGTAGTTAAATTTAAATCAATTAAAATTTAATAAAAATTAAGTAAAAGTTCCTCGGTTGCAGTAGCCGCATTTCACTTGCTGAATACCATATGTCTAGTGACTACCATTTGGCAGCACAGATCTAGAACATTTTCATCACAGCAGAAAGTTCTGCGGGACAGTGCTAATCTGAAGGGTTATAAAACAAATTGTTAACTGCATTCAACATGTATAAATTTGAATATATTTTAATTAAATATAAATGAAAGTAAATATAAAATATAAATATTCAAAAATTTAAATTACTTTCAGTATTTTTAAAATACTACTTCAAAAATATTTTTGATATCAGTCTGGCCAAGATGGAGGCATAGGTAGATACACTTTGCCTCCTTGCACAACCAAAAGAAGGACATTGTTCCCTCTTGAACCCCTCCCCCACATACAGTGCCACAACACAGTGATGTCAGTTGCCCTGCCCTGGCGAATGGCTAAGGTTCTGCCCCTTACTACATAACAGGTGTGCTGAGACAAAGATATATGGCCCACATGAAAAAAGAGATCAAAATGCCAAAAATAGAACTAAACAATGAAGAGACAGCCAACTTATCAGATGCAGAGTTCAAAACATTGGAAATCAGGATGCTCACAGAAATGGCTGAGTGTGGTCACAAAATAGAGAAAAAAGTGAAGGCCATGCAAAGTGAAATACAGAAAAATGTACAGGGAACCAACAATGACAGAAGGAAACCAGGACTCAAATCAACAATTTGGAGCAGAAGGAAAAAAAGAACAACCACATTCAACCAGAACAGAATGAAGAAACAAGAATTCAAAAAAATGAGAGGAGGCTTAGGAACCCCTGGGACAACTTTAAATGTTCAGACATCCAAATCATAGGGCTGCCAGAAGGAGGAAGAGCAAGAAATGGAAAACTTATATGAAAAAATAATGAAGGAGAACTTCCCCAATCTGGCAAAGGAAATAGATTTCCAGGAAGCCCAGGAAGCTCAGAGAGTCCCAAAGAAGTTGGACCCAAGGAAGCACACACAAAGGCACATTATAATTACATTACCCAAGAGTAAAGATAAGGAAAGAATCATAAAAGCAGCAAGAGAAATGGAGAGAATTACCTACAAAGTAGTTGCCATAAGACTATCAGCTGATTTCTCAAAAGAAATCTTATAGGCAAGAAGGCACTGGAAAGAAGTATTTCAAGTCATAAAAGGCAAGGACCAACATCCTGAATTAGTCTGTACAGCAAAGCTATTATTTAGAATGGAAGGGCAGATAAAGTGTTTCCCAGATGAGGTCTAGTTAAAGTAGTTCATCATCACTAAGCCCTTATTATATGAAATGTTAAAGGAACTTACCTAAGAAAAAGATCAAAAATACAAAACAGTAAAATGACAACAGATTCACGACTATAAACTGAACCTAAAAACAAAAACAAAAACAAACTAAGTGAACAACTAGAACAGGAATAGAATCACAGAAATGGAGATTACATAGAGTGTTATCAATGGGGAGGCGGTAGGTGGAGAATGGGGGAAAAGGTACAGGGAAGAAGAGTAATTGGTATATACAAAATAGACAAGGGAAGGCTAAGAACAGTACAGAAAATGGAGAAATTGAAGAATTTATATGTACAACCCATGGACATGAACTAATGGGGGGGATGTTTGGGGAGGGTGGAGGACAAAAGGGAATAAAGGGGAAGAAAAAATGGAAGAACTGTAATAGCATAATCAATAAACTATACTTAAAATGTTTTAAATATCAAAGATTATTAATAAAATTTAAAAGGAAACTACAAATAGGTTAAAATTAATAGATATAAACATTTTAAATAAATATTTTAAAATTTTAATTAAATCATCCATTTCTTTAAAAAATTCAACTATTTACAATGCCAGCTTTTAATGCCTACTTAGCTGAAAATTTTATGAATCTCTATTACACTTGTCATATAGATTATGTCTCAACTTACATATGTACAAGTTTAAGAGTAAAATATGTTGTTTAATTTTGCAAAAGTATTCCTCAGCTGCCATGTGTAACAGTCAGAGATCCATGCTAATTCAGGACTACCTAGAGAGTCATGAATTAGAACACAGAGAGCAAGAAAATGGACACTCAGCACTGCTTTCTTATTGAGGATCTAGGACATTTAAGCTGTCTGAGAGGAATGATTTGACAAGTTGTTTAATTTCTCTTACCTAAGTGCTCTAACCATTCAAATCCTTCCTATTCTCTGATGCAGTTTCCATCTGCAAAGTTGGGCACACCCCAAACTTTCACAGCATCCAGACACAGTTGCCTTTTGTTTCAAGGAGATAATGCAAAGGATCTGAAGATCTAAGATTTTATACAAGAACAGATGGCTTGGGTTATAGGTCTGGCTGTGCCAGCCCTGAGTACTGGATCCTGAATAACAGAAGTGCCATGCCTTCTTTTACAGATGTATTCATTTTCATGTGTGTGATATGCAATACTGTCTATCTTCAAAGATAAAACTCAGGGCCCTCTTGAGTGGGTCTTAGGGCAGCACCATCAAGAGTCAGAGGGATGTGTTAAGTAACAAGAATAAGAAATACCAGTTGGACAGGCCTATCGAATACA
Source organism: Anoura caudifer (assembly GCA_004027475.1). Taxonomy (NCBI): domain Eukaryota; kingdom Metazoa; phylum Chordata; class Mammalia; order Chiroptera; family Phyllostomidae; genus Anoura; species Anoura caudifer. The sequence continues at coordinate 587,077 of PVKU01000091.1, read as the reverse complement.
CAGTTGATGAGGCACTACCATGAGCTACAAATCAAGGAAATCCAACGAGAAATTATTGTTATCCTTCAATCCCATTTTACAAAGGGCCACCTAAGGCTTTAGAATTGACATGTAACTTTCCCAAGATAACAGAGCTAATAAGAGGCAGAGCCAAGATTCAAAACAAAGACTACCTGAAGCCAAAGCCCTTTGCCTAACCATTTCACATCCCATCCCACTTTATATGAGTATGGATGACTGAGCTATGGGCGGCAGAGACTCTAGCTCCTGAATTTGGTCAGCTAAAAGCTGACTTATTTTATGACTGAGGAAAGTAGGACTGAAAGTTGATGAGATGAAACCTAAGAGTGTAAATCCCCAGCAAGAAGGTGATTGGAAAAAAGAGATGATGTCGCTGCTACGAAGACCCACTCACATCTCTACTCTGCTACTCTACTCCAGAAACATCCGTTGGCACCCTGGTGCCTTCAAAACAACTCATTCTTGGCATCTTCTTAAGAACAACTGAAATCTTGCCCAAGCAACTTATTCAGTGATATCTCCTCCTTTCATACCTATCCTCAGCTTAGCCCCAATTTTAGTCTCCAGGAACTCCGTATTCTCTGAAAACAATATGGTATTTCATCTATCCCACATTGAATGCACTGTTCCTCTGCCTAGAATGCAGTGTTTCCTCCTATCTGTCTGGAGAAGTCTTAGTCATCCTTCAGGTTTATAATTCAGATATCACCTCCTCAGTTACTTGTTCCTCGATTCCCCACAGGGGGGTTGGTCACACCCTTCTCTGAGGCCTATAGAACTTCATTCAGAACTAAGAGCCCTATCACCACAGTCTCCTATATGTTGACCTTTCTCACTAGACAGTGAGCTCTAGCAGGACAGAGGCCATTTCATGTTAATCTCTGCATTCTCTCTGCCTCCAACCGCATGCGCCAAACACAATCCCTAAGATATAGCAGGTGCTTGGTAAGTGTTGAGTGTTGAGTGAATGACCAAATAAAAGCCAAGGGAAGGTGACCTTGAGGGCTTGGTTTCCTGGGAGGAGACTTGGTCCTCAGCACCCACAGCCCCCTTGGAGCAATGTCCCATCCGCAGCATTGAGCTACAGTCTGGGGCCATTGTATCAGCGGGAGCTTAGGGAGGGGCTGATGTGAAAACAAACAAGGAAGACAAAAACAATGGGTGTGTTGAAACCTTAAAAGTTTCTATTGCTTGATGTTCAATTTTGCCACACCTTCTAAATTAGGTGGGTTCCAAATCTGGTGCCCTGAGAGGATCCACTGTAGGTCCAGGGTTTTGGGATCAGGGCCAAGAAGCGGGGGCCTGAAGCGGGGGGCGGGGGGAAGAGACAAGAGGATGTGAAACAGGCTTCCATGTTCAGCTTTTCTCTTTGTGCATGTGTTTGTCTTTCCAGACAGAAGAAACCCTGACCTTCCCCTGCTTTAATTATCTAACTATTTTGACACCTTGGGCTGTTGCATCATTGCAACACATTATTTTGTCAGGGATACTATGCTAGGGTGTACGGAGGCCTAGGCAGACACAGCCTACAGGAAACAAGTTCTGACAGGGAGGGAAATGTTGGGCAGAGGAAGAGTTCTAGGGGAGGGTGGGGAGGGTGGTAAAAGGAAGAAAGAGGAAATGTTGCTAGGGTGAGAAGAGACTACCTTGGGAAAGGTGGTGGCAAGGTTAGCAAAACTGTATGTCTCTGTCTGGCAGATTTCCCAGATTGGTCTTCCGGAAGCCAGTCCCCGAGCAGGCAAACCTGTATGCTACAGGTCCCTGAAAGGAACAAAATTAGTGCTCAGGTTGTCATTCCAGGGGCCACATCTGACTGAGATGCCTTTTCTTCACTCTAGAACTCAGTGTCCTCTCCTTAGAAACAAGTCCAGATTTGAAAATTTTCTGGCAAGCCCCAAAATGCTCCTTCTTACTTAAATACTCTAGAGACAAAATTGGAGAAAGAATCAAAAACAGTCATAAAGTCCTTCATAAAAACGACTATTCAAGCAGGATACTGAAAACAACCATGGTCAGAGGGTTTGTCAAAATTGTGCAACGCAGCCCTAGCACAGCCCCAGAAAAGTTTAATTCTAACCTCTAATATTGTAGGTGGAAGAACCAAAGGAGCAGATGTCGTAGAGAAGATAAAAGCCTGATGATCCAGAAACTTGAGGGCAAAGAAGTATGTTGCAGTGGTATGAGCCTGTGGAGGTGAGTTGGGGGCGGGGGGGGGGGGGAAGGGGGGGGGGGGCAGGCTCAGGGGACTTGGGTTCTAGACGAATTCAGAATTTGTTACTTTACATTACTAGATTTATTACTTTTACTGCATTTATTACTTTACTAGATTTGTCAAGGGTAGAATAAAAGGCTGTATCTCTGTGGGCTTCACTTTCCTTGGGGTGTGGGTTCGGGGTTTCACAGCAAGATACTTGGAGGCCACAGTTAAGTATGATGCATTTTCCTGGAACATCAATTGTACCTGATGGCAAACACTTCAAAACATTACTTTTTATTCAAAAATTAATTCATTTGTTTACCAAATATTAATTGGCCATTTGCTACATGCAAGGGACTGTTTAAGCAGTTTTAATGTGAAAGGAAACATGGCTATCTTATGGAACAATCTGCATAATTTACATGATGTAAGGTGAACAAGGGTCTCTAAAATTATTGTTCATATGCAGGGCACTTCAGTTTGTGTCCATCCACTCTCACCTCCAATTGAATAGTGCATATTTGTTCTCCTTTGCCCCTGGCACACTCCCATGGATAGGTGTGCCAGGGGTTCTAAGCCCCTTTCAGCCTATACTGTCACAACCACCTTGCTGAAGATTTGAAATTCAGCATATCTTCATTGTTGACAACAAAGGTGGATATTCATATCCGCCAGTCAAAAGTAAGGAGAGGAAACTAACTTTTAATAAGTACTACCTGCCTAGACATAACGAGTGTATCAGCTTTTATGAAGCAATTTCATGCTATCTTTACCACTACCCACCTGCAAAATCAGGGTCACTGCCCTTGTTTGAAAACTGAGGAGAGGAAGCAGAGGATCAGATAGGTTTAATGGATTGCCGAAGTCTCAGAGCTGATAAATGACAGAGACAAGGTTTCGTCCTGCCTGGGTGCGGCTGCAGACCAGTTTTTTTCTCCCTCTCTGACCCTGCCCTCTGAAGGTGATGGTGAGCGTGTCACTTCTTTCCTTGACATCGCTCTCTGTCTCACAGCATGGCAACATTGTCGTAGCTGTCAGGTGTCAAGGGCATTGTATTCAAGAGAAAATGCACATGACCCAATCCACAGAACCAGAGAACATCAGAATTGGACAGGATTGTAGAGATGTTTCAATACCCTTGTTTGCAGAGAGGAAACCTGGAGCCTGGTCTATGAAGTGAACACTTGTGGAAAGAAGCTTTCATGTTGGCAAGACTTCTATCAAGGTCCAGCATGGCCATGTGTGCCTGAGACCCTGAACTCTCTTAAACTTCCCAAGACTCACTTTCCTTCTCTATAAAATGGGATTGAATGGTGAAATAATGCCACATGCAGAAAGCTGTTATAAAGCCTATATAAAATCATATATGTGCAAGATTTTTAAACCCTGAAGTACTATGTGCAGATGTATATGACTCATCTCCCAGCACAGACCCAAGACTCAGATCAGGCATCCTGACTTCTGGTTAAATAGTCTTCCTACTGCCCCACAGTGCTGGAGCTTCTCCCTATTGCTGCAGGGAAGCTGCAACCACCTCACTAACCTTCAGAATGGACTCGAATACTTTGCAAGGAAGTGGATGAGTGCACACTTTTGTAACCTGAGAAAGTGGAACAAGCCATCTATGGTCTATCCTTACCATAAAATGCCCCGGTGGGAGAAAAACATGTAACACAAACAGCGTGGTTAAGAGTCTGGGGTAAGCTGGGCACTGTACCCAGAACAGCTGAGTGGAGGTCCCTGCCCTCCAGGAGCAAGTCTAGGTGAAGGGAGTTTCCCCAAAGGAGGTGACTCACTCAGGGAGTGTCACTTAGATATGGCATGTGCCAGATGAAATCTGTTTTGATTACTACAACATCAGCCTGTAAATAGCAGGAGTTTTCCCACCCTCCCCCCTCAGTTTTTCTGAGCTCATGGATAGAGCATTCTACAGGGCTGTGCCAAACATACCCCAGTGCCTCCAGCTCCTCTGGGGTGCTCTCTCCAAAGTTCCCCAAGTGCAATTCTGCTACCACCACACCAGCTCCAAGGGGACAAATGTGCAAAACATTCACCATCTCAGAAACTGAAGCCCAGAAATGATTCAACATCTGCTGTCTCAACTCCTGTTTCTCATGCTTAGCCACCAGGCCATGCTTTATGGCCTCCTGGGGAGCAGAGGCTAGGTTTTCATAGGCTTGGTCGCCCCAGCATCCTCTAATACCAGGCATGGCACATTATTAGGCTCTTCACACAATGTTGATCAGTGTCTAAGACATCAGCTGACTTCTCTCTGAGCTTCCTGTCTTCTCATCTATAAAAATGCCAGGGTTAAATTGCATGATCTCTGAGACACTTTCCATTTCTAACTTGTATTTTTAGGCAAGCTGAGTACCTTAGCTTGGTAAATGGGAATAGTGGAAATTGAATTAGGAAAATAGCTTGGGGTCCCAGAGACTGATGAAGAACTTTCCTTTGGGAGTGTGGGGGTGGGGGCATTTAAAAATGAGAGAGAGGTGTGAGAGATAAATCCTGCCCTCACAGAGCCTACAGCCTCAGGTAAAATAATATCCTCACCAAGAATGAAGAAGGTATTCTCAAAATGAAATGTATTAGATGGAAAAAGTGAAGAACCCTGTGATTTCATTCATGTGTGGGATACAAAACAGAAAGCAACAATAGAGTCAAACAAATAAAAACACTCATAAACATGGATAAGAGTATGGTGGTTGCCAGGTGGACAGGGGATTTGCAAGAAGGTAGAAGAGGGTAAATGGGGTCAAATATATGGTGAAGAAAGGCAAACTTTGGGTGGTGAGTATAAATGATATATTATAGAATGGTACACTTAAAGCCCATATAATCTTATCAACCAATGCCACCCCAATACATTTAATAAAATTAAATAATAGAGATGATAAGGCAATGCTGCTTAGTGGAAAGAACCTCTATAAGCTTGGGAGCTGGGAGACTTGTGTTCCTTTGCAGAGCTTGATTTTGCTTTGCAGGAGGACCAACCCTTGCAACATTACTTCCTTTCTCTGGACCTCATTGGTTTTAAGTCATATATGTCCACTGTTCTGCAACATCATGGAAGAAAGATCTTCTCTTCCTTGACAGGGGTTGAGAGGAAGATTACTTCTCCACTTGCCTGAGATTCTTTTTTCAACATATTGGTCACCTGGATAACATTCCTCATTTTTATCTGGAGACTCTTTGGAGCAGGCCATGACCTTGGTCCTGACTCTGCGTGTACAGAAAGTTTAGAAACCTGAGTACATTATACATCTTGATCTCTTCTAATTTTTTCAAACATGTTCCCTTTCCCTTCCTTTCATTAATATTTTAGGTCAGACACCCCGAAGGAGATTGGAAGAGACCTCATGGTCTTTACATCTTGGTCTCCTTTCATCTTGACATATATGGATCCAGACTGTGTCTGAACATCCCCAGGAGCAAGGGTCTCCCATCTCCCAAAGCAGCCAGTTCTGTCTGCAACAGTTCTGTTTATTAGAAAGGATTTCAAGGGAAAGATGACAGCTTCTGGATTTAAAACCAACCTTAATGCTGTTAGTCAGTTCACCAGCTAATTCCTTGGGATGTGTCTCTGGCCAAATGGCTGGGTTTTCCCTCGGAGGATTGTCATTCCTTCAGGTCCTCTGATCCTGTGTGGGTGCATTGCCTCAGCTGGTGTTCCTACACTTTTGTGCTAAATCTTTGCCTTTACACTTAAGGCTTATCTTGACCAAATCTTATCTAGGATTCAAAAATCCTATGTAACTTGGTACTTTGTTAAATAATGTTTGAATCTAAGATTTTTTTTTCCTACTCCATTTTCTTTAAGAGAGTGTAACTCGACGGTTAATTTCATGGGTTCTTTTCATATCATTGATCAGGTTTAAGTCTCAACTTGATCCAGGCCTAGTTCAGGCATACTCAATAGTAGTATTACTTACTCACTCTGAGTCTCAGTTTCCTAGTCTATAAAAATTAATAATAGTTACTTCAAGGGTTGTAGGAAGAATTGAATTAAATAGCTCAGAGGAGGTGGTTGTCCTAGGGAGGGGTAGTGTTAAGGAGACATACTTTTCCTTGCAGTTCAGTTTTATAGAGTCCAAACCCACCTCTCTGTACCAGCTACATCCCCTTGATCCTAGTTCTCTCTTCTGGGACTATGCAGAATAGGCTTGAATCCCTCCTCTATGTGGCAAGCTTTCAAATATTTCCATTTGACCACAAACCCATCACATGGCAAAGGGCCTCACCAGAGAAACGGAGGTGGGATGAAGTACATCCAGGGCCTCACCACAATCTGGAAGGAGAACCAAGAAATGCTGACTTCTCTGGCCTGGAGTGACCACTCCAACATCTGCCTCTAAGAGGAGTGGGCTGAGCCAGGGCTTCTGAAAAACTCAATTCTGGCAACACATGACATCGAAGTGTTGAAACATGCCACTTTGATGTAGCATTAGCTCATGATATTGCTTTCTAAATTTTCTTAATTTAGAAGAAAAGCACAGCTGCTGGAATTTTTAATATAATAATAAGTATGCTAGTGCAATAAAGGTTTTCAGGAATTTTTCCACAAGGGCTCTGCACCTGATTGTGTAACTTTTTTTATATCCATACAAATCTATTTTTTCCTATTATGCAAAACCTCTAAACTTTCATCCTTTTAACTAGTGAATTCTTGTGTAACTAATGTGCCCTGTCTAGTTGAAACAATTTCTAGAACAAGACATGATGTAAATAAATGAACAAGTACTTAGGCTGAATTGCTGTATTTGTTGAATGAAAATCCTAAGAAATTCATTTACTAGCCTTTCTACCTGGTTGGAATGAGATCACCGGATAAATGCAAAATGATATTATCATCAGCCAGTCCCATAATACATGCCATAAATAAATGCCCCAGCTCTGGATGTTTTCAAGATTGGACTGCTGTGGCCGGAATTCCAGGGTTCTATTATGTTATCTGCACTATAATATTGGAAATTTCTCTACCCCATAGTAGAAAGCCTGGTCAAAGTGGGGCCAATCAAAAACCATAATAAGTTTCCTTTCTTTCTTTTCTCTTTACCAACGTCAATGCACAATTCATTGATTACTCATCATGCAGAATAAATCTGGTAACTATTTTTATTAACCATATTTATTTACCTACAAAACTTTCCACTTGGTGTTTGCCCAATAGGTTTCAAGAATGCCCAGAAATTGAATCTTTTGGTCTGCTGGACCTGGGGCAGCCAGAGTTCTGGGCCAGGTTCCTCCAGTAAAAAGCAGCCTTGTCTGTTTATCCCTGCACAGTAATGTGCTACGTAACAATGTTTTGGTCAATGAGGAACCACATGTACAATGGTGGTCTCATAAGGTTACAATGGAACTGAAAAATCCCTACCACCTAGTGACATCATAGCTGTCCTAACATTATAGTACAGTGTATTACTCTTGTGTTTATGGTGACGTTGGTGAAAACAAAACTACTGCATTGCCAGTCACATAAAAGTATAACAAATAAAATTCTGCATAATACATAATAGTTGATAATGATGATAAATGGGCTACTGGTTTATGTAGTTGGTATACTATATTTTTATCACATTTTAGAGTGTACTCTTTCTACTTTTTTTTTTTTTGCTATATAACAGCATGCCTCTTACACTGGCAGCAGCCTCACAAATCTTGTGATTACTGCATCTCTTGATTGCATCATTTTCTCTTCTGCCTGGTTTAATCTCATATTGTTTTGTTCACCATGGCTCCTAAGCCTTCACAAAATGACAAAATCTCCCAACAATGCATTTCCCAAAGTGTATCCTACTCATTAAGGGGTGCATGGCAGTGTAACAAAGAAATACTATTAGTTTCTTTGTGTGCTATGTCATGGAAGGGTTTGAGAAGCACTGAGCTTCACTGGAAATTTTAGGCCTTTCAAAGTGCTCAGTATAATTTTATAATTGTGGAAGCAATTAAACTGGACACTTCTTTTTTTTTTCTTTATATATATGTTTAATTATATGTGTATGGAAACCTGTCCTGTCCATGTGACTTGGTGACCATGAGCTGACTGACTCCTGTCTGACTCCGTTTGCCATCTGGAGAAAAATAGTTGTAATGAGAAAACTTAGTTACAATCTCAGGCATTCAACTTGGAAAATGGGCAAAGCATTCTCACCAACACTTCCCTCACTGCCCTGAAACAGGCCCTACCTGAGACCCTATTCACTCAGCTCAAACAGACTTTCCTCAGAAGCCTTTTCTGACTCCTCACATTCCTTCGTTCAAATTAGAAGTAATCTCTCTATTCTCAGAATTCCTGCAGTTCTTGTTCTGTTCTTTTCTTAAAACATTTAGCAATTTTTGAATCATGATCAGTCATATGATCGCAGCTCTACTACAACATAAACTTTGGGGAACATTGTCCATGTCTGATTTTCTATGTCCCTTAAAACATTCCTGACAGGACTCAAATTACACAAGAAAGGCACCCAACCAGTAAAGCAAAGGCAAATTAACTTGACACTTCTCTTTGTTTGGGTCACAAAAACTTTTGTCTGATTAATTTGGAAATTTTGGGGGACATTTTGGGAATGTTTTCAAAAGTTTCTGAAAGTTTATAGCGGTTTATTTTTAATTTTAATACCATGATCTAGACTAAAACAAAAACACATGGAAACCATTAAACTTTTCTATTAAGCAGAGAAGTACAAATGAAAACAAATTTGAAGTACCGTTTTTATAAAAGTAGAAAAATGTTTTAGCAAATAGTCAACGCTTGAAAGAGTTGATGTTAAATTGGCTAGTGGCATTTTAAATTAGCACTTTTTAGTTTTTTTAAATTTTTTATTGTTCAATTACAGTTGTCCCCGTCCCCACCATTATTCTCCTCACCCCACCCATTCCCACCTTCCATGTTCAATCCTCCACCCCCAGTTGTCTTTGTTCATGGGTCCTTTACACATGTCAGCACCTTTTAAAAAATAGTATACAAGAGTCATAAAGATGCCCAGGTGTATTTCCCCAGTCATCACGTTCATAGGAATTGTAGAATTCATGCAAAGGTGATGATGCAACAACAACAAAAACCAAAAGCTAAATACGCAAAATACACAAAGTGCGTGGCAGCACTCACTATAACAGCAATAAGCCATCAAACGAATAAACCAAAAAACTGGAAGACAATCCAACAATCTCAAGATAGAGGAAATGATTTTATTAATTATAAACCTTTATAAAATATTTTATTACCTAGTCATTAAAATGCAAACTTTAAGAGGAAAATGTTTATTATATAATATTAAGTAAAAATAAAAATCAGGCCACAAAATGAGATGTGCAGTATGCATGCATAATAAGGACAGCAAGAAGTAGACAGGAATGTAAAAAAATACAAAGAGTTGAATATGGTGAAGGATTCTGGCTTGTTTTCTGTTTTAAAGTCATTACATCATCTTTTCAATGACAGACTACATTTTAAGTAATTGAAAACAAAGTCTCATTAGCCTTGTCCTTGTTTAAATTCCCAGAGAGAACACATTATTCTTATTTATGTCTACCTCTGCTACTTGTCTTTGATTTGGATCTGCTCCATCCTCTTCTCTCACTTCTCACTCACCTCACTAGGCTGTAAAAAGACCCTCACCAAACAAGGAAGCTAAAGGGACCAAGTTTAGCAGAAGCCATGTATCCAAATCGGCAAACATTGGAGGACAAGATCTGTTACCTTGCCCCCACCATTGCAAAGGCAGACCCAGATTCTTCAATGACCACAAGTGGCCTTGGTTTAATAATCCTTGCCAACAAGGCACAATGTTCCCGTCCTCAGAAATAGTCCCAGCAGAGCTTCCAGGGGCCCATAAAAGTCTGCACTCTTGGAAGAATGTGACAACTCTGGCATCAAACACAGATGCGTCATTTTCTATAATAAGAGAATGTTCAGTTGCATCAGGCTTTTTTAGCAAGGCCAACACTTAGTAAAATTTTGAGGTTGGCAAAGTGAATTTTTGCCTAGCTGAAGACTCTTTTCCTTGTCTCCAGATGATCAATAAAATCATCTTATGTTACCATTTACTAAGCCCTTTCACATCCAATTTCTCCCTGGAATCTTGTATCAGCCCGGTGAGGTCAGTGTTATTATTAACTTCACTTTTCAGAAGAGCACATAGAGGCTAGCGAAGTGAAATGACTTGTGGAGGGCAGCACAGCAATCATTGACTGAATGGGAACATAGTCCATCCCTGACTCCTGCTCAGTGCTCCTTCCACTCTCCTTAGCATTGCCCCTTCTTCCAGTTCAAGGGAAGCTCAGACCCAGTCCACCCACTCAAACGGTACTGTGTGCTGCCACCCCAGAGATACCTATGTCTTAAAGGAAGACAGAAAGGACAGCCTGTGACCTGTTAGAAGGAGGACCAAGTGGGGTTCCTAAGAAGATGCTGAGCTAACCTGATTACTGGTTACTTCCTCTGAGATCAACACTGAGGAACTACAGAGGAAAAACACTGAGTTACAGAGAAAGCTGTGAGAACTCCCTGGAGATGGAGAAGCTGTTTTTATTTGGCATGTATGCGTGTCTGAAATGGTCCCGCTAAGGCAGAAGTTATCCAGGCTGCTGTGGCAGGGTAAAACGAGGAGCTGTTGCTTCTTTGGGTCTTCATCTCACTTCCATTTTCATGCCCATGCCTTGGGACAGACAGGGCTAGAGCTTATACCTCTTGAACAAAGTACACCTCAGGTGTAAAACCAGGGCCGTGCAGAAGCCCTGCACCTGAGTGGAGGTGAGGAAAACACACAAAGGTTGGGTTCAGGTTGATCCCACTCTTCCTTCTAAACCGCCAGGGTTAGTGGATTACAAGCTCTTCTTCTACACATATTGATTCATCCTAAAGTAAAGAGCACATCTGAGGAGCCATGAGGTGAGTTGAGGAATAATTAACTCTGGTTTTCTGATGCCTGGAACCATCCATTCAAGTTTCGTTCTCTCTCTTTGACCCCCACTTTGAACCCTCAGGTGCCAACGCAGATCGGGATCTGGCCCTTAGCCTGGCCACCGACAGCACTGCAGTGCAGACCAGCCCGTAGCCCCAGAGGGATGGAAGCTCCTGGGTGAGAAGAGAAGCACCAATATTCCAGTTCTCAAGAAAAACAATTCACTGTGTTACAGTTCCATGGAACCAGAGTTATTAGCATTGACAGATCAAGAATTTACGTATACTTTAAAGAATTTATTTAATTTTTATTAGTTAAAAATAAGGGATGATATTAGCAGCACAAAATGAAAACAAGAAGCCATAAAAAGAATCAAGTAGAAATCTTAAGTATGAAAACATAATAGCTGAGATGATAAACACAGTAGGTGGTAATTAGTAGAAAGAACTGGCCTGAGGAACGCATTAGTGAACGGGGAGGGGAGGGGATGGAGGGGGGCGGTTCAGATTGAGGAACTGTTCTTAGCAGAAAATTAGTTTAAAAATAGAAACTATGAAAGTTAAGGTATAAAATGCAAAAGTAGTCCCAGAAAAAAATGTAGATAGAAATGGAATGAGGTAAATGTTTGAAGAAATAATGGAGGTAATTCTCCCAGAATTAATAAGAGATAGAAAGTTTTAGATTAAAAAGAATCATAGGGAGCAAAAGAGGAAAGTTAAGAGAAACTCCTAAACATAAAGTATGTTGAAATTTAAGAATATGAAAGATAAGATGAAATTTTAAAAATTTGCAGAGAGAGTAAAGATGACTTACAAAGGAATAAGAATAATATTAATATCAAAATTTTCATCAGTATTCAAGGATGCAAGACAGCAGGAGAAGTGTTTTAAAAACTTTGAAAGTACAGAATTTTATATCCAGCCAAGGTTTTATTCAAATGTAAAGGCATAATTAAAATACTCTTAAGATATCTAGAGTTTCAAAATGTTTGCCATGCAAAGATCCATATATAAAAAATGTTTTAGTGACATATATATGTATATGTGTGTGTGTGTATGTGTATGAATGATCAAGGTTTACCTCAGTCACTGATTTTGAAATCCTAACCCCTGGGTGAGGTGCTACCCCACTATATGAGCTATGTGACTTTGGACAAGGCTCCCCAAATCTCTTTGAATTCTAATTTCCTTGTTCTTAAATATTTTTAGGAGTGTGGCATGTTGAATTTCCAAAGATGGTCATGGCGATATCTGCCATCTCATCTGAGCTCTCTTCCCTCAAAAAGTAGATCTATGTCCTTTCCCTGGTATATGGGTGAGTTAGTGAGGCAAAATATATAAACTAAACTAAACAAACAAATAAATACATAAAATAAAGAATAAAAAATTTTTAAAAAGTATGTGTCTTCAGAGCTAAGTCATAAAAGGTGACCCAGCATCTACCTTTATTTTTCTGGAAAAATTGCTTTGGGAGCACTGAGCCTCCATGTAAGAAATTCAATTGCCTGAGGCTGCCATGAGGAAGCCCAGGCCACAGATAGAGGCCACACATAGGTGTTCCTATCCCAGTAGACAGGTAATAGCAACTGTTAGCCCGATGAGGCCTCCAGATGGTTCTCATCCACAGCTGTTGAGCCTCTTGCCTTTGCATCTCCCAGCCAAGGTCCCAAATGGAGCAGAAACAAACTGTCTCTTTTTGTGACCTTTCTGAATCTCTAACCCATAGAATCCAGACTCATATTAAAGTTGTCTTATGCCACTAAATTTTGGGATAGTTTTTGAAGCAGCAATAAGTACTGAATCAAAGATTCTTCCAATGACAGATGAAAATAATTTACATGAAGTAACTGGGACAAAGCATGTGCTCAGAAAATGGTAAGCGGTATCAGCATTGTGTCCTACGCTTGGCCTGGCAGCATTAGGTCACCCTCTTGGTCTGGCCCTAAGGCTTCTCTCTTTAGGAATACCTGCCCAAGTAACTCAAAAGTTTATTGTGTGGATCAAATAAGGTGACACATGTGAAAGTGCTTTGTGAGCTGTAATGCTCTGTACAAATCAAAGGAATTCTTACACTTAAATAATATCTGCTCACTAACGACTCGAGATAGGAGAGTACTCTAATAATCCTTCAGTGTCTGAAATCCTGAGATCAAAGCTCCTTGGCCAGAGGCTCCAAATTTGCTCTCCTTTAGAGATCATAATTTCAACCACTCACCTAATAAGCTTTTATTAAGTATCTACAGCAAATACAGCAAACAGAAAACTGTTAAATGTGGTAGGTTTTCTGAAGAAATTAGGATATTCAATCCAGTCCTCTAAGAAAATTCTGGAAAGTTAGGAGGACAAGAAAAAAACATAATGTCAGTAAAGTAGAGGCTTTATGCAAGGGTACGACCCAGGGGCTGCCTAAAAGCAAAGGAGGAATGAGGTTTGCGAACCTGCAAAGAGCCAGGGACTGTGCCAGATCTTTAGGTATATTGTCTCTCCCTCACTTCCCACAATGATTTTTATGAGATGGGTTGTTTATTAGTTGCCTTTACAAATGAGGAAACAGGTGCTTGGGGAGATACAGCGTCTGGCCCAGTGTCACCGCTGTAGTAATTCAGCACTGAAATCCAGGTCTGGAGACACTCCATTACGCTGTGACTGTATCTTGAATATAGTTTTTGGCCTCAAAGAACTTTTTCTTCAAGCAGTCTACCAAAAAAATTCTCATCTGAGATTCAGATACTGCCTGCTAGATAGTAACATTCCTGTTCAATTGATTATCTTCTGAAATTTCATGGTAAAATAATTAATAATAATGATATCTCATTAGCATAGAACTTTGGCATTTACAGAGCGCTTTCATGTCTTTTTCTTCCTTGGTTCTCCAAGAGAGCTTTGCGGGGAGGCATAATGTTATACCTAAGGTCTCGTAGGTAATAAGTGAGCAAAGAATTGTACTTCAGTTTGCTGCTACATTGTCAGAGGAATAAAAAGTGTTTCCTTAAAGGTATGTAGGTTTGCCATCATGTTCAAGATATCTTACAAATCATGACGGCTCATTCCATTATTGACACAATATACATCTCATGACAATATACATGTATATTGTAAATAAGGAATAAAAACATTTTAAAACCCATTTAAAAATATCTTCTTGATAATTTCAATTATTTTTTGTTGACTTCCTATCAGCTTAGGTTAGTTGACACTTACCTTGAAGTGTCATTTTTGTTTTGTTTTGTTTTATTTTGTATTTTACCAGGAGTAGAAAGGTAAGTTCTTCCATTTCCTTGTTCAATTGTGCTTGCAACATAGATATTTTCTTCAATCTACTACTGCTTGTCAAAATCTTTTAAGGCAGAAATCATTTTAACTCATTTAAGTTCATTTTGAAAAGGTTAATTTGGTTGAAACTGAATAATATAATCCATAGATGCACTTGATGGACCTAAAGTAAACTTAAGAATGTCACAATATACTGACTGCCTAAGAAAGAATGAATGTGGTTGCCACACATTCGACTCCCTCTCCTCCCTTCAGGGCATCTCATGCATGTTACAAGGATGCAATTACCTCATGTATATGGGCACCAATATGGGTAGCAGTGCAATCCACTCATTAAACTTTGGTAATATTTTCTTTCTCTTTTAGATTTAAGATATAAAAATAGAAGTTCTTCATGGTCACACAAATTTTCACATGCAAAAAATGCATATACAGACACACAAATAAGTGCAAGTAAAAATTGGAGAAACCGGGGCAAGCGCTGTGGACTGTGCCAATGCTGAGTTCCTTCTTTTAACGTTGGAGTGTAGTTACACCAGATCCTAACACAAGTGAGGGCACCATGGGGTCTCCTTCAATTTTGTTTCTTTAACTTTCTTTGAATCTATAATGATTTCAAAAATTACAAACATAGACGTTCTAGCATGCTTCTGTATAGTAAATCTAGTGGATTGTTTGGTGCACCACCAAGCATGTCCTTTTTGAAGACCATGGCTGTGGGTTGCTGTGAGGCATGGGAGAAGAGGCTTCTTCTCTTCCGGCCTCAGTTCCCTCACCTATTAAATGGATAGGTTGGCTCAAAGTTTCCCTCAGCGCTAAAAGTCTAGGATTCTATAGGCACAATTTTAGGTAGGTGTAAATCTCTCTCATATTATTATAGGATCGTGGAACATCTGTAGCTGATACAGGGAAATGTGGTTAGCTGTTTGATATCAAGTCCTCTCTTCTGGAAAATGGGCGTGGAGCCATTCACTGCTTCCCACAGGCTCCTTCTAAGAGTCTTCTGACTAAGCAAAACTTAGAAAGTTTGACAATGTGTTCATCAAGAATCTTGAAGAAAACTTCGCAAAAACTGGATAAAAGGAAAATGTAACATTGACCAGTGGAGATGATGTCCTCCATAGCATGTCTTTAGAGTCCCTTTAGAGCACCACTTTCATGATCTGTTTAGGTTGCCCAGAATGCTAGTTGCCAAGGAAAATGTCCTTTCAGAGGTAAAGTTGGAAAAGGTGCAAAGGGGATTGTTAGTAGAATCAGAGCCTGTAGGAATTTGTAAATGTTACCCTGACATTGAATCAGGAGAGAGTTGGTGTTCTCCAGTGAATAGAAATAAAAAAAACTCATCCTTGGAGATAGTGAAGTGGTGGGGCTATATGTTTTCCATATCTATAGATAATCCCTGAACGCTGGTAACTAGTCAGTTGGGAATATATATTTACTTTGGCTATGGGAACCAGGAAGAACTGTTCTTATCACAGTAGCCCATATCTTAGAGTGTTTTCAGCTAGGTACCTTCCTTAGACTCAGCTATTTCCTTCCTTCTTTTTTTTTTTTAAATAGACTTGATTTTTTTTATAGCAGTTTTAGGTTTACAGAAAATTGAGATGGTAGAGAGATGGCAACCATTTATCTTTTCATTGTCTCCATAATTTTGCCTTTTTTAGAATGACATATAGTTAGAATTATATAGTATGTAGTCTTTTCAGATTGGCTTCTTTCACTTTAAGTTTCCTCCATCTTTCTGTGGCTTGATAGCTCATTTCTTTTTAGTGCAGAAAATATTCTACAGTCTGGATGTAGCACAGTTTATTTATCCACTTACCAACTGAAAGACATCTTGGATGCTTCCAATTTGTAGCATTCATTGATATAGCTACTTTAACATCCATGTGGACATAAGTTTTTAATTTATTTTGGTAAATATGAAGGAGCATGATTATTCCATCCTACAGTAAGAATATCTTGTAAAAAACTGCCAAATTATCTTCCAAAGTGGCTGTACCATTTTGTATTTCCACCAATAAAGAATTAAAGTTCCTGTTTATGTTGTCAGTGTTCTGAACGTAGGCCATTCTATTAGGTATGAAGTGGTAGCTCATCGTTTTAACTTTCTGTTCCCTAGTCACATATGGTATGAAGCATCTTTTTATACACATGCTGGCCATTCCTATACCTTCTTTTGCAAAGTCTTTTGCCATTTTTCAAATTCATTAGTTCATTGTCTTGTTTAATAATTTTTTTTATTTTCATGCAAGGACTTTTTTTTCATTGCTTTTAGAGAGAGAGGAAGGGAGAGAGAAACATCTATTGGTTGCCTCCCATACACACCCTGACCAGGGGTCAAACACACAATCTAGGTGTGTGCTCTGATGGGGGAATTGAACCTACAACCTTTTAGTTATGAAATGATGCTCCAACCAGCTGAGCCACACAGGCCAGGGCCATGTTCTTCTTTTCAAGTTTTAAAAGTTCTTTGTATATTTTTGATAGCAATGCTTTATCAAAGATGTCTTTTGGAAACATTGTCTTTCAGTCTGACTTTTCTTATTCTTTTGACATTGCCTTTCACAGAGCAGATGTTTTCAATTTAAGTGAAGTCCGGCTTCTAATATTTCTTTCATTAATCATGTCTTTGGCAGATCATGTTTTTGTTGAATCTAAAAAGTCATTGTAATACCCAAGGTCATTTAAATTTTCTCCTATGTTATGTTCTTTTCTTGAAGTTGTATAGTTTTACATTTTACATTTAGGACTATTGTCCATTTTGAGTTAATTTTTGTGAAAGGTACAAAATCTGTATCAAGATTCATTATTTTTGCATGTGGATGTCCATTAGTCTCAGCACCATTTGTTGAAAAGACTTTGTTCCATTGTATTGCCTTTGCCCTTTTGTCAAAGATCAGTTGACAATATTTATGAGTATCTATTTCTGGGCTCTCTAGATCAATTTTGTTCCATTGATCTATTTGTCTATTCTTTTAATGATACCACATTGTCTTGATTACTGTAACTTTAGAGTAAATCTTGAAATTGTGTAGTATCAGTCCTCCAAGTCTGGTCTTCCCCTCCAATATGAGTTGGATATTCTGAGTCTTTTGCCCCTCCATATAAACATCAGAATTAGTTTGCCAGTAACTACAAAATAACTTGCTGGAAATTTTATTGGGTTGCACTGAATCTATAGATCAAATTGGGAATATTTAGCATCTTGACAATATTGTATCCTCTGCCCATAAACGTGGAATGTCTATTTCTTTAGTTCTGTTTAAATATGTTTCATCAGAGTTTTATGGATTTTTTCATATAGATCTTATTTTGTTATGTTTATACCTGAGCAATTTTTTGGAGTGCTAATGTAAATGGCAGTGCTTTTAATTTCAATTTTTAATTGTTCATTGCTGGCATATAGGGAAATCATTGACTTGTCTATTAATCATGAATCCTGCAACTTAACTATAATCACCTATTAGTTCCGAGAGCTTTTTATTGTTGATGATTCTTTCAGATTTTCTACAACCACCATCATGTCAACTGCGAACAAAAGTACAGTTTTATGTCTTCTTCTAAAATCTATGTACCTCTGATTTAGTTCTCATGTTTTGCAAAGACTTCCAGCATGATGTTGAAAAGCCATGGTGAGACAATACATCCTTCCTTGCCTTGTTCCTAATCTTAGTGGTAAAATTTTGCATTTCTCTTCACTAAGTATGGTGTTAGCTCTAGGCTTTTTTGTAGATATTTTTTAAAAGTTAAGGAAATTACCTTCTTTGCCTTAATTGTTGAGTTTTTATCATGAATGGCTGATGGATTTAGCCTGCTGATGTGATGGGTTACAGCCATTACCTTTTGAATGTTGAACAAGTCTTGCATGCCTAAAATAAATAGCACTTGGTTGTGGTATATTATTCTTTTTATACACTGTTGAATTCAACTTATAAATATTTTTTTGAGGATCTTTGCATCTATGGTCGTGAGAAGTATTGGTGTGTAGTTTGTTTTTTCTTTGTCTCTGTTGGGGTTTGGTATTGGGGTAATTAATGCTGGCCTCATGGAGGGAGTTAGGAAATATTCCCTCTGCTTCAATCTTCTGGACGAGATTATAGAGAATTGATATCATTTACTTTTTACATGTTTTGTAGAATTTACCATTGAACCTCTCTAAGCCCCATTTTATGAATTAAAAATATACTGACATATTTATAGATTCTCATGCAGGTATAAGAAATAATACAGAGAGATCCCATGTGCCCTTTACTCAGTTTCACACAGTGATAACAACTTTCAATCTCATTGTGCAATGTCACAATCGAGATACTGACATTGATACTCTTCATCTATCTTCAGTTCTATACAATTTAATCACATACATAGACTTTGTTATCAACTACCATAGTCAACATACAGAAAAGCCCAGAATTTTTTATCTTTTCTGCAGCAGTCTGGATACATTACTAAGTGATGGAAACTCAGTGAATATTTATTAACACATTTTCTTAGGAATTTCATTTGTTACAACTCATGGGTGTTTTCTAGGATTTCCTTTGTTCTGTTGTCCCATGAACTACCCCACAGGCCATTGCAGAGGACTATGGTTGATGGGTTTATTTCTGCATCTGAGTCACTGAATCCAGCGTTTTGTGCATGCACTATACACATCACATTTAAACAATTAGACGCTGATAAACGTGACACAACCTGCTTCTCCAGGTGAAACCACCTATTTACACTTACAAGACTAAGGGATGGCATTTCACATTCATTTCGGCCAACAGAATAAGTATCACGTTCAACTTGACTGCTGAGATTCTAAGATATAGTTATGTCTACAAAGACCACTGATGATTTGGTGGAAAAAATACCACATATAATTATTTTTTTTTATTAAAGAAGTGTTGACAGATGATTATATGTCACTTTTGATACGGATACAAAGACAAATTGAACAAAGAATTTTTGTCCTTAAAGAACTTATGTACTAGCCAGAGAAATATGACATATAAATATGGTTGGTCTTCTTTCCTGCTGCTTTACTTCACAGCCTGTGTTCTTGCCAAACAAACTACCTATTCACTAGTCAGCAAACTTCATGATTTTGCTTCCTTGGCCTTTGCTCACAGTCTTTCCTCTGATGGGCCTTCTCTTGCTTCTCATGGCCATTTCTTTCCCCAAACCGTGCTGAAATGCAAACTCCTCCATAAAGACATTCTAATGCCCTGAAATAGGAAGTGATCTCTTGCCCCTTTAAGGTCTTTTAATTGGCTTGAAAATATCATACTCTGAATTTGAATTATTTATATTCATGTCTGAGCTCCCTGGTAGACATGTGCTCTAAAGGCAGAATCTATGTCTATGAAGCTAAAGATCCAATCATGTTCCACCAAATATAATCAAGTGCAGTAATATTTTGATAGGGCATGCTTAGTTTTTGTAACAATGTTACTTACATCTCCCTTTTTGCCTGTCTGCATGTGAAAATTAAAATGTAGTTATGCTGTAAACATCTGAGATGAAACTTTGAAAATATGAGCCAAAATCACAGGACAACATAATATTCTTGTGTTTATTTTCTAGTATTTGTTGTATAATCCTAAGGCCTGCAAGCATTCTCAGACTTCCTGTAGCGAAGATCATCTTCCTAGTTCCTAAGCAATATTCCCAAAGGAATAGAAAGATTGGGCAACATTCTTCTATGGAATGTTAGAGCTGAAAGGTACCTTAGGGATCATCAAGTTCAATCAACTTATTTTAAATATGGGGAAACTGAGGCTCAAGAGGGGGATGAGGCTTGTCCAAAGTCACAAGCGGCCAAATTGACCTAGAATATGGTTTTCTTGGTGATTGCTGCAATGTTTCTGCCTGTATACAAGGCCAAGTTGCCAGGCTGACTCTACCCTTGCCCAATACCCTGTCTCAAGGTTCGCCTGAAATGAGCCCCGATGTTACAAACATTACAACGGGCCTGTCAGAAGCTTTGCTGAGCATATCATTTACCCAGAATTACAAGAAATTGAAGAACTCTATAATAAGTAAGGTAGATGGACACAATATGTCATCAGGAGCCCTGAAGGAAGCACATGCTGATGAATAAAAGACTGAGCCCAAAGACAGCAGCCAGAGCTGGTAGGGGACTATGTTTTTACAGTGCTAGACTCCTGAAGTTGGGAAGAACATTGGAGATCATCTAGAAGAGGAAGCAGGGGGTCTTATCTTCTAGAAATGACCCTGCCATGTAACATTAGACAAATTACTCTCTACCTCTAGTCCTGTTTCCAAGAGTATAAAATAAACAGGTTGGGTTAGGTGATCAAAGGTACTTTTCAAATCTAATCTTTTTTATTCTACAAAGCATCCCGTTTCCTGGTTTGACAGGTGAGAAAAAGGAGGCTTACACCGAGGTTCAAAAACTTAATTAAGGTCACACACTCAGTTGGTTGCACAGTGGTGAGTGGCGCTCAGGCTCACATTTTATTTACTGCCGCACATGGCTAGAATCATCCCTTCCAAGCTGCCCTGTGACCTTGTGGTGAGTTGTGCAATTTGCATCCCAGTGTTGCTGCAATTGCCTTTTTCTTAATTTCCTTGGAACTGCTGGCTGCACGTAGAGGGCTATGGGAAAAGGGTCTGAGAGTCTCTGCCCTGGTTCCACTACCAGGATCAAATTAGCTCTTCCTTCCCCCTCTTTGGCAAAATGAAACCGAAACCACACTCCTTAACTTTGGGGGCAGAGAAGCTAGAGGGGAGTCTGCCCCTCAGCCTGTGCTTCTGCAGACCCCAACACAACTCTCCTTTGATTGTGAAAGCTCTTCTCCTGGGGCAGGTGGATCTTCTGCCTGAGTCTTGGCAGAATGAAGTCAGATGATGAGTGAGCACTGAGCATGCCCTTGACCCAGGATAAGCAACACTGGGTCAAAGCGCAGAAAGACTCCATCCAGCATAGCTCAGGGACTTACTTTCTGAGTAACTTTTGAGTCACATCGGATTCTGTCTAGAAAAGAGGAAGGAGGTACATAGAACAAAAGAAGAATTATGCTTTAAACCTAATATTATTGTTCAGACTTACCACTTCTCTGAGGGCCAGAAATACAGAAAGCATTTTACTCCCTTATTTTCTTTGCAATATAGTAGAAAAATCTGTTTTTAAAGGGGTAGTTGAAGTGAGCAAGCCCTGAATAGCAGGCATTGTTATTAGAAAATCTAATAGGTTTCTTATCTTACAAACATATATAATCTAGATCTTCCATTTCTTCCTCAAGAGGAAGCCACATGACTTCACAAACCCTCAAGTCAGGAAAGCCCTTACTAATAATTCTGCTTTTGGTGTGACTTGCCCAGGGTCACTAGCAAGGCAGCAGCAGAGTCAAAAATTACATAAGGATTGCCTATCTCTCAGTTCCCATTCCTTGTTGTTGGAGGAGCATAATGAAAGTAAGAAAGGAAGTGGGTCTCCAGAGAGATATAATAGCTATTTCTAAGCCTTTCAAAAAATAAGCTTCAGATAATCAGAAATTTGAGGTCAGAGGATAACTTAAGGCCATCAGAAGTTGGCCAGATTGGATCCAGGTCCTCTAGAGAATTCTGTCCTTTTGGCAGTCAGATACAGCAATGAACGCCAAGCCCGGCCTGTGATTTGGGCACAGCTCCAGACTCCAGCCCCCTCTGAGCCTGAGCTCTAATATGTACAAGGAGCTCCACAGCAAGCAGGGACCATTCCTGAACATACGCTTTTAATCAGAGACACTGGGACCTGGATGGGACCTCGAGCATGATTTAATTCATCTCACTTTGCAGATGTAGAAATCAGAGGCCTGACTGGGGACAGGACATGGAGTGTTTGCACAAGGTCACTTGGCAATTTAACAAAGAAACAACATGGTATGGTGGAAAGGAGTAGCTGTAAGGTGGTAATCTTTTCCCAAACCCCAGATCTGCCACTTACTATCTAAGAGACCCCAGGTAAGTCACTCAACCTAATCCATAAATCTTTTTTGGGGGGGTGGGGAACATAATTACATTGTCGAAATTATAGGATTATTATGATAATTAAATGAGATGAAAATATTGGTGATTTGTCAACAGGGAGGCATTGTTTGTACTTTAATGTTAATATTAAATTATAATACAACAGAACCTAGTAACAGCAACGGTGTACTTTTCTGAATCCCCAGCACATGTCAAGGGCCTCGCACACATCATTTCTTTTAATTCTTGCAAAGACTCAAGGAAGCCTCTCATCAATAGCCATATAATTGGAGCAGGGTTTAAACCAGGTCACATACACCGCAGGATTTAAACATGATCTCTCACATAGCACCTTCAGCGCTATGGCCCAGAAATGTGGGCATGGGGTTCTACTCCCAGGCCCTACTTGGTTACCCTTTCCCACCGCACTCATTCCCTTTCTGTTGAGTAGGTGGCTCTTGGCTGTTGCCGGCAGGGTATCCTCCTCATGTTTGTTTGCCCCAGGAAATATTACGGTACTTTGCACAGGGTGCATATCAGTTAAAAATAAACAGATTGCAAGAAGCAAAGTGCAACCTGATCAATTAATATTTCTTTTGTAGAAATAGCTTCATTGAGGGATAATTGAATAGGAATGGGTCTTTCTTTTCTATCTAGAATCCATCAACTCTCGGCTAAGCCAGGGGAAGGATAGGGACTTGCTAAGTCACACAGAAAACCTGAGCTTGCAAAGGTTTCCAAACCAGAAAATGAATCTCTTTCTGCTTGCTTCTATAAACATTTTCTCTGTTAGCTTTTCACCAAATTGATTGCGCCCCTATCCTATTGCTATTTAACCCACTCTTTTGTTAAACAATAGGATGGTGTTGATATTCTTTCAGGCTTTCTTCTTCAGGGGACTTATCTGTCAACAAAGGACTGTGTTTTATAACTAACATCTTTGGTGCAGAACTAACTGCCCCCTCTTCCCAGGGTTTGAGACCCTTAATCTTCCTTTGGACAGTGTAGCAGCCTTTTCTTCCTGGGAAGACTGCATATTTTGAAGAAGACTGAAGTGATCTCTCCTATACCACCGACTCTTCTAGAAACTTGCCATTCCTCCCTTCAAAAGGTAGGGTCTAGGTTTCTCTTTAAATCTGAGAGGAGTTGTGACTGCCTTGTAACCATTTCAATACAGTGCAAGTGACACTGTGTGATTTCTGAAGCTACACTATGAAGGGCCCTGATACAGGTTTCTCCTTGTTCGTGTGAAGCCCTGAGCTGCCAAGTAAGCAGTCAGCTGCCCCGAGGCTGTCATGCCGAGGAAACCCCCACAGAGGGACTGCATCCTAGCTTGTTCCCCACTACTCCAGCATCACCTCTCCAACTCTTCCAGTTCCAGATGTAGTTTGAAACCACACTAGAGGCCCCTGGGCCAGAAATGCCCCGCCCAGCTCCTCCCAAACTACTAACCCACAGTTAAAACCACCATGTTTGGGGGTGCTTTCTTTCTAGCAAAAGCAACTAAAACATGCCTCTTTCTCCTCCCTGCTGTCAAAATGGTTACAGTGGCATGGACGCGTGCCAGAGCATCTACAGGATCAGGGAAAACACTCAAGCATGCTCCTTTCTTCCACTGTTTGTCAATGGTAGTGCACTGTGGCTCTGTCACCTACCACAGGGATGCCTGTAGGAAGATCATGACATCTCAGACCTGGTTGCCCTCCACAGGAAAAGGAGAGTTAGAATTGTTGCCCAATAGGATAATCTATGAGGCCTCCACAGATCACGATTTTTATTACGTTATACAACTTCACATTTTCCTGAGGATGTTCATGTGCACTGTCTCATGTTAATTTTTACAACAACTTTGTGAGGCAGCTGGGAAGATGTCATTATTTCTTTCACCCATTTGAGGAAACCAATATCCGGAGAGGCTGAAGGACTTAGGTAGGCTCAAGGAGCACCTTGTCCAGTTAGAAACAGAGTCCAGATCTGCTTTGCAGACCCTGGCCCTGGTCTGCACAATCCCATGAAATATCTGGGTGAATCTGCTTTATTCTCTCCAGTTACAGCCCACCTTTACTCCTTAAGAGTCTCCTTCATTTTTCCTGCTGCCCCTCTATCAACCCTCTCTCCATCTTTACCTCTCCCCATTTGTTAGAGACTCAGTCTATTAGTCTTGCAGTGGCCCCTCGCATCACCACTCTCAAAGGAATATGAGGGAACCCTCTCAGGAAGAGGTGCTGGATTGTTCTGATTTCTCCTTGAATGAACAAGGGTTTAGATTCCAGAGAGCCAAAGCCAGAATCTATTTAGACTTAGAGCTTCCCTTTTTCTACCCTCCTATATTTGGGATTTTAACCAACCCCATCAAACTGAGCTCCTCAAGTGAGAAATTCAGAGCTGGGAGGTTAATCAGTCCCACTCCTGGTTGGCCCACAAGTGCAAAATGAGGTAATAGCCAAGTTGGGTCTTGACTTGCAGTATTGCAGCTTCAAAGCCAGTACTTATTTACCCTCTGTATTGGACACAGAGAAAATATTTGCGAAAGCTCTGCTTACCACTACTAGTGGGTGCTGGTCATTATGCAGAAGAACCTGGCAAAGAGTTCAGGAAGGGACTTCAGCCTCCCATGGGAAAGCCATGGGCCTCAATACACCCAGAATTTCAAGTAGTTTACCTGAGCAGCACCAAATCTGGGTACCTGGAGTGCTTCAGTTTTCTTGGGTTTGCAAGGACTTAGAGAGCTTTGGGATTGTTTCAAAGGAGAGAATCAAGACCAATTATTTAGTGAATTTTAGAAGTCATAGGAGCACTAAGTAAATATGTAACTTCAGGGCAATTAATTTCTCTTACTTTCCTTCTTTTGTAGAGATGAACTAGAAGTGGTCTGGAAAGCCTGCTTTACCATGTGTTACTGTGATGTTTTGGGAAGTTATTTAGTCTTTCTAAGTCCCAGCTTCCACATCTGGAAAATGGGAATAATAGGTACATAATGGGGTTCTAGTGAACATGAAGTTAGATAGTATATATGGAAAAGTAAGGTCTTGCATCTTGAACCAGATGGTTAATAAATGTTATTTACACCAACTCCTTCCTCTTGCATTTGAACATTTTCTGCTCTTCAGAGGGTTGCTTGATGTTTTCTGATCCTAATGAAGTTAGTGAAGGCTAGTGAGGTTATATTGCATAAACCATTCTAAGAGGCAATGGTGAGTTTTAGGTAAATTGTGGTTTTAATGTTTGAGAAAGAGCCCGTACTGGTGGGGATTTCCATTTTTCAGTGGCAAGATGCAGAAAATGTGGGTTCTCAGCAACACAGAGCCCGCTGCTTCTGGCGGTCTTGTGGCCAAAAGATGTCTTAAAAGCTCCTGTTTTCAGATGACCCTGTTACTGATTAGAAAAGTGTCACTTCTATTTTTAGTTCCACAAAGAGAAAAGTAAATGAAATTTGCCCCACCTCACCATCTCCAATGTTATTGAATGATTATTTAATGTCCTCAGTACATCTGGATTTTTTAAAAAAATATTTTTATATCTATATTGAAAGTGCACATTCATGGATAACCCAATGCCCAACTGGAGATTATCCTTACAGACACTTGTTTTTCCTTGTCTAGAATCAGAGTATCACTCACCACAATGTATACAGTGAGTGAAAAAAGAGGCTGAGCTGGAAAATTCTGTTTCTAAAACGATGACGATAATGATAACAGGAGTTCACACTGTGGAGCGTTCTACAAGTGGCAAAGAACTTTCATTGCCAGGATTTCTCTTAAGTCCCCCAACCACCCTGTGAGGTAGACATAGAAATTTATCCCCAAATTACATATGAGAAAGTAAGGACTCTGGGGATTTTCAGTGACTTGTCCAAATTTAAGCTCCATTTCCTGAGCCAGAGTGCCCCAGGAAGACCTCCAGCGAACTCAAGGCATCGAACCGATGAGTTCGTCTGTTATAAATCTCAGTAATGTGTGACCTGCCCGCTGGCTCACTGAAGAAAGAGAGAGGTGCAGTGAGACATGGGCACAGCCCACTAGCCTGCTCAGAAGTTAGGTACAGGTTGGGAGGGAAAACAGGAAACTGAGTGCCTAAGGACTGGGGAGCTCAAGGTAGAGGTGGTGTTTTGCTGCTGGAAAAATTTACCACAAATTGGATGCCTTTAAACAACACAATGCTATTCTCTTACAGTTCTGGAAGTCGGAAGTCCAAAATTAGTTTTTCTGGGCTTTAAAGTCAAAGTGTCAGCAGAGTTCCTTCTGGAAGCTCTAAAGGAGAATCTGTTTCTTTGCTTTTCTCAGCTTTTAAAGGCTACTTGTATTTTTTGAATTGTGATCCCTTCATCTGTCTTCGAAGAGCATTGCTCTGATCTCTGCATCCACTCTCACATAGCCCCCATTCTGAGTCTGACTCTCCCACATCCCTGTTCTAAAACTTTGGTGATTACACTGGACCTGTCCAGATAATCCAGGATAATTTCCCCATCTCACGATCTTTAATTTAATCACACTTACAAAGTCCCTTTATCATGTAAGGTAACATAGTCACAGGTTCTGAAATTTGGATATGGGCACCTTTATCTGGGGTCATCACTCAGCCTAATACAGGTGGCAAGGTGACAGGTGGATGGTGGCAGCCGTTTTTTTACTGGTAAATGCATCACTTGCATGGCTGTGTTTGCCTATCTGAAAGCCACACTCACTACCACCTGACCTGTCGGAACCAAAATAGAAGTTATATCTTCTGATTCCAAGCAAAGTGCTCTTTCAGGCACATCATACCCGCCATCTCAAAACTATATTTACATTCATTTTTGCAAATAGCTTACCCTTGTATAAGTGGTAATTAGTATTTGCATAATGCTTTAGAGTTTATAATGTTCTTTATTTACATGAAGCCATTTAAATCTCTACAATTACCCTCTGAGACAGTTATTATTAACACATTTTACATGAAGAAGCTAAGGCTAGGAGGTATGAAATGATTTGTTCAAGGTCACCCAGCTGGTAGGGGCAAGACCATATGCAAATCCCAAAAGTTCCAACACGTGCAGCTCTTAATAATGAATTTACACTTGAGTCCATCTTACTAGAGGTGGTAGTTTATCTTTTGGGGATACTCTAAAAGTGACTGGGATCTCCAGTAGGTTTTTGAGAGAAAATGAGTCAATAAAGGTGAAAGTGCTTTGTAGCAGTATGACTCACTACTATAGAAAGTTATTGACAACATTATTGTCATCATTATCATCAACATCATCATCAACTACCCGGAGGCCAAGAGAATTCAAACAGGTCCACGCCTCTAATTGTTGTATGTTAAACACTGACTCCAACTGTCTTGCAGTCCCCAGAGACAGTCTCATTATAACATGTCTCAGGGTTCTTTGGTTCCTTGGCCTCTCAATACAGGTGTGGTTGGTGGGACCAGAGCTCTGAATGGATAAGTCAAGTTCCTGTGCCCTTGACAATACAAAGGCAGCCCTTTGCTCTGGAAAGTAGGAGTTTGCAGAAAAATTCATTTTGTTTGAAAAAACACCTACCCACCCAGGTGTGGCAATATTTTATAGCTTTTACTGTTTTTTTTTTTTTTTCTCTCATCTTCTTTCTTTCGATGCCATTTACTCTGCACTTCAAATGTGTCTAATTTGGCAGAGAGGAGGGGGTTAGAGATAATTGGTAGGGATGAGAGAGGAGACACAGCGCCCTCTGGCAGGTGGCACTCTGCTGTACCCTACTCTCCTCTCCATCACGGTTTTTAAAGAGCAGCACCGATCTTCTGAAATCTACAACTTCTAAAACAGACCAGATGACTCCGGAGAAGGATAACCAAGGCATCTTCTACTTGTGGCTGATCAATCAGCCGGCTCCACCTCATTTGAGTGAGACCGCCAAGTCTTCATTGGGGCTTGGACCACAGGACCACAATTAGGAAGTGTTCCCTGTCCCTCACAACGGCCACCCTCACAAGACAGGGAGTGTGAAAGAGGTACAGGTGTGCTCAGATCGTCCTGGTTTGACCAAGTGAAATGAAGCACTAAAGGTTTGGTCCCATAATGAGTCAGAATGGGGGAGGAGTGCCCAGAGCCCTCTGGCCCTTCTTGGGAACTAGCCTTGCTTATAGTTGCCCAGATTTTGGAATCCAGTGTTTGATAAGAGTCTCAGTTCTTGCTATAGGACTAGGGGCACTGAACCTCCCAGGGTCTCTTAAAGGTTGGTTCTGTCTGTAAACACAGTTGCTTATGAGATAAGTTCTCTCCGTCTGAGCAAACGCCACCTCTGCCTGCTCGAACCCTACCCATGCTTCTATTTCACCCCTTCTGAGAAGCCTTCCCTTGTGCCTTTGCTAAATCTAGGAATTTCTTCTTCCTCAGAGCCACCTTCATGTCTTTTCTCAGATACTTATGTATATCATTTTTTAAATGAAAATAACTTCTTACCTATTAAGTCAGGTACCCTGCTAAGCACTTTCATACTTATTTAATTTGCTGTTAAGCTTCCCCTAATACTAGACAGAAACTCCTTGAAGACAGAGACTGTGTATGACTCATCATTGCTCCATGCCCTGCCAGGCACTATGCTCTCAATAAATAGTTATTGGGTTACTAATTTTAGAAAATTATTTGAAAAAATTGTAAATTAGTAGACTTTGAAGTAAGCATGCAATGGCCCATTTGTCCACATCCCACTCAAGGAAGACATGCTATGAGGGAGTCCTTGCCTGCATAAGGGACTCTGGGTCTGAGAAGGGCCTACAAAGCATGCTCAGGTCTCACCTTGGGTCTTAATATAGTCCAATTTCGCACATATCCCTGAGAACACTTACTTGACTCTAGGGTTTTAAGTATCATCAATATCCTGAGGTCTCCTGAATCTCCATTTCCAGCCCCCACTTCTCTCCCAACCCTACATTTGTTTCTACACCTCACATCTCCAGGGTTTTTTTTTTTTTTTTTCAGAAGTTAAAACAACCTGCTCAGAAAAGAATGCATTTCCCCCCACCTGTCACCCTAGGTTTATTAAGCCTGCTCCAACCCCTTTGTGTTCAGTCCCTGGTTAATAACATTCACATCCACACCTCTAGAACTAGAAATCACCGGGTCATTCTCAGACACTTTCTTCGCTCCTCCTCCACATGCCTCGTCGTCAAACCCTAGGAGCGTTACTTTAGAAGCAAACATCTCTCATCTATCCTGCCATCCACCATCCACAATGCCTTGGCTCAAGTTCTCATCTATTTTCAGTAGAACCACTGATACATCTGCTCTCTGTCCTCCATGTCTCCTTGGGTTATCTGCTTTAAAAGCAATCTAACCAAGACCTGCTCTTGCTTAGAAATCCCTGTAGATGATCTATGGCCCATAGAATTGAGACAAAATTTCTTGATGTGGGCCACAGAACACCCTTCACAGTCTGTTTCCAAGCTTTATCTTCAGCCTCTTCACCTCATGTAGTCATCTTGAACTTCTTACCTCAACATACCAATATCTTTCACAATTGTGGGTTTTTGCACATGTTGTTTCCCTTTTCTGGAATGTATTTCTTCTCTTCTCTGATTGCAAAGCTCAGTCGTATTTCATGACCCAACTCACGTTTCACTATCTCCATGAGGTCACCCTTCATTCCTCCCAGGCAGACCTGTTTGCGCTGCCTGATCTCCCACAGCAGTTGTTTATGTCTCCATAATAACACTCACCACACTGTACTGTAGTTTTCCTTTTCAAGTGTAAGTCACTCCATTATACTTTAAGATCTAGAAGGTTAAGGACCTGCACTTATTAATTATTTATATCCCCAGGGCCTAGCTGATAGTGGGCCCTCAGAAAAAAACACATGTCAAATAAATCATTGAATGTACAAAAAGTAAACCCGGCCATGGACACCAGTCCCAGCTCTGTGTTCAATGGTTAAAAGGAAGACAAACTTTGCAGTGAGATGTATTGGCATTCAAATACCACCTTTACAAATTATTCACTGTGTGGTCGCAGGCAAGCAGCTTACAACTCAATATCTTAGTTTACTCATCTCCAAATGGGAACAATAACTAACTCACAGCATTCTCATAAATAACCTAAGAAATTAAATATGTAAAGTGTATAGCACAGGGTCTGGTAACTAACAAATAGTCAAGATCATTACTATGGATTAACTGTATTGCCCTGGGCCAGCCTCTCTTCTTCCTAAGCTTCCCTGGAAGCTCCTGTGTAAAATGAAGGTTTGGATTGTTATGACTGAGGTTCCCTCAAGCTCCATCACTGTGAGAATTTAACTGTAGTCCAAATTCAGTGTCATTTTATTCAGCCCTGAAACTTACCCTGCCTGGTAAGGTAAACTCTAAGTCTCTTGGGCATCAACTTGCTCACTAAAGCCAAAGTCAAATTCATCAGCTGTACTGTAGCACCTTAAGGGCACAAACTAGTACCCTCGCTCTTCTGTAACCTTCCGTGCAGAGCTGGGTGCAGAGAAGGCACTCCAATCTACTCAGCAGAAGTAGTGGCCAGAGGGGGGCCTGTCTCTGTGGGGTCAGCACTGATGAGAGGAACAGGGCAGAGCAGATTCCCAGTCACAAAGTAGGCTCTCCTCACTTAAGTGACTTTGTGAACTTATTTCACAATCCCGTGTTTATCCCCAGCTCATTCTTATTAATGTCCTGTTAACATCTTAATTTGAATTGTGGCTACTGCATTTCACACAAAGAATACATTTACATTTACATTTACATTCTATTTACATTTCTTTGGGTTCTCCCAGACAGGAGGTGTCTTTTCCCCACATTTACACATTTAAAATTTATTTTTGTCATCTTAATATCATTTTTTTTGTTCTTGTGAAGTAATGGAGTAAAAAAGAATAATAGCTGGTTGGGTTCTTTCCCCAACATTAAAAACATGGAAAATGACCAATTCTTTGGAAGGCAGTTGTTTAGAGTAAGACTTGAGGTCTCACTGAGTGATACAATTAGGCACTTCTAAAGAATAAAGCAGCAAAGCATTATGGGGAAACAGCCCACTCAAGCCATTCAGCTGACCTTGGGCAACCTTCCCGTTCCAGAGACTTACCAAATGTCAGCAAAGGGACATGAGCATTGGAGTCAGTCAGACCTGGATTTAACCTCATATCTCCCTCTTGCCATTGTGAGACTCAGACAATTTTTCCAATTCTATGAGACTCAGTTTCCCCATGTAAACTTAAGATAATAACAACTTATGGTGATTTTGAAAGAATTAAAAATATAATGTATATAAGTGCACAGTGGTTATCAATAAATATAAGTTCTCCTTCATGGTGGTAACACGGTACAAGCGGGATGAAGGTACTTATCTTTTTACTCTGCCTTGTTCCACAAAGGAGTTAAGCAAATTTGCACTAACGCTTCTAATACACCAAAATGAAATTGATGCAATAAAAGGAAAAAGAAGACCAGGCTAAAGAAAGTTATGGTAGAGTAGGTTGATCTCAAGAATCAGGTTGATTTGCAAAGTGCACACACAACCCTGCGGTCATGAGACAGGTGTGCGTCAAGGTTCAGTGGTTGTAAGGTAACCTGCCACTCAAGAAAAGCCCAGCTCTTCCTTACTGAAAAGCCCAAAAGTTTTCTTTTTTTTTTTCCTTATGACAAATGAGCTCTAGGAGACAAATACCTAATTTCCCTTCTCTGCTACTCAGTTACTTCACTGTGCAAACCTCTATAAATCACAGCGCCACTCGGGGCCCCCATCTTGTCTGTACATATAGAAGGGTGGATGAGATGAACTCCAAAGCTCTTTGTAGCTCTATATTTAATGACTCAATTCTATTCTGCAAAATGTCTACAGCTTCCTCTGCCAAGCATTTGCAGTGCATATAACATTCTAATTGAAATTCATCAGTCTACTCTAACAAAAGTAGTTCTTCCTTTGAAAATGTAGGTTTATTTCCTTTCAGTTCCATCTCAGGCCTCATTACCAAATTTAGGGAACCAACATTATCAGTGTACTAACCGCTTGTTATTTAAACAAACCTTAAAATAGAACCATTAAAGGTTATTAATGCTAACTTGAGCAGATCTGGGTTTATTCAGAGTAAAGATATTTTATTTTCAGTCTTCTTTTCTTTATTCTCAATTTCTAATTGTCAATATTCCATCATATAATTTTTTTCATAATTTTCTTTGTTCTCATTGGGAATATCAAAAGCCCGAGTAACAGGAACTATAGGAAGCAGCTGAGGAAGAGGTTACTATACACGGTCTGCTCATGAGAATCAGTTGTTCAAAATGTGATTCTGTTCTGGCTCTTTAGCCAAACTTCTTGATTTGTATTCTAGGTCATAAGAGAAACTCAACTGAACTGGCTTTGATTGGGTAGGAGGGATGGATGGAGAAGAGAGATATTTTGGACATTAGGAACAGTTTATCCTCTGTAACATCTACCTCATCCATCTCTTCCTTTAAGTCTCCTCTGAGCCTGCTGCTCTTTTGCAAATCCTCACCTTTTTACAGCAGGAAAAACTATGCTCCCACCTCCTGCCTTACCTCCCACTACTTCTTTCATGTGCTGTACATTCCTCTAGAGTCTGCATGTTCCTGCTCATGATAGTACTCCAGAGAAGGTAAGTAACTCACCCAAGAACACACAGCCACTAAGAAATAGAGCTGAAGTTCAAATTCCTGTCTGCACAACCTCAAAACCAGTGATTTAATTCTCACTGTTCAATGGAAACTTCAATATAATTTCATACTAAACTCTCCCATGAAAACTTTCTCAATTTATCTAATAAAATGTCTTTTCAGTGTCTCCCAGTTCTTTGACTATATCAGTGGTCCCCAAAGTGGTTTGCACATTAAAATCACCTGGAGATCTTTTGAACTTCCAAAGCAAAGAGCACACCCCAAATGAATTAAATCAGAATCTGTGGGGGACGGGATACAACCATCAGTAGTTTCTCAAGCTCCCCAGGAGATTTCATGCGCAGACAAATTTATACTACTGTTATAACTCAACAAAACCCATCGCTGTGTATAATTACTATGGTAATAAACTGTAAGATACTTGAGGACAGAAATCTTATTTTATTCAAACTTATATTACCCACAGCACTTAGAAAACAGTCATATTTATTGAATATTATCTGAATATTGAATAATATTGAATATTATTGCACGATCATATTTGCCCAATTCAGGTTCTGTCAATCTAAACAAACATGGACAACTTAACAAGAGTTCAAATGACAGAATTAGAAATGCCTGATGTTGTGGGGTATTTCCTGAAGTAAAAAAGGCCAAGAAATTGTGATTGGTTAGAGTAAAACTAGAGGATACCTGTAAGGTCCTTAACAATTTTCTCCAAGAAAGTAAAAAAGAGAATGGTGAGTCTTTTATTCTCTGCTAAGAAGATGGGTCTAGGCTGCCACAGAAGTTGAGTGAGTTAGTGAGACTTTATGAACCCATTCCTGATAACCCAGCATAGGAAATTCTGGAATGGTGACCAAAGATGTCTATAGAATCATCTTCTCAAGAGAGGTTTAAAAAAGAATGAGACCACATGTTCCTTTCAGTTCTTAAGTGAAGAGGTTGGATAAAACTTTCAGTAGGAACTACAAAGAGAGTTTTATTTTTTCAAGTTGGCAATGTGGTGAGTTCCTGATTCTTTTTGGGGATTACAAAACAATCCATTGTATGGGGTCCAGGCTATAAATTCAGATTCACAGATTGCTCAGAAGATAGTTTGAGAAAGCTAAAGGCAGATTGTCCAATCTGGCTGCTCTGTGTGCCAGAAGTTATTAATTATGTCTGTTCTAATAAGAAGAGCAAGGAAGCAGCAAACTCAAAACATGCAGGGAAATCAAAACAAAAAAAGATGGTGGTTTGCCTTAATGAGAGGAAGAAAGAGGCAGCAGCTATAACACTGGGCTCGCTAAGCTACGTACAAATCCTGCCAGCAGCAGATCTTAGCTGTAACTGGGCATGATCACCATAGTAGCTGCAGAGGTCATGGAATCCCAACAGACTCTCCAATATCTGCCCAGTGACTGATGAGGTCACCTTCATGCCTGAGCTTTTCTGGGATGGGTGAGGGAGGATGAAAGGAATCACTGAGAGGGACAAATCAGGATCTGCTGTCCCATGGATCACAGATTATCAGAGTTGGAAGGGATTGCAGATCAAAGAGTCCAATCTTCCCCATTTCTACAGATGAAGAAACTGGGTTTCAGAGAAATAACATAATCCAGATCAGTCAACAATGACAGAACAGCACCAGAATTTTCTCTTTTCATCTCATTGCTAGTTAATAGTGGGCTCCCTTTCTTCCTACCTAAGAAACTGGCTTTCCTTAGATTCCCATCAGCTTTCTGAATAGCCAGCAGCTTCCTTTAGGCAGAAGTCTAGGTGTTTTAGCCTCCATCATAGGCATGGGCCCAGATCAGCTCTGCTTGGTGAGTTGTCATCTACTACAATTCTTAGAACCCCTCTCATGCTCTAAGCCTCAAAAATTCAGGTTCTGAGATACTATGATATTTTTATAAAATGTTATACAGTAGCTTCTTCTTGGTAAATCAGTCATTATTTTACCATTGAAGCCTATGTAAGGTTGGTTACGCATAGAACCATAAGATTTTACTGAGGGTGTCATACCTGACCAACTCAGGCTGTTGTCCAAGAATTCTCTAAGGTCAAAACCTGGGATGGTTGTACTCCTTCTGACCTACTGGTTTCTGAGTATGTGGAGGGCAGGGGTTAGGTCTTATTCTTCTTTGTATCCTATTTGTCAGTTGGAAGATGTTCAGTAAATTTTTTAAATAAATGGGCCCAACAATTACAGGGGGAACTATATAGACTGCAACTCACTCAGAGGAGAGTAACCAGGACTGTGAGAAAAATGAAAATTTGAATAGGATAAGGAATATCTTAAAAATGAGATGTTGAACTTGGAGAAGAAAATAGCCACCAGGGAAATGATCATCATTTTCAAATGGCCCAAGAGTTACCTTGGGGAAGACAAAGAATGGGAGAAGCTAACTATGTGGTGAAAGACTTCAGATGAACATAAAATGCAGATTTGGAAAAGGATATCCTCGTGGGGATCTAGTGAGGACCCTCTCCTGATAAGGGAGGAGACAATCAATAAGGAAGGGAGCTTGACCCATGACTGCTAAGCCTAAGAGCATTGGCCACTTTGGAATAGAGGATGCTTAGTGGCACTTGCTTTAGAGGAAACATTGAAGGGAAGGATAAATATCTATATACTAAGCTGAACGGGAGACTGTAGTAGAAAAAAATTGTGTTAGAGGGTAGGACGAGCACACCCGGCCCTCCTAAGATCCCTCTTTCCGCAATAACAGCAACACTGGTTATGGAGTGCTTCTATTTGCCAAGAGCTGTATTAAAACTTTAGCCTGACTGATGATAATTTCAATACAGCAACAATCAGGAAGCCCCATTTCATACAAGTTTAACTTGAGAAAATAAAGGAAATTGATTTTTAAAAACAGGCTGGCAAGGTTTCTGTGAAACTGGCACACTAGTGTATGGAACGCAAATTGAATACAAATTGAAACCATCCTTTTGGAGAGACATTTGGCAATACTTTTCAAAAGCCATAAAACTCATCTAATAATCCCACTCCTAGGGATTTACCCTAAGGAAAATAACTCTAAAAAAGAAAAAAAGAAACCTGTATGTTCAAAGCTCTTTAAAATATCAAAACCTGGAAGGAATCCAAATTCCCAACAATTTGGGAATGGTTAAATAATTTATGATATATTAACTCCATGGAAAATTATGTAGCCATTAAAATGATAAATGGGAAGACTCTGTGGCAACATGAAAGGCCTATAACAAATGATGTTAAAGGATAAGAGTGGAACACAAAACTGAACATGTGCTTTGATTATAGCTCTAAAAATACTTAGGACTAAAAATTGAAAGGGACAACAGAGAAATATAAAAAAAATGTATTTTATGAGATTTTCATGTAAAATCACTATTTGTATGCTTTTTGAAAAATGAAAACAGAGAACTCTTACCCTAGCTAGGGAAATTTGAAACTCATAGCATGTAAGTTAGAAAGCATCTTACAGGTCCTCAGCTAACACATTCATTTTATCGTTAAGGAAACTGAGGCTCTGAAAAAAGTGGACTGTTTGCCTACAACTAGTTAGTGGCAGAGCTGGGCCTAGAAGACAGAAGCACAAAGTAGAGAATCCAGGAAGGTTACATTCTAGAGATGGGTAATTTGGGGAAACACATGAAGTAAAGAGATCAAGAGGAAAAACAGAATTGACTGTCATAAAAATTCTCAGATGTGGGTAGTAAATTCAGTCAGTTAAGAATATAACCTCATCCTCCAAAGGACCAGCTACCATCTACTCATTAAGTACGTAATGAACTAGGAAGGGAGGATCTGTTTTTCTGCCTTTGAAGGCTATCTCCTCTTCATCCTCATTATCACATCTCAAGGTCAAGGTATTATCAATCATTCTGGAAACCCTTTATGAGCACCTGTTATGTCCCAGGGTCTGTAATAAGCCTGGAGACACAATGGTATGTAAGATGCACATAGCTCAGGCTCTGATGGTGCTCTCATTTTAGGACTGGAGACAGATGATCATAGGCAAACAAATAAATAAGATGATTTAATACAACAACAACATGAATTTGTGATGAAGAGTAAACAGGTGGGGGACGAGTATGGAGTGTGGAGGATCATAAGCAAAGATGTGACATGATCTGATTTATATGTTTGACAGCTCACTGGCACCTTTGTTATTCTAGAGCAATTGTATTAGCCCCCTTAGCGACAGTCTCTGTCTCTTCTTAATGTAGCTAAAGAAGTTTCCAGAAAGTGTAAATTTGATGTGACACTGCTCTATCTGAAAACTTTGAAAAGCTCCTTGTTGCCCTCAAGATAAAGTTCAAGTACTTGGCACTACTACTGAGATTTCCACAACAAGTTTCCACACCACCTTCATCCCAACCATAGCTCATGCCCCACACTTCACCCACCCCACCTCCTCGGGAGTCTACTGGAGTCTCACTGCCCTCACAGCATGCTGCACAATCTCCCAAGGCTGCCCTGTCTGTGTGATCCCCATCCTCCCTCTTTATAGAGTCTTTCCCTTCTTTTAAAGCTTTGTGTGAATGTCACCTCTTAAAGTGTTCCCTCACTCTTCCAAGCAGAGCAGATTAGTCACTGCCTTCTAGGTGCTCATAACACGCTTTGTTCACACTTGCACTATAACACATCATGTTGAATCATAAGGGTGTGTGTATGTGTGTGTTTGTGTGGCAAGCAGGGACCATGTCTTAGTCATGTTTTTATATCCAGAGCCATGCCCAGGCTGGGTGCTGAGTGTTAATGGATATTTACCAAATGAGTTAGTTGATAGATCATTGGATGAAAGGATGGGTGGATAGATGCATGAATTACTAAATGACTAAAAACTGTCAATCCTCCTCATTTTAAAAACAAGGTAACCCTGATCCATTTGTCATCTGTGAACTGAAGACTCAGACAAGGTGATTTTTAAGATTACCTCCAGCTCTGACAATCCAGGTTCTGAGAGTCCATAAATCACGACTGGTTATTGCTATCGGAATCACAGAGCCTTGCTGGCTTGACTGCTTGAGAGAACTAAAGGGCTCCCAGGTTCATGATTAAGGATCAAAAGGTCCGTGGAGCCTTGCTGCACTAGGATAAACAAAAGCTAGGCACGGGCGGCTGTCCTCTTGTCCCAGTTGGCAACGCTCACAATACCCCAACATACCTGCTGAGGGAAGAAGCCTCAAGCAAAACAGGTTTCCAGCCGGCTCAGCAACAGCACAGCTATACATTCCTGTAATTTTCCAGGGCTGTGCAAGGACTTGGGCAGGCGTGCATGTGCCGCTATGTTACATAGCTCCAGTGGCCACCTTTGTTTACCCCATAAAGTGCAGGTGTGGTTTTCAGGATAGACTTGCATAGATTTAGGTCAGAAGTGAGAACTGAAATAATTCCTAACTCAGCTTTTGATGGAGGAGAAAAGAGTGAGTCCGTACCATTCCCTCTTTATCAGGCTAAAAGAGATGATCTGAAAGTCCATTCAAGTAAGAGGGCCTGTTCTGATGCCAGCCACACATCCTGCTTGATGTGAGGTGCTGTGGAAAATCCAGAGTGGGATGAAGTGGATGTTGGCTTCAAGGAGTTCCGACTCTAGTGAGAGAGATCAGTAATGCACTCAGATGATATAGCTGAGTTCTTTGGGGAACAGAGAGGAAAGTCCAGTTGAATGAGGGTTGGTAGATTGGAGGAGGAAGGAGGGAACACTTCACCAAGAAGGAAGTATATTCAACAGACAGCAATGGCATTAAGCATGTCAGTCAGGAAAAGTGCTTGAATATGCATATGGAGGGGTAGAAGTACAAGGCAGTGGGG
The DNA here is from genome assembly GCA_004027475.1 of Anoura caudifer. Classification (NCBI taxonomy): domain Eukaryota; kingdom Metazoa; phylum Chordata; class Mammalia; order Chiroptera; family Phyllostomidae; genus Anoura; species Anoura caudifer. Next base: position 548,350 of record PVKU01000091.1, on the reverse strand, counting down.
GTAAGGCCGGTGGTGTATTTGGCTGCAACAGAGAGTGTAGAGAGAAGGAAGAGGGATTTATCACCTCACTGGGAGAGGTGGGACAGAGGGGTCAGCCATCTCTTGGAAACCTGCCTCATTATTTATTTAAACGTTTACCCAGTGTCAATTTTTGCCAGGCCTCGTTCCTACCTTTGAGTGCTAGTCTCCAGGGTTTAGAATGCATCGTGTAGGCAGTGGGGGTCACTGGAGGAGGCTGAGAGGGAATAAGGTAGGCAGTATGGAGAGCCTTGTTCTGACATCTTCCCTTTCTTACCCGCATGTCCACTGGTAGAAGGGGCTTGGTAGTGGCATCTCTCAAGCCTTGTGGAGAGCTGGACACATGACTTCGATAGTCTCTTTCCAGAAGGTTCTGTGATCAGTTATCTATCTATAATCAAAACAAGAATTTTACATAAAATATCAGGGTAACACATGTGCATGGTAGGTGGAGGGGAAAGAAAGAAGTCACTGAGAAAAATTTCCTTGAGCTAAAAAGATGTGATATAGAAAGCCAGATATGAAAAGTACCTTTCTGGCAACAGTAATACAGGAGTTGAGGCCCTCCAACCCTTGGATTGGTCCCATGTGGGACTTCCTCCTTCCCTCTGGAAAGCAGTGGAGATCTCAGCCTGCTGTGGTTTCTCATGTGCGAACAGCAGGTTTCCAGGCCCATGATCAAAGGCAGTAGTGAGAGCACAGAGAATGGTAAAAGGAAAAGAGGCAGATCAGCATAAACTAAGGGAAAGAGAACACTCCTAAAGCACCAGAGCAAGTCCTTTTGAAATGATGGAGTCCTGCCTTTCAAAAATGCAATCAGCATTAAAACCATTCATTTCCTTCTTCCCCTTCCTACACAGGGAGGAGTTTACCATAAATTAATTTGGAAGTTAAGTGAGTACAGACTTACCACCGATAGTGCCCACGAGGCAGAGATAAGAATAAATCAAGCTTCGAAACATAGGCAAACACAAAGAAAGATGATAAGAATTTAAACTCATCTGGTGGCTTTTTGTAAGGTGACTCAGGTAGGAGTGGGGTCTTGTACGGCTCTTTACAACTTTTGAAAAGTTTTCATTTCCACTGGATCCTGGGGACTTCATTAGTCCTTTACACCATGAACTGTTTCAGAGGCAGGCCAGGGTTCCTCTGCAGAAGGGGACTTTGATGACCTTCAAACAGTATTGATAATGGTGAGTTCCTAGAGTCCCTGTGCAAAGGGAACATTTGTCCTCCATCTTTCCATCTGTTTCCCACTGTGCAGAAACTGCATATCGTAAAAGTCAGACTGCTAAAAAGAGCTTTGGCCTTAGCCCCCGGGAATGCAGGTCCCACCATCAACTCGAAGCTGTCACAGCCACAAGACCATAGCCGAGTCACACTCTGTTTCTGGTTCTCAGCTTTCTTTTATAAAGGGAGAATTAGGCATGTTGTTTCTGTGGTCCTTGTCAGAACTAATAAATTGAACTATGCATTGCACTTGTTCAGATGCTAAACTGGCCAATAAAATGTCAGAATCTTTTCTTTTCATTCTAATGTTCTTGAGGGAGGAAATGATAAAACAATAACCTACCAGATACCAGATACTATGCTAATCTGCTTATGTTTATCATTTCACTTGCCAATAAACTGATATCCAGGATGAGATGATTTAACTAAATTGCAACAGCAATTCCAATGGCTTGGTTGGGCGTTACTGCAGATGCTGCCCAATTTTCCATGACTTCTGCATTTCTACCCAGAATCCCAGAAAATGAGGTTACCATCTTAATGATGATATTGAATGGTAATAGATCCTAAAGTATGAATTCATAAATCTTATGAATTATAAAAAAAGCTTAAATCATACCAGTATATGATTTTAGTGTTCAGCAAGTATGTTTTAATTTACTTATTTGGAAGCCAAGAATCAGCAAATGATATAGATAATAACCAGACAAACCAGAATTTTCTATTGCCTAGAATATCCTACTTCCTAACCATTTAGGTAAACAAGAATTTACTGTAGCATTAAAATAATAATAGCTTACAAGGACTAGATCTGGGTAGTCTCAAGCTTGCCAACTGTCCAGCAATGTGTCAACTGCAGAGATCACTGTCCATTCCAACTGGGCAATACCGGGACCCAATCAGACTCCTTTTCAGAAAGTCATGGGAGGTGTTTCCATGGAGCTCTGCCCGAAAAGAGGTGATCTAAATCTTGCATGAGAGATGTACATCAACAGGGAGTTTTGCCTAGAACACTGTGACCTAAAAAATCATATTAAGGAACTCGGGATGCAGACTCAGTTTCAGAGACACCAAGTGACCTTGTGCAAGGCACCTTGCCGATTGCCTTGCCTGCTTGACTCCCCTAATGAATGGTGACTGCCTGTGTGAGTACCCGGCCAGTGGCACGCCCTAGCCAGGGGCAAACATTCTGATTTCACTGTCCTATTTTTTTTTTTAAGGCAGCCTGCTCCTTTTATTAATCATCTTGCTGTTTGTTTATTCTGGGAAGACAAGCGCTGATTCACAGAGGGAAATATTGCCTAGTGGTTAGACTGGAACAGTATCTTTGCTGCATGTCCTCTTGAAGGTCCTGCCCATTGTATTTTTGATACCCCATAAATAAAGATGCCCATGATATATTGGTTTAAAGCCAGAATAACTTGGAACCCCCTCCCTGATCCATAAGGAAGAATAGCTATTCTTCCTTTTTACTAGATGAAGAAGACTCCGTAATACATTTCCCTTTTTGCCTAAGCTGCTTGGAAGCTCAAATCAAACTATATTCTTCATTAAAATTCTTCTGATTTCGAGATTTCTTCCTCCTCGTTGTCCTTTTCTTTCATGACTAGGTTTTAATCTTTTAATATGTTTTAATGATGCTATTATCTCTCTATCTTAGAAGTTATTTTGAATACTATTTGGAAGTGGAATGCAAATAAATCAATAATGTGGACTAATATGTTCATTAATGATGTCCAGATGAAAAAAATTTGGAAGATTAATACGCATTCTATGATGAATTCTGAAATTTCACTTCAAACACAAATTAATCATTAATATTTAAAAGCTTATATAGAGTAGTAATGTTGAACCTTTGCATAGTCCTTACCATTTATAAGGTAAATGCTTTTAAATATGTCCTGTCATTTTATAATCACTGTTCACATTTTACAGATGAGAAAAGTAAGGTTTGGAGAGATTAAGTGGCTTAAAATTAAGTGGCATAGAGTTAGCGAACTCAGATCCCCTGACCCTAAGCCAAGTCTTTTGTTGGTCCTCACTCCCCCAATACCATCTTCTCTCACTGAATTCTCATTTAAACCAGCACCCTTCTCATTCTCCTTAAATAAATGCGTATTTTTTTTTAATGTGTTGATCAAGTTGAATAAAAAGGCCATCTTAGTGGTTGCTGAGATGGTCAACAGAAAGTCTGCAAATCACTGATTTAGGGTCTAAGGGTCAAGCTTAGAAATGGTCATGTCTAGAAGATCTGAGCTCCCTTCTGGCATGCTGGGATTCCGTACCTCAGTTTAATTGACACATCAAGTATAACTTTGTTGGAGGGTAAAGGGAAAAGGGGGAAATATGATCTCTAACAGGCTTCTCTCTTCTAAGTAAGTTACTAAAAATACCACTCCTAGGGCTCCTTGGTACCTGAATGATACAAAGCATACCAAACCCACAGATTGTTGGGACAGTCAAGGAGAACAGTTGACTGGTTCTAGGGCTTGTCAGTGTAAACATGCATGACACTTTTTACACTCAGAGACTCAGGGTCATATTGTCCCCTCAAGTGGGTCAGTTAGCCAACCTGCTTTAATGTGACTCTGAAAATAAGGTAATCACTGCATTTGTATTTTTGTTTTCTCCCATTTCAGGCCAGCCACCTACTGAGCACTGCAAGTTGAAAATCTCTGGGGATAGTTTGACCAGAAGGTCCACTGCCTGTATTTTCTGGGAGGCCAAGCCCCCTAAACAAAGTGAGCATCTGACGACTCTCTCTCTTCTCCTTCTCCAGGTTTGGCCAGACCCAATTCTGGTTTCCCATTAGGCCTCAGGTCCTGCCCACTGTCTGGGAGCCAGAGAGGCCCATTTCAAAGGGCTAGAAATGAGTTGGTTTCCACGCTAAGCTTCAGGCGTGCGGCTTCCTGAAGCACAGCCGAGGAAGCGCTGAATTTCAGTGAGCAATTTTTTCTTTGCATACCATATCCGGAACTGAAACCACCAATTCATTTCACTTAAAGATCTCACACTACACTCAGATCATCAATAACATTCCACAGATAAAGCTTCATCCACCAAGTCATTCTGTTTCTTTTGCTCTCTTTTCTTCTGGTGGTGATGATGTTGGCTGCTTCTTCTTCTTCTTTTTTTTTTTTTTTTTAGTTCTGACAACACAGAATTTGGAGGCCTTTGCTTTCTTCAAGGGTGCTTATGAGAATTAAGAGGCAAATATCCAAATTCTGCTGAGGGTTTGACCCTATCCGTAATTTTCTGCCTTCCTTTGCATGCCCACTTGGCCATGTACGAGTGTAAGTCCCATTGATTCAATGTCTCCTTTCTGGGGGTAATTGACTTGGTTGACAGCTTCCACACTGAGGTAACAGGTCACCTCACTAACCAGTGAAAAGTGGTTAAAAGATGGAGTCTGTGGAGAAAGTCATGCAAACCCTCCTCATGAAACAGGAAAGCAATGGAAAATAACACATCCTCCTGATACCGGCCATAGCATCAACCCATTATGAGGAAGAAAGATCTCTATCATTTACACAGTACCTTACAATACGAAACCACAGTCACATCCTTTCTCTCTCTGGTTCTCCCCAGAACTTACAAAGTCACCCAGACAAACACTGTTCTCCCCAGTTGAGAGGGGAGAGTGCCAGGGTTGATAAAAGTGGGATGACGGGCCCAAGCAGTGACAGTGGACAAGCCAGACACCTCAGGTTAGAAGCCAGTTCTATTGATTCCAAGTCCAGGATTTTTGTAACTCCCATAAAACCTTATGGATAATATAATATTACATCATAATTCATGACTTAATGTTGCACACTCATTTGCTGATATTTTAAAATTTCAGGTCCTTGTAGGTCTTATAGGTACTGGCCGTTGGTCAATACTTTTGTATAAGTCTTCCAGGCCTCTGCTTTCCTTATTAAAACAAAAAACAAAAAATAGAGGAATGGCATTAAATTTGGTGTTGCTTTCAGTTCTGGCATTTTGTGGGTCCCTTTGTAAGTGACTATCAGTCCTCCAGGAGATTACCCAAGAATGTTACCCAAAGTGTTCACAATGGAGCATCAACCCCCAGGACAGCAGCAGGTATCAAGTAAAAATGGTTACCATGGTCATAAGTGAGAGCACGACAAGATTATTCAAAATGAAACAGGTTGCTTTGCTCCAGTCCTTCTCATAGTTTGCATGTAAATCGAGAAGGAGAGAGGGCTATGGATGTGCCACATACCTCTAAGTTGGCCCTGAACAAGGACCTCATGTGATCAATATTCCATGACACCCATTTTGATAAACAGAGGGACAGTCTCTGATGATCCCCTTGGTGCCTGAAAGCAGCAGCACAGGTTCCAACACCACCCCTTCCACTGCACCCCATACCAAGTGCTGTGCTTGTTGGGCCTGGGAGAGTAACCCCCAAGGCCAATGCCACCTAGCACCATGCAACCCAGCTTCACAGTCTGGATCACATCACTTCAGCCACCAAAGCCTTGTGATAAAAGAAAAAACAAACAAACAAAAAAACCCTACCATGTGTCTGAAAGCAATGACTTCTCTATGTTGCCTGATTATAGGGCTAGAGGCGGCTCCTTTTATCACCTTGAAAGTTTACTGCCTTTCCATTTCCCTGAGTGCAGGATTCCATTATTCTCCTATGGGAGGAGAAAGGTGAGGCCACCCAAGGACTTTCTGTTCTGCCTATTGTCCCCCATGGCTCTATAGCATCCTTCCTACTTAGAAAAAGAAATTCTACACTCTCAGAGAGACTCTTAGGGGCGTAGCAGACCACAGGGGACTTTATGTGGTCGCTAGCTCTTCTGAGCTTGATTGTTCTCCCTTCAGAACCCCTTCTATGGCCTCTGCATAATAACTTCTTGGGGGAGTTGCTCACTTTCTCATTGCAAACTGGCTCCATGTTTTAACAGTTTAGATTGTTAGAAAGTTCTGAGCTACACTGTCTCGTGGGAACTTCCTCCTGTGCTTGGCTCCAGACAAGTCTGATCCTGCTTCCAAAGCATGAAATGTGTCTTCCAATCTGACTCTACTTGTCTTTAACCCATATCTTCAAAGTCCCATGAGCAGCATGTACTAACGTTCTTGAGCCCAACATATCTTGTGAATTAGCACCTAACCATCACTCCCAGTCTTCTTTGCTCTAGAGGGAAAGGCTTTGGTGCCAAAGATGTTGTTTACCTATTTGATTGGGGTCCTCCACTGAGATTTTACACTTCCTGTTCTGTGTTTAAGTCACAAAATGTCATCTTAATGTTTGGTATAGTGTTTCTGCTTTTGACCTCAGTTAACTTGTGTTTGGTTGAAGACGTGTAGCTCTATTGTAGACTAATACAAATTATTTCTCCTTCTGCAGTGACAGGAAACTTCCTCGTACTGAACTATGCAAAGGAAACCTCAGGCTGGAAAAAAAAAAGCATGCATTCAAACATCATTTAAAATGGCCTTGGGGATTTTATTCTATTTGAAAATAAGCAAATAAATAAATAATTCTCATTTTTTTCCTGTGACTTGAGTAAATGTTCTGCAGTTTTCATCAACCATCTAGTTAATGATTTAAGATTTTACATTAATATTTCACACTCATCTCATTTATCCTTATAACAACAATTTCAGGTCAGATAGCATTGTATCATGTCATTACAATTTATGAGAGTGCTGGTGTTTCTGAGGCTGTGGTTATGGGCTAGCGTCTTAATCTTTTGTTCTATTGTTAGAATCCTGGACTTCAATTCAGAAGTCCTGGTTCTAGCTCCTGCGTGACTTTAGGCAAATCACTTTGTCTCTTTGGCCCTCACTTTCTCCATCTGTGAAAAGAAAGAGCAGTGGGGTGAACTAGATGAGCTCTAAGAACCCTAATCTTGCGCAGCATCTTGTAAATGTTTGTCTTTATTCACAATGTGAACAGAAAGAGACAAAAATCACAGGAGGACCCAAGATGGTAAAACCTGTCTTCACTATTGCCACAGCGTGGTAAGTGAGAAATATTATCTGATTACCTTTAAATCTAAAAGAACAACATACCCATAATCATTCATTACAAATAGCACAGTGACGATTATTTTTTAATGTAAAAATCTTTCTTGGTTCAAGTAGAGACATTTTTGAGAGAAAGTTCAAGTTCTGAAACTGCTGATGCCTTCCTATAACGGTATGTGGGACGCGGTGGGGGTGGAGAACAATAAGCCAGACAGTTCATCTTAGGGGTAACCTCTTTGGTTTATGTAAAATATATGACTCAAAGCAAATTTATTCTCGTAGGCTGCCATGCCTGAAAGAGGATGAAGCCTCGCTCAAAAGCGACTGAGCCCTTTATACAATTAATCAGCTACATCTCTGTATTGTATGTTGTGATGTCTAATTTCCAGAGGAAAGATTATTTTCAAACCACATAAATGATGATGCTTTTGGAAAAAAAACAACAAAAATGAAAACCCACTTCTTCTAAATGTAAAGATTTCAATATGAGCTTGCTTATTGTTTGTATTTTACACCCACAGACTTGAAGCTTATTATCTCTGAAATTATTTCAGTTTCCAAAAATCATTTGAAACACTCCTACACCTGGGGTTTTTGATAAACAGTCCAGCTTCTATAGAGAGAAACAGTGTGTGTGCGTGCGCACACACACGTGTGTTTGAGATTGATAGACAGAGAAAGACAAGTTGTGGGGGAGAAGGAGAGAAAGTGAGAGCACACTTGTGAACTACACAGCACGGACACCTGCAAAGCCCCGAGGAGGCTTTCCTGTAACATACAAAGAAATTCTGTGAGCGTGGGTCTTCCCTCCATGCATCTCTCTTTAGACACTGCAGGAAACTTTGGGTTAATTTCGCTCCGATGCTAAGAATAAAGATTGATCTTTCTGAGCACTTAAAATGTTCCAGGAACTTTTCTAAGAGCTTTAATACATATGAATTCACATATTACTCACAACAAGTCTATGAGGTTGACACTATGATTATCCCATTCTACAGATGAGAAAAATAAACAAAACTGAATGACAGAGAAGTAAACTCCCCAATCTCTGGCTCGTTCACATTGAATTAAAATCCTGCCTGACCACCATCAAGACGGAAGGTGCCACCAAGACTGAAGGGTTTCCTCTGGGAAACATTTTCACTGAGATGGAATCTCACTGTCCTCTGAACAGCCCAGAACTTTCTCATGGCATTAAAGGCATTGTTTAAAACTATAGTAATCTATGCATATGTTAAATCATCTCGGTAAGACTCAAGTTCTTTATGATCTGAGTGGTATTAAAATTGTCCTTTTTTCCCCATAGTCATAGCAAAGTGCCAGGATTGCACCAGCACTTAGGAAATATCAGTTGAGTAAATGACTGAAAAGACTCCAGATTCAGACTTGAATTTTCACAGGCATGTTAGAAAAATTCAATACAGCAAGATCTCCAGGATCAAAGCTAGCTGAATCTTGAGAAAACTATCTGCGACTTTTAAAATAAAACATTCCATCTGTTTTTAGCCCTGAGGGTTTTTTCCAAATTCACCTCTACCTCTTGAATGATTACAATGGGTGGCCAGTCCGTCTGGCCTGGAGAGTAAGTTTCAAAAGAAATACTGTAACGAGAGAGAGAAAGCTCAAGTCATGTCAAGTCCTGAAGTTTGTTGTACTTTCCATTGCTGATCTTAAAGTTAAGTACATATAGGTTAAATTGATATAGTTCATCTTAAATTTCAAGGAGTTCTTCATCCTCTTAGAAACGAAGTAGAACGCTAAGAAAATATGAGCCAAATGCCACACCCAAAGCATAGCAAGGCCATATAGAAAAAGTGGGAGGCAGCAAGATGCCTCTGATAAAGATGTGATCTTATAAGGAGCCCATTAAAACAGGCCATCCTCCAAAGTTTACCTTCTTTGACCCTCCCATTTGGCAGACGGGGACAATGTAGCTCAGAGAGAGGAGATGAGTTGTTAGATCCATTTAATAAAACAAATGGGAACAGACTCAAGGCAGGTTATTCCTAAACGAGACACCTTTTCCTGTTATATTTTGCTAGCCTTCACAACGGGGTTACAATTAAGTGATTCCTAAAATAAAGCCTATCTGGTTACATTTTGAGTAAAAGTCTGATTTGGGTCTGAGAAAGTCCTCAGGCTTACTTAGGCAAAACTGATTCTAAGAAAGTGGATGACAGGGTGGGGTCTCTATTTTTGATCACATACTAAACATTTTCTAGCTACCAAGCCATGGTAGGATATAATAGTTGTTTGGCACAAAAAGGGCATGAGTCACTGTTCTCACCAGCAATAAATCCCATTGCTGGCACAGGATGGATCGAAGGCAAAACGACAGCTGAGATTGGAGCATGTTGGCCTCCCTCCATCTAGGGTTCTTCAATCCACGTCCATGCTGATAGAAAATGTTCCATTGCCCTTACAGTGATAGTCAAGGATTTTTAAGTGGTTATGGTCTCTTCATGTTGCTGGTGGTTAAAAGGCCAACAAAAGTGAACAATTCCTGAGCAGATGGCAATGGTAAGCAGGTGAAGTTCCAGCTTTGATCCTGACTCTGTGCATGATTTTGGACATTTTCCCCATCTAAGAATTAAAGGGCTGGGCTAGGGGATGTCCTGGCCTCTTCTAGGATTCTCTCCCCTTCTGGGATTCACTTAGGCTATAAGTGTATTAATTCCTTCTTTCTCTAGTGTGGTTCTGCAAGTCCTGGAATAAGCAGCAGCTCAGAAATTTGTCATTTCAGCTAACAGTTTTGACATCATCAAGTAAAGGTCACTCAGGGGCTGGAAAGTACACCAATCTTAGAGCCAAAAGAATGAGCTCAGTTCCAGTCTCATCTCTACACCAAGGTGATCTTGAACAACTTCAGTTCTCTTTCTAAATCTCCAGTTCTTCCACTGAAAAATCCGAGTAGTGCTGGTAACTAATTCCTATTTCACAGAGTTGCCTAGTGGGTAAAATGAGATTATGGATGTCAAAGTGCTTGAAACCTGAAAAGCTCATGGGGTTGTATGGCTGAGGATGAAGATAAAGATGTAGATGAGGAGTTAACAGTTTTTGATTTTCCATAGAGATACACGTGAACTACAGGTTCTGGACCAACAGGTAAGGGTAGGCAGGGAGATGTTCCATCTGAGCACCCGTACTCTGCATACCCTGAGAGCTACACCAGAAGCTCCTACAAAATCCTTTTCTTACCAACATCACTCCTTTCTCTCTCCAATCCAGTAGAAAGTATCACCTGTCTTACGTCTTGCACCTTCCTTTTCCATACCCACTGCAGACTCAGCTGGAGTGTCAAATCAAAACCTCTGTACAAATATTTCACCCTCACTTCTTTAGTCTTCTAGACCATCTAAAAGAAAACAGCAGAGGCGCTCCTTCCACCCACGCATTTCCCTTTGTTTTGAGGGCTGCGGCAGCCTGGCCCTGTGGCAGTTAGAGCTCCAGGCCAGAAAAGCTGCTTCGTCGCCAAATCCTCTCTTGGCACCAGAGTTCTGGGCCTTCAGCAGGTTACCTGGCATTTTTCCAATGGTAACGCATGATGGTACCCAATAGAAATAACACAGGAGGTAGAAAAGGTGGCTTTGTCCGTGGATTCTCAGCTTATGGAGCTGCCAAGAACATTAGGAATTACCTGGTTCAAACCCCACTCCCCACGTACCCTTGTTTACAGAAGTACAAACTGAGTCTTAGAGAAGAGAAGCACCACTTAGTGTCATTCAGAGGGAGAACAGAAAGTATCTTTAAAGGATATCCAGGCTATACTCCTTATTGGAGAGATGAGGAAATTGAGGCCCAGCAGTGTTAACTGACCTGTTCCTGAGCTAAAGAACTAGCACTGAAACCTATAACCTCTGATTCAAAGTGCAGATCTCATTTCATGAGACCATATATAGGGTACATAGTGTGGAGACCATGTACGTGAAATCCGGGTTCTCAGGATATGTAGCTATAACAATAAGTTATTATGTTAATGTAAACTTGGGGAGATAATTTGCATCCATGTTTTGGAATTCCCAATTTAGTCTACAATAGATAGATTCATCATATATCCCTATGTATGAGATGTGATGAAGAGCATAATTAAATGTGAGGTTTAGGATGTATGGGTATAAGCATAAAATAACAGCTAAGCATTACTTTCTCTCCAAACCTGAAGTCCAAAGGGGTCTTGTAAACACCAGGTTTCTACCATCAGGAAGCAGCTTCTCTGTGGTCCAAAGCTAGAGTCTATTCAGTAAAAGTTAACCCTAAAAACAAAGGAGTCTGTATGTGTGTTGGGTCCAAAGGCTTAAATTAGCTGAAGTCCTGTCCAGCTTTGAGGCCAGACTACTGGTGTGCAGGTAAATGTTTAAGAACTGTCTCCAAAGGGGATGGGTGTGGTGAGAAAAGCCTTCATTTGTTGTGTTTTTCAGTATCCTTGGTGTAAATATTCCCACCATGGCCCCTTTCAAGTTACCAGTGCAACATTGCCGAACGTGGAGTTTGGAAGAGATTTGCAGTAGAACACCATCCTATAGTATTTCTAACACACATACAAGAAATATTAATGCCCTGAAGAGCAGATATAACAATAAAATGTCATAAAATAAAATAGGAAGTAGCAAGTTTTGAATATTTGCTACCATTTCTTTAATATAATTTATTTGTATATTTATGTGATTTACTTTTTAATAATGGTTGTGCTTTTCAACCAGTTTGCAAAATTCCTGATAATTTAACCATTCATTATTACAAGCTGGAACAAGTTGGCCTTCCAGCAAACCCCGGGACCAAAGAGATCTGAGTTTGAATTCTATCCTATTGTTCTGCCTACCCTGTGACAAGTGGTGAGGTTTCAAACTGCTTCAAGCTTTAGGTTCCTTTTTTTTAGCTGTTGAAGGTGATGCAAAATAGCTTCATGGTTTATTGGTGATACTTAAACAAGCTTAGTGGCAGCTATACATAATAAATGCTCAGCAATTCATTCTTAGTGCATTCCAAAGCTGAATTCGTTCACTCAAATGTATTGCAGGAATGAATTTTGTACTTGTTTCCTACAGTACATTATCTGCAGTATTAGGCACTATGGGAGTACAGATTGCCTCAGACATTAGTTACTGTTGCCCTATTCTCAAAGAGTTCATGGTCTGACAGAATGGTATATAAGACCGATAAGAATAATCTAGAACGAGTGTGAACAGCTCATAAAGAAAAGGGACAGAAAGAGCTTGAGATATGCAGACAAGAAAAGGATTCATGGAGTTGATTTGCATTGAGCTGCATATTTCAGAATAGACTTGGACATGCAGAGATGTCTAGGAAGGGGTTTTCCAAAATGAGAGAGTACAGGGATCAAAGGCAAAGATAAAGGAATATTGAAGGATAGGCATACAAGACTTGGTGGGATAGAAAGTATAAAAATGGGTGCCAAGGAATTGTTGGAAAGGCAGATAATGTACAGGTCACCTTAACCTTGGATGCTGAGGAACCTGGTCCATGTTCACTTAGGCAACGATGAGGCTGGGAAAATGCTTTCCTCTGAGAAGTGACACAAATCAGACTTTTTTGATTACCTATCATATTATTTTAAATGTTTGTTCATTAAATAAATTTTATGGCAACTGTTATTTCCTTTAACAAGAATAATTGAGTTAACTAGGTAGCAAAATACATATTTAAACTAAGTAAATTTTCCCTGTGGGGTGGGAAAAAATCCTGTGTTTGAGGAAAGAAGGCAGCATTTTAATTCCCAGTGGAAAACAAAATCATTATTTAAAGACTTTGATAAATATTAGGAAGGCTCACCCCAGTGGCAGTATTTCATGGGTTTTGAATTGTCTACTGTGTCCCTCTTGTATTACACTTCACACACAAAAAAGTCATATGACCTACATCTTTATCTACTCCAGTCTTAAGCTTCTATATATAGGCTTCGGTTATGAATGTTTTTTCCTATGAAAAGGTCAGACCTTGCACATGTACCATTGGTGCAACCCTGCTTGTTAAAAAGCAGGCAGGCTAGTTTGTAAAAGTCATCGAAATATTACAGATGTAGGGGAAAACTTGGTTTACTGAAAAAGAAGTGGCCTTCAAACTTTCTCAGAGAGAACATGGGGAAGCCTCTATCTTGTGGTGACAGCAGCATTTGTTTCTGGCTGAAGCAGCCTGTAGCTGTCTGCGGCACCCTGTTACAGAAGCAGACTGGGACACTCCCACCCCCAGCTCTCTCGTGCGTGCTATGGGTGAACCTACTGGCTTCTGTCAGACGCCATGCTTCATTAACTCCTCCTCCACACCTCAAACCCCCATGGAACATCTGGAGGTGGAACTGGGGAAGGTACCTCAACCAGATAGACGAAAACCCAATTTGGGTTTTCCGGTCGTATGCAGAGCACAGCAGCCACCCTTGGCCAACATTGCAACACCACAGAGAACTTGGGGAGAGTTGAACTCTTACTTTTAAGCCAAAAGTTCATAGGTTCAAATACACCTTTAATGTCAGCTGCTCCCTAGGGCTAACTTTTGAGTCTGAGTACTCTGAAAAGATCAAGCTGCTTTAGGAAAGAGGCCTACCAATTCAATATCGATTCTTTCTCAACAAAACCTCGCTCTTTCCTAGAATAAAATTATTTAATCACTATGTGAACTAGATATGGTACTCCCTCTCTTTAATACATGAGAAATTGAAGTTCAAAGAGGTCAACTTGCCCAAATTTACTCAACAAGTCAGGCTCCTGTGGATTTGACAAGTGGCCAAGGAACAGGTACTGAGATGGGGAGTGTTGTCATATAAAGCAGTAGATGCCCTTGTGTCTACCCTCAGTTAGTGGATATCTACAGGGAAGCCCTTTAGGGAATATTAGAAAATAGGAACCATCAAGTTTTAGTGAGTTCAGTATTAAGTTGAAGGCCAGAAGAACCTTGTTATGGTTCTAGATCAGATGCTATTACTTTTGCCCATTCAGTCAATCAATATTTATTGGCTGTGCCTCACCACATTCTAGGCACTGGGAATACCGTATTGTGAACAAAAACACAGTCCTGACCTCACGGAGCTTAAACTGGTGGATACCTAATGCACATATTGCAGATTTATACACAGTATATATAAAAAAAGTTTTTTTTCTGCTTCATCTGCCCCCTAGAGTGCGAGTCCCTTGATGCAGATCCTGGCCTCCAGGGTCTGTGTGTTTGGATACAATGAACAAATTCACACAGTCTGTAGAAGTCCTGTGGAGAAAAAGGGACAGTATGGCCACTCTCAGAGTGAGATAGGGCCCTACTCTTGCCTGGACAGGCTTTTATTGCTTTTCTGGGCACATTACATCAAGGATGGACTTCATTTATTATGTACAGGTTCGCTTTAGGTGGTTACCTTTTACAGAAAACAAAGGAGAGGATGTTGTTAATTACATCAAAGAAGAAGGATGTTTGCAAATGCAAAGGGAAAAGTGGTTGAACTCGTTACACTCATCCTTGGGAGGTTTAGCTTAGATTTTAGGAAGTTACTTTAAAGATATGCAGTAAACATTTGCTGCCTCAATTCAGGGTGAGGGAGTTTTAGCAAAAAGCAAGTCTAAAAGCAGTTTAGGTACAATGCAGGCCTGATTCCCCATGGGAGTACCTATCCATGGGTGTGGGTCCTATGTGCCAACCTCCATCCCTGTCAGTTTTCCGAATCAGTGGCTGGGCTACATTCCCCACACCACACGGAACAGTCCCTTATAGCCCCTCAGAGTTGGAAGCCATTCCTAACCTACTTGTGAATCTCACTGCCTGGCACCCAGTAGGTATTTTTGCAAGAATGATCTGTGAGGACTCCCCAGTCATTCATTTAAAAGAAATAGGGGCTTCTTAAAAGAAATAAGAGTTGAGGTTTATTTTGGGTGCTTCACCTATTTCTTGACTAAGAAAGTGATTCCTGACGCCCTGCTCTTGGACTTTGGCTGAAGAGGCCACAAAGACCTCCTTCTTATAAGAAGTAGCTCCTTCTTATCTGCCTCTAAGCCCTGTGTCTTTCCCACCTGGCTAAACAGCCTTCCCTAACCTAGCAAAGTCTGTCTCTCTTGAGGGTCTTATGTCTCCTGGATCCAGCCCCTTTGGGCCCCCACATAGTTCTCCTGCTGACAACTAGAACAGGATTTAGGCCTGGGGAGTTCCCAACGTGGTAATACTGGTATGAAGACATTTTTTGATTGGGAGAAAATAGTGCTAAATGCTTCTAACTAAACCAGAAAGGAAAGTCAAGGACAGACACTCATTCTAGCTAGAGGAGCTATCAGGGATGGCAGGCTCTTTCAGGGTTGAGGATTCCCTATCCCCGGGGGTGTTCATCAGAGACAAGGCCACTAACTCTACAATGAAGTGGGGAGAATCAAGCATGGATGGGAACATATCACTCCTGAGATCCCTTCAACCCAATCTTCTGGGACTACCTTTCCACTCCTTACCATTTTGAGAATCAATGATGTACTAAATCCCCAAAATTTCATCCCCCCTTTTCCCTGATGACTGATCCAACTTGAAAAATTAACTTTCATTTAACTATCTTTACCAGACCACGGATTATAGTAATAATGTTGGTCCAAGATGAATGGCTGTCTTTTATTGTATTAGTTTAATTCTCCTAAAATTCCACTTTTGGTGCACTACTCACCTGCTGGACCCTTCATAGTTCTCTATCAACTCTGGGCTAAAACCTCATTACTTTTACCTGGAGTTCATCATCAGGCTCTGACCCCTCACCTTTCAGCCTCACCTTGAACTATTCTTTA
The DNA here is from genome assembly GCA_004027475.1 of Anoura caudifer. Lineage (NCBI taxonomy): Eukaryota > Metazoa > Chordata > Mammalia > Chiroptera > Phyllostomidae > Anoura > Anoura caudifer. Next base: position 532,358 of record PVKU01000091.1, on the reverse strand, counting down.
TTCACTACCTAGCTGCCTAGCCTATTCAATGCAGGACCTCTGGAACACTCTTCACCTTTTCTATCTCCACATTTGTCTTTATTTTAGTCCAATGTCAGTTGTATCTGTGGTATTTATTTTCTTATACCTTGGAGCATTTCCTTATTTGCTTGAGCCATGTGTCTTCATCATCATCTGCCTAGAATTCAGTCTGGTTCTCAGGCCATGTTTATCAGCTAGAATTAACTTGGATTAAGAAACATTTTTTTTTTTCATGCAGAGAGGCAGAAGGGTACACCAGTTAAAAGCACAGATTCTGTAACCCACCTCCCTTGGTATGAGTCCTAGCTCTCTTAGTGTGAGTCACTTACTGGTGAGGTCACCCTGATCAAGTTACTTGACTCTCAAGGACTCGGTTTCCTCATCTGCAGAGTGGGAAAAACAATAGCCCCTCTGTCATGTCATGAGGTTCAAATGAGTTGATTTTTATGAAGTTCTTATTTTCAGTGTCTGGCACACAGCTATTCACTTAGGTGGTGCCTATTCATTTTTTAAGGTGCCCTTTTATTTCTCCCCCTCCACAAACATTAAATCTATTTTCCATGTCTATAGCAGTTCAGAGTTTCTAAAGACCTTTTATATGTATTTTCATATTTAATCACCACAATAAGGTGCGAGGTAGGTGCTGCCATCCCCGGAGACTTTTGGTGACACATGTAAGAGTCGGGAGGGAGGGTGCGGGGGTTGGGGGTTGTGACAGAAACTCAGAGATTCTAGTTCTCCGTGAAGAGTGTGTTCAGCTAAAACATGTGGCTCCCAGTTGGGACTCACAGGCTGGCTGTGGCACTGTCCAGCATGTTGCCAAGTAAGGTTCACCTTTGTTCTAAGGGAGGGTCCACGGAAACCCGGAGGCTGGCTGCTGCTCCCGTAGTGCCTAGGCACACCTATTAGCATTTCTGGTCAGGGCTTTATCTCACAGCCATCTTGGGTGAAAGGGATTCACTCGCTTCACACACTCCCCAGAGGCTTTGTGGTTTCATTTCACCTCTGCTGCAGATTGCTCTGTGACCTTTGCTCCATTGCTGTATGCAAAGATTTCACACTGCAGGATACCTAGTCATGTAACAATAGAACAGAAAAGCCAGCTTAGAAGGGGTCTTAGACATCATTAAGCTCAGTCCCCCCAAATAATTTTTAAAATGAAAGCACTGAATCCAGGACAGAACATTCCTTGTCCAAAGACCCCATTAATTTATATGCTTTTCAAGGCAGGGTCATAGTTAAGTTCTAGAGAAATAAGGACAGGTCACTTGCTTTCAAGAAGCATACAGTCTAGTAAACTGTGTCCTACTCATCTTACTTTGTCAAATGTCTAGCCCAGAGCCTAACACACAGAGTATGTGTTCCATAAAGGAGGCTTCCTGAATATATGAATGAATGAATGAACGATGAATAACATTGGTCAGTTATTGGTTGAGCTGGCCCTAGACCCTAGGCTCCAGACTACCAAACTGGGACTCTTCACTACTCATACCCATCTCTCTCCCATTCATATTTATTTCATAGTAAGTTTTGAGAAATAGCTCATAAACATGATCAAAAGGGGTTGCAAATAGTCGATGACCATCATGACTGGATTCCCAGTCATCCTGGAGAAGAGTTTGCTCTCTGTCTCTGTCCTGCAGTGATGGAAGCTAAGCAGGAAAGCAGAGGGCCAGCAGAAGATCAACATGGACAGCCCCAGGCCCTGCTTTGTGGGATGCCAGTGTTTTCTAAAATATTCTCATGTCCTTGCATTACAAACAAAAATGAATACATAATGCATACTGGTTCATGATGGATATATTAACATGTTTCAAATTTTTCCTGATTTCATTCATTTTATAGAATGCCCAAGCTGGAGGGTGATTTGGAGATAATTGAGCTTAATAATCCCTTTATGAGATGGATAGAAAATCAAGAGTCAGAGGGTGAAATTGAATGGCTCATAGTTACACAGTATACCTGTAGCTCAGACTTCCCTGGGACCCAGGCTTCCTTGATTCCAGTTAAGAGATTCTCTCCATGCTAGACTTGGCATCAAGCCAGCAGACTACCAATTGTAAGCTTCTCCAGAGGACAGGTTACCTTTCTTTCTTGAGATGATGACATCAGGTTTTCACTTCACAGAAACTCCTTTCCTACTCAGCACTGTGGAGTTCTCAAAGACATTTCATGTCTATTATGAGTCCAATTGTATAGATAAGGGATCCTCAGGTGGCTGGAAGGAGCTAAGTGTTCATGGCCTCAAAAAAATGGTAGCAGATCCACACTAGCTGGTATGCCTCAGTTGATTGGAGCATCGTCTCATAAACAAAAGGTCACAGGTTCCATTGCCGTTTAGGGCATATACCTAAGTTGCAGGTTTGGTCCCCAGTCAGGGTGCATGATTTCATGTTTCTCTCTCACATTGATGTTTCTCTCTCTCTCTCTTTTTCTCCCTTCCCCTCTCTCTAAAGTTAGTAAGCATGTCCTCAGGAGAGGATTAAAAAAGATGGTACCAGATCTTGAACTTCAGTGTTCTGACAGCTAGTTTATGCCCTTCCTATATGCTGCAAAATTAATTCAAACTATTTAATAACCAAGTGAATGAATGATAATGGGATGGATGAATGAATGAAAGAGTGACAAACATAGGAATCAAACAATCTCTCTTGGGAAACAGTTTTTAAAAAAATAACTCAAAACCTTCTCTCTGCTTGGACCCATGGCAATCTGCTTCAGTTCTCTCACCTTTGGTTTCCCTTTACTTGGCACCTCACAGGTGTGTTAAAGGGGAAGAGAAAAACTAACAACACTGAACCTTCATGTTCTTTAAGGAGACAGTTTCTCCGATGTTCATCGTATCCAATGTAGATGATTCAAAAAGTAGAATAAAAAAATGAAAAAGAGAGAAATATAAACCACCCAAAAATCACCATCCAGAGATTACCAATAGTTAATATTTTAGTAAAACTTCATCCTTTTTAAATCTTTTTGTTTAATAGATTCATACTGAACCTGCTGCTTACTAACCTGTTTTTGTCATTAATAATAAAACACAAATATCTAGTTAAGTCATACGTGGACCAAGTGAGAGAATGAGCATATTTTGAAGACATTTGATGTTGAGATTCCCAACCAATGCTTTAGACTGTTTTGAGGATCCAATGAAGCCATTTTACCAGGCTTTGCCTGATCTGAGCTTTTCTGTCTCTAAGATGGTCATGGATATAACATTGTTAAGACGTGAGTAATGAAGATAGTTTGGAATAATAGCTTTCAATTTGCTAACCTCCATTATGCCCACAGATAGACGCACACATGCACACAGGCATGCACTCTTACATGCGTACCACACATCTTGCACATCTTGCACACATCACACATCTCACACACATGTCACACATCTCACAGGCTCCTTCTAACAGCCCTCGAAGAGAAGCAAAGCACAGGTCATTATTTTAAAAATTGAGGACCATGAAAATTATATGTACATGCCTGAGAGTTTTATTTTTATATATTAACTTCAGAATATTATAAGTAAACAAAAATGAGCCAATGTTCAAAGAGGAGGTTCTTATGTTTGAAGATTAGTAGAAGATTTTGTTAATTCACAGGAAAGACTTGAACCCATTTTTGATCTTTCATTCCAGGCTTTTCATTATACCATGCTATACTGCTGTCCTAATTTAAAACACTTTTGAAAGTTTGGGTAACTTTAGTTCATTTCACAAAAGAAATATGCATGTATTAACATACCCCACCTCTCTCAGCACGAGGGCTGACGATGCATTCTGTGGCCTCTCTACATGGGCTGACTGCCTAACAGGGCTATAAATGAGGTTCAATTTGGTTAACGTGGGCCACTGGTCAGGACAACCTGCTCTGCTCAGTGAGGCAAGGGCTGCCAGCATGGCTGGCTAGAGAGCCAGAGAGAGGTTGTGATTCATTTCTGCCCTGACACCCACCTGGCTGGCCTGGTGCAAGGAGTATGTGACCAGGGGAAAGTGAGAGGCTGCAGGGACCCTTGACTATGAGGTGAAGCTCAGGAGTAATAGTGAGAAGAGGGGTGAGAGTAGCAGCTGCTGAGGTTGATATTTATATAATGACTGTGTTCAAGGCAGGAAGTGAAACATTCTGCGGAGGCACTTTCCTTCCCTGACCCCGCTGCCCACCAGAATCTCCAAAAGAGGTGACATGGGGAGAGCCTCAGCAGGTTACACCCAACTGCATGCAGAGATGCACCAGGCTCCAGGCTGTCACTGGGACGTCGGAGCCAAGGCTCTGCCTGCTGGGTCCCACAGGCCCCATTCTCTCAGTGTTCTCAGCCTCAGCCCCTTCTTTCTCTTCACCTTTTTCTCATGAGGAGAGCAGTACTCACCCGTGCAACTCTGCAGGAATGCTGAGGATGCAGGAGATTATGTCTGGAACACACAGGACCAATCATGCATTGCTGTGGAATTAGCATTAAGCTCTTTATTACATTTCTATGACCATTTCCAACACCATCTCCTGTGGTTTCTGTGGACGGTGGTTCCCTGACTTTTCTACCTGCCTGAAGCAAACTTTCTACCTTGCTCTGCTCCCATCCTTTCAAGTATCGATACCTTTTCAGACAGTCTCAGACTTCAGAGCAAATATCCCCACCAGGGCCCACCTTCCATCTTTCTTAAGCCCAGACTTAGAAATTCTATTCTTAAACCTTTCTAAAAAAAGGTATTTTAGCATAGGTAGTGTACCATCTAGACAGGCCTTCACAGCCTGCTTCTCACCTTAGTATTAGGGACTAACTGAATCATGAAGTATTCACAGCCAGAAAGGGCCTTAAAAATTATCTAGTCCCTTGGTTCCCAATGAGTGAGGCAGCAGCAGTGAGGAGCTTGTTAGCATTGCAGAATCCAAGGCTCCACTCCAGACTCGCAAAATCAGAATCTGCATTTTTAGCAAGATCACTAGAAAATTCACACCATGTTAGAATTTGAGAAGCCCTTGAGCCAAAGGTGCTCATTAGCAGGTGAAGGAAATAAAGGCTCAAAAAGAAAGTTATGTCTTCCCAAGGTCATAAAGCAAGAGAATGCCACCAGGATGGACTTAGACTAATTCAAGTCCTTTTCTTCTGCACGAGGTCCGAATGAAGACACAGTTTCAGTGCCAGCACTGTGAAATGAGCAGGACAATCCTTTTCCCCTTTTTACTTTTTCTCTAAATTTCATTTATGAGTATTTTTTGCAATTTACGTGATTAATAGAAAACCAATGCAAATGATTTTCCATCATCTCCTTGGAGCTCTTGTCTGATCTAAGTTGCCAAGTTCCACGGAATCTAGAGTGCTTAGGTTAAAATGTTCAATTCACCTAGAGTTTTTTTTGAAGGGTAGCCTCTGAGTGGTGGCAAGAGAAGGGAAATGTGTTATCAGATGTTTCATTACCTCAGGCTTGCCCCTCAAGAACCTTGCCAGGAAGGACTATGAATGACAGCGTATTTTAGAATCACAAAATGACAAAACTGGAGAAGACATTAGAGATCATCTCATCTAACCCCTTTAAGTCTCAGATGGGGATGCTGAGCTATGGAGAGAAATGACTTGCTTGGGTTCATCCACCAAATTTGTAACATATTTGAGGCAAAAGATTATACCTCTTGCTGCTCCAGTCAGGGCTCTTTGCAATGTACTCCCACCCCCTCCTCAGGCAAGTGCAATGTACAAACTAAATAAACAAATCACCTCAGCCAGATGGCATTTACCCCAGAATCCTGGAGTAAGTCATGTGCAGAATTGTGGAGCTCTTGTCTAGAAGGCACATCCCATCCTTGTAAATGGCCACTGTAAACTGTCAATGGGTTTTCCATCTCCATGAAGGGCTACCTGGGAAGTATAAGCTACTAAATTTCACTGCCATGTCTGGAAGTCATAATAAGGAGTGGGATCATGGAAATGTAACAAACATAACTTATTACTGTTAAAAAAAGAAGACTTTAATAAGCCAATGTTCTCTAGGAGGCTAGGGCTAGGGTCTAAGTAGGGGACTATTGAAACAACACTTTAATTTTTCATAGATTTAAGGTTTATGTGACTGGAGTTTTACATCAAACAGAAGCTTGAATCTAAAATTGCTTGGCACAGTGCTATGTCATCTTTCACCAGGATTGTGGAAATAATATGGTAATATTTTTGCAATCTCCCCAAAAAGAGAATATTAACCAAGAGATAGCCAGAAATCAGAAAGCACTATGATTTTAATGAAAAGACATGAAAGAAATACGAAGTTGTGAAACTTCCACTTTTGCAAATATCGCTGAACATCTCAACTTATTATGGTGCCTCATTTTAAAACTACCTGAATAGTTTCATCACTGATATTTCATCAGATGCTCAAGGTGCCCTGTGAGGTAAGCAGAGTCAGGCCTACTGTTCCTGTTTGAGATGAGGGACCTAGGTTTTGGGAGCAGAACGTCATTCCAAAATTTATATCACTTGAATCTCAGTTGGATTGCAAATCTAATGCTCTTCCCATAACACAATGTTGGTTCTAGGTAAAAAAAAAAATGCCACAACAAATAACAACTTCTATCTTCCCTCCTCTGTAGAAGTTACAGTGAATCTGGACAACTCTGACATAGGGAAGAAGAAAAGCAATTGTAGAGCACCTGTTGTGTGCGACTAGGAGCTGTATTAGATGCTGTAGACCAGGAGCTGTGATAGATGGTACACATAGTTGTCTTGCTGCATTATGACAATTACTGTCTTAGGTGCATGTTATCATTCGTTTTTGCATACTAGGTAACTGAGCAAGGTTAAGCAGCTTGCTCATGGTCACAAAGCTACAGATTGATGGAGCTAGGATCTGAATCTTTAGTCTACTTGGGTTCAAAGCCTGTGTTTCCAGGTCAATTATTCCTATTACCTTAATGTTATGGCTGAGGAAATGGAATTAGAGATGTTAATGAGCCAAAATTGTAGAGCCAATAAATCACAGAGAAAGGATTCAAACTGGAGTCCCTTGATTTTAAGTCTCAGGAGAATCAGGGAGAAAGTGGAACAACTGAGCTTCATATAAAGCAGTACTGTTGATAAAATGTACTCCATCTCTATCTGTACAATGAGGGATGAATGCAGCACGCAGCTCAGGAAATGCATTTAAATTTATTACATTTCACTTCCATAATCAAGTATTGAGTACCAGGCACCATGCAGGCCACTTGCATGGATCTTCTCTTTTCTGAGTGTCTTAGTGACTTTTTGGAATATTGTTTTCCCCATTTTATAATGGAAAATGAGTGACTTGTCCAAGGTAACCCAGATAATAGTGGCCGGGCAGAAACTGCAATCAGCTCTGACAAATCTGAACTCCAGTAGGGGTTACTCATGAGAACATTGGGTTTCATCAGAAGAGTATGGACACCAAATAGAAAAGCATTACCCTACATTCAAATGAAAGTCATACGTGGGGTTGGGGAAAATGTGGCTGTTCTACTCATGGACCTTCAAGAAAAATTCAGAGGTTCTGGGGAGGTAGGAAAATGACAGAGAACTATTCAAATCACCAATGTGATGGAGCTTATTAGTATAAAGATAGACTTAACGAAATTAGATTTCCTCAATCCAAAAAGAGAAGACTGAGAGGGGGTACAACAATGTTCGCTAGAATGGAACAACGTACTTAATCAGCAAATCTCAGAAAAACAAAACTATCCCAAATCACTTTACCCCAAAGTTTGCAAGAGTTAAATCTGGAGCCAATGAAAGGGAGTGCTACTTTACATAGTACATAGCAAACTTAGTAAGCCCAAGAGATAGTAACTGGCTGGGACTGCAGGTGCACAAATGGGTTTAAAAGCCTATTATTTAAATGCCATACTCTAAATTCCACATGGGTTTCTTAAGGACATATGAGACCTTAAAGTTCCCCTGGCCTAATCTAGTACCTCATGGGTGTCCACACGCTTACTTCCAATGTCAAGGAGCTCACATTCTCCTAAGACAGATCATCCCAACTGTTGATATCTCTGCATGTCAAACAGATTTTTCTTAGGTTTAAACAAAACTTATTTCCATTTAGTACATCAATTGTGGCTCTATGTCTGCCTTTGAAAGTCCACACAACAAATCTGAAGCCTTCCTTTCTACATTCCAACAGATGTTTAAATACAGCTCTTACTCCTATTGGCTGAAGTCAATGTCATGAACAGAGCCGTATTTAGTTAGCAATCACTTAGGCGAATTTTCAAAATTCTAAAAGAAGAGTATAGTGGTGGCATTTCCAGCTTTGAGATGGCTAAAGAGACAAGTATTGGACCGAAATCAGGAGACCTAAGTTCTGTCAGGTTCCATGAATTTTTTCCCGAAGTCCACAGCATCTACTCTTAATCAGCAGATGGTTATTAGAGGGCAGGGCCCTCACATTTCTGGACCAGTTTCTGAGGTGCATTTTCTTTACACATCCCTTGCACCTTAAACTTCAGGAACATTTTTTCAATTGCTTTTTGGATACCTTTATTTTCACATTGAGCAGGCATTTATACTCAGTTTGTCCAATACCAAATTCACTTCCCACCCCCCCACAAACTACTTTTTGTTTTATCTGATACACATATATTGCAAAATTATTATCAACATAGCATAAACTAATACCTGTATCATGTCACATAATTACTATTTCTTTTTTGTGATAAGCACATTTAAGATCTATGCTCTTAGCAACTTTCAAGTATATAATACAGTATTACTTACTATAACTGCTCTGTTTTACATGAGATCCTCAGGACTTACAACTAGGAGTCTGTCCTCTTCGACCAAGCTTTCCCCTCTTCTCACCCCCAGGCCATTGTAACCACATTCTGGTCTCTGCTTTTATGAGTTTAGCTTTGAAAAATTCCACGTAAAAGTGAGATGATGCAGTATTTGTCTTTCTCTATCAGACTTACTTTGCTTAGCATGATACCCTCAAGGCCCATCCATGTTGTCACAAATGGCATAATTTCTTTCTTTCTAGTGACTGACAAATATGCCACTGTGTGTGTGTGCATGTGGAGATTATACACACATACACACACACACACACACACACACACCCCTACATCTTCTTTATCTGTGCTTCCATGTCTTGGTTATTGTGAATAATAAATCACATTTTTCTTAACTGTAAGATAAACAGGTTGAACAAAATAGTGTTTATTCTCCCTTCTGTCCTCAATTTTCTGGCCTGGACTTAGTTCACCAGCAGTGGTTCTGAGACCCAAATCCACTTCCAAAACTCCCTTCAATATACCTTCACTGGAAGGGAGTTTTACTGGTCCCTTATGATAGACCAAAACAACTGAGTGGAAATTTCGTTGACCCTGATTATTGGTCACTTACTCCTCTACCCCCATTCCCTGTGAAAGCAGTTCATCTAAGGATAGAGAAGATTTCATCAGATTATTGTTCATTTTCAGCTAAGCTGCTTACTAATAGCCCGAGAAAAGTTAATAAGTAGAAAGCAAGCAACTAACAAAAAGAACAGTTAGAAATTTAGTTTCAGATCTTGAAACTGATACAAGGGCCATTCAATAAAAAAGTTTAGGGCTAATGACCTGACCTTGTCCCTACATGTATGGGAGTCACAAGAGCAAAGGAAGTTTCTGTCTGTGAAAACCTGGTGAGGACAGACATAGGAGAGTCTCCAAGCAACTGTTCTGAAGAAGGTCACATTAGCCAAAGGGTCAGTGCCTTTAGGTGTCCAGAGATCCCAAGGTCTCCCAGTTGGTGAATGGCACACTAAAACTAGAACAGCTCTCCCAGCACCCAGTGCTGCGAGACTTCTTACTTTAGTTTATTAAGCAGCTACTGCATGCCAAACACTGTGCTAAGCTCATTAACACATGTTATCACCTTTAATTTCTATTATAATATAAACTTTGAGGGTGCAGGGATATCAGCTCTCTTGTTTATGATTTTAACTCAGTCTCAACAACATCACCTGGCACCTAGTAGGGGCTCAATAAATATATGTTAAATGATTTTAAATAAATAGATTAATAAAATATTAATATTATCAATGTTAATAATAGTTGTTACTATCCCCATTTAATTTTTTTAAATAGTAGTTATTAGTAAGGTTCTATTTTTCTATATTTTTAAATTATATTTTATTATTTATGCTATTATAGTTCTTACCCCTTTGCCTCCCTCTACCTAGCCCCACTCCCCACTCCCAGTCAATCCCCACACCGTTGTCCATGTCCATGGGTCATGCATATATGTTCTTTGGCTACTCTATTCCCTATGGTGTACTTTCCATCCCCATGCTTCCCCTTTAACTACCAACTGGTACTTTTTAATCCTTTCACCTTTTTCACCCATCCACCTGACTCCCCCTCTCATCTGGCACCCAGCACAATGTTTTCTGTATCTATGATTTTGTTTCTGTTCTGCATGTTTGTTTAGTTTTTATATGTATTTATCACCATTTTATTGTTCATGTTTTTTATCTTCTTCCTAACTAAGACTCTCTAAAATTATTATCCTTATTTTAAAGATGAGGAAATTGAGGCTCAGAGAGATAACCTGACTTGACAAAAATTAAAGCACGTCAGGAAACAGCAGAGCTGGCGTTTGAGGCCAGGTTGTCTGCTGTCAGGGTTAGTGCTTACTCGTCTCAGCAGAGCAGCTGCCTCTCCACTTAATTACATTGAAACCTAAAATAAAGTTGGGTTTAATCTATTTGAAACAGAAAGTAGAATTTGTTAAACAAGTATAAATTTCTTATTGCTCATCTTTTTGCCATTCAAAACCTTCTGATGTAATTGGTGACTAAATTTTCTGCCCACGATAGCACCTTTGAAGAGATTTAAAAGGATTCCACTAAACTTAAACACAAACAAAAACAGCTTGCAAATTCTGTGGAGACTGCGAATGTTTTCTTGTGGAGGACATATTCCACCCAAACTCCTTGCGGCCCGAGAGAACGTGGCTGAGAACATGAGAGAACGTGGCTGAGAACATGAGTGGCATGAACATGGAAGCTGACCTGCAGCAGCTGACAGTTGGTGGGAAGCAAGTGCCAGTGTGTTGTGGGGAGCCCAGAGATCTCCATCCCCAAAATATTTCCCTTGTCTGCTCCTCTTCTCCAACCCAATCTTGCAAGAGGACAGGATGCAGCAAGCGCTAGCCCTCAGGTAACAGGATGCGGGTTCTAGCCAAGGTCCCGACAGTCACTAACTAGGGAACTGTGGATGATCATATTACCGCTATTGACTTCAGTTACCACATGTGCGAAATAAAGAAGTTAGCCAAAATGGCACCAGGGCCCTTTTCCTCTCTGACGATCTCTACCATTACATTATTCCCTCTTTTCGTCCACCCAGCCCCAAACAGTCCGGGCTGGGGAGCCCAGAGCGGCCTGGGGACTCCCCACCACTGCGGCTGCAGGAGCCTCTGTCTGCAGCTGCACAGCCACAGCTGCCTCTCCCTGCACTGCTGACCGCTCCTATTTACCTATGCAGATGAGGCTATGAATAAACAAGATCTTGCAAAGGGTGAAAAGGTCCTCCTTCACGTTCTTTTCAGCCTTTCACTTTTCCGTCATAAGCCAAGAGCAGGCAAGACACAGCTTTCTTTCCAAATCTTTCTCCCCTAGGGCTCAGTCCTACATTTCTTGTGCACAGGTGGGACCAGATTTGGATAAGGAAAAGTTACTTTTTGTTTATCAATAGTGATTTCTATTTTATAGCTTTGTTTAGCCTTCCTATTCACCTACCTGCAGAGACACACACAAAAACAGTGTTGGCTTTTTTAGTCATTCTAAGGTGTAAACACTGGTCGGTCAATATCCGTTTGTTCTGGGAGGGAGGAAAGGGCCAGCACTGTTGTCTGTGCATTACAGTCACAGTCCACACTGCTCTGACCCAGACAGGTTTGACTTCCTTGGACAAGCTCCTGACTTTAACTCATACCATGACATCTCCTCACAGACAGCTTCTGGAGACCAGTAGAAATCTGGCTCATTCTTGAAGCCTCTGCTTCTCAGATATGTTCTCCCTATGTCTTTCCTCATCTTTGTCCCTGCCTCCCCCTTTCCTTACTTAAAATTACTTGTTGCCTCTTCCATTGTTCCATGGCACGTGTTTCATACATTCTTACATATATGTACACATTTTATGGTATGCCTTGTCTCAATGATTTGGAACCAAGTCATCTTTTCCAAATAGATCAAACCCTTTGGGAGCAATGACTGCATCTTGCCCATGGTAATATTCCTCACGGGCCTGACTCAAGGTAAATACTAAATGTGGATGAATTCAATAATTCTTGATGCTCATGATCATGTCAGGCACTCTTTCTTATGGCTTCCACTGTGGAGAAGACGTAAGGGGCCATTTAAGGGTTAAGTGGCAGCCTTATGATTCATCTGGTCCACCCAAAGATGGCACTTCCACCTTCTGTTGACAGTTCCTGTTACCAGGCATCAAACAAACACTGTCTTTTCCCTCTTGCCTACCTTCTTGGTCCCCTGGGTTGCACCCCAGCGCCAGGCTCTTTTCTTTTTGATCTACCTTCCTTTGAATGTATTTATTTGCATTTCTGTCCAAACGTGCCTCAAAATGACATTGTCAGTTTAATTTTGGTTTTATGGTTAACTTTATTTGAATCTCAAACATGCACACTCTTTGTCTCCTGTCCCAACAAGCATTCATTCGCTTATGTTTTTACTAACTCATCAAATCACTAAACAGCAACCCAGACACGGAGAGGTTCAAACTTGAAAGAGATCCCTTTCCTGACTACAAGGTGATCCCAGTCTAGTAGGGGAGCAAATACATGCACGGACATCATTACAATACCAGGGAGATAGCAATAAGCCCTAAAGAGGAGGCAGAACCATTAAGTATTACCTATACTCAGAGGTATGCTCAGTTCCCCGGGAGAGTGGAGAAGTAGGACCAGGAAAAACATCAGAGGGGAGGTGGCATTGAAGTGGACCTCCAAGAGTGAAGCTAGATTTGCACTCCCAGGGAGAGCTGGGTGGAAGGAAAAAAACTGTAGCAAAGCCCAGACATGGAAAAGTACAGGACCAGGAAGAGTGACTAGTTCACCCGGGCTGCAGGGCTGCATGCTCAGACGAAGCACTGAGGAATATGGCTCAATAAGTAGGTTGGGATCCATGTGGGGGTGGACGGGAGCAGGAGGGGCTGGAGTAGCAAGACCAGTTGAGAGGCATTTGAAACCGTCTGGGTGAGAAATGAGAGGATGGTGGCAGTGAATACGGAGGGAAGGAATGGGTGTGAGAAACATTTCAACAGAGATGCTGAAATTCCTTCAAACCTCCTTGACTAATTCTCCTCAATAACTCATACAACAATTTTCACTGCAGGCATCATACTACCTTCCCCGCCCCCTCCTTGGAAGCTTATCTTTTTATCTTCCAGGTGCATGACTTTCTGCCCAATTACTTGTCTTCAACCCATCAGAGCAGTTCAACCATGCAGTTCAAAAGTCTCACTGTCACACTCGGCCTAAGTTGCTCCCTAGTGCTGTCTCTGTCCTCAGCAATCTTCATCTGCGTACTCGGAGAACAACAGCTCTAAATCTCCTGCGCCGTCAAAACAAGGTTCATTTAGAACACAAAACCTGGCCAAGGACATGAGCACAGGATATGCAAAGAAATGGCAGAGCAGGCAGAGCAGCCTTCATTGGACTTCATCCCGTGTATGCACCCCTGACTCAGCTCCACCTCATCCCTCTCTTACTGCAAAGTCAAGCAAAGATTAAGATGACATAGACTGGGTGAGTGGGGGGTGGAAGAGATGAGGAGATACCAGGAGGGGCTCATTTTGGCCCAGGGGACCAATCCAGCAATATAACCAGCACAGTCCTGGGAGTCACTGGCAGAGAGAATCAGAAATGGGATTGCAAAGGCACAGCTTTGCCTCTAATGAGCAAAGTGACCTTGGGCTTCTTTCTCTCTCTGAACTTCAGTTTTGAGGTCTGTAAAATAAGGATTATGACATCTACCTTATCTGCCTCCATTGAGCTGGTTGTAAAACTAGAATAGGGTAAGTGAGTATGTACCAACTTTGAATATATGAAACACTATTTCATAAGCTTATTCTCAGTCACCTTAGACCCCACTTCTTAGGACAGGTAGACACGCAGAGAAGAAAGAGAAACATAGATGCCTAAAGAACAGAGGCTGTGAGGTCCCTGTTTTCCACAACAGATCTAAGGTGATCTGTGGCATGAAGCTTCTAGTCTAGGCTCCTCATCTGACAAATGAGGAAACTGAGGTACAACAGGAGTCAATGAATGGTTTATGGTCACAAGGTGAATTCAGAGGAAAAACCCAGATCCTGAGGATCTTGGGCCAGTTTTTTCCCCCACCCTGTATTTCTGGCTCTCCAAACTGAAACCCCAGTGGAGAGCACAGTCCAGAGGCGATACTTTCTCACATGCTAAATTATTGGTGAAGAGTTAGATTATTGGAGTAAGGAAGAACTTAGTATAGGCTGGATCAGATCCCCTTTTTTTAAACATTGTGTTTGGAATCCTAGATAAACATTTGCTAAGATCCAGAGCATTCACATCCTGAAAAAAAAAAGTCTCAGTTCCAAATTTGGGATCGCCTATCAAACATCTGTCTTCTTCCTCAAGCATTAGTGGGCAACAGAATAGGAGAAAAAAGGAAGATTTTTCCTACTAGCTTGGGCTTTGAGGTACCAATGCTCCATTAAATATTTTACATGTACCACACCTTATTTCATCTTCCTAACAACCCTAATGGTAAATAAGCTCAGTACCCTCATTTTCAGGTGAAAAAAAAAACAACAACTCTAAGACTCAGATAACTCAAGTATCTGAAATCACAAGCTCATGTCAGGTTTGTGCCTCAAACCTCTGTAAACCACAGGGAAATTTTCGTTAGGGAGCTGCAGCTCCTGTTCCAAATCTTTTCAACATGGACCCCTACAAAGAATCAGAATTGTCTAATAGCATGCTCCTTTCACCCAGGAAAGTCTATGAAATACAGACTCTCTTTCTGCTTTATCCGCTGGTTCATATGTCTTCTGGTTCATTCATTATTACACAAGCATTCTCTGAAGCTGGCATTGTGCTGGGTCCAATGGCTAAACACACCCCTGCGGTGAAGATTTTGAAGGCTGGTAAAGGCATGTAGTGGTGGGAGACATATTGTGTGTCTCCCTTCTCTCATCAAAGAAGGATAGTCATGTTACCAGAGAGAGCCACGGATGTGTATCTGGGAGTATGGAGGTGGCGGAATGAAGAAGGGAACATGTCCAAACAACTAGAGGGGCAGTGTGTTCAGGGTGGATGGTCTGAGCTGAGGGTAGGATGCAGGATAAAAAGAGGCTGGAATCCAGGCCAGAAAGTCTAGGGCTGATGTTAGAAGGACTCTGAGGCCACGCTAAGGTGCTTGTTTCTTCCCAGAGTGCCAGTGCCAGATCAGCCCAGATGTAGATGGTGCCCTTGCATGGCTTCGTAGAGTCTTCGTTTCCTCTTCTGTAAAATGGAAGCCATGAATGTTACCTATTAGAGTCCTGTGTGAGGGTGGGGCAAGGGGAAGCAATAGCAGAATGCGGTGAGCTCCTTCAGGGTAGAATGTGAAGGGAATGCAAATCACAGATATTTATAGTTGCAACAAAGTGAGACTGAGCCGCCAAGCACTCCCTCTGGAAATCCTGAAAACCTGCTGCCATGGGGCTGTGCCCAGAGCCCAGCTGGAAGCAGACTTATCTCTTCACAGCTCCTGCCAGGCTGTTCTTCATACAATAAACGCTAAGCACCCAGCATAATTCCACCTACAAAGAAGAAACCTCCGTACCCTTCTGCGCTGCCCTTTCAAACAGCCAAGCTGAGTTCTAAATTCCCAGGTCATGACAAGCTTCTTTTTTGTCATCAGTGCCTCACCATATAGCCTTGTCAAGTCTAGACCCTCTGAGAGGGCTTAAGAATCAATCCAATGTCCCACTGGTCTCCTTAACACAGCCCCTCGTTTACAGAGCCTTCATCATTCTAGGTTTGTGCTAAGCATCAAAAAGTGAAAGGGAAAAGCAGAGGCGTGGGGGCCTTGGCCCCTGAAGGAGTGACAGGGAGCAGGGTCCTAATATCAGCAGAATTTTTTTTTCTACCCCAGGATTTGAAAGACTACTTTGATTTCAATCTTCTTAAATTTTTTTTTTACTGCAAATGGAACCCTTTTTTCAAATGTTATGTCTTATGGGACCCCGTATGGACAGCATTATTAGTGACCCCTCAGGTACTTCAGAGGGCTTCTAGAGGAATGTTAATCGAACTTTATTATGCATACTGGATCTGGTTAAAATGCAGATTCTGATTTATTAGAGGTCTGGGGTGGGGCTTGAAATTCTGCATTTCTGACAATCTTCTGGTTGATATAGATGCTGGCAATCCATGGACACACTAAGTAGCAAGGGTCTAGAGCTCTAAGGATGACTATTTGAAAACCATTGATTCTTAGGATAGAGAAACTATGAGCCTCACCACTCCCTATCCCCAGAGATGTTAAAGGCTTCTGGGTTAGATTCTCGTCTTTTGAACTGAAGTCAGCTTCTGCAATCATCTCCACACCAAGATCTTAAGATTATCTCCTTTTTCCTTTCCCCTAGCTGTAGCTGTCTATTACCTCTACAAGGTAGTCTGGGAAAATTCCTAAGAGGCTTAGTTCTGATGAAGAGTTTAAGGCCTAGCCTTCACTCTAGCAGGAAAGTATAAGAGGTTCAGGAAAATTCTCTCCACCCTCATGGGCCACCCAAACACACGAGAGAGAGAGACAGACAGACAGAGAAATAAAGCCTATGTACCCACTTGCTCTTGAAAAGCATGGCCTTTTGACAGCTATCTCCTCCCTGCCCTCTCCTAACCCCAGAGGACGAAGGATGGAAGTCATTTTCCTCACACACACTCCCTGTCCGTCAGAACCCCCTGCTTCAGGGCTGAGATGCTCCCACTGAGGTCAAAGGTATTTTTAGCTATGCTCATGTGGCGCATGCATGGCCAAGCCTCCCTGGACGTTAATCTTGGATTCTGCAAATGCCAGGTCTTCTAATCCAGGAGGTAAAGAAGTGACAGGGAAATCTGAGTGCAATGGAAAATGTAGCACATGGCCTATTGAGGATTTTGTCCAATTTCCTTGTATGATTAAAAATAACAACAGTTAACACCTAATGCTCAGAAATGCTCAGAAAATGCTTCATCATTTACAGGGTACTTCTGCTGACATTGCCTTATTTGATCTTCTCAAGAGGCCCATGGGAAAGGCAAGGCAAAAAATATTCTCATTTCTATTTAATGGAAGGGCCAGTTAGATTGGTAAGATGACAGAGCTAGTAAGTGTCAAACCTGGGTCTTGGTTTCCAGGTTCAAACTCTGTGCCCTTCACCATACCTACATGCAACCCCAACTTTTGGTTTCTTCCTCAAGCTTGGTGGTTTTATTTTTTTTGGCTAAACATTGCAAGAATCAATATCATCAGATCTTAATGTTAAAAGCCTGGGATTATAGATGCTTTTAAGAAGTGGAAGACTATAGACAAGGCAGCACAGATCAGTCATTGTCATGGGAGAAGGCAGAGGACACACTCAAAAGAGAGTGGCCAAAGAGAGATTAATTAAAGGATAATTTATTTACAAAGGCATGGGCAAGATTAAGAAAAACTGAGAGATAGTGATGTACCTTAAGGCTAACAACAACTGGGAACTGTTACCAGTCCTTAGCAAAAAAGAACCAAAGGGAGAGGCAGATACCAGAATTTAGTGACTATAAGCTAGTAGAGGGCTAGTTGGAACTGTGGTCTTTGACAGAGGCATGTAGCCATTGTAAACCTACAGCCATCAAAGAGGGGGCTAGGGGAAGAAATATCCTCACTTCTCCCTTCTCCCACCATCCAATCACATATTGGTGCTGGACTGAATCTAACCAGAAGCCAGAGGGCAGGGAACCTACAGGTCTCCATTAAGGTTAACCTCCTGGAGACATGAGAAGAGAAGGAGGGAAAGTGAATGGTCAAACAGAACACCCAGCACATAGTTGTTGGTTGCTATCATAGCCAAGAAATTGGTGGAGTGGGACATGGCATTGAGTCTAAGGGGCTGGAATTTGAGTGGGAAGTGGTAGCCTTGTCCTCCCAGAATGTAGTCACCCTAAAGCCCAGCTGCATCACCCTGGGAGCCAATTTGGCCCGAGGTCTCAGGGGAGAACAAGAAAAAACAGACCAAAGGTGACTGGGCTAATCATACACGCAAAGTTCGCCATCCTGGGGCATGGGTTTAAATCCTAGTTCTTCCATGTTGCTGCATGTGACCCTGGACAATTCATTTCATCTGAGTCTCTGTATCTTTGTCTGTGAAATAAATATAATAATAACCCCTGTACTGCCTGGCTCAGGACGGGCAACACTTACACACTGAGGAGCCACATAAGAATGCCACGTCAAGAAGCCATGTAAGGATGCTATGGATTCCAGACTGGCTGGACCACCAACATCCCATTTGCTGCCTGTAAAACACAGCTCCTAATACCTATATTTGAGGGAGGTTAAATCAAAGAAACCCTGAAATCATCTTGTCAAGCTTCTCATATAAAAAGAAGAAACTGAGAAAAAGGCCCCATAGTTAATGGCAGAGCTGGGGCAACACAGGTCTTCTCTCACAGTCCCATGGTGCCCCTCTTGCCTGCCTTTGCACATGACAGTCAAATGAAAGAGAAGAGAACAACCATTGTATTGGTGGTGGTTGTGATTATAATTGATAAAAATTTTCCCTGCAAACCTATCACAGGGCTGAAAAGTCCCATATTAACTATGACTTCAAGGGCATGGTAAAATGTGAATATTTCACCAGAGCCAAGAATATAAATATCCAAGAGCTCTCCAGCAAGTGTGTGTGTTCATCAGAGTAGCTGGGAATCATAGACAATAGTATAAATGGAGTCACTTAAAAGTGGAGTTGGAGCTGCCAAGCCAGAAGAACTGCTTTGCATGTTTTATGCCTCAAATCTTTGGAATGTTAAAACAGGGCCTGAGCAACCTTAGGCCTTACAAAAGAATTGTTTGGAAAGATAACAAAAAAGTAGTCATTATGACTACTGGACTGAAAATTTAAAACATTGTTTAGAATTAACGTCACTATGTTATGTTATCTGCACCAACAGAAATGACTTCCTTCTATTGATGTAATTGTTCTCCATTCCCTTCTCCTAAATACCCATTGCCTTTGCCTCTTAATTGGAACATTATTTGGCCTTCTGCTTGAATTAATGATTCCCCAGTAGCTATTGTTATTGGTCTCAAATAAATGCTTATTTACCTCTGACTTTAAAAGTCCTTTTTGTTTTTACGTTAACAGGATAAATGTCATTTAGCAGAGGACAGGATCTTGAGGGCACAGGACACAGGACAGGTAAGTCATCATAGACAGTGGGTGGCAGAAAAGACCAAAGCTTGATATGCTCCCTATGAAGAAAGAAAAGCTTGGGCAAGTACATACAAGGTTGGGGGCTTGGTCCCAACCCTACATGGATGGAGGATGAATTGGATACAGGAGGAAAGCCAAATGAAGGAGACTGATGGGCTTGCCAAGGCCTTCCTGAGTGCTGGTGGAATCAGGGCCTCTGTTCTCAAGGCCCTTCTTTAGCAGCCAGACCCTATGGGATAGACTTTAGCAGACACTTCCATATGCAGACTTCTCAATGAAGAGTTTGTTACAAGGAGATCACGTGTCATGTTGCAGCTTTGAACCTCCAAGCAAACATCTTAACCTTTAAAAGCTGAAGATCTCTAGCTTTCAGCCTGTCTGGACCAGCTAACTCTCCATTGAGCTAATTCTGTTCTGCTTCTCTCATATGTGCCACTACTTCAACTGCAGCAGTTTTGTTAGTTTCTCCATGCATTTATTCAACAAACGTTCACTGAGTACCAACTATGTTTCAGGTACAGTGCTTATCACCAGGTACATAGAGGTGAATTTCCAGAGGCGTTGGATGGAAGCTACTTCACTGAAAACAAATGTGTTAGCAAAGACTGGCTCAATCCAGAGCCCAATGCTGAGCAAAGCCATTTAATGCTCCTGGAAGGGCCGTTTTCAGCACAATATCCTAAATAGAATTGTACATAGTACATCCAGAGAACCCAACACTCTCTCTCAAAAGACCCGGATGGAACTGGAGAGCATTATGCTAAGTGAAATAAACCAGGCGGTGAAAGACAAATGCCATATGATCTCACCTAATAGTGGAACCTAATCAACAAAACAAACAAGGAAGCAAAATATAACCAGGGACATTGAAATAAAGAACAAACTGACAGTAACCAGAGGGGAGTGGGGAGGGAATAACAGGGGGAAAAAGGGGAAGGGGCATTAAAAAAACATGTATAAATGACCCATGGACAAAGACAAAGGCGGGTAGGATTGAGGGTGGGAGGTAGGGGTGAATGGTGTGGGGGAAAGTGGTGGTAAGAGAATGGGAACAACTGTATTCGAACAACAATAAAAAAGATGACTAAAAAACCCAATATGAGAACACATTTTAGAAAAGACACAGGTAGTCCAACGTGTGTCTCAGAACATTGGAGGCAGTTAGGCAACATGGGAACCATCCCAGTCTATTGCTTTGTGTATGACCTTGGAAAAGTTTCTTTTACCTCTCTGAGCCTTCTTTTCTTCCTCTGGGTAACAGCAATAATTATAGTGCTTTCCTCTTGGAACCACCATAAGAATAATATACATACATACACATCAAGGTCTGAGAACAATTTCCAGCAGGCCAAGTACTCAACAAATAGTCTCTGCTATTGCAGGTAAACTGAGACCAAGGTGAGATGTGATTTATCTAATGCCTCTTACTTAGTTAGGGGCAGATCCAGGGTGGGAACTTAAATGTCTCAATACCAGGTCAATGTTCTTTCCATGCAACCTACTACCTGCCCACTGGGGAATCCACAATGTGATTTTAGCCATATCCCATTTGAATGTTTAAACAAACTAGGAAACTTGAGATTGTACTACCATACAGAGCCTTTCTCATTCGGGCCACTAGAAGGGTTATATTTCTTCTACTCAAGTAACCCCATTGCCAACAACCAATCATCTTCTTCACCCTCCTTGCTAAGGAAACTGAAGCCTCTGGCCTACCTCCATGGCCAACACTCAAGGCCAAGTATTTCCTCCCATCCTTATCTTGCTGAATCACTGTACCCCTGCAGCCCAAATCTTTACAGTTACTTCCTCATCTCATTTCTTTGCTTAGATTGAGCACTATTTTCACAATGCCATTGTGTAGAGGTTTGCAAACAGGTGCAGAATCTGTGGCTCCCTGATGTGAAGATATGGGGCTCCCCAGTGGGTCAGCACACCCACCCAATTCACAGCTGGGGTGGTGGCAAGCCAATGCCAGAGCTCAGTGAAATTAACAGACACTGGGTATTTGTGTCACATCAGAGCATATTTAACAGCCCACTGATTACTCACAGCCTAAGCCCTACCCACTTACTGATTCCACTGAATCACAAAGTGTTAGAGCTCAGTGCAACTTTAGAAATGATTTGCTCTGATCTCTCTCTCTCTCCCTCCCTCCCTTTCCCTCCCTCCCTCCCTCCCTCTTTCTCTCTCTCTCTCTTTTTTTTTTTTGTAGGAACACTCTATTGTAGAATCTTGAGTAAAGAGCAACAGAGTATAGGGGTTCAGAACTTGGACTCTTTAGCCAAACTGCCTGGGCTCGGTCCTGTTTCTACAGATCACTATGAGCCTTGTCCAACTTACTTTAAGTCACTGTGCCTGAGTTTTCTCATTAGCAAAATGATGTAAAGATACTTATAAAGATTGCTCTGAGAATTGAATAAGTTAATATCTTACAAAGTGCTTAGAACAGTACCTGGGATATAACAAACACTATGTGTTTAAAATAAACAAAGCAAGACAGGAGACTGTGTGAGTCTCAGTAGTTACATGCCTATTTTGGGCAACACAGATTGGATTAAATGGTCTCTAGGGGCTTTCCCCTCCCACTGTCATGGTGATGGTACTCCTTGCTGGGAAAGTTAGGTCTGGAAATGCCACCCTGGGCTGCTCTCTGAGAAGTCAAAACAGCTCTTTGAAAGGAGCAAGAAGAGCCTGATCACAGCGATTTAACTTACCTGAGGCAAAAACCTCTGCAGCCCTCACTTATGCCTCCGTCTTAGTCAAAGCTATTGCAGGAGGCTCTCAGGAGCTTGGAATTGGAGAGTGTACCCACTGGCAGTGTCCTCGGGGCTTCTGTCAGACATCACTTCACTGAGGAGTCACTGGGCACTCCTCCACTCGTGCTCCCTCTATGCCTCCCACCTCCTGTTTGATCTCTTGAAGGCCGCTGAGGACTGAGAGAATCCTGTCTTTCATTCCACCCGAGTATTTTCCTTCACACCCTGGTTTCATTAAAAGAACTCTGATTCATTTGGTTCTGCTGCTCCAGGGAGAAGAGAATGATGGAGAATGAGGACAAACTGGATGTGTACAAAGAGATGCAATTAAAGAAATGCATTGTTTGCTGAAGATGAGCAAAGTGCCAGCCACCTCACTGGTGCTGGACATAAGACTTGAGCAACAGGAAAGCTTTCCAGACATCCGTGCAATCAGAGTGCAGGCTGTCTTTCCACACCTCATTCTGTTTGCTATGCCTTTGATGCCTAGAGCAGGGATGGGCAGGACACCTGTTCAGACTCAGGTTGCTCCTCTCCTTCCCTCTGACATTGTAACTCAAGCCCTCATCACTCTCATCTTCTACTCCAGTCTCAGCCCACCCCCTTGCCTTCAGTCCTCCATGAAGCCCATGTGCACTTGCTCCTAGATTACCACTCCAAGAGCCAGCTTCTCATTGTGCCATTGTCCTTCTCCAACACTCCCAGTCTCCTTGTAGCCTCTAGGATAAAGTTGAACTCTTCACTGGTCCTCAAGTTGCACAAGTCTTATTGCCCATAGCTCCCATACTCAATCAAAATTAGGCTCTGCTTTTCCGCCCCCCAACTGTTGTTCTTTGTCCTCCACTAAGAATACCTCACCTCCATGGAAACCGTGGGCTCTAATCATTTACTAGCTGAGTAATCTTGGGAAAGTTACTTAACCTCTCCGAGCTTCATGTTCTTCATCTAATGATGCTAAGAGAGAAGGACTTTACTGAAGAGAAACTAGGATAATAAACAAGGGCTTAAGCACGGTATCATGCACATAGTAAGTGCTCAATAAAAGATGACTATAATAATAATGATAATGCTGATGATTATTCTCTCTCAAATCATCCCTTCCACACAGCTCTATTTCTCCTTCTTTTGAAGTCTCCCTGTGCTTGTAGCCACTCCCATATTCTACATGTTGTTATAGTGGTTTTCCCAGTTATCCTTGTCTTCCTCTCTGGAAGCAGGGACTGTGACCGGTCCACTTGTGGTTCCTTTGTCTTGTCTAAAAATTGACCCTGGCATTTAGTAGGTGCTCAGTAAAGGTTTCTTTCATTGGGTCCAGAAAAAGTAGGTGGTGATCCTGAGCTACTCAGGAGTAATGGGTCCCTTTTCAGAAATGAGACTGAACTGCTCACTGCAGACCCTGCGTGCATAGACACACAGCATGGCTTGGGCAGCCAGAGGAACCAACTGGTCAGCTCTGTGAAATTTATCTTAATATTCCAACACCCTACTTCCCAAAGTCTGGACCAGGGCTATTCTTAGTCACCAGAAAGAATGGGGCAGAGGAGAAGTGAGTGCAAGAAAGTGCTGCATTTATACCCATCACTGAGCTTGGGAAATGGGAAAAGGGAAGGGAAAAGATCCTATTTTCTGAAACTTGGGAAAGAAAAATAGGAGTGGCAGTGGAATGATCTGTGCCTTATTCTCTCTCAGACCCAGAGGGAAGATGCTGCCCTATATATGGAATTGATTAAGGACATTCCCATCCTACTTACGTGGACTCCACAGCTGCCCCTCATCCAGCTGTGAGTGGATGAGGGGCCCCAGTTCTCTGACTTTCTGAACCACACGCCTTGGTTGGCAGGCACACAGTTGTCTCTGCCCCAAGCTGACCTCATTTGAAATTTCCCATGTTGCTCTTATGGCCAGAGCTAAAGTCTGGTCACAGGGCTCAGATGCTCTAGGTTGTAGGTCAGTTTACTCACAGTAGCTGTCCTCTCTGAATTCCAACCTGAAAAGATAAACTGGCCTGTCCCATACTTCCCAGGAGTCTAGATCTGAAGGGAGGTCCAGGGATCATCGTGCAGTCTAGTCTAACTGGGCCTCAGAGGCAAGGTCACATGACTAGAAAGTAATAGAGCCAGGCCTAGCTCTTAGTCCAGTACACTGTCCATGGCCCCAAAACACCCCCACTGGCTATTTAGTCCAAGGACACAACCCATGAGCAAAGAAGGTTGTGAAATGCTTCTACTAGAAGCCCAGGGTTGGCTGCAAGCCCAGATGGTTCTCTCCCAACCCTTCTAACCTAGTATCAGTTCAGCAATTGTCAGCCCACTCGTTCATATTAACCCTTCTTGTCCAAGATGCCAAGGCCTGGCTTCCAATGAGCAGCCCCTGAGAACAGCTGAGCTGACTTCTGCTTGTACCTTCCTGACACCTCCACTGGCAAGACCTTGCTGTTGAGCAATCACCTTGTGCAAACTGACTCTTCCTTGCCCTTCACAATTACTCAGCAACTCTGCAAAACAGTATCTCAACTGTTTATTTTTATTTCAAGTTCACAATTGAAAAGCTAGCTTTGTGCCTTTTCTTTCCCTTGAGGAACTTATAAGGACCTGAGGGATTTCTTTGACTCTGACTACCAGCTTAATACAGCTCCATCTTCTGCTAGCCCCCAGTCTGTGCCAGGTGATACAGCAGGTGCCAGAGAGGAACCAAGATATCTCCCCAGAGGGAAGATGCACCCGAATGGAGACTCACCATTCACTCAATCTTCCCCTTCCCCATCTCTCCATCCCCAGGGCCACCAACCAACACACACTTCCATGGAATCCTGCCAGCCTGGGTCATTATCTCCCATGTTTGCTCTGCAGTTTTATAGTTTACAAAGCATTTTAACCTCACTGCATGTGATGTCCAAGACCTCCCTGAAGGATAGGCAGAGCAGGTGTTCACATTAAAGAGGAGATAATTATATATATTTATTCATATATCTGGGACTGATCTGACCAAGTTTGTATAGTTAGAAAGGAGAGTCAACCTCCGATTCCAAATCCAGTGTTCCTTGTGATCTTCCTTCTCTCAGCTCCTTTCCTTATTATCCATCTTGCATACCCAGTGAAATGGAACTTTCCAGAATACCCTTTTTTTGAGATTATTTGCATTTACAAAGTTTCAGAGACTCTCAAATGCCTGCAAGAGAAAATTCCAATGATTCAGCTGGTCTTTGAAGAATCTCTTCAGTGTGACTCCAAAGTGTCTCCCCAAAATTATTTCCATGGCTTCAGCCTGGTGGGCCTATGTGAATTTCCTACAATTTTCTATGCACTTTTAAACCTTT
This sequence comes from Anoura caudifer, assembly GCA_004027475.1. Lineage (NCBI taxonomy): Eukaryota > Metazoa > Chordata > Mammalia > Chiroptera > Phyllostomidae > Anoura > Anoura caudifer. The sequence goes on along the minus strand of PVKU01000091.1, from coordinate 506,855 downwards.
GTACCTTTATCCTGTTGCTCACCTACACATCCCCACACTTCAACCCTGATTTACCCTTCAAGATGCTGCTGCTTTGAAGGCTACCTCCTATTAGAAGTCTCCTGTAGACACCTTCAGCTCCCAGTGAAATCTCTCCTGTGAAATTCCACAGCCTGTATTAACCACACTGCTCTCTGGGCCTAGAGAGCAAACCTGCATCCATAGGAACTGAAGGTAGACTCTACCTGTTATCTTTTACCTCAGCCCAGGGCTGGGTTTGCATGTCAGAAAAGGGTCATCATGTGAATCTATTGCTGTTTCTCTACAATATTATTAGGTTCAAGAACAGTATGGGGTAGGATTTGACTTCTCATGACCAACCAAGAAACAGTTGAAAGATGTTGGATCAAAAATGAAAAAATCCATTCTACCACTAAACTATTAAATGTGCCCTCTTTTGTCAAAGGAGGGGGAAAATAGGGAGGAGGAGGAAGGGATGGAGAAGGACAACGCCAGCCCAAAGTGAAGGGGCCTGATTCCCAGCTCAGGGCCCCATAAGGAACGTGCAGTACTGGGAGTAGAGTGCCAGCCCTCTGGGTCACTAGTGGTGGTGTCCCTGTGCCATTTCACATTGGAGACTCAGTTTTCCCAACTGGCAAATGTGTGATTGCCCCTTCTCAGTCTCCCTCACTGGATAATAGATGGAAATGTGCTCTGTAAGTGTAAATGCTGAACCTGTATGAGGGATAGTTAATCTCCAAAGCCCAGCCCACCCACTCCTTTCTACTCCTGCCTATGTCTTTCCTCTGCTAAAATCCATGAGACCATCTGGATCCATAGAGAAGCGAATGCTCCCTTTTGCACTTATGCTGTTGATTGATGGCCCTTTGATGCTGGAAATGTCCCACGGTCCTTGAGCTATTATTAGGGATGGTTAAATTGGCAGAGGGAGGCTGTAAACAGTCAGCATGGCCATCACTAGCCTTTTGGTTTCCCATTTTGGGAACCAGTTTCAAAAAATTTTTTTTTTCTTTTAAAGAGATTGTAGTTCTGAAGTTCTTCACAACACACTGAAAGGAAAGAGAATTGTGCTTTGCAATACTAGAGGATTTGTCTCGCATGAGTTTCCTAAGCCCCAGCCCTTAACACTGGAACATTGGTTCCAAACTGCTACTTGAGCCTTGAAGTACAGCCAGGTTGGGTGGACTTCTGAGTGCCTCCACTGTTGGCTCGTCTGATCCTTAATGCCCTTAATGCCCTGCCCTGAGACAAACGTCCAAATGGGTCAGAATCTGAGGGAACAGCAAGGGAGTTAGGGAGGGAGGACTTTGGGGCTGAAAGACTCCAGGTTTCTTGCTCCTGAAGCCATGTCTGCCTCTGAGCTACCCATGAAAATTTCTACCTTCTACATCAAGTTCCCATGGCCTGGCAGGCTGCAGAGAACCATCACCTTTACCTACCCCCCTCTCAACACGCATTTGCAACCTCGCTTCATTTACCACCCCCATCTCCTAAAGCAGACAAGATATTTTAAAACCCTTGTTTTGATCTTTGCATATCAGTTACACTATTTCTGAGCATGTTTATTTTTATTTTTTTTTTTCCGGTGGTGAGCCCGTTGCTTTGAGCCCTCTGCTCACATGTTTCCACTTCCTCTCACTTTCCTGAGCACTGCTGTGGCCTTCAGGCATGTGGCTCAGGCTAGGCTGGATGGTTCTCATGGGTCTGTGGCCTTTGATAGAGCCAGGAGAGGTAGGTTCTCCTACCACTGGGGCTCCATTGCTTCTAACATCTGCAGAAGTGAGATGAAATTTCAGTTATGTTTTTTTCTGCCTCATTTCCTAAAGAATTAGTTCTGACTACCATTTGGGAGGTAAGGGAGTGGGAGGGAGGCTCTAGACTGGACACAAGAGAGACCAGAGTTTTACTTCCAACTTTGACACTGATCTTGAGAAGATCCTGTATATTCCTTATTTTGGACTTCAAATTTCTAAAGCTCTTTCTGACTCTAACTTTCTAGGATTCTAACCAACATAGGGACAAACTGCTCTATGATAAAATAGCTTCTTTATTGAGGATTAGCTTCGGGTCAGTTACTGAGATGGATGTGTTGGAGATGTAGGGATGACTGAGATACCCTGCTGGCAAGGAGTGATGACTTAGATTGTGGGATAAAGCATCCTTTCAAGGTAGAATCTTGTGAAATGTGTGTGGTATGACTTGTGAAAAGTCCCAGCTAAACCCTGCTAGTGAGTCATGGCATATGTCTAATCCCACATGCTTCCGAACATTTTTCATACCATGGCATACTTAGAAAGTGATATTATTTGTACGGCATACTGGGCAAATGAACAAGGCTGCTCTTCTCTTGTGGCAACCAGCCTATTAATTCTTGCTATACTGGGTCTTTCCTTGCCCTCCAAGGGCTAGGGAAACAATATTTGGGCCTGCTGGGGTCCAGGTTTGGGAAGTTTTGGTTGAAATGTTTAAGACAACTTCTTTAACCACAAAAACAGTGGTGTTCTGGACTACTTAAAAAAGAAAACCCCACAACATTCTAGAAAGGGCAGGACAGGTAAAAAGTTGGGTTTTAAAACCAGAGAAATAAATTCTGATAGAGAATCCACCACTTGCCAGCTCTGTGTCCCCATGAAATATCAGAGCTCAGTTTTTTCTGCCTTGAAAATGGAAATAATATTCTCAACCCCCATAGAACTGAATAAGATAACATACCTTAGCACATTCTAAGAACTCAATGAATTTTAGCTATTATTATTATGGCTAACGTGAAACAGGAAATTACAGGTCATCTGGTCCAACCCTCTCATTTGAGAGAAGAAAAATTTTTGACTTCATCATATTCGCACACCTACTTAGTAACTGAGCTGGGACTAGAACTCAAGTCCTCTAATTTCAGTCCTGTGCTTTTATATAATAAATGGAATAATACACCATTCTATCTATTTTTTTAAAAAATCCTCAGTATTTAGGGTAGGTCATTCTTCCCTGATGAAGTTTTAAAGTGGTCTACCAGTTACCCTGTCTTAGGCGTGGAAATGAATGAGATAACCTCCTGAAGGTTTTCCTTATACTCCAAGTAGGTAGCCAAGGGCCAACTTCTTTGGCTTCATAAGGTAAAGGAATGAGCACAGCGGCTACACATTTGGCATTCCAGATGCCAAGGCACCATATCATCAATCCAGAACTCCAATTTTACATGTGAACATACTGACTCTTGGGTTCACTCGGAGCCACACATCATGGTCAACAGCAGAATGAGAACTAGAACTTGAATCTCAGACTTGCTAATGGTGTTCTTTCCAGATGTCTGCAGACATTGACCATATCACACGAGCCTATAAACATGCTGACTTGCCCTACAAAGTCAATTACTCATTTAAATGTGTTTTCTTCCTATTGTTCTTCCTACCAGCCACAAAGGAAAAGGCAACTTATTGGAAATACAGTAACAAATATTAAAGTGTACATAGAAAGAAACTCTAATATCTTGAAGTAGACCGTAGGATATTCAGGTCTATGCTGTCCAATGTGGTAGCCACTGGGCTTAAATTTAAATTAACTATGATTATATATAATAAAAAATTGAGTTCCTCAGGTTCACTAGCCACATTTTAAGTGCTCAGTAGCCACAGGTGGCTAGTGGCTACTTATTGGATATGGCAGATACTGAATATTTTTATGATTGTAGAAATTTCTATTAGACAAGCTATCTAAACAGGTAACTATAGTGCCACATATTTTCAGTAATTCACTCAACATATTGGCTCTGAGCTTTGCTTTAGTAAAGAGAAAAATAAAAATAAAAATGGGACAAAAGTAAAGAAAAAGCCAAAGCAAAGCCAATTGTGTCATGACCAGTTCCTCAAGGGAAGCAAAGCTTTTCTAGGACTTAGACAAAAAAGATTCTCATTTAGGGCTTTATAGAAAACATTACTGAGTGACATGGCAAATCATGTCCTGAGAAACCACCAGAGACAATGTAGTCACCAATTTCAATGTCCACTTTTAAACTGACTCACTGTAAAAGTTGAGGGTATAATTCACCAGAATTAACCCAAGGAAAAACCCTTGTCTGAGAGGGGTGGGGTGGAGGTGCAATACTTATTTACTTGATCCCAGAGAACATTGGCCAGGTGAATTTGTTCTAAGGGAGTGACATTTGTCCTGAGGCCTCTATGACAAGGTGAAGCAGCCATTGGAGATCTGGAAGAAGAACATCCAAACAGAAAGAAAAGCAAGGGCAAAGTTCCTCAGATTGGAAAATATTGGCAAGTTTGAGAGAGCAAAAAGACCAGTAAACGTTGTAGACGAGTCTGAGAGTGGAAGGAGGTGATGCTGGACAGGTAGTCAGGGGCCAAGCCCTGTAGAGTTTTACAGTTCATGGTAAGAGGGTTTAGCAGAGAGGTGACATTCTAATTTATGATTTTAGAAGCATCGCTCTGGCCACTGCATGAAAAGCTGACTATGAGGGAAAAAGTCTGGACAGAAAGAATATGATGATAGTTGAAATGAGATGCTCAGCAGTGGAGATAATGAAAAATAGTCTAAATTGACATATACTCAAACATATGGTTTTAAGAAAATGAAAAAAAAAAAAAAAAAAAAACCCTGAGAATTACTGTGAATAACTACAAACAAATACCTGTAAGGTTCAGCACCACTTATCGTGACAGGAAAGACTTGAGGAGGAGAAACTGGGGGTAGAAGAGGGCTAAACCGATTGTTTGGTTTGGGTCAAAGTTTGTGTGAAATGCCTTTTTGATATTTCACACACAATTAGAGTTATCAGCCCAAGAGCTCAGGGGAAAAGTCAGATGGAGGTAGAGACTTGGGGTTATCTCCAAAGAGCTGGCATAATAAAGCCATGGGACTCAATGAGTTCATCTAGGAAGAGTGTAAAAAGAATAAAGACAAGAACCTCCAAAATATGATACAGAGGAGAAAGAGTCAGACAAGGAGACAGGAAGGCAAGAGCAAACCAGGTGAGTGTGGAATCACAGAAGACTGGAGAAGAAAACACTCAAAAAAACTAAAATTAAACATGGTTTAATTCTACTGAACAGTCCATTTGTTGAGTAACTTTTGGCTTTGGAAGCATACAGATTGGTAGTGACCTTGGAAAGGGCTGTTTAAGTGGAGCGATAGGATCCAGGGAAAAGTGGAGCAGCGCTGAGGGACCAGAGTTGATCGGAGCTGAAGAAGTGGAGGGGAGAAACGTACATCTTACTTTTGCAGAAGTTTTTGAAGGCATTGGAGAAAGGGGTGGTAACTGGAGGGACATATAGGATCAAGGGAGAGTTGTTGTTTTTTACTGGTTGTTATAAAGGCATATTTGGATGCTGAGAGGATGAATGTAACAGAACAAGAGAAAATGATGCTGCAGGAGAGAAGTAAGCGAAAGGAGGGATTCCAAAGGACAATGGAAAGGTCAGCCTTAGAAACCGTGACACCACCTCCACTGTAACAGGAGGGAGGTGGCATAGGTGGGTACAGATACAGGGAAGTAAAGGAGCTGGTGGTGGAAAGATGAAATTATTCGCCTCTGAAAGTTAGAAAGGGAGGTCATCATCCTGAGTGATATAAGAGTGTAAAGCATGGTGGGGCTTAAGAAGAGAGGTGAAAATGTGAAAGATCCACAGATTGAAAAACCAAATTTTCTAAGAAGCATTACAGGGCGCTCTGGCAGAGTCCATTTGAGGGTTGTGGTCATAAATTTAAAGTGAGCTGGTCAGCATGGTCTGCAATATCTTTAACAGCATTCTGCTGCGCAGGTGCAAACAATTGAGGTGAGAGAGGATCATTACCCTTCATCAGGATCAGGGATTTCCACAATAATGGGAAAGCAAGGGAATTTGGGGTGCTGGGAAAGAGTGGTTGTGGTACCGAGGAGAGGGAGTTAGGGTCAGAACAGGGCTAGTCAGCAGCAGCTCAGAGGATTCCATGTCTCCAAACTGTCACCTGGACCATCAGTATGCCAAGAGTTTTTTCTTTCCCCTGAAAAAGGAAGTTATTACTGACTTCTCTTGGTTTTTGCCACATAGAGACTTCACCCTTCAGGTTATGCAACCAATTTGAAACTGTTGGGCATCAAAATGGGTGGAAGAGCCACTCCTGAGCACAGATGGAGACATTTTTCCTAGTAACAAACACTCTGCAGCCAAGTCACACCACATTGTTTCAACCTAGGAGATAGGGTGGCTGGCAGGAAAACACCCCCGACCTGCAGAGAGAAGACACGGGTTTTGGTCAGTGTCTGTTGAGCTTACCAGGTATGTTCCCTCACACCCTGAGCTTCTGTTTCTTTTCATCATAACTCAGGCCCTGCCTAAATGACAACTTGTTACATAGACCTGGTGAGACAGTGAATGTAAAACCATCTCAAGTGTAAGGGATGCCAGAGATGTGAGAAATTACCTCGTTATTATGACTACGTAAGTTGGTCTGCATATATAGGTCACCATGGCTTATAAGAAATTTGCCTTAAGCTTGGAAACCAATGACATGCTTGAAATGAAAGGCAAGTGCATTTCAAAACAGAAGTGATGGGAAACAGCTTTCTCTTTTTTTGTGCAACATCCTATGAACTTGTGGCTCTCACAGCCCAGGATGTTGCTGCACTTGGCAGCCCACTGTGTTTTGAACAGCGCAGGACTAATCCCTGAGTCACTCTATCGTCCTGACTTAGTAACCTTACCTTTCAATACCTCAGTCATCTTCTCTGTAAAGTGGGGAGGATTGCACCACGTCCTACTCAACTAACAGAGGCATCAGGAAGATTACATTTTTTTGAAAAGGAAAAAAATATCAGGAAAATACTCTTGGTTACTATGAGAAGAGGCTGGCATCAATGTGAAGTGTCACTATTATTAAGTGCGAGGCGGTGGTTCCCACCCCCACCACATCCCAGGGCCACAATGTGAACTGTGTGACAGGCTATTTTTAAATCCTCATTTCTGGTAGCATATGGTCCTGCACAGCGCCAAAAAGGGAAACTGACCTGCTTCCATTTGTTTGCTTGTTTGTTTTGATCTGGTGGAGCATTTTTTATGTGCTGTTAAAGATCATCCTTTCTACTCTAAACTTATAAAGTGAGTGCTAAAGTTTTTCTGCAACACAGCCTGAAACAGACCATAGCAATACAACTTGCTTAGGCAATGATAAAAGACCATCCTATAGCAATGGTATGTTTATACAAATCTCCTCGATTCTGAATCAATTAAGAAGTTTCAGGGGGTTCCTGGTTCTGTATTATTATTATTATTATTATTATTATTTGTTTTTTCTTTTTATTAATATCATCTACTACAGACTGATGAAGTGAAATGCTTAAAATTCAGGCTGAATCCTTTTCCTGCTCCAAATATATAGTATATCCATCATAAACCTAATTTTTGCTGCCCCCCCAGCTGACCTGACTTCACCTACTCTGCCTGGTTATTTGACAAGACTGTTCTGAATCTAGTCAAATTTCCCAGTCACTGGATTTGACTTCTGACACCAAATCCCTGGAAAGATATCCAGCTAATCAGTTCAAAAAAGAAGGAGATGAAAATGCCCATTTCATGGGTTAATGGGACCTGACTTTTGTCTAAGGGCAAAAAAAGAAAAAAAAAATTCCTGGTTGAAATAAAGAAATGTAAGGATCCCCACAAGTCTTTTCTCTTCTTTCATTTTCTCTTCTTTTCTTTTCTTTCCTTTCCTTTCCTTTTTTTCTGTAAGGTCCAGAATTAAACTCTCTTGTCTTTGGGTCAAGTGATAAATGAAAATAGAAGTGATGAGTTTTTTTGCACTTTACTTCATGTAAAAGGGAATTTATAAATGAGGGTGTTAAGAAAAACTCAGGAAGACAAGGATGCCTCTTCAATTAAACGGCAGAATAATGAAGATGTGAGAGGAATTTCACATATTCTCTATGACTCTGGGGTGCAATCAGGAAAATTTACAAAAACTCAAAATAAAAAATTGTGATGCTACCAACATACATAACCAAGGGAAAATCTTCCTTAGGAGGTAGTGAACTCCCCATCACTAAAGAGATTCAAGAAGAGCAAGGATAAGCACTTGCTGGAAATATGGGAGCAAAAATTCTGAAATTGGCCACACAGGTATCCTTGATGGTTTTGCCTAACTCTGAAAATCCCTCATTTTATGGGTCAGCCAGCAACTTGAATTCCTTTTTGATTAAAAAAAAAATAGACACTGTGAGATCAATTTGGATTTTTAAGAATCCTCTAATGTTCATAGGAAAATGATCCTAATTTTTGTCTCTTCTTGCCCAATGTAAATTAAATTGCAAAGTTCAGACACTAAGAGTGGAGGACGGGTTAGTAAGACTTGTCCACCCCCTACAAATGGGACTATCATTCACATGCACACATTTCTTTGCTTTACCATTTCCATTGGTCTGGTCCAGGACCATATCCCTCCCAGCCTGGACTCCTGCAGCTGCCCTCTTTCCTCCTGTATCCCTCCACAAGTCTATCCTATTCATGAGTCCTCCAATCATTTCATTGTTTCATTGGTCTAAAAAGTGCTCTGATGTTCCCTTTCCTATAACTCTCCTCAGATTCTTAAATTTAACTCCAAGTAGATTGATCTACTATGAAAAGCATCCACTAGTGGACTCAGTTGTGCCACATCCACAAAGACCTTCTCTATCTTCTCTGTCTGCTTCATCACCAACTCAACCCTTACCACCTCCAGGAGGCGTTCCTAACTTTTCCAGCTTGTTAATGATCCCCTCCTTCTCTACACTACTAGAAGTCTCAGTCTTTAGCCATCGTTTAAATAGTAAACGCAGCCTTGAGCTGTTACATATCTGTTTCATTTGGGTGTGCCCTGGTTTCCCAACACAGGGCTATAAGTTTCTGGAGGGTAGAGACCAACTCTGACATTTCTTTTGTAACCCTCCTGGTGCCTAGCACACTTTTGGGCACAGAGTAGTAGCAAGAATCCTTCACACTCACGGCAAGCTTTGGAAGTTTAGAGTTTAAGCAGCGCTTCATGTTTAATTCATTTGATGCTCACAACAATCAGGTGAGGTCTGCAAAGCAGAAAATGAATCGTATCTTACAGGTGAGGAAACTCAGAATCAGAAAGCTTGTTATGCCTGCAAGTGCAACAGGTTTTCTAGTCCAATGCTCTCCTAAAATAACTATTAAATGAGTAAATAAATGAACAGATCTTGTAGTTTAAAATTTATGGGTAGCCAAAGGGAAGTGACCATGTATTTGTTGCTGTACCATTTTGTTGGTGTAGGGTGACCTCCAAAACAGACCAAAGAATCCACTTCTTATGGACAGACTCGATTAAGAAACAAATTGCCCAGGCTTTGACTTTGGTTGTGTTCTGCTAATGAGAAGAGAGTCCAGTGAGAACCACAAGTGCTTTGATATGTGTTCGTATGGGAACCTAGATGGAAACCAGCAACCTCAGGCATGGCTCTGGGTAACCTCTTAGCCAGCCCACCTTGAGGTTTTCAGGACTCTGTGACCAAGGCAGATAGAAGGGACATGTCCTGAAGAGCCTTAGACACCAGATGGTACTCAATGCCTGTCACTTCTTTACTAAACTCACCCAGTCACATTTAAATAAATTTTAAAGTTCTATATAAATGTGCTCCTGTTCCTCCAGAAATTACCTCTGAATCTTCTACTAAAAAGTCTGTGGGCTTCTTTCAGCCAAGTTCTTTTCCCCACTCTTTTCTTTGACAAGTAAAGCAGCTTTGGTGCTCAGATCTCACAGGTGTTTAATGGCACGTGTACTCTGACAAATGCTTACTTTATAAGCTCAGTCAAGTTAGCTACTGTAGCCTTTGAGGCATCATTGCTGTTAATCATAAAACTGTCCTTGAAAATCAGAAGCCTGATACTTCACAGCATCTATGTTTTCTTCCTTCCTTCCTTTCTTTCTTTCTTCCTTTCTTTCTTTCTTTCTTTCTTTCTTTCTTTCTTTCTTTCTTTCTTTCTTTCTTTCTTTCTTTCTTTCTTTCTTTTTTAGGTTTTCTGTGGTCTCTCTACACCCTGTGTCATGGAGAGAGGAGACAGGAGAAGCTAGGACACAGGTGCTTAAATCCTGACTCTGCCTCAAGCTGCCTGCAGGGCTCTGGATAAGTCCCTTCTCAGCTCTCAGACTTTGGCTGCTCTTTTGTACAGTGAAGAGGTGAGGGCAGTAATTGCCAGTCTCTATACATTCTGAAACATACAGAGAGGACACAGTGGTGGGAAAAAAAAGCAATTTTGGTCAAGTTGCAACACGTGCTTGCTTTTCCTCACCCAGAACATGCTTTACAAAACTGGATTTGCTTCCTTTTTTACTGGCTCTATCCCTAATCAGGAGCATGGGCAGCAGGCTGCCTGCACCAGCGTGGGAAGGGTGAGTGTGCAGGTACGGATGGGGGGTAAGCGTGCTGGTGAGTAAAGGAGGTGCTGACACCACTGATCACTTCGACTTCACCACACTTCTTATTTCTGTGATTATACTGTAGTACAATTAAACAACCTCCAGGGTATTGAAAACCTATAGGAGAACTAGTAAGAAATTTCCAGCCCCGTGAGTTTTCCTCAAAAGGCATTCAGAAACTTTAAATATGTAATTTAGATTATTTGGGGGAATAAAAAGAAGTTTTATATCAGGAAAAGTATATATCACCTTAATATTCTTTTCCCATAAAACTTTCAACGAGCCCATGGAGAAGCATACTGCGGGTCTTCCCATGCATTAATGTTTGTACCACCCAAAAGTTTACATACGTTAAGTTCATTTCATTCTTGAAACATCCTTCTGAAAGTGTTTGTCACTGTCTCCATTCTACAGGTGAGGAAACTGAGGCTCTAACAGGTCCAGCAATGTGTTAGTGTTTTCAAATCATGGGTGCCAAAGTTGCAAGTTAACCCAGATCCCTTGCCTTCTGGCCTGGAACTCTGTGCGGCTGTGCTCTGGGGCATTCTTTCACACCGAGCCTCAGGGAGCTCTCCTTGGCCTAAGCAGAGAAGTGAATAATTACCTACAGGACCAGATGGGGATTATGTCTTTGTTTTCTAAAGGACTGATACAGATTCACAGGCCACCAGAGCAGCAAAGTGCCCCCACCCTGAGCCTCCCAGATATCACCTAAGCCTTTTCCTTCAGCTGAATACCTCTCTGGGACTCTGGGACTCTGCGATAAGTTGGCAGCAAAATCACCACTGAAGTTCTTTAATTCCCATCTCACCTTTTTCAAGAGATTCAGTATTAGAAACCAAAGTGATTCAGCAGACCCAGTACTAAATAGAAGATCCAGAGTTACGTTTCCAGGCCACTGACTAATCCTGCTGGCCAGGGTTGGACAGAGTTAACTTTTACCTCTCTTTCTTCAACGACTTCATTAACCAAACTACCAATGTCATATCGAGGGCCAAGGTAGTAAGAAATGTGACTGCCCATGAGTCATTAAGTCTTGACCTTTGGCATGTTTTGAAAATGTGCTGTGAAATGCTTACAATCAATAATTCCATCACTGGCAGTAGAAAAGCTGGGAGTTGTGCAAGAGGGGAAGCTGGGCATTAACGCAGGTCACTCAGGGGGCTCCAAATTCCTACTGAGGGCAGGACTTGCAGCAAGACCCAAAGATACAACACCCCATTAAAGATTTTTGAGGAATCAAAGAGAGGACCAAGGACAGAGGGGCGGTGAAAATAGAATCCTTTCCATGCAGGGGATCGGTGAAGTGGGGCTAATGTTATTCCCAAGTTAACATGGCTGACTACCCTAGACTCCTGCTAGGCATTCCTTCTTTGTGCTCCACAGAGAAGCCTGAGATGCAAGCATTGCAGTGTCCTAAGAATAGGAGGGGGCCTGGTACAAGGGAAAGGCACACAGAATGAGGAGGTAGAAGACCCAGTCCAAGCCCCTGTCTGCCACTTGCTAGGCCTATGACCCTGGGAGTGGCCACATCACTTCTCAGATCTCTACCAAGAGGAGAAGGCAACTATGCCACAGTCCACACATAGCTCAAAGTGATGAGGGATATGAAAGCAGTTTGCAAACTACACAAATATGAGAAACTATAAGTAGAAACCCATCCATCTGATTTTGCAAGCTCAGATGAAAAGAGTCTCCTATTTAAGGAATGGCATGGCCCCATGAATGGGGTATGACTTGTGGTTAGGAGCAAAATCAACACTGAAGATGGTCCCATGCCGATGACAGATAACTTCTGAACCTCTAGTTTGTGCCAGTCACTGTTAGTTGTAAGCAGTGGTATGCTGGTTCCTTGGGACAAAATAAATAAATAAATAAATAAATAAATAAATAAATAAATAAATAAACTTGCCCAGAACTGTAGCACTTGCTGATTTCCATGTAAATTCTTGCACCATGGCTGATTTCAAGCTACCAATGTGACATAACTAAACCAGAAAGTGAGGAAAAGATGCCCACAAATGGCTCTCACTAGTAGATGCCAGCTCTAGCACTCCATGTGCTAGGAAATGCTACTGAAGGCTTAGGGTGGTTAATGAACTTCAGATGCCTTCTTCACACATGGGACTCAAGCTTTAATATGTAGCCACAGTGTCTGTTCCTCCAATAATTCTGAAATGGGGACTTATTTTTCTTTAAATTTGTACTTTGCATTTTTATAGCAAATCATAATTGCAAATGTCTTTATGGACATGGATGAGCCCTAAAATATAGATATATCATCCTTAGTAATGTACCTTTTCTTTTAGTTTTCAAATCTGATGACACCAGAAATGGGTAGGCAAGGTGGAATGGAAAACAGCATGAAACTGGAGTCAGAAAACTGGATTTCAAGGGCCAGCAATCCCATCCAAGCCTCAGTTTCTACATCTATAAAATGAGAACAGCCCTGGTGTGCGTGCCTTGCAAGGCTACTGTGAGATCAAAGGAAATAATCCAAGTGCAAGAGTTTGAAGAACAGCAAAATCTTATTTGGCTTTGATTGGTTATTATTTCCTTCCAAAATTGATTACTGGATATTATTTATAATACTTATCAAGTCTATGCAGCGCTGGCCAAGCCCTACACTGCAGCTCCCATCCCCTCTCTGGAGTGCAAGTAGAACTGCACTCAGCTGGGGCCTGTGTGATAGGAACAGCGTGATCTCCAGGGCCTATGGGGCAACTTGACCCCATTAAACTGGGCCCAGGGGCATTGGAAATTGCTTGTGCCCACAAACTTTCACCCAAATGGTCCACAGAGCTTAAAAACAAGATCAGGCCTAAGTTCTGTCAATCTAGAGCTATATAACAGTACCACTGAGGAGCTAGGCAAGGGAACCTGTTTGAAAAAATGTCCCCAGCCAAATTTGGGGCCATCTCAGAGGCAGGGGTCTGTCGAGAGTTACTCGGGGACTATTCATTTTAAACACAAGTGCCCCAGTTTATTCAGATGTACTTGGCAAATACTTTTTATCATGGGAAACTTGGAAGGGATTCTTCATCAATGCTATGCCAGGTCCTTGATAAAAGCAATACTAATTGAGGGAAACCCTAGGTGCACAGGGAAACATCCTTATAATATGCTTCCTGAGGAGGGCTTTTTCCTTTCTTTTATGTAATGCTATTGCCTCTACCCACCTACCCACACACATTATGGTAAAGGTATATAGATTTGCCTGGTTAGGCAAAAAGAAAGTCAGCCACTGAGGTTTTATAAAGAGCAAAACCATTCAGGGACTACTGGTCAAGATGGAGGTGTAGGTAGACACGCTTCCCCTCCTCAAGCAACCCCAGAGAGAATTACAGCTATATCTCAAAACAGATAACAATCAGAACTGTCAGAAAATTGAGCTGCATAGAAGTCCAACAACCAAGGATTTAAAGAAGCCACGTCATCCAGACTGGTAGGAGAGGCAGGGTTGCGGAGACAGGAGGAGAGGCACTGAGACACGGTGTGGTGGTGTGGTGTGGAGAGGCAGGAGTGGTGGCAGTGGAGCAGGTGGTCTCACACTCATGTGTGGTAGAAAATATCATGAGGGTTACCTTGGGAGCGAGTGACCCCATATCACACAGCTGAGGATTCCAGTGCTGGGAAGATAGGTCCCCATAACTTCTGGCTTTTAAAACCAGTTGGGATTGGGGTGGCAGAAGAAACTACCAGATTTTCAAGAGTCCACTTAAAGGGCTCACACAAACTTAGAGCATACACAAACCCATCTACTCTGGGATCACCACAAGGGCAATAGCTGGAAGGGTGCCAGTCATGTACAGGGTGTGGGTGAAGTGACTGGAAATGGGGTGAGTGCTGGGCAAACCTCTGGAAGCCAGGTAGCAGCACTATCCTCTCTCCAAGCCCTTTCCCTACACAAAGTGGTGAAGGTCGTTGCCCCACCCTGGCGATTACCTAAGGCTCTGCCCCACACAATTTACAGGTGTCTTTTCTAAGATAGAGAGTCAAAGCAGCTCTATCTAATACACAGAAACAAATACAGGGAGGCTGCCGAAGTGAGGAGACAAAGAGATATGGTCCAAATGAAAGAACAGGACAAAACTCCAGAAAAAAGAACTAAACAAAATGGAGGTAACCAACTTATCACATTCAGAGTTTAAAACACTGGTGATCAGTATGCTCAAAAAATTCACTGAATATGGCAAAAACATAAGGGAAGAAATGAAGGTTACATAAGTGAAATAAAGAAAAATCTACAGGGAACCAAAAGTGGAGACAATGAAGCCAAGAATCAAATCAATGATTGGGAATACAAGGAAGAAAAAGGCATTCAATCAGAGCAGCAGGAAGAAAAAAGAATTTAACAAAAAATGAGGAGAGGCCTAGGAACCTCTGGGACAACTTTAGAGGTCCCAGCATCCGAATCATAGGAGTGCCAGAAGGAGAAGAGGAAGAGCAAAAAATTGAAAACTTACTTGAAAAAATAATGGAACTTCCCCAATCTGGTGAAGGAAATAAACACACAAGTCCAGGAAGCTCAGAGAGTCTCAAAGAAGTTGAATCCTAGAAGGAACACAATGAGACACATCATAATTAAATTCCCAAGGTTAAAGATAAGGAGAGAAATCTTAAAAGCAGCATGAGAAGAGAGTTACCTACAAAGGAGTTCCCATGAGGCCATCAGCTGATTTCTCAAAAGAAACTTTGCAGGCAAGAAGGGGCCAGAAAGAAGTATTCAAAGTCATGAAAGGCAAGGAACTACTTCCAAGGTTACTTTATCCAGCAAAGCTATCATTTAGAATGAAAGGACAGATAAAGTGCTTCCCAGACAAGGTAAAGCTAAAAGAGTTTATCACCACCAAGCCATTATTACATGAAATGTTAAAGAGACTTACTTATGAAAAGGAGAAGATCAAAACTATGAACATCAAAAGGGCAACAAATTCACAACTATCAACAACTGAATCTAAAAAAACAAATTAAGCAAACAAGCAGAACGGGAACAGAGTCACAGATATGGAGATCATTTAGAGGTTTATCAGCTAGAAGGAGAAAGGGGGAGAATGGGGGAAAAGGTGCAGGGATTAAGAAGTGTAATTTGTAGGTACAAAACAGACAGGGAGATGTCAAGAATAGTATAAGAAATGGAGAAACCAAAGAACTTATATGCACAACCCATGGACAGGAATTAAGGAGGGGTATTGCTGGAGGAAAGGAGGGTACTGGGTGGAAGGGGACAAAGGGAGGAAAAAGGGACAACTGTAATAGCATAATCAATAAAATATATATTTTTTAAAAAACCATTCACTGTCTGCTACCAGGAGCTCCCAATGGCTAGGAGAGAATGATGATTTCAGAGAGGTTTATCTAAAGCACTCTCTATCCACCCACTCCTCCAGATATCTAAAAGGGGAAGTTCATTCAATTCCTATCCCACTAGTCAGCACATCCTACTTTCAACCTCACTGGGTTGTGTAAACAGTATTCTGTCTTTTCATCCACTTATTTAGTCAACAAATACTTATCAGACTCCAGCTATGTCAGGCACATGTATAGAGTTGGATATCTAGAATGATTAAGATTCCATTTTTGTTTCTAAAGAGTTAATATTCTTGGAGGATTCAGAAACTAAGCAAACAGTTATAGCACCATATAATAAGTATAATTGAGACATATCCAGGTGCCAAGGGACACAGGAGAGGAGAACCTAACTCTGTTGGGTTTAAAAGAAGATGATAAAAACTTCCCAGAATGAAGGGCCCAAGTTTTCAAGGGAGGAGGGATGCTTAGGCAGAAGGAATAGCCTGTACAAAGCATAGAGGCATGTGAGCTTGTGTTAGGAAATCTGTAAGAGGTGTGGCAGCAGACAGGGCTAGAAAATAAACAGTGGCAGGTGAAAACCCTCACTTGCCAGGTCAGGACTTTAGATTTCACCGTGAAGGTGAGGAGTAGCCTTTGGAAGTTTTTCCAGAAAGAATACGTTTGCAATTTTTTTTTTTTTTTTTCAGATCAGAGAGGCAGTGTGGGGAACAGGTAGAAATAATAAGAAGACAAGTTAAGAAGCCATTGCAATAGCCCAGACTGGGAATGGTGAAGCCTTGACCGAAGGTAGTAGTGATGGAAGTGGAGAGGACAAAGCGGTTTAAACAAAAGCAAGGAGACGGAGTCTTCCAAATTGATTGTGTGTGGAATGGAAGTTAGGGGAGGAGTCATCTAAAAACCTGAGAGTTTCTGGAGGCTTGTCTATGTGGTGCTTTAACTGAGATAGTGAACACAGGGGGGTGAAGTAATTTGAGAAAGAAGTTAGCTAGCCCGGTTTGGAACCTGTTCAGTTTGAAGTGAGTCTGAAACATCCAGATGACAAAATATAGTCAGTAGTTAGCATGGGTCTGGGATTCAAAAGGGGGAACAGTTTGGAAATACTAGAAATTCCCTGCATTAAACATAAAACTTGCTAAAGACATATACGTTATCTTTGAGATTACTCGGTATTAAATTCCTTTTTAAAATTAGTACCAGAAAAAAAAATTAAGCAATCAGGACACTCCTTTCAATCAGGAAAAAAAAAAAATAAATGTATAAATGTATGAGTCACCATATTTACTTTTTTGCCCTGCCTGCCGGGAAGCTCAGAATTATGTTTAATGTTCAATTACAATAACTATACTAAACCTTTTAACTAAATATTGCTTTCTTATGATTTTAATGACTTTAATGGTTGATGTATAATTTAACTTCCTCAGTGTATGTCCCATATTATAAGCTGCCATTACTTCTCTTTGGAAATAAAAAGTATATGTTTTTCACTTGACATTATTAACTTAAGATTGGGCCTTATCCTCTTAAACATTTTAAGCTCCTAAGTAGGAGTTTTTCTTTACAATCTATGAGAGTAACTATTCTTCTCCAGGTACAAAAGGAAAAACAAAACAAAACAAAAATCCCTCTTTGGAAAGGGAATTTATCCTCAGGGATCAGTTAGAGCCTAGGAGGCTAGAAGCTTATAGATTGTTGTGGAAGGCTAGAGCCATTGACTCAAAAAGAGCATCCGAAATGCATAAGGGACACAATCTGAGCAGAGGAGTTCTAACCCAGCCCCCCTCCTGCTTCACAGCCAAGGAAAATGCTGCACTCACAAGATGAGGCAGGGCCCCAACATAAATAGTATCGTAGAGGGTTTGGGTAAATTCCTTTCAGGTTATTAAGGGACACCTTTAACCTCTGAGGGAAAAGAATATGTCATCATAATAGCATTGTTATAATTCTGAAAGCCCTTACATCATTATCCAACTTAATCCTCATCAGTGTTCTGACATGAAGGTGGGGCAGGAACTGTGGTTATTCACTCTTCACAGCTCGGTGTTCTCTTGCATAATGTTTCTGGGAGCCACTTTTAGGAAAAGAACACCGTGCTGGGCTTTCTTCCCTCCACTTAGACCATTCATTGCTAAGGAAGTGTGATAATAAGAGTAAGAATGAGACTGCCTGATTTTCACCAGCACTTTCGGTTTCCAGAGCACTGACTTGTCCATCACAATACACGACCCCCACAGGCACTCCCTGAGGCAAGCTGAGGAGGATTTATCATCTTCATGTCATAGGTACAGAGACTGATTCTCAGAGAGGTGCACTAGTAAGGTGTGCTCCCTCTTAGCGGGATTGTAAAGAATTAAAGGGAGAGCATTAGGACCCTGCCCCCACCCCCAACACACACATGCACACAGTGTGCCCTGCAGCTTGGGTTCCTCTAAGCTTTCAGAGGGAGGCCCTGCTTCAGGCTTCAACAACTCATTTACTGGCATGGTGAGATGCTAATGATAGAAACAACCATGTGGACAGTTGTAACTAATCTGACTTCCCTCTTTACTAATGAATGCAGCCACTTGGTCCCACAAAATTAGTAATGGGTTAGGACCCCATCTTTCCTTACAGAACTCACCTGCCTCTGGTGTTACCAGATAATAGGCCTCAGAGCAGCCACTCAATACCACAGCAATCTAAAGAATTTTCAAAGGCATCAGTGAAATTTAGAAGAGTGGAGAATAAATAGTTCTCACTAAGCTCAGAAGATCTTAGCCATGTGGCCTTGTGCAAGTCGCTTCACCTCTCTGAGTCTTAGTCCAATCTGCGAAACGGGTCATTAGTCACCTCTGCTGTTCCTCAGCTTGCAGGCTGGTTATGGAGATCACAGTTGTGCATTATTAGCATCTTGTAAATGTTGTCTCAGAATATGAGGGGTACTCAGTTCTGTCCATGCAGGAAATTGCAAACTTGTAACTCAAGGGGCAGAGATACAACAGAAGAAAAGCCCGAGTCCCAGGGGGCAGGTGCCACTGGGCAGAACATGGGCAGGACATCTCACATCAGTGAGAAGGGAGAGGCTGGGTGACACACACAGCCACCCAAGGATGCCCCTCCCAACCCACCCAGGCTGACAAAAAGCATCAGAAAATACAGTTAGAAAGTCCTTCCAAAGAATCAATTAAGTCAACAATTTTATTCCCTAGGGAAGGTAAAATTTGTACACTTCTCATAATCAATGAATTCCATAAACCTCTTGAAACTTTAGTCAGTGAATTTGCAAAAAGCTAAATAATACATTTTTAAAGATGACTAACTAGAGGTGGGAAGGGAACACTAGGCCCTTTAATACATGTAAATGAAAAGATCACCCTGGTTTTTAAAAAGTTATGAGGAACTCTCAGCTCTTCAGTAGGAGACCATAATTTAAAACTCACAGACAATAGGGCCAGCCAGAAAACCTCTTAGAGGCCATTTTTCTCATGTATCTTCTGACCACCCATTTTACAGAGAAGGAAACTAAAGACTCATAGAGACGTGACCTGCTTCTAGTCATACCAGAAGGCAGCGTCAGGTGAAAGCATGAGTTATGTCCCTCGCTGCATTTAATCCAGCACACATTTACTGAGCACCTGCTAAATTCTTGCTGGGGAAAGAAAGGTGAATAGGCCAGAGAATCCATCTTCAGGAAATTCAGGGCCCCTTGGGGGAGATAAAAATGTAAGCAGATGGTTCTGGTGTAAAGTGGTGTGTTCAGTACTAACGATGATAGAAAGTGCTATGGGGCCATGCAGGATTCAGAGCGGTAAGTTCTGCCCGGGCTTCAATTTTAATGTATTGGGCAGACACAGTAGAAAAGCATTCCAGGCAAAGGGAATAGAATGAGCTAAAGCAATGGGATATGCGCTAGAACCACACACAAATAGTTTGAAATGGCTGAATGGTTTATAGAAGTGCTTCAGAACAATCGTGGGAGTTGATAACAGGTCTCAGCTGCCATTCTTCACCTCATTACCATGCTCGCTGAGGCTGTGGCCTGTGTCCACCTAAAGGGCCAGTTCAACACCTGCCCAAGCGCCGATGGGTTGTGGAACTTAATGAATTCTCTTTGAAGAGAAGAGAATCGTGAGGGAGAAAAGAATTTGCCATTCCAGTAATTCAACTGGAACAGAAGGTGTGTCCTGCCTCCTCAGGCCCAGCTCTGGGTGGTCAACCAGACATCCAGGGTCAGCTCCCCTGGGGCCACTGTGTTCCACTTGGGAACACCAAGTCTTTTTTCAGCAAGTAGTTCCTAAGCCGTGACACTTCTGACTCACCCCTTTCCTTTGTAGTTTTACCACCATAATTGATCCCAGAGCTCGGTTTCCACCATACCTATGGGTTTCTTAGGGAGTAATGGCAGATTCAGGCTCCAAGGGAGCATCCACGTGGCTGGCCCTCTGGGGGATAACTCGGAGGGAAATGGAAGAGGCAGACATAAATACTCCCGAGTTGTGCAGTCATCCTTCTGGGTGCTCTGAGCTTCCTGTTCTGAGCTAAGGTTTTCTCTTGGGGTTAGCGGAGGCACTGAGAGGTAAACAAAGCTTTAAAGTGACTCTCCCCATTGGAAACCTGAAAGCATTTCCAACACACCTTTTTTTTCCCTACTTCTGATGAATGTGTCCCCGCCTTTCCATCACTGCACCCTTGAGAAGACTCTCTAAGGTGTGTATAAGGAGAGGAGAGACCACTTGAGTATGAAATTGCTTTCAGGTGTCTTTCCACATATGTTGTGTCTACAAAATGTCAAAACAGCCAGGCAAATCATGCCAGGATTCGTCGTGGCAAAGGGGAACCAGTCACCCCTGATGTTCAGCATGCAGCAGCCCAAACAACCCTTAATGACTAAGGATTTTTCCACTTACACCTGGTTCTTTTGCTTTCACCACACAATTGTACTAGCAAATGAGATCCTTGAGTAAGCAAAATAGATCCTTCACAGATTCTCTTGTAAGAACACATTCCTCAGCCTACTACAGAGAGAGTCAGGGAAAGTTCATTCACATTGGCTTTTCAAAATATATCTTCAAGCCCTTTTCACCATGTAGTTGCTATGATCTGAAAATCAAGTGTGTGCAAAAGCTGGCAGTCAGTGGCTTACAAGTGAGTGAGAGCAAGGCAGTGAACAAAGTCAAAAGCGAGTCACAGGGGCATTTACAAGTTATGTAACTGACAAAGGATTAATGCCCAGAGCATGGGGGGGGGTGTCCTACACCTCCACAGGAAGAAAAAGCAGCAGAAACAAGTTGGCAGACTATATGAGCATGCCAATCACAGAAAAAGAAATGACCCTTAGCATATGGAAAGATACTCAACTTCACTAACAATCAAAGAGATGCAAATTTTAAAATTAAGATATGCCATTGTACACCTATCAGATTGGCCAAAATTTTTAGTCTGATAATATAAAATGTTTACGTGAAGATACAGAGCAACAGCAAGGCCCAAACACATTGATGGGAGGACTGCAAATGGGTTCAACCTCTTTGGAGAAAAATTTGGCTGTACCTACCAAATTTGAGTTACATATATCTTAAATTGCAGCAATTCCACTCACAGGTATACAACTAAGAGAAATCCTTGCATGTGTACACAAACAGCTTTACACAAGAAAATTCACTGTGTCCTTATCTATAAGAAGAAAAAGAAATTTAAAAGCCGAGTGGTAGGGAAATATTTAGTAAATTCTGGCATCTTTACTAAAAAAGATATAATGTAGAAGTTAAAGTGAATGAATGAAAGTTAATGTACCAAGAACATTACATCTAAAACAGTAACACTGGTGAAAAAAAGTAATTTGCAGAATAAATCAGTATTATCCATGGAAATTTTAGAAACATGAAACAACATTATATATTGTTCTGGATAGATAACGAAATATGGACAGGACAGAGGCGTACCATCTCTGTCCGGGTGGTAGCTGTTCTGGGACAAAGGAAAAGGGCTGGGAAGAGGGAGCTACAAAGGGACTCTGCTGTTTCTGGTAACAGGTGTTTCTTTAAAAAGCTGAGCACTAAAATGAAATGTTAACATTCTTAAAAGTCAGAGTGGAGGGAATATGAATGTGAAGGTCAGGATAGGTTAGGTTTTTCTGTAGTAACAAAACCCCCAAATCTCAGTGATTTTGAACAACAAAGGCTGATTTTTGGCTCAAGCATGGTGGGTCAGCGGAGGGGCTCTGCTTCGTTCTGTCACTCGGAGACCAAGGCTGAGACAGCAGCCACCGCTTCCATGCTGTTGGTCGTGCCAGAGGGAAAGAAAGAGGAACTATATGCTCCAGTCTTGAAGTGACACCGTCACCTCCTCTCGGGGGGCTCAGAAGTATATTCTTACCAAAGTCCAAAAGTGGGAAGAATTGGAAATATTTGGCTAATAGCAAGGAAGTTTAACACAACAGTTGTTCATTATAGTCCTCTCAATGTTTTTTCATGTTTGAATTATGTTTCATAATTTACAAAACAGAAAAAAAAAAAGGATCTCATTTGTGACTACAGTTGTGTGGTTTGGGAATCAGGCAGCTTGGGCTTCCGTCTGAGGAACAGAAGGTGGAAGAGGCAAGGTGGGTCGGCAGACGTGGTCAGCTCCGTAAGTCTTTCCCAGCACCTATCACCATGATTGTCCCGCCGCCGCCAACGCTGCATTGCTGCAATCGTCCCTTCTTTAGAACTGGACCTCTGAGTAAACGACTCTGGGCAAGGTGAACTTCCCTGCTGTTCTTTCTTTCAGCAGCTAAATAGTCAATGGAAAGCTGGACACAAAGAGATGTGCTACATAGAGCTTGGATCAGACTGAGCTAAGTCCAGGTCTGCCACTCACATTTCCTGTGGCCATGGGCAAGTTAGCGTACTTCCAGGGTCTATTTTCCTCATCTATGAAATGGGCATAACAATAACACATCTCTGAATAGTTGTGACAAACAAATGAGGTATGTAAAGTGCTTTGTAATTGTAACGTGCTGTACAGACGTTCACTATTATTAATGACCTAAATTTTGCTGCAAGGGAAACCTCAGGCCAAATTTACATTTCTGGCCAATAATGACTCATACAACTTCCCTTAACAGAGCCACCTGGTCGACAGAATGGGCCCAGGCATCATCCTGTGGTCCCACCACTTGATGAATCTATTGATTTCCTCTTGTGAAAGTGAGTCTGGGAGCACAAATTGAGCATTACCGCAGATTCCCAGGTGTGTGGCCTGGATGGGGAGACACTCTGGGCCCAGATGGAAACCTGGATCCCTGGGACTCATCACACATTTGGTCTGGATGAGTATGGGAGGGAGAGAATAGCTCTTCCAGTCCCTCGTCTTCCAAATAAAGAACCTGAGGCCAGGAAAGGCAAAAAGGATGGCCTTTCTGCAAGGGCCATGGAGAAGGAATGAGGAGACCTGGCACTCACCCTGGGGTCTTCTATTTACCTGTTCACTCAAAATAACCAGGGCAAGCCCCTTACCACCAAATTCCTCAGTGTCCTCATGTTCAAAGGGAAGGGTTTGTATCTGGTTATTTCTAATGCTTGCTGTTTTAAGAATACCCAATGCTATCAAGTATGAAATGCAGTAGATTCCTCCTAAACATATGCTTTCTGGTCCACATTATTGACTTTGCAGATTTGAGTCTCAGGAGTTACCTCCTTGTCTCCCACACACACTGACTGACACCTATTTGCCTTCCTCTCTATCTTGCCAAAAGACTGTTTGGGGGTCCTGCCTTTTCCTGTTAGCCCTTGGTGCCCTAATGCGCTGGACTCTTTCTTTGCCTGGCAACTATCCCTACCTGCCACTATTTCCCACTCTGGGGACAGGGCAGCAGAGAACACAGGACATAACTTAGGCAACAGCTCACAGGCACATGAGGCTGGCCCACAAGTCACTAACAGAGGGCGCTTTGCACAACAGCCTTGCTGCTGTAATACTGCCCCAGAGATCACCGGAAGCTGCACAGCCAGACGCGAGGGTAAGTCTGACCCACCGGCCCCAGGTGCATCCTGCTGCGGAGGAGGTGAAATCCACTGGAGGATCTCTCACACCACATTACTTGGGGCCATGTCCCTGAGGCTATTACAGGCTCCTCCCCATAGTTGCTAAGTCATTCCACCAGCAATTTCCAGGACCAGAAAAGAGGCCAATGTCTAGTAACAAGAGGTGGCCATTACACCTGCAAAGTACTTCACCTGTGTTGCACTTCGCAGGCTACAAAGCACTTTCATAACCATTTAGCTCATTTGATTTTTATGAAGAACTGAGAGTTAGCCAGTTGAAAGCATTATTCTCTGATGTTCTAGGTGAGAGAATATCTCATGTTCACGTGAGGCCCAGAAAGGCTGAAGGACTTACAGTCAGATCTTCTGACTCTAATTCTGGTTCTTTCTCCGCAGTACAGTTAAAGAATTATGATCTTGTTATAAAATTATGTTAATGACCAAGCCAGAGGGACAGTATTGAAATCGTTTTCAAATATAAAAGCCCTCATCATCTCACTTCTGCCCTTCAATAAACACTTTAAGATGAGAAACCATTTCTGAAACCAAAACAGCATTTACATTGTGGTTTGTGTTGTATCTGGTTTCTAGAATCCAGGTCTTTAGTATCTTTTTGCCCCTTGTCCAGTTTCACCCTCTAAGTACATTTAAAAAAAAAAAAATTGAGTCAGTACAACTGAGGAAAGGAAGATGCAAAGCAAATGCCCACATGAACTCCACTTGCTGTGCCAGTCATGTGTGCACATGTATGTGCGTGTGTCTGTGCAAACTCGGAATATCAAAGACACGTGGAAGGCTGTTTATAGCTGAAACTCCATCCCCACAGTTTAAAATCTTCAGTGAGTCCTGGTTGCCCAGAGTGGTCCACAGACCAGCAGCACCAGTGTCACCTGGGAGTTTATTAGAAAGGAAGAATTTCAAGCTCCTACCCCAGACATACTGCATCAGAAATTGTATGTTAATAAGCTCCCCAGAATCCTGCGCATCAATTCTGAGAAACACTGATGTGAAGACTATGACCCAGATTCCCAACCCTGGTAGTAAAGTCCTTATGCTAGCTACCTGAAGACAACACTCACCAGTCCCTACATCTTGACACTTCCACTCCAACCTTTGCTCCTGCATTTGATCTCTTTCCCGTTTTTTTCTTGAACCAAATCCCACCTGTTACCGAAAATTTGGCTCAGAATTTACATCCTCCAAGAAGCCAAACCAGAACCAAAGAGTGATCTTTCCTTCCTCTAAATCCTAGTGCCACAGGCCTTGTATTTTCTACCTTGGATTATAGTTTATATGAACATGATTTACCTCCCTCCATAAATTATGAGTTTTTCAAGGTCAAGGTATAGGTATGATTCATTTCTATATTTCACAAAGTCACACAATACTTTGCAAAGTTCCTACCACAAACTGGTTTCTCGATACATTCACCTTTAATGTTTCTTTCTGTAGCTAATTGAGATATTCAGAGAGATTAAGAAATTTAAATTATTATTCCTGTTATTTTAGACAACCATTACTATATAAGATTATGATCTAGAGTTGGAAATGTTTACCTAAAATATTCAGTAACTGTTGTCAAGCATATTTACAGCACCATCCTCACACACATACAGGAATACACACTTTATTGTTTTCATTTGTTCTTCATTGTAAGAAGAGCAATTGGCCAGAACTTATTGAGAACAGAGGGGAAATGACTGCTATACACATGATGTGCCAATTCTGGCCTAATTTAGAATCTTACCGAGAAGAAAGTACTTGATCCTATTACAGAACGGAACATAGAACCCAGGTCTCAAAGCCTCTATCAGGACCTGCATTTGGAGCAAGCAAAGTTCCCCTGGCCCTTGTTCAGTTGCTTAATGGAGACGAATCCAAAGACAGAATGCCACTGGTGTTCTTCCAATTTTAGAGTCATCTGATTAGAATTACAGTAAATGCATAGCTCAGTTTGCATTGTCCTGAGGTGAACCGCAAACCAAGCTGCTCTGGTTGGAGCATCTGAGGGTACTGAACTCTGAAAGTCCATTGCCTTATCACAGTGGGGCATGCATGCAAGAGCTAACCTGGAGAAAGGACAGGCACAAGTGAGGACACTCCATTTCTGAGGACACTGGCACTCTGGAGGTTAGAGCTAGATGTATAACTTCATTAACATTTGGAAGAAAATCTCAAATAGCACCCACCCCTTTAAGCCAACCCAGGCCTTTGGAAAAAAGGTTAGTCTTTGGGGATAATTTTAGAATTAATTATTCTAGCTTATTTCCAGCCTGACAGTGCTGAGCTTTGAGAGATGGTCTACAAAGCACAAGTTTTTGTTAATCATAGGATGGTGTTTTGGTCCATGGCTAAATGGGTTTTCTTGCCCTGTTTGGCTGTAGAAGAACAAGGCAAGAATTCCATGGAGGAATCACAAACCCAGCCATTTCCTACCACCTGTTCCACTCACAGCATGAGGCTGGGGAGCAGTCAGCATACTGGGCAGACCTGTTCTGTTGTTGTTTCTAATTTAGCTACCCGACTGTTAAGCATTGCTGCCCCAGCCTGGCCTAGAAGGCGGGGCAGTGGTGGGCACCACACTTTGAAGCCACCGAGTCAAAGTGCTATTGGATGAAACTGTGCTCTGCTGGACCATGAAATGGGTTTTCAAAGGGACAGAGAATGACAGGCATGTAAACCGTGACCAAAACTGTCTCACCAGAGTGCTAACCTTCACAGTGGAGCAAAAAGAAGCACCACCACATGATGGGAAGCTGTCCAAGTCCTCCAAATAGCCAGCACAAACCACAGACTAGAGGACACTTTGGAATTTAGCTACGCAGCCTCTATTTCCTCATCTACAAAATCAGATTGACTGATTTTGCATAATGAGAGACCTACACAATTACACATTACTTTTTTTTTTTTAAAGGTAGCAGTTGAGTTCTAGTGCTGAAGCTTGCTAGCTGGGTGAACTTCTGAGCCTCTTGCTCTTCATCTAGGCTTACCCACCTTCCAGGGTTATTGTGAGCATCCAAAGAAAGATATGAGTTGGGAGTTGCTCTGATCAAATTGGGAGAATAAAATCTCCTTGTTTTATTTTTTAAGATTTTATTTATTAATTTTTTAGAGAGGGGAAAGGAAGGAAAAGAAAGGGAGAGAAACATCAATGTGTGGTTGCCTCTTACACACCCCCAGCTGGGGACCTGGCGCACAACCCACACATGTGCCCCAGATTGAGAATCTAACCAGCAACCCTCTGGTTTTCAGGCCATCACTCAATCCACTGAGCCACACCAGCCAGGGCTACTTTCTTTTTTTAAAAAAGTCTTAGTGTAGGGGAGATGAAAAAGCTTGACAATAAGAGGGTTTTTTAAATGATATTAAGGCTTTTGTCACTTTCTTTTTATGGTCTGTACCTTCCCCAGGAATCAAAAATGTACCAAAATCAGGAGATATATAGGAATCAAATGATAGAATATGAATTTATGCATGCATATGTATGTATAGACACATATATAATTCTAAATGTGTTTAACAAGCAAACTGTTAACTTTCTGAGAAGTTCATTCTCAGTGAGGAGCCAGGAGGGAGAGCACTGAATTGTTGGGGTGAGGGGAAAAGCTTTAAATCTGGTTGTTTGGAGCAAACCACAGTGTCCATCCCTACTCCAGCTATTTCTGATCATGTCATCCATCACCTTTCCCTTGGCCTGCTCTGATTGATCACCTCGCTGCCTGTTTTATAAATCAAATTTAATTTGGCATCATTTCAGACTCACTGGGCCCTCATCAACAGGATATCTTGAAATTATGTAGACGCCATCAGTGCAATGCCAGTACTGAAGGTGTTGTGGAGAAAACTTATTTGCAGCTTGGGACAGGTCATCAGACAGCATCAAGAAAGAGTGCCCTTCTAGACAAAAAGCATGGGCAAACAGTGGTCCCAAACCAGGTTAAATACCACCCAGTATCTTACTGTGAGGGCTTCGCATCCTAGAAGCACAGCATGTCAGGGGCTACAGACTCAGAAATCCTGGACTGACTACCTTGTTTTGGAGATGGGGAAACAGGGCCTCAGCTTGAGGAAGTGACTGTGTCCAAGGTCACACAGCCAATATGTGTCAGAACTGAGGCTAGAGGCCAAATGCCCACTGGCATTTTGAGGACTGTCACAGCCCTTCAAGCTCTCAGGAATGGGAACATATTGAATAACATGCACTCGTTGTCTGATTTGTCTCTGAAGCTTGCAGAGTCCAAGCATTCTTAGGCTCCTGTACAACAAACCGGAAAACTGCCAGGGCTTCAGCTCTTGGAAAGTCGTGGTTCAGTGCTATAAAAATCTGGATTGTACTTCTAGCTCAGGCACAAATTCTTGTGTCTCATGTGGTCTGACTCCAAAATGAAGCCCCTTCATAGCCCACGAAGGGAAAAGAGTACTAGAAATTAAGGAAAACAAGAGCAGCTTTCTCTTTGCAGGAGCATCCCAAGAAGCACAGTGGAGGTATTAGTACCCTGCATCTCTTCAAAGCCCTCCTCTTCACTTAGAGATAGGTAAATATGGAAGCAAAAACCACACCTGTCTCCTAGAGGCTGATGAGAGTAAATCTTGAGCTGTGCATACATGTGTATTTAATTAACAACCTGAAACTCTTTTCTGACTTTTTGCATCAACTCCAGTGTTCACCTTTGAGCAAATGTCTACAGACTCTTGTATTTTGTCATTCATTAGTACCAGTATTCCGAAAGGTACATAGATGTGTTCTATTCCATTCTAAAGATGAACACACTGAGACACAAAGGTCCTGTTACTACAGAGCAAAACCCAGGAGCGGAAGTCACTGAAAGATCCAAGACCAAGACTCAGCTACTGTTTCCCAGGATGCATATAAGGGCGTGGTTTCAGTCACCCAACAAGGTGCAGTGAGCTTCCAGTCCATCCTGCATTGTTGCTGTTGTTGTTTGCTAGAATGCTTGTTGTTATCACCTCTCTCCTGTTTGTTAATGACATCCTTCTGGGACAACATTTTTTGCCCCCTATCTTTACCACTTCCTCAACACACACACACACACACACACACACACACACACACACACACACACACACACATTCATGCATGTGAACAATCTAATTACTCCTATTCATTTTTTTCATTTTTTCAAATTCAGCTTAAGTGTTATTTCTTCAAAGAGGCCCCTCTTTACCACAACCATCCCCCAAAGCATGTACCCCTATTCCATGGTCTCTTACACCATCTTCCTTTTCTTTGTAACATCCTCCAAGTTTGCAAACATCCATTGAATTGTGACCATCTGATAAACACTGCTTCTGCTTTTTACTCCATTGAATCCCCAACCCTCCAGCCCAGAATCTGGTACCAAGGAAGCAATGAAGGCAGTAAATGCAATTAAGAACTGATGGGTCAGCAGGAGAACACACAAAGACTCTCAAATCTCCTGTCAGTAGGTCTTTTAAAAGCTTATCTCCACAACCCAACAACTGCCCACCATCTGCCAACCTAGACTACTCTCAACACCTGTGTTTCACTTTAGTCCTCAGTGCCCTGGGCTTACAGTTCCTACAGCCCTGGCTACCTTTCCCCAGGTTCTTTGTCTATGAAAGCCTCAACCTACAGTGAGTGTCAGTGTAAAAGTACTCTGAGAAATCTTCCCTTCCTCTCTGTTACCCCCACATCTTCTGGGCAGTGTTACCACATGCTAGGACAGAGACCCTGGGTCATCTCTCCCCATAGTCCCTGGGTAGGCTCAGCTCACAGGTGGTGCTCATATGATATTGAGCGAATGAATCAAAGGATCAAAGGTTTTCAACATAAAATGTTGAGCCTCTCCAGAGCAGGACACCTCTGTTAAGTACTTCTGGTACAGTGGTTTGCATATAGTAGGTACTCAACCATGAGTTGACTGAGTGGTGTCCTTCCTCGGAGATGATGTAGGGTGACAGAGCAATGTAGTGGAAATAGTGAGCTTTGAAATCATTCAGACATATCTGCTATGTGACCTCTGGTAAATTGGCTTAAACTCATGAGCTTCATGTTCCGTCTGACAATAATGCCACTGCCCCAAGGCCATTGTGATGGGGAGTAAATGTCAACACAGCTGGCTTTTGTCTCGCACTCTGGAGATGTTCCATCCATGTCAGCACCTTTTCTCTCCCATCCTTCCAGGAGTCACAGAGATTGGCTCACCTCACTCTTCCACCCCCTAGGAAGCAAACGATGGTAGAAGGATTGGAACCCAGAGTCTGGTCCCCTTCCCCTTGTTTCCAACTGGCCAGCAGATGGTAATACCTATGCCCAGTGGCTTCTGCCCAAAGCCTTGCCATTCTGATGAAGGGGAGGTGGCAGGAATAGACTCAAAAGATGAGTCAGCTACAATGACTAAGGTGAGGAGGTGGTGGTGGGAAGAGCTTGGGGGCTGGAGAGGAAATGAGTGAACACTGTATCTGATGAAGGATGGCTCCAAGATAAAAGGCTTTGGCCTGGTTGGTTCCTGGCCCTGACATGTTCGGACTAGCAGGGGCCTCTACCTTGCTTCATGGTGAACCCTCTGCCAGCCCTGGGGGGCCTTTCAGAGTAATTGCTGGCCATTCTTCTGCCTTCTGCAGGTTTTCTGCATGCCCAAGTGCTAAAACATTTGAATACCACGATGGATGAACTTTAAAAAGTGTCCCATATCACCAAGATCTTTGTGCATGGGTTCTAAGCCTGAGAGCCACTGTTTTTCAACCTTTGCCTCTCTTCTGGGTTCCAGACACCACCCCTTAACACTGCACATGCAACAAGTTTAAAACTGAACATATAGTGCCCTCCCCACCTGCCTCCCTCAGCTCCTGTTTGGTTGACTTTACTACCATCTACTCACTCAACCTAGGCCCTGAAACATCAGGCCCCCTGCTTCACCTATAGTCCCCATCACTCCAATGTCCATGTGAATTCTAGTTCCTGAATTTCTCACATTTATTTCATCCTCTCCTTCCCCACTGCTCTGACCAGGCATCATCATTGCTCGCTATGACTTTCTGGCATCTTCTAATTGGTCTCCCTGCCTCTAGTCTCTCTCCAGTGCATTTTCCAGTCCACTGTCTGCAGAATGATATATTCAAACCTCATTTCTAATTTTGTTATCACCTTGCTTAACATCCTTCAATGCTTTCCCAGTTTTTCCAGGAAATAGTCCAGACCCTTTCATGATCCAGCACTTGGTCACTTTTAACCCTACCCCAGAAACTCATACGTACAGAGACATACCCTGGATTTCAGTGAGCCCTCACACTTTTCACTTCTTGGTCTGTGAACATGTTTTGCCTTCATACAGGTAAGCACTTCTATGACTTCGTAAAAATTGTTTATCTTCCTAGATTCAGCTCAAACATCATCTCTGATGCGTGGCCCTCGAGACACCCAGAAAAGCATTGGTAGCTCCTCTGAGTTCTCTCAAAACATGGTCACTCTTATTAAGCACCCACTGGCATTGTGACTTCTCATTTATAGATGTCTCTCTTCACTAGACTGGGAGACCCTTGAAGACAAGTCCTTCCACAGAATGCCCACTCAACAAATGTGTTTTGAATAAATGAAGTATCAAAGACAGGGATAGAGTAGTATTTTGTCCCTGATCTGCAGTGCTTTCATCCATAAAAATGTATCTGACCCAGGTACATTGCAGCTCTACCAGCCTCAGATTTTACACTACATTATCTTTCAAATATATAGCTCACACTCCTGGCCCACTCATTAGCAGGAGATATTGCTGAGTTATTTTTCCCAAGGAAGGAACTGGATGGTAGGTTCACCCACACTGCAGAATGGCTGGTCTCAATAGCTCCAATTAAAGTCACAGAACTGCTCCAAAATGGTGTTCTACATAGGGACCTAGAAACCCAGGATCCATGCCATGGCAGGCCAGGACTCTGGCCATGTCCCCAGTACAGTCATGGATATTGTCCACCCACATGGATACTTATTGGTGAGCACTCACACAGACATTGTCCCAGTCCCCAGGCAGGCAGAGAGGGTGACACATATGTGCAAATGAAGCCACCCACGCAGTCTCACCTCCCCCGTGTCACTGTCTCCATGATCCCCACACCTCCCAGTATCACCCACACACTCACACACCCACAGAGTGCTGGGTTGTTGGTCTGCAAATCTGGCGTTTTATGCAGCAGACCACAGCATCTTTCGGCAGTAGAGACAGGTGCACCTGTATGTGGATGGCTGTCCCCCTCCACCCTTCAACATCATCCTGCCTCTCACTGAAAAGCTTCTACCAGCATGAGCAGACCTGAATTCACCTTCCTGCTCTCTCTGGGAAGATTATTTGATCTCCATGAGCCTCAGTTTTTTCACTTACTAAGTGGGACCAGTGACCTTGCTTACCTTCTTTACCAAGATGCAATGAACTAATAATGGATGTGAATGTGCCTCGTAAACACAGGCACAGTGCAAGCATGTAGGATTCACACAAGTGATAATATTGGTAGACACTAGATTCTGTCACTAAGAAAAAGAGACAGACTATATTTTCAAATATAAAGGGACAATTAAAATCCATATATTTATTGAGTACATAGTAGTATTCTGGGCCAGACACAGTGCAACCTTATCCATAACTATTTCATAGCCAAATTCAGTAATGAGGTAGCTTAGTATTTATATGTCTGAAATCAAATGTTTCATGTTTTGAGTTTTTAATATATATGCATAGTTATGCATTTTATATAGTATATGGGAATAAAAGCAGTATTTGCATACATGCAGATGTGTGTGTATGTGTGTTCATGTTTAGGGTAAAAAATATAATGAAAAAAGCATGAGTTTTGGAATAAGACATACATAGATTCGAATCTGGACTGACTAGCTTTTTGACTTGGGACAAGTTTTGAACTTACTGAAGCCTCAGTTTCCCCATATTAAAAAGGAAAATAATAAAAACTCCTAGGTCTGTAGTGAGAATTAAATAAAATCATGCACACAAAACATTGAAGTCTCCGGCCCAGAGAGGGCTCAATAGATGTCACTGCTTCCATTCTGTGCTCTAACTTCCACTCATGTGTGGTGGGACCCAGGGCAAGTCACTGAGCCCCCTGCACTCATTTTCTCAACTATTGAATGAAAGGGATGGACCTGATAATTCCATGGGTTCCTTCCAGCCTCATGCTTGGGTCAGGTATCGAATATCTATTTTATGCATGTACGTGGGTTTAAATAATGAGTGCGGCCAGGGGGAAGCCCCTTTAGCCTGGTGTTTGTTCCATTTCCAAAGCATTTCCTTTCCCTGAACGTGCCATTTGTTGGCTCTCATATTTTCAATACAGAGCCCATTGATGGCTATGAAAAGGATTGTCCAGTGCAGCTGCGGGTCCACTTGAGCCCTCCGAGCAAGCGCTCTCAAGCCCACTCTGTCTTTGAGCTCTGTGTTTTCAGAGCCTGTTGTGGCAGCGATGTCTGGAATCCTCAACACCTGCATGTCAGCTTCCTGGGCATTTCCACTCCCCTCCCCCGGCCTCCACCCTCATCTCCTACTTGCATCTGAAATGCAGCTGCTGGGGCCCTACAGGGGGGAGCCAAATGGACAGGACTTCTCCTTGTTTGGCCTCCCTCCCCTGAGTCTAACCCGATGTGAAGCGCCTCTGTGCGAGCTCTTTTGTTGCCGCGTCATTATGTTTAAATGAGCCTCATCTGCAGGAGAATTTTTTTTAATATAATAAAATAAAGCCACCACAAAAGACCAAAGCAGATGACATCTGTTCTTTTGATGAAAGCTTTTTTTGTCCTGAATTAGACTGAAAAAAGAAGAAAAGGGGAAAAAGAGTGGGGCTGGGCCTCATTCGTACCATTCCTCCCCCCCAAAAAACAAAACAAAATTAGTGTGTGCTGGGGGCAAAAGGGTGGGGAATGGATGTCAAGAACCAGAGAAGAGGAAAAAATAAAAAGAGCTTTTCCCACTTCTCCAGCAGTTTTGCCATCACCCCAACACCAAGAATATACAGACACCATTATTCAAGCGCCACTTGTTTTAAAATCATGTTCAGATCTTTATTCTCTGTGCTCCACTTATGTACAAAGTACAGGGATGGACAAAAGTAGTTTACAGTTGTTTGTATGGAAAATAATACAATAATTAATAAATAATAATATAAGAGTAAACTCTGTTTCACACACTCATAACTGTAAACTTGCTTTTGCCCACCCTATATATTTAACCGTTATCGCAGGCTTCTCTAGTAATCTCTGTTCATCCAGTACCACAGGTGTGTCTGATGCAGGTGGCACCTGGAATATAATTTGAGAAACAATGATCTACATGCAGATAGCACCCAAATCTTGATCTTCATCTTAGCTCTTGTCTACAAACTAAATCCCCCAACCTAGCTCACACATGGAATTCACCCCTTCTCTGCCAACACTTGCTACTTGCTCTGAGTTAACTCTTCACTGAACCTCACCCAGAGCTGAATCCCTGGATATCATCCTTGACATCTTCTGTGTCTTTGAGATCCCCACTTCCAACCCATCTCGAAGTCCTGTTAATGTTTCCCCTAAACATCTCTTGATCCTTCCTCTTCTCTCCTTCATCATCACTGCTTGAGTCCAGGCCACCTTCAACTCTTGCTGGATATGTGTCTAGACACTCCTCACTCAGCAGCCAGCATTGCTGGTCATGATCACTCTGAGCAAAACACTTTATGATTTTGGAATAAATAAATCCCTTAGCTGGGCTTCCCAGAGTGTTCATGAGCTGACCTTGGCTGCTTCTCTCACTAATCCACCCCTAACACCCTCTACTCCAGCCTAGCCAAACTTCCTGAAGTCCTCTACCTTGTCTCATGCTCCTTCCCCTGGGGCCTTTGCATATGCTGGTTTCTCTATCCTGGAGCTCTTCTGACTCTCTGCATGTGGATTTCCTCTATTCACACTTCAGGTCTCAATTTAAATGGCACTCCTGCAGCAAGCCTTCCCTGACCACAGCTGCCCCCACCCCCACCACCCCCATGACCAATCTAGGTTAGGTGTCCCTGCTATGTGTTCTCAGGGCACTTGCTCAATTTATTGATATTACTTACTTAATGCTCTGCCAGCTCTGTTGAAAGTCAGCAGCAATAGAGTGGGCGTATCCCTTGTTTGCTCTAATATTACCATGACATGAGTTCTTTAACTCATAAACTTCAATGCTTCTGTTCCTTTGCTGAAAAGACCACTTTTAGCAAAAGGCAAAAAAAAAAAAATTACATATTTTTGGAATTCTTCCTTTGAGAACACAGGTGTATTTGAAATAACACTGTAAATCCAAACTAGGAAAGCTGTCTACAGCTTCAATTTTATTTCCAGGCCCCAATTCCGTACAAGCAAACTTTGGTACAAGTTTTAAAGATGAAATTTCTTCACGTATAAAATTAATGTGATAAAGAGAGTTTTGTATCTGCCTCTTAAAGCACCTGAGACCATTCCCCCATGAAATGTGTCTCTTTCACCTTCTTCATGGTCCCCAGGGTTTGCTAGGTTCCTTGGACAGTGTGGGACTTGGTAGTATGCGGAGCCAGTGTAAGGAAGGGAGCCAAGTAGCTTTGATTGTTGACCAAACACCAGGTACTCTTCAATGTCTTACACAATTTCTCCTAATAACTCTGTGAGGCAGATGACATTTTTCTCTACTTACCAATATGAAACTGTGGCACGGATAACCAAAGTACCTAGTGGTGGTCACAAATGCTGTAAATGGCAGAGCTGGCATATGAACTCAGATCTATCAACTCAAACTGGCCAACTCGTCGATTCCAGGCTGGCACATTTCAAGGAGTAGAAATCCCAGAAGAGGAGTCTGGCCGAGAGCCTGAGGTGCTCTCCCAGCCTGACAACCTTAGCAGAATCACGCAGGGCAGACACAGGGGGAAAAAAAGACAACAGGGCCCAAACCAGTTCTATTAGAAGGCACATAGCCTGGGAGAGAAACAGCTGGAAACCCCTTCCAAACATTGCCAGCCTAGTCGTGTCTCCCAGACAGGCATCCTATTGGCCAAGGTGGATTCATGATCCTCTGTAAGCATTTCTCCAAATCTCCCATTTACTTATCTTGGGGGTGGGGGGCAGGGGTCAAGGACACCACTTGTTTTATGGCAATTGATTATTTTTAAAAATAAAAATAAACAAACCCCCTCCCTGATCGAGAACTCAACCATTTTTCTCTAAGCCAACATAATAAGCTTGGGGTTTTATTTTGAAGGTGGGATTTGCCAGTAGTTGGGCAGCATCTTCTTTGTTCCTCTTCTGATTATCTCACATTCTTTCTAGGATTTTCTCCCAGGAGAAGTGGAAATGGAGCATGCTTGCAAAATCAGATGGTGGTATAGTTCTACCAGAGACTGCTTTGTTCACTAAGTTAATAGTTGTGAATGAGAGGGGGAGACCGAATTTGCTTACCATTTAAACCCCTCCAGGTGCTGCTATTCTAGAGGCTGGGCTGAGATGAAAAATCCAATGTGAGGTCAGTGTTTCCAACCGATTGATTTTCTATGCTCAACCCACTTTCCCACTCTCTTGACAAACAGGTGAACCAACTGTAATGACACTGTTCTCCCACTCTGGGCTAAAGGAATCACATGGTTTCTGGAGTGGCCGCAAAAGAACAGGAAGAATTGAAAGTGATAGATTAATGATCAGTTGAGCGTAGAGTATTGGACATTGTAACAATGCTACTACATATGTGGTTTAATTTAGTTTTAAATCCTAGCACGTTGCTATTTTGTAACTGCATTTTATAGACAAATTGAAGTTCAGAACTATTCACTGGCTTTCCTGAAGACAAGCAGCTCTTTTTTATTCTCTTTAATATCATCTTCTCTCAAGTTCCTGTATCCATCTTGGACGAAGTTTAGGGGCCAGAAAGAAATCCCAGCCACGGGTTCTGCAGGAACACACTGGAGACACTGTAGGGTCCAGCATCTCAAGACTGGGAGGGACGAAGAGAAGGGGAGGCCAAACAGAGAGTAGAGGGGCTGGACCTGGAGCCTTCTGAGAAAGGATTGGGAGAACAGTGGCATTCTGCATGCCGTGTCTTCTCCATAGTTTTTGAGCATCTCGTTTAAAGTCTCCGCGGTTAATGAGACAACAACCAACTCCTAGAGAAAGGGTGAGTGGTGAGAAGTGAGTCTTGAACAGTTGACATACTTGTTCCCTCTGATTTACCTGGCTTATTAAAGGCAGAGACAATGACTGAAGGGGCTTATGGAAAGGAGATGAGGCAATGGTGTGGTTACTCATGCCTGGTATGGGTTGAAGACTCAGGGCTGTGTCTAATCCTTGCTGCAAGAGTTGGTGAACTGGGTGGAAGAAAACAAAAAATAAAACTCTTGCTCTCATATTTCTTCCATGTCCAACCAATATCCTCACATCTGTAAGTTCAGTGTAAAACACTTACGAAAATAAATTCCATTGCTAGCTGTAAATAAAGATGACTACTGTCATGTTGTGGCCAAGGAATTTTAAATATTATGAAAGTTAATAGATTGCCCATTCTTTCTTTCAATAATTATTAAGTAGGCTCCACTATATGTCCAGAACTAGATACAGTGGCAAACAAAGCAGACATAAAGCATACAGGCTAGTGAGAAAACAGACATTAAATAAAAATTGTGTACAGCAATAAATATCAAGTTATAAGTTATGATACAACAGAGAGGAAAATCATAGGGCACTATGAGGAAACGTAATTGGAGTGCCGTAATTTATATTGGTGCATCAGGGAAGTCCTGCCTGAAAGAGATGACATTAGGCGGTGAGCCAGGAAAGGAGCAGAGGGTCAAGCAGACAGCAGAAAGAGCCTGTGCAAAGGCCCTGAGGCAGGAAAGCGAGTGGCCAATGTAGCAAGGAGGGCAGGGTATAAAGAAGTTCAAAGGGCACGGCAATGCGGCATATTATGTAGAGTTTTCTAAACTGTAGCAAGAACTTTGAATTTTATTCTAAGTGCTAAGTGCAATGGGAAGCCATTGTAGGGTTTTAAATATGGAAGACATGTGATCTGATTAACATTTTTAAAAAAATTACCCCACTTATTATGAAAAATGAATTGGATAAGATTGGGGAACTATTGCTTAAGTCCCTCTGAAAGTTGGTGAATAGAACTCAGAAAAACCTAAGTTCTGATCTTTGCCTCAAACCACAAAGTCTTTTTTAAAAACCATTATTTATGATTTATAAACTAAAAATGCATGTTTTTTTATGAAACAGAATCATACTTTTTCAAATTTCTTATCCACTAAGGTTGCCTAAAGTCCTAGGGGGCAGCTTTAGGGAAATGCATTGTTTAGCTGGCTTCCCTGACCTTTTCCTACTTTCCAGGTTTTCCAAGAACAGTAGTTGAGAAGGGTAATCATAACTGAGGAATAAATATATAGGTCATTTGCATCTGATTCTCCTACCCAGCCTCAGCCTCATTACATAGCAGCAGCAACAAATGTCAATGGCAGGAAATACACAACAAGAAAAATTAACCACATTTTTTTTCATCCAAACTTACACACACAGTGTCACACATATGTACAGTTGGTTTGAAGTGGGTTGAGAGGAGGTAGCCAGCCTTCTCACATTTCAAACCAATAGAATCTCATGGCAGTCATCAAAACAACAGGCTTTCAGTCAGTTGACCTTTCGTGTTGGAGGGTTTTGTGGGGAGAGGAGAGAGGAAGGAGACTGAAAACTTGGGCTGTGTATCATTTGTCATTCTAATAGTTGCACACTGAATCAGTCTTATGTTACAGTCACATTCATGTAATTAGAATACAATCCATGGGTCATCCAGGCATATGAAGTATTCTTGCTTAATTGCAAAATTAACAATGAAATAAGATAAATAATGACCTTACTGGTACTTGTGGATTTCCACCACCACTCCCTTCTCAATTCATTTTTTTCCATCTAAGTTGTTTTTGACACTTAGAAGGAAAGCTTTGGGGTAAGGCAACAGTACATGGGACAATAGCATTCAGCTCTCAAGGCATTTGTTAAGGGAGGTCGCACTCACTCAGAACAGGAACTGCTGGTAGACCCATCTCAGAAGGAGTTCCGTGAGTCCCTCAGCCTCAGAAGCATTCATAACCAGATACACGGCATTGCAGGAAGGCATCCATAGCCCCAGAAAACCCACTTGGAAATCTGAAGGCTGGGATCCTGGTTTCCATTTTCACCACACCACTCTCTGCCTGCCACTTTGTTTCTCTTTAAGACTAGCCCAATTTTCAGCTCCTACGCAACTTCTAGTCAAATATCTGCTATACTCACGCACCATGTTAAGTGGCAAAAATATAAAAACAAAGACCTGATTCTGGATCTCAACAAGCTTCCCTTCCAGTTGGTCACCGTGTTTTCTTCCCTCTATGACTCCATGAGAAACACCTGGCATGGTGTAGTGCCCACTGACATGCTGTAGCAAAGGCCTGCAAGGCACTGAGTAGACATAGAAAAGGAAATTAATCGGTGAACGTGTCTAGATTAGGTCTGATTTGAGTTGACCTTAAAGTTAGTTAGGGGGAATTGGTCATTAGGAGCAGGGAAGGAAAGGCATTCCCAGCACAGGGAACAGAATGAGTCAAGACAGGTAAGCTTGGATGCACCTGAGGTATGTGGTCACTACTGTGGTGTGGCAAGAAACAGCCAGGTGATTTTTCCATCTTGGGAGAAAGTGTTAGTGGCCAAACATATACTCCAAATCTGGGAGAGTTAAGCACTTATCCCATAGATTATAGAGGAAGGAATTCTGGATTAGAATTAAGGAGACCCATTGTTCCCCTGTCTTACAGACTGTGTCCCCTCGGGCTGATTATTTTACCTGCATTTTCCTGTTTGCTTACTTGCAAAACAGGAATAAAGATCCCTTTCCCATTTACTTCCCAAGGTGATTTTGAATGTTAAGTGGGAAAATATACGTGAAAGTTTAACTTCAAAGTTTCCAATATTTTTTGACAAGAGTGTAAAGCGCTGATGGCAAATTGAGAGTTAGTATTATT
Source organism: Anoura caudifer (assembly GCA_004027475.1). Classification (NCBI taxonomy): domain Eukaryota; kingdom Metazoa; phylum Chordata; class Mammalia; order Chiroptera; family Phyllostomidae; genus Anoura; species Anoura caudifer. Next base: position 467,139 of record PVKU01000091.1, on the reverse strand, counting down.
TTAAGTGGGCAATATCGTGACATATTCAGGGCCCAGCAAGCCATCCAGTGGCTGACATATGGGGAGAATGACTAAGACCAGCTTAGAAAGACCCTCACATGTGTGTAAATTTTGTGTTTCATTCAATTTAAAAGCTTGTGTTTATCTATTATTTCTATTCACTTAACAGGTAAATAAACCTGGCTCATAGCCCTGACCAGCGTGGCTCAGTTGGTGGGGCATCATTCCATATAGTGAAAGGTTGCTGGTTTGTTTCCCAGTTGGGGCGTGTGCCTGGGTTATGGGTTCCATCCCTGATTGGGCCACATACTTCCTGGTCCCGGAGCATAAGAGAGGCAACCAACGGTGTTTCCCTCGCTGTCTTTCCCCATGCCTTCCTCTCTCTCTAAAAATAAATAAATAAAATCTTTTTTAAGAAACTGGTTTATAAAGAACATTCAAAGTAAAGAGTAAAAGCAAGCATCCAAACTGCTTATTCTATGGCCTTACAAATGACCCCATCACTCTACCAGCAAGTTTACTGTCTGAGAATTTCTGAAGGTCATTGGTCAAATAAAGAACAGGTGTGATTTGATTCAGAAAATAGGAATTTGAAATAGCCTCTGAGATCTCCTTCAGCCCCACTGCTTCTTAACTCTTCAGTGCATGGTGCCGCAACCAGACCCCAACCCTTAGAACCCTTTCTGAGTTCCGAGATGCTGGAGTCTGGGCAATTCTGTGTGTGGATCAAAGAGAGTGGTGTTAGGTTACGGAAATGAATGCAGCCTACACACTCCCTAGAGACTTCAGCGAGATAAGACAGGGACATTTCTAGAAGAGCTTTCCACTGGAACTCCAAACAATTTGGAGAAAACCAAGGAGTGAGAGAAGCAAAGCTGTCACTATGCCAAAGGGAAGATTTAACAGTATGTGACAAGTAGGGTCACAGATGATGAAAATAAGAAAACACAAAAGCATTTTACTCTCCTGCTGCACCTTTCTTCTGAGGGGTTCAAACAATTTTAGACAAAGATGTCTATTCTCATCATTGGCAAGTGACTTTATCTTCCAGAAATGCAAACCTTTCCCTTGTTTTTAAGGGACATCGAGGAGATCAAGTGAAAAGCCCTTTGAAAACTGCCATGTCTACAATGATCATTGCTTAGGGACAGAGGCAAAAGAGGCCTTGACATTTGCTCCATTCATCCCAGATGGAGATGATATGTCCGTGTTCTCCTACTGTTACATGGAGAAGAAAGCACAGGTCCACACTGCAAGCCCAGAGACCCAGGCGGAGGTGCATCCACTCTGCTGTCAGTCCTCGAGCAAATTAATCTGCATTTCTGGCTTTGCATTTTTTCATCATTATCCCCAGAAGGTAGACATGACCTCTAACATCCCTTCCAAAAGCTCTAATACTTAGCAAAACTAGGATTCCTTTGATTGTGCTTAATTACCAAGAACCGGGAACCATGAAGAGGAAGATCATAGCCGGAGCCTCTGCTTCTTCACCTCTAGAATGAGGATAATAGCTGAGTTTCAAGGGTGGCTGGGAAGATTAGATATAATGTATGCAAAGCTGCTAGCACAGTGCCTGACATCCAGGAGGCACCCCATAAATGGAGGTTTTTAGACAAAAACCTGAAGATGTCCAGTCTAAGCCTCTGCCAGCTTGTTCTTTTGTCTTTGCAGTCCCAGGCGCCTCTGTGGCTTGAGCACATTACCCCTGACTTACTGCTGGTCACTGTGAACTGTAAGTCTGGACACTGGAATAATGTTTTAGACTCTTCTGTTTCATCCAGAGGCCACAGGGAAAGTCTATGAAGTTTTCTGTTTTGTTTGGCTGGAACCTTGTGCCCAGTTAACTTCAGGTGTCTGTGAAAGAGCCCAAGGGAGGACTTTACAAAGACTAACCATTTCCTACTCAATCTCCACGCCCTGCAATGGCAGGAGGTTGTGCAGGGGGCTGGGAGCCTGAAGCAGGGGTCGCAATTTCCTTCTGTGTCTGCTTTGACAACTTACGATCCTCCCAGGGTGATGAGCACTTAAGAAGTACAGGTCTTCGTCGCCACAATGATGTTGTTTACAGCGCAGTGCAGACTGGAAGCTCTAGATATATGTCTCAGTCTTTCAGAGTCCCCACCCTGGGCAGAACCTGAAAAAAAAAAAAAATCAGAAATGCCACTTGCTTTTTCCTATTTAATGAGGTCAAAAACATTCTTAAGGAATGAAAAGCACAGCTCCAGCCTAGTTTTTAATTAGCTTCAGGAACCCTTGTCTCAAACTAGCCTCATTCCCAAAGCTATTTTCTCTCTGCTCTGAATGAAATGGAAATTCAATTGTATTTGCCTTGTCAAGTCATTAATAACATGGCCCCCTCCCGAGGTCACATGGGGAAGGACACTCAGGAGCCAGACAGACACTGCACTCTTGGACCACAGAAGAACATCGGAAATTAAAAAAGGGCAGTTGAAAGAACGCTAGTTCGACCGAACTCGGTGTTGTTTTTCAGTAACCCACTGTGTGAGCTCGCACTGCTTTCTCCACATGTACAATGGAAGAAATAAGGACTTTAGAGCCAAGCAGACTCAAGGTGAAATCCTGACTTCTTCTCCCAGTGGCTATGCAAGTTAACTGAGCACTCACATCTTCTGTCCCCTCGTTTGTGCTACAGATATTGCTGCCCCCTTGTAGGATGACTGGAGGGATCAAATGAGCAATTTTGAGTAAAGCATGCTGCCCTGAATATCACGACTTTCCCAAAACACTGTGCTTTCTCTTTCCTCTCATCTGTACAGAAAAGTTAATCACTCCCACATTGCCTGTTTCACTGGGTTGAAGTCATGACCAAAAGGGATTATCTGTATTTAGAGTCTAGGAGTCTGGGTTTTGTAGTTGGAGGTCAGGGTTCAAATCCCAGTCCCGCTCCCCCCCAGCCTGGGCCACCTTGGGCTAATTCCAGAGCCTCACAGTTTCCTCGACGGAAAGTGGGAAGATTCTCCGTAGTCCTTCCACAGGATTACTGCGGGGACTAAATGAGATAGTGTATGAAAAGCCTCTACCTGTAGCTGGCACAGGGTAAGTACACAATGAATATTACACAACAACAGCAGCAGCAGCATCTGAGTGTGCTGGGAAATTTAAAAGTCCTCTAAGATGTCTATCTTAAACCCTTTTTGGAAGGAATGTGCCAATGTTACCAGTGTTTGTGTAAATATAAGGGGCCATTATTTATGTAGGAGAACACTACTGGGTATTTTGCAGGAAGAGGGAGAGAACAATGTCGAGAAAGGAAAAAAATTATGATGGGCTTCAAAGAGCGAAGAGGAGAAAAAAACGTCTCACCCAGGACCATAGAAGCAGCCTCATACATTAGCTCAGAGCTGCGTGAATGCAAAAGTTATATCAATAGAGTCTTCTCTGCAGAACTCATAAGGGAAAGGAAAGTAATGGAGAAGAAAGGGGGAAAAAACCTCATTCTGTTGCCTCTAAAATTAATCATAAGGCTGTATTTATCCAATAGAATCTCACTAAACACCCAACCCAGGGGAGACAATAGGGCCACGGAAGGCCAGGCTCTGCCCTTGGGGAATTTGCAGTCTAACGAGGACCTCACACCAAGCACATAAATAACCAATTCAAGGTAGAAAGTGAAGTGTCATGAATCATCATCATGCTTACTAGAGGTCATTTTTATGGAGTTCCCCTTATTTAGTATACCATCCTTTTTTCAAAAAGAATTTTGGATGATTTATCACATAAAAGAAGATATACACTGAGGTATAAAAAGATAGAACCAGAAATTTACACTTAAGCAAGAGAAATGGCAAAAGCTAATATAATTGTTGGGTTAAGCATTGGATTTATCTTGATGCTTCCTGGAAGTCTGGGTGAAATGAGAAACACATTATTATAATTTAATATTTCTTAAATGCTGACACTCTTAAGTCATACACAGAAACCTAGGCAAGGCCTGATTCCATAATCTTGCATTTTCTAGTCAATTGAAAAATCTAAAAGGCATGAACATCTGTGGAATTTTGAGATATTCAGGTAGGTGATAACCATTATCAGCATTTAAGACCATTATTTTGAGGGAAAATTTTGTATGATTATTAAATAATTTTTCTGTTCTTTTCAAATTTGTGTTGAGACTGTTTCTCAGCCAGAAGCTATGCAGCATGCAAGCTGTTTTACTTCTTATAAGAAAGATATAGATACTTTAAAACGCTGTGCGATCTTCGTATCACGGTGTTAACCCTGCTAATTTCATTTACAATGCGATTTCAGTGCTCCAGAGCTTAATTGCTGTTGTTCTCAAGTCATCCCCACTTAGACAGGTAGGTGGGAGGGAGTAGAATTAGCCAATTGTACAGAAAAATCAAAGACACTTGCTTGCAAGGGCACCTACTTCTGAGAATTACCGTGAATTTTGCATGCCACTGACTAAGAAAGGAAGGAAGGAAGTGACATCTTTGAGATCCTGGGCTTGCGCTGCGGTGAAGGGGGCCAGCTGTTATTCTTTTTCTGGCTGGTTTTTGGCTTGTTGTGATGTCTTTTATAAATCTGGGAGCACTTGAACTTTAAAACCTGTTTTAAAAGACCATGTTTTTGTCTTCTTTTTCAGTGTCATCCTTAAAAAGAGTTATGAGCTTTTTTTAATGAGGAAGAGTTAAAACAAAACAATACAAAAAAGCAACAAAGAAGGGAAATAGGTGCTGAATGGAGAGAGATGAAGAGAATATCTGGAGGGAGAGGAAGGAACACAGAGAGTCAGAAGCAATGGCATCTGACCACTTCTGTACATAGACCTTACCCAGCCCTTCAATCAGTTGAGGGAGAGCCCTGGTCAGGGTCAGGGCTGGACAGAGAGCCTGCTAACACGTGCCAGCCAATGCCATCCACATCTGTTTGATTTGGCACTGTGCACTGACCAGCTGCTGGCACAGAATCAGAAGGGGCAGGTGGGTGTGTTAGGGAAGGGGGAAGTAAGGGGAGAGGGGATTATACACAGTTGTTCCAGAAAGGGGAACAGGGAGGGGGACGGGAGGAATGAGGCTGAGCGAGAGCGGCGGAGGACAGGCAGGGGCAGGAAGCCCACAGCTGCGATGGTGGCCATGGGTGCTAATCACCCTTTGCAGCAGGTGAAGGCACTGAGTCAGAGAGCAGAGGCTCTGGCTTCAGCAGAAATTCAGGCCCTGGGCCAGGTTTGGGCAAAGTGTCAGGAGTGCTTTGTCACTCTCCCCTTTGACCCATTCATTATCTCACTTATGGTGAACTTTCCAGACCTCCAAGCTAGTCACCATGTGGTGTCCCTCTTTTTCCTACAAGAGTAAACCTTTTGTTTCCTACCTCAAACAGTGTTTTTGTTTTTTCTTTCTAATCTCAGCTCACAAAGACTTAACTTTCTGTGAGCTGTTAAGATCCTTCCAACTATCTAGAGAGAAACCTGGAAAGAAGAAGCCCTCTTGCTTAACAAAGGCCGGTGGAAGCATAAACAGTGTTCCTGGAGTCACCTGGCTCAGCCAGTGGAGGAACAATTTGGGCAAATGTTGACTCTTCCAGCTCAGCACCTTTTACTCGGCTAAAATTTGCTCTGACCCAAAATTTTAATCATGGGCCCAAGAGGTTGAATTGGTGAGTGGTATACTCACCAGCAGAGAGCCAGATTATGATGTAATCTCAATGTGATACCTTCCAGAAGCACCGTTCTTTGTTCACCATTTGTTCGACGCCATGTGCCAGAAACCACGCTGGCTCTCTACAGGCAGCTCACCAGTGTGGGTGAGCCCTTTCTGGGTCTCACTCCAGTGTCTATTACCTGAAGGGAACCAAGTAACTTCTGCAGGGTTGAAAATCTCACACGTTCACCACTGTTTTTGCTTGTGAAAAAGTCACTGCTGGCATCACAGGTGAGAAAATAGACAGGACACCACAGTGCAGTCGAGACTGATTACTGGGTCTGCTCACTGGAACAGCAAGGTCTGTTTATTTCCAGGACACTCTCAGTACCCAGAGGATCAAAATAACAGGGTATGGAATGACCAATATTCAATCTAAAAGATCTAAAAGAAAGACATTTTAGATAGTTCGCTCTAAAAACATAAGTTGCAGCTCTGAAGAGTGTCTGAGGTTCAACTATTCCTTCTGACATTTATTAGCAAGGTGACATTTCCTCTCTGTGACTTAAAATAAGAAGAATAATAGAACATAGCTCATAAGATGGTTGTTGAAAAGTAGACTCCATAGACTGTATTACAATTTGAAGTACTATAGATGCCATATCGATATCAAAGAGAGAGGCATCGGCACCCTCCATAGGGTCCTTCCTCAGAAGTTCAGAAAAGGACTCGGTACCTTCACTGGCTGACATGCAGAGAGCTCCCAATTTAACGTTCAGCTCCACTCCAGGACTGAGGGCCTTTACCGTGACCCACCATCAAATCCATACTTTCTGACCTTGCACACTAAGTCCAGTTCCTCATCTTGTCCCTGACACTGAACTCCTGGTTTCATAATCTATTGTTGCCCTCATTCCTACAAAGCTTTCAGCCCTCCCAGGAATTGGAGTTGGCCACCAGCAGCTACATGGACTATCTGGCATGTCCAAGAACAGGACTTTCTCTCCTAGTCTCCCTCTGGTGTAGTAGAAACAGATTCCAGATTTGAATACTCAGTCCACCACTGCTTTCATGGCCAGCCATTTATCCCTCTGGGCTCCCATTTCCTCATCTGTAAAATAGGAATACAAATCCCCTGGCAGAGATGCTATGAGAATGAGTAACAAAGCAGACAGTTTGACACATAGTATTGCTCACTGAACAGTAACTCTTTTTTCTTTGTACAATCATCTATTATGGCTGGCTTGATGCTGATTTTCACCTGGCCTATTACCTCTGCTTGACCTCCTGTGCTGCTGTCACCGCTCACACTGACACCTACCTCATAGGCTCATCTGGTCTCTGAGTTCCAATTCTGCCTACTTCTCGGAGGAAGTTCTGCTGTGTCTGTTCCAACTACTGGCTGGTGGTATGCTGGAGCAGCTCCTAATAGCTCAGACAGGCTGACCCTTGGCATGTCTTCCGCCTCCACACTCAGTGACCATCATGTTGGTAGCTTGAAATGGGTCACAGGGAGACAATTTACATCACAGAAATGAGCAAACCCTATGAGAGGGCTCTTTTCCCCAGAAAGTTGCTTGTTAAACATTTACAGACATACCAATGCAGACCATCCATTCTTTCTGTAACTTCTCTGGGCTTGATCATCTGCCTGGAGCACTCAAGTGTAGCCCTTTAAAGGGAAGACCTCAGAAGTTTTTTATGTACACAGCCTAGCTTTGCATTTCAGTGAGAAGGCAGCTAAATCCATGCCAAAGTCTACAGAACAACTCTCAGCTCAGGAATGGAAACATGACACCAGGAAACAAAACAGTCTAATGAATATACATTAACCTCAGGATTAACCCCACCACTAATGAGATCTGCTCAGCCCAGCCAAAACTTTTTCTTCCTGCCTGGCTCCCTCCTGGTGATGCAGGCTCCCGGGTTTGAGGCCTTCCCTTGAGCTCTCTGATGGAAGTCTTCCAGGCCCTAAATGACTATGCCCTTCATACCCCTCCTGCTTCTGGCTTGGAAACACTGTGGTCCAGCAGCAAAGAGAGTGTGGGAGAAGATGACTCCTTTACAGGTGAAAAAGGAAGCTTTGCCTTTCCTTATGTTTTGTGCAGGTTCTAAACCACACAAGTTTGCTAAGGTATATGCATTTTGAGGGCTCAAATCCTGTTCCAATCTGTGTACCTCAGAGGCCTGAGCAAGTGGCCTGCCCCTTGGCGATGTTACATTCAGATTGGCTGTAACTAGGACCACATTTGAAGTGTGCCATGTCGACTTAGTGCTGAGCCACACATAGCTTTACATCCCCTTGAAGAAAGAATCATCAAGTAGCTGAACAGGTAGGTGATCCTGTGTGTGGTTGAATGAAGGGAGGTATATTTTTTTCTTATAAGGAAATGTGATCTCACTGATTTTAGAGGACGAGTCACCATTTGTTATAGTGGAATCCTATCTATAGGATTTGCCCATCGTGTATTCCCTTTTAGCAGTATTTTGTTCCTGCCTGTATTTGAAATAACTCCCACAGACCAAATGGGAAGACAGCCCAACCTTTGGCCCACTAAACTTACATCCTCTTTTCTCCCCAAGGATCAGTAAATTCTATTCATTTTCCTCTCGTCACCATTCTAGACTACCTACAGAATGTAATACATTTCTCAGTACCCCACTTCCTTCCACACACCCACCCCTTGACTTGCTGCTTCTAAAATAAACAGGCTACATTTTTCATTTTGGCACCTTCAAGGTAGTCTTCACAGGGATATCAACAGAGGGACAAATGCAGGGAAGGGGCCAAATATCCAGAATTCTCCTCTGTATTCTCCTTACCCAGGTCTCTGGTGTGGCCACACTAATATGTAAAATGCGAGCCCACCATTCTAATAACCCTTCTCTGTCTGCTTATGCTCTCCTCTTGCCCCCAGGGCAACAATTCCTGACGTCCGACTGCTACTGCTATCCTTCTAGCCATGGTAGATCTTATGACCTTAATGAGAAACTTTGCCACTTACAAATCACTTTCTGCCCATCACTTTGGTGAACCTCAGATCCTTCTGTGACTTCCTCGTTGGTGTGACTGCCAGCATCTTACTGGGCCAATGAGACAGTGCTGACACGGTGGCTGGGAGACACCTGATTGGAGCCCCCTGCATCTCTCTTCTCCCTACCCACATTTCCTTACCAAGGAAATATAGTGATCAGGCACTACATTTTTTTTTTTTTTTTCAAGGAAGGGATCTTAAATTTTATTTCAGCTCCATTCTGTGCGGATCATCCACACACACTTTCTATTTTCCACCTCGCTCATGACCAGACCCCTCCTTTTATTTTGACATAGTACATTCAGAGCACCTCAGACTGGACATCTAGATGACCTCTTGCTGTACTTCCAAAATCTAGGTTTGAGTTGGATCTAGATCAACCTGAAAAATGGTCATTATTCTCCTGCGGGCTTTTATTTCTTGCTTTATCTTTCCACATTTCTTTTTCATACCTTCCTCCAAAATTATCTAACGCACAAGTACTCCAAACCATCCAACTTAAGACTCCTTTGATTTCTCTTCTTGCTTTCTAGTTCACGTTAACTCAGGAGCATTTAGGATCTTCAGATACAGATTACGTACTCTCTCCTTCATGTAGTAATAACACAAAATTTATTTTAAAATATTTATCAGTTTAAACTTTTCACTAACTCTTACTGGCCTCTATAATTAATTAGATGGCTCTTCTCTATATTTAAGTCAGGTATCTCCAATATCTTTAGCATGTTGACATCAGATTGTAAAATGGAGAGGACCAGGGAGCTGCTCAGTGCCAAGCTTAAGAGGTCATCTTATTAATCAGTTGGAGAGAAGATTAATTTATTCACTCAACACACACTTATTAATCACTTAACCTGAACTCCTATAACACTCAAGAGCTAGCAGTATGTATTCGTTATGAACATATTATCCACACCTTCCAATTAGACTCTGAGGCTCTTCCGAAGTGTCTGGTCTCAGCCTGTCTTTTGACATTCAGCAATTCACTTCACTTCTCTAGGCCTCAGTTTCCCCACTGTGGGAGGTGAGTTACATGGAGCATTCTAAATACACTGATTCTCCTTCTTCCCATTTAATTCAGTAAATATGGGTTAAGTAACAACATAAGAGGTAGTAGGCAAGCTCTAAAAAGTAGGCCTTAAGTGCTATTTAAGAGTACTCAGCTAATTGTTGAAGCTGGGAGATGGGTACATAGAAGTTTATCATATAACTCTTGTCTACTTTTGTGCATGTTTGAAAATGCTCCTACTGGAAAGAATAAAAATAAATGGAAGGAATTTGGGCTACGCAGAGCAGGTAGCAGCTGAGCAGAATTGAAGCATGGGTAGGATTTCAGTGAGCCGACACTGGGTCAGGGGCCATTCCAGGCAGAGCACGTCATGAGCCAAGGCATAGTGACTGGAAAATACAAGGTGTACAGCCACACATGACTACAAACTGGGCGTAGTCATGTGTGGCTGTAGCACAGGGTGCAGGAAGGGAGCGCTGGGAAATGAGCTGGAAAGGTATCATGGGGTCACAGCTGAAGGGCCTAGAAAGGCACAGTGAGGAGCCTGTGCCTAATTCAGTTCCAAGGAAAAGTGACCTCATTGGTTAAGCCCACATTGGCCCTACCCCTTCTCAGTCAGTCTGGGCGCAGGCCCGGGAGAAGGGCATGTGGCAGAAACTGGCTGAGGAGCATGCTGGCAGCACCCCCCGGCTTGTTTCTTCACCAGGAAACAAGGTTTCCTGTAACTCAGACCCATGAATCAGCATTTCCTCTGTCAATAATACACAGCAAGAAATGCAACAGCACAGGGCTTGGGGGAAATGGAAGAAAGAGAGGAATATTCCGTGACATGGCTGGGCTCTGCTCTCCTTTTCCCTCATGAAACACTCCTGATAAGCTCCCAAATAGCACTCAGGTTTCAAAAGGTAAGTTTCTCAGAGAACCTCACAGTGTCTCGTGAAGATTAAGTCCCACGGAATACTCTGGTCATATTAAGTGTTTCTATCACCATTCAGATAGTAAGTAAGATCACTTTCTGGATTCTTTCATTACATGATAACTAAATATTAATATAACAGTGGTTTAACCTTGCAGAGGTTTGAGTGTATGTGTGACTTGCTTTTAGTTTTTACACATCCCTGTCCAATATTCTATTAGATTCTCATGATAATCCTGTGAGGTACACAGGAAATATTACACCTATTTCACAAGTGCTGATACCAAGGCAGGGAGATGAAATGCTTCTTCTCTGTTAGATCTGCTGCGGAGAAGCAGAGCGGCTCCCATTCTTCAGGCGCCAGTCCAAGGTTCATTTCAAGGTCACCAGCTTTTAATAAATAAAAAGCAAACAAACAAATAAATATTGCTATATTTATTTTAGTATACTTAATAACTATTAAATTAATCGTATATTTAATTTAAAATATTAAAATTGTGTATCATATATCATATGTCCTACTTATGTATATCAGAAAGACTTTCATTTACTCCCTCATTCCATTCATTCATTTATTAAATACTTATTGAGTGCTTACTCTGTGCCAGGCTCTGTTCTAAACACTTTTAATAGTGAACAAAACAGACAAAGAGCCCTGCCTTCAGACAGGCTACATTTTCATTGCAGAACTCAGTACATGAGGCAAAAGTAGAGCATGTCTTAGAGTTACATGGTTACATGTGCTTGGAAGAACAGAGAAGACAGAAGAGTGCAGGAAGTGTTTGGAAGGTGGGGAGGGTGATACAATTTTACGTAGAGTGTTCAGCAACAATCTCCCTGAAAGTGTGGAGTTTAAGCCAAGACCTGAAGAGGTAGGAAAGCAAGCCACGTGGATATATGGGGTGGGGAGAGTCAGCAAAAGAATCACCAAGTCCTGAAGCTCTGAGGTCGTGTTTTCCTGTATGGAAGGAAACACTTCCTTTTCTGCAAGGAAGAGTACAGTGGCTGGACTGGAGGCGAAAAGTGGCTGGACTGGGAAGAGAGGAAAAAGTAGGGGGTAGAGGTTGGGGATAGATCGTGTAGAACATTATGAAGACTTGGAATTGTCTTAAGAGAATCTGCTCTAATTTACTCAAAATCAGAACCAAACCAACCAACCAAACAAACAAAGGCAAAAACAAAATAAAACAAGACGAAGGGGTAGAATTCAAAATAAAACAAAACAACAACAGAAGCGTGAAAAGGGAGGTAAGGCTGGTAACCGTCCTCCCACATCTGGAATCCGAATCCAGAATCCAAACCCTCAAGCCAGCCGCCCTGGCTGCTTTGTGAGAGAGCCGTGGAGCAGCAAAGTCAGGCAGAGGGGCCACTCAATGACCACAAGCCTGGGCCTAGGCCCCAGATTCCTGTGCTAGGTTCCTGTGAGTTAGGCCACTAGGATCTGTCAAGCCTCCTCTTGTTTAGGCTACAAAGTGAAGGCAGAACAAAAGCTCCAGAGCCTTCTGCCCCCAAGCTTTCCCAGGCACAGAATAGCCAAGCTATCAGCTTAGCCCTACAAAAGTTCCCTCCCTAACTCAGGAGTCTGCAATATACTTGTTTTGACACTGACTCGTCCCACAGGGTGAAGGGTGCATGTTGACATGGAAATGATGTGAAGGAGCGTGAACAGAATAACCTCACATTCATTCCAGAAGTCATGTTCCTTCATTTTTCTTCTTTCCCTTCGTTAAGCTTGTGGGCTTAATGGGTAAGCTCGTATTCAATTTTTGCCCATACTGCCTCCACTACAACTTCCCCGCTGCCTTGGAGAGTTTTAGAGAATGTCTGTGTGTTTTCTCCAAACACGGACACTGGGACCAATGAGAGGTAGTTCAGCCCTTCAAAGCCTTTAATGGCTGTCTCTTTGACTTGCTTCCAGAAGTCACTGACATAGATCAGAGCAGGACATACTCCAAGTCAACACTGGACACGAGGTGGAGAGGCCCCTCACCATTCTTTTCATCAAGTAAGTGAGCAAACAAGAAAGATGCTCTGTCAATCAGCAACATATGAAAAAACAGACAATGGTCAAACCAGACAATATGATCAGGGGTTGGGAAAAAAAGCAGCTAAAAGTAGCTCTTCATGTTGTTTCTCTCACCACTGAAGAAGCTTTCACAGCTTCCTCCACCACCTCGCCCCGAAACCGCCCCTACCACCATCGCCATTCTAGTTTGAGTCTCCTCTGCACTATTTCTAATTAAACTTTTTATGTTGAGGTACTTGTAGATTTATATGTAGTTGTAAGAAATAATACAGAGAAAGACTGTGTACCCTTTATCCAGTGTTAACATCTTGTAAAATGATAGTACAATATATAATCAATACATTAATATTAATAGAGCCAAGATAGAGAGTATTCCCATCATCCCAAGGGTCTCCAGTGCTACCCTTTTGTAGCCAGACCTACTTCACTCCCACTCCCATCTCCTCCCTAATCCCTGGCAACCATCATTTTGTTCTCCATTTCTAAAATCTTGTCAATTCAAGAATGTATTATACTTTACATTACAGTAGTGAATAACATTATAATAACTATCTATGGTGCCAGACAGGTATTAGAATTATTAGGCATATCACTTCCTAAGTTACAGAAGTGTCTAACCACTAGGCTGCACACCTGAGACTAATATTAAATAATATTGCATGTCAACTGTAATGGGAAAAATTTTAAATGTAATGTAAATGGAATCATACCATATGTAATCTTTTTATTTGACCTTTCATATCAGGGCAATTGCCATTAGGAGATTCACCCAGGTCTTTTAAGTTTATCAGGTTAGGTTTTTTGTTTTTTTTTATTAGTGAGTAGTATTCTACATATGAATGTACTACAGTTTATTCACTCACTTAAAGACATTTGAGTTGTCTCTAGTTTGAGGCTGTTGTGAATGAGTTTGCTATAAGCAATGTATACAGGATTTTATGTGAACACAGATCTTCATTTCTTTGGGAATAAATGCTCACACGTGCAATTACTCGGATGTATGGCATCTCATCTTTACTTTTTCTTTTACAGACACTGCCAAAATATTTTCTAGAGAGACTCTGCATATCATTTTACATTCCCACCAGTTGGTGATGTATGAGTATATTCATTTTTCTGCAGACCTGCTAGCACTTGGTGTTGTCACCACTTTTCTGCCATTTTAGCCACTCTGATAGGTGTATAGTTGTAACTAACGTGTTTTTAATTTACATTTTCCTGATCACTAATTGCGTTAACTATCTCTCTATGTGTTTACTTGCCATCTGTCCATACTCTTTGGTAGGATGTCTCTTCACATCTTTTGTTGATTTCAAATTGAATTGTTTGTTTTTTGACTGTTGAGTTTTGAGAATCTTGTGTATATTTCATATGTTAATTATCAGACAGGTGATTTGCTATTTTCTTCCCAGTCAGTAGTTGGTCTTTTCATCCTGTTAGCTGGGCCTTTTGTGGAGCCAATTTTAAAAATGGTGGTGAAGTCTTATTTGTCTATTTTCTCCTTTATGGATTATACTTTTCATGTCGAGTCTAAAAACTCTGCCTAGTTTGAGATCCTGGAGAGTTGTTTTTTCCTAAACATTGCAGAGTTTTCATGTTTCACTTTTAGGTCCACTATCTATTTTGAGTTAATTTTTATAAAGTGTGAGACTTAGGCTAAGGTTTGTTCCTTTATTTGTTTCTGTCTACGGATGTCCAATTATTCCAGCACGATTTGTTGAAAAGGCTATACCTCCTCCACTGAATTGCTTTTGCACCTTTTTCAAAAACAGATGGGCATATTTGTGTGAGTCCATTTCTGAGCTCTCTATTCTGTTCTATTGATCTGTGTGTGTCCCTCTCTGCAGATACCACACCGTCTTGCTTACTGTAGCTGCATGATATGTCTTCGAATCAGTTGGACAGGCTCCTCTTACCTTTATTCTTCTTTGTCAAAATTGTTTTAGCTATTCAAGTTCCTTTGCCCTTCCATACAAAGTTTAGAATAATCTTGTTGATGCCTATCAAAAATCTTACTGTGATTTTGAGAGGAATTGTGATAAATCTGTATATCAGTTTAGGGAAAATCGACAGCTTTCCGAATGTGGTAGACAGAATAATGGACCCTCAGAGATTTCTGCATCTTACTTCCTGGAAACTGTGAGAATGTTACTTTATATGACAAAGGTTGACTTTACCAATGTGATGACGGCAAAGACCTGGAGGGAGGAAGGTTCATGTGAATTATGCAGGTGGACCTGATGTAATGACAAGGTCTTTATCCAAAGGAAGTAGGAGGGTGAGAGGCAGAGGAAGGAACACGCGGCTCTGCAAGCAGAGGTCAGACGGTGACTAAAAGGGGCTGTGCTGCTGACTTTGAAATGGAGAAGGGGCCATAAATCAAGAAATGCAGGTGGCCTCAGGATGCTGAAAAGTCTAGGAAATACTGGGTTGGCCAAAAAGTCCATTTAGTTTTTTCTGTAAAATAAAAGACACATTTTTCATTTTCACCAATAACTTTATCGATTTTGATATTTTGAATATGTTGGCTATCTCCCACATTGTATAACATTGACTGTTCTCAATTAATGTCACAATTTAATCACTATAAACTTCAACTGGTATAACTAACTGTGGAGCATCATCCAGAGAAAAATCTCCAGTACAAAACTTTGCAAACCAGTTTTGACACATTCGATCAGTCATAGCACCTTCTCCACACACTGCACAAATCTCTTTTTGTGTTTCAGTTACATTTTTACCTTTCTTGAAATAATAAAGCATAATATACTGAAAATGTTGCATATTTTCTTCCATCTTCAATATTAAAATGGCTCTACAAAAATTAACCAATTTTGATAAGTTTTTTTAAATGCACACTGATATGACAGCTGTCACAATATAATCTAACAAAATCGTTTCAAATGAAGTTAAAGACACCTAAGTGCTACTATAGCCATCTTTCAGGAAAATGAACTTTTGGGCCAACCCAATAGATTTTCCCCTCAGAGTCTCCAGAAAGAACAAGCCCTTAAAACACTTGGATTTTAGCCTCCCATATTAGGCTTTAAAAATACAGTACTGTGAAAAACAATTTTCATTGGTTTAAGCCACTAAGTCTGTGTAATTCTTAATAGTAGAAATGAGAAACTAATACAAGTATGTTGAGTCTTTACATCAATGAACAGAAATGGTATGGCTCCTCCATTTATTTAGCTCTCCTTCAATTTCTTTCTTTAGCATTTTACACTTTTTAGGTGTACAAGACCTGCACATGATTTTTGTTACATTTACATTTAAGCATTTACATTTCTGAGCAATAGGTGATTTTTGTTAAATTTCAATGTCTATGTGTTTATCGACAGTATATAGAAATATAGTAAATTTTTGTGTGTTTATTTTGTATTCTGCAACACTGCTGAACTCACTTATTAGTTCTAAGAGTTTTTTATTACTTTATTTAAAAAATTTTATTTATTGATTTGCAAGAGAGAGAGACATTGATTTCTTATTCCACTTATTTATGCATCCATTGGTTGCTTCTTGTATGTGCCCTGACCAGAGATTGAACCCACAACCTTGGTATGTGGGGATGATATTCTAACCAACTGAGCTACCTGGCCAGGGCAGAGGGTTTTTGTTTATTTGTTTGTTTGATTTTTTAAAAAAATTCTTGTAATTTTCTATGTAAATAACCATTATTTATAAATAAGGACAATTTTATTTCTTAATTTTTTTGACTTTTATGTCTTAGTTTCTTGATTTTTATTCTTTCTATTTCCTTTTCTTGACTTATTGTACTGACTAGAAGTCCCAACAATAATAATAAAAGACTTGAGCATAAACATACTTGCCTCATTCTTGATCTAACGAGGAAAGGATTCAGTCTTTCACCATTAGGTATAATAGGAGCTATAGGGTTTGTAGATACTCTTTACCAAGATGAAGACATTTTTCCATTATCCTAGATTTCTGACCACTTTCATTATGACTGAGTGTTGAATTTTTTCAAGTGCTTTTTCTGCATTGACTGATATGTTACATAGTTTTTCTTCTTTAGACATTGAATATGATGAATTAACATTAATGAATTTTTTCATATTGAGCCAGTCTTCATCTCTGTAATAAATCCTTCTTGGCCGTGGTGCATAATTCTTTTCATAATTACTGAATTCCATTTTATATTTTGTTCTATTTTGTTCCATTTTATTTTTTAAAAAAGATTTTGCTTCTATATTCATGAGAGATGTTAGTCTAGTTTA
The DNA here is from genome assembly GCA_004027475.1 of Anoura caudifer. Classification (NCBI taxonomy): domain Eukaryota; kingdom Metazoa; phylum Chordata; class Mammalia; order Chiroptera; family Phyllostomidae; genus Anoura; species Anoura caudifer. The sequence continues at coordinate 450,312 of PVKU01000091.1, read as the reverse complement.
TAGTGTTCCCTATTCGTACTTTGTCTAATTTCATTATCAGGATAATACTATCTTCATAAAATGAAGTGCATATAGTTCCCTCTTCTACTTTCTAGATGTGTAAAATTGGTGTTATCTCTTCCTTCAATGTTTAAAAGTTTTCTTTAGTGAAACATCTGGGACTGAAGATTTTCTTTCTAAAATTGTTAAAAATTGTGAATTCAATTTTCTTAGTAATTTTTGGGTCATTCAAATTATCTATATTATATTGGGTAAATTGTGGTCATTTTTTAAGGAGTTGTTTTATTTCATTCAGGTTGTCAATTTTTTGTGTGTTGAGTTTTCACATTGTCCTGGTGTTTCAGGTTTTCTCTGACTCTGATCTACCTCTTCAATCTCTTTCTTCTCCCTTCAGCAGGCTCAGTGTAGCTCAGTGAATTGGGATCTCAGTGAACTGGATTCCTCTCTGGGATTCCTTGCATACTCGGTGCTTTCTCACTGCTTCACCTTGCTATTTTCATTCTTTACACCTGAATACCCCAAAGTCTCAAAAATGTTTTATTTTTCATTCAAAGGCCACTCCAAAACTGCAAGCTATCTTTCCCATTTCCCTTTGAACTCCTCTGGCCTACATTTTCTGTGGTAGTTCTGTTGTGTGGACTGGATACTGACTTGTGTAGAGGGTATTTGTGAGCATGAACTCATGGCCCAACTACACAGTAAGCCTTTTGAGGGATTAGACCCTGTATGATTTTTTTTCGGCTTCCTTTCTAGACCCTGGCACAGGGTATGGCACAAAATACATGTACAAAGGACAGCTGAAGAACTAACTCACAGGGTTTCTCATGTAGTATTCCATCCAAGACATCCCTTGACCTCCTATCTTCAGGTATTTAGGAAGCTATTTTTTCAAGACCTGCTCTTGAAACAGGAATTGACTTGGCCTCTGAAGACAGCTGCTTCCTTGAGTAGTTGGAGGAAAAGAGTCACTCTAACACCAAGCCAGATCTCAAGGGAAAAACATCCTGTGCTTTCAGAGCTGTAAAGATTGTCTCACAAAACCACAGGTTCATTATGAAGAGATGGGACACAGCCAGGGTTCGGGAAATTTACAGAAAGAACACCTTCTCACCTTCTCCTGCCATCTAAATTAGTCATTCAAATCCTCCTTAGCAGCACCATCCTAAATGGAGATATATTAAGGAAGTGGGATGCAAAAGTGATTTCCATCTATTTCAAGCTCAACAGGCATCTGCATCCAACAATATCTTTGAGGTTGACTTTGAGGCCCAGGCTGGGAATAAATAGTCTCCAGGGAGTCCTCCTACTCTCTCAAAATACTAGAAGGTGAAGTGGCTAGAGAGGGAAGCAGAGATGAAGATGAAACAACCTGGGGGGGAAGGAGAATCATTCTCTACTCTTGTGACTGTCAACCCCCACCTTTTGTTGATACAGTTGTTTCCCTCCTAGTCTGAGCCTCTTTGCCTCCAACCATACGTGCTGCCGTATCCTTTTATATGGCCTCCCAGCCTGTGTGTTTCCCTGCACTAGCCCATTTTAAACCCAAGCACCCAATGGTCTCCCTAAAATGTAACTCTGATCATACCATCTGTATTTGCAAAGAAACCTTTATGCATTCCCCATTGCACAGGAATAATGTTGACATGCCTTCAGCAGGCATACAGGCCCTCTGCATATTATAACTTCACCTCCCACCCTCCGAGTTATACATCAAGCTGGCAAAACCAGAGCAGAAAGAATATAGAATCTAGAATTAAATCTGAGTTCAAATTTAGCTCACTCATAATAGTTTCACAATCTTGGGTAACTCATCTAATCTTGATGAGCTTCAGTTTTTTACCAAAAATATTGTTTAAAGAATAATAATAATAATAATAATAATAATTCTTACCTTACAGGCAAGAAGGGGCTGGAGAGAAGTATTCCAAGTCATGAAAAGCAAGGACCTACATCCAAGATTGCTCTATCCAGCAAAGCTTTCATTTAGAATGGGAGGGAAGATAAAGTGCTTCTCAGATAGGGTCAAGTTAAAGGAGTTCATCATCACTGAGCCCTTATTATATGAAATGTTAAAGGGACTTATCTAAGAAAAAGAAGATAAAAAACATGTACAGTAAAAAGACAGCAAACTCACAATCATTAACAACTGTACCTGAAACAAAAACAAAAACAAACTAAGCAAATAATAGAACAGGAACAGAACCACAGAAATGGAGATCACATGGAGGGTTACCAACAGGGGAGTGGGAGGAGCAGGGGCGGGGGAAACATACAGAGAATAAGTAGCACAAATGGTAGGTAGAAAATAGACAAGGGGAGGGTAAGAATAGTGTGTGAAATGCAGAAGCCAAGAACATATAAGTATGACACATGGACATGAACTAAAGGAAGGGAAGGTGGGTGGGAGAAGGTGTGCCGGGTGGAGGGGAGTGAAGGGGGTAATAGCATAATCAATAAAATATATTTAAAAAATAATAATAATTCAAAGTGTTTTGTGAAAAATAAATGAGGTTGTGAGTGTAAAATGCGCAGCACATAATAGGCACTCAGTAAATGAGAGCTGTTCTTTCTAGGCTGAAGCACACTGAGCAACTTCCACATTCCTGAAACACGCCTGAGTCTTTTCTCAGGCCTAACAGCCTTGGTAAATGATCAAATACACTTTCACAAGGAGAAGGAACTTACTAATGGAGGGGAGGGGTGAGGGAGCATCCGTATAAGTCAAGATACCCCTTGTTAGAAAGACAACAATGAACGGTACTCTGAGAGAGGTTGTGTGAAGTACAGGTGAGACAGCAGGTCCAGAAATTCAGAATGGCTGGGCAGGATTCAACAGTTTCAGCATCTGATTTTCTTCCCTGAACATGGCCTACTTCCCCATAGTTGATGAGGATTCTTATTCCATCTCTTCATGTAGATGGATTATGTCTGTTTCTTTGATAGAGACTTATTCAAATGCTATGTCCAACTCAGAGGAGAGGTTGGTGGTGGGCAACTCACCCTGGGGTTTAAATCTGAAGTCTATTCACTGTGGCTTATATACCTATCATACCCAGTATGTATGTGTGTTATTATAAGAGGCTCAAGAAAATAGTGTCAAGAGACCCACTTCATAAGTACGCTTATTATTATCTCCGCTGCTCAAGCCACACAAAATAAATGTCTGGCATTTCCAGAAATTGCTATTGATTCAACAGCAGATTTTACAAGGCCAATCAATAACAGTTTCCTCCATACCCTCTAACCCCAGTGTATATTTATTTGTGATCAAGCTTTTCTGTTCCTCCTGTGCTTTCTAGTGCTTGTAATTGGTCCAGAATAAATGGATGATTTCATCTTTTTCCAGGAAAACAAAAAGAGGAGATAAAGAACTCTGCTATTAAAAGTAGCTCCGTCCCCTAGCCAGAAACAAAGCTGTATCCATGTATGTGTATGTATGGGAGAGAAATAGAGAGAAAACCTACATTCAAGCCTGCCTGCCATGATGAGACCTCAGCACATAAACCACAGTTTGGGGCCTCTTTTCCCTATACCTAAATCTTGCTGTAGTAGGAGATTATGGACCCAGGAAGGCACATAGACCCTTCTAGTCATGATGCCTTTATATCTTACAGTGTTGCCAGAGGAATAACAGAGGCTCAGAGCAAGCTAGCACTTCAAAATTCATTAGCCCACCCCCTCTTCTTCCAGATTAAAGCACAAAGGCTCAAAAAAGAAAAGTGGGTCTAAATTCAGGTCTCTTGCTTCAAAGTGTGACCTTATTTGGAGATAGGATCTTTTCAGAGGTCATGAAGTTAAAACGAGAGCCTTAGAGTGGCTCTTAACCCAATGCAACTGGTGTCCTCATAGAAAGGGAGAAGTCTGGACACTGAGAAGGACACACAAACAAGCAGAACTCCATGTGAAGAACAGAGAGATCAGGGAGATGCTTCTTCAAGCCAAGGAACACCAAAGTCTACCCGCAAATCACCAGAAGCTAGGACAGAGGCGTGCAGCCAACCCTTCTCCGTAGCCCTCAAAAGGAACACTTCAGTCTTGGATTTCTAGCCTCCAGAACTGCAAGACAATGAGATTTTGCTGTTTAAGCTACCCAGTTTGTGGTGCTTTGTTACGACAGCCCTACCAAAATAATATACTCCTCTTGTTCAACGGTGAGTGTATAGCAGGCCCAGCACCAAGGAATCCAGAGCTTCCAAGTCAGACAAATGTTAGAACTACACTAGAGGCTCAGAAACCATTTTTGATAATCCTACTCCAAATAAATACAGCATCAGGAGAGAGGGTATGCACGCACATGGGGAATACCTATCCCTAATATTTTGACAAGACAAACCTTTTTTGCAACTGTGAAGGAAGTAAAATAACTGCTAAAACTCCATGAAATCAGGTGTTCATGTGGTAAGGCATCAGTCATGTACAGTTTGTTCTATGATGGAACAATTTTCACATATTTTTCAAGGTAGAATATAAAAGTAAGGAAAACCCATCAATACCCTTGCCAAAGATTGATTATTACTACAGGTTCCCAAGACACATTTCACTTATTTCCTCCTAAGGACACAGGAATACTCTATTTCCCACCCTTCTTTGCAACTCAAATGGACCCTGTTACTAGTTCTGAACAATGGTCAATACGTAGAAGTGACCTCAGTAGATGCATAGAAAAGTGTATGTGAGTCTTTCATATTCTCTTTCCTTCCAATAGACTCTAGAAGTCATATATTGAGATTGAGATGGTGCATAATTAAAGTAGATAATCCTTAAGTCACTGATGGAAAGGGAGCTGCCTTGGAGAACCATCTGGCCCTCAATGAAGTTTCTATGAGACAGAAATAGATGCTTTTCAGAGAGTTAGGGAAAATCATCTAACCCAAGGTCCCTAGCCTTCCCCCTCCCCAACCATGGATGCAGCTCACATTACCCCATTACCATCTGAGCTCCACCTCCTGCTCCCCCTTCTCTCACTGCCCTACCCACCCCAGTCTGCGGAAAACTTGTCTTCCATGAAACCAGTCCCTGGTGCCAAAAACATTGGGGACTGCTGATTACGTAACACTTTGGCTTAACTTGACTGGTGATGGCCCTCACCCTTGCAATTTGTTTTTGACTAATATACTTTCAAAATAATAAGGCACTTGAAAAATATTAACTTGGAATGTCTTGGGTTTCTTGTTGTTTGATAGACAGTCATTGGCAGAGCAGCCCACCCTGACTATGCCCCTGTGATCCCCTCCGACAGCCCAGACCCTGAGCCCCACATTAAGCAAACACCTCTTCGACATTCTTGACCACTCTTCCACTGAGTGGGGTGGACCCTTAAAGGGAAAAAAGGCATTTCTGCTTGAAAAAGCAGCCATTCTTGGCACAAGTCTGATTGTTAGAAATTTATTCCTTATTATATTCATAATCTGATTCTCTGTTTCTTCACCCATTGACTTTAGTTCTACCATCTAGTGTTCTGGGATAACGAAGGACAGGTCCATACTTTCTCCCATACTGCTCTCCCCCAGGCTGATGTTTTAACCAAAGATTTCTTTCCAGAAGCCTTGTTAATCAAGCTATCGATAGTAAGTCAAATCCCTGGAGAAATGTAGGCCAATACATTGTCCCTATTCTTTTTGTTGTGTTTGGATTTTATCATATCAAAAAATATTTCAAATAAATGGAATTCCACCTGGGGCCAACATTCTTTCAGTTAAAGAAAGATTTGCATCATAGCAATATTTGTTTTATTAGGATTTAACCTATCCATTGCTCTGCTGACTGCCTGTGCAGGAATGTGGGAAATAGCTTTCTCTCACAATAAGCTAGAAAAAAATGTCAGTAAAATGCAGGCAAACAGATTATGATTGCATCGACAACTCTTTTCATAAGCTAATGGGTTGTCTAACCTATTCATGATTGCTGTCCCCCATAGGGTCTTGTAAGCACATTGCCAAGAAGTTTGTTGAATTTGGCAAATTGATACTCTGGGCTTGTTTGACTTCCCATTTCTATGGATGATCATTAGTATTCCACAATATATGAATGTGCTCAGAACGCTTAGTGGGGCATTAGTTAGGTAAATAAGTGATTCAGTTTCCCTTTTCCTTAACAATTGATTCTTTTCCTGTTTTAAGCGGAAAATTTTAAATGTGTACATACATGTGAGGTATCTCAGTCCTGTAATTTATGCTTGATCATCAGGACTCCTATAGAAGAGCTAACATACAATTTTATTCAAAGGACTAAAGTAATCAAATCAATATGAGGGCTAAAAAAACATAAAAATGGAAACTTACTAGTGAACAAAATCTTTTTTAAATTACATTTCAAGTTAGAATATCTAACATTGGCAGGGCTTGGGGAAAGACTTTTATGTACTCCTAGGGGAGCATAAATTGAGACAATCTATCTGAAAGACAAGTTGGCAAATATATCAAAAGCCTTTAAAGTGTGTGTACCCTTCGACCCAGACCCAACGACTTTACTCCTAAGAATTTATTCCAAGGAGATAACACTGGGTGTGTGTAAAGATTTACTTACAAAAATGCTTATTATGACATTATTTACAATAGCAGCAATTGGGAAAAAACAAAGAGCCATCAAAAAGAAATTGGCTTTTTAAAAAAATGATACATTCATTTATTCAATGTTATAATACACAAGGCCTTAACAATTATGCTACAGAAGAATTAGTAACACAAAAAATATTCAAAATATAATGTTAACATTTTTAAAAAGCAAGTTTCAAATCAAGTCAGTATTTTTAAGATGCCAGTTTTGCAACACTTATACAACCAAACATAGATTAAAGATATAACAAAATTTAACATCTCTGAAGGCTAAGATTGTGGGTGCTTTTTATTTTTTTCTTCATTTCTCCTGAATTTTTCTAAATGATTAGCAATGAACACAATATATTTAGTGAACAAAAATATTACAATAAAATTGGATTTTATAGGTAAAATATTTTAATTTTTTAAGATGCTGCTGTTACTGGAAAGTCGAGTGTATCTTTCCTACTGGCTTATTTTGCAATGCTAAGTGAAATTTTCATTGGTATTTTAACTAGTTCAAAATCAAATATTTTCCATCTTTGAAAGCAAGATTGAAAACCAATGGACAATTCCACAATTAACCAAGATACTGAACTCAATTGCACTTGAAATCTAGAGATTTGTAAAATTTGTAAAGCTGGGAATAGAAAGTTAGTGTCATCAGTCAAGAGCCATTAGATGTGGAGTCAGAACACCTGATCAAGTTCTTACTATGACTTTATCTGGTGACCTTGAGCAAGTCCCTCAGTCCTTTCATGGGACTTGCAGACTGGGAATATATATATTTAAAATAAAGGATATGAAAGGTCAAATTATTTAAAATACCACCAACGCATACCTTTAGCCATCTCTCGCTTAGAATTCCATGACTAACAACCAATCATGGTTGGAACGACACAAAAGAAGGCACTGATTTTCTTTTCATTTTTTTTTGTTTGTTTGTTTCATGTGCGTACTATAAAATGCCCACGCATGCACAAAGTGCATAAGTCATAAATATAGAGCTTAAATTATTGCAAAATGAGCCTCTGGGCAGCTCCACCCAAGCGAAGAAATAGAACATGGCCAGTCCCCCAGAAGGCCCGCACATGCCCCTTCCCAGTCCCGCACACCTCCCTTCCCCCAAAAGCCTTGGCTTTCCTGTCATCATTGTTATGATTTCTTTCATTTGCTGTAGAGTTTTACCAGTTAAGCATGCATCTTTAAACCACATAGTTTTTTTGTTTATATTTGAATGTTATATAAATAGAATTATATAGAAAAAAGTTGTGATAATAGATGTAAAAAATTGGAAAGTGTAATGTATACATCAGTGAATGGCAATATTATCAGTAATCCTGTTGTGTTGGGACATAGACCATCCAAAGCAGGTGGCTGGTCTCACAGTTTTGGTGGTGAGTCATCCGCCCCCATCAGGTCTAGACCTCCTCACCCTTCCAGATGGTCAGCACAGCCTCACATTCAGGCGCCCATTCAGAGCTCTATTTTTGTGACTTCGTATGCCACCTGGATGGAAAAGTACTCACCTGAGGTTGGAGGGGTCTGTAAATACCTGCTTTGTTCATAAATTAGTAGGCTTCCCTCTGTTGGGTGAGTTCCCTAGCTATTATCAAGGCTCTAAGGTCACATCTGGTTAATCGTTGGCTAGAAATCAATACACAGAGAGCGATGGTTTATGATAAGGGCTTATAATAAACAAGTTCAAGTCCAAGAAACTGGCTGTCTTTTTCTCTTAGATGCTAAAAAGAAGGTGCTGATCCCCAGTCCTGTTGGAAAAAAAAAGCATAATTCCACTCATATTGCTATCTAAATCAATAACTATTTAATATATATTTTTATGTCATCTTCCTTTCTTTGGCAAATTCATTGTGTCCTTAGGCTTAGCTGTTCAAATACCTCCTAGCCTTTTCTAAAATCCCAAGGAAATGCATGAACTTACTGGTGTTACAATAAGACCTTAGGGTTACAGCTACCCTCTGTCCCAGTTCTGGAACCATTCCGACACTCTTTGATGTTAGCGGCTACCTTGTGAACTGATCCATGGGGCTCCAGTGCCTGAGGCTCAGTATTACTGTGGGTTTCCCAGCTGGCATTTGGCCAGTGTTCACCATTCCTCCTGTGCAACCACCCATCCATGTGTACATGAGCACATGCAAGTGTGAATGGGCGGGTATGTTCAAGCGTGTGTAGGCATACTATCTGCTCATTCCACAAGTAGCCAGCATTACCATGGACTGTGGCCAGAGCAGTAAGAATGCCTTTGATGTTGTGAATGTTGGGTGAATAAGTGAACAAACGAGCAATGCTCATCCTGGCTTCCTACACCAACATTCCTCCTCTTCTCACTTGAATTTCACCTTCAGGCTCAACACTGCGTCATTCCGAAGATCAATTTAAAACTCAGTCAAGTAGAAGTTCAAGGACCTTAGTCCAAATTCTCAAAATACTTGGAATTTGTGTACCTAGCCAATCTTCTCACAGAGATGCTGTGTCCATATTTGGATCACACCTTGTTTTTCTCCCACAGATCCCTGTGTGCACTTCAATATTAGTATCTGGAGCACTTGCTACCCATCTCAGGACCCTAAATAACTACCTCCACTCCCACTAGAGACTGGATGTCCCCCTCATAAATCCCAGTAAGTAGGACCTTGTACTCTGACCTTTTACCTTGCTAAGATGCTGGTGCACGTGGAATTGCTCATCACTAGCTGATTTTCTGCTGGAACCTCCACCTCTGCCTGGTAACTCCTTAATCCTGAACAATAGCCATTTCTCACCACACTCTCCAGATGCCATGTCTATCTACTGCAATTCCTCACCCACTGGCAGTTGGGTCTGCCCCCGGCTCACCATGATGGGCATCTTTAATCTTCAGTTTCGCTCTTGATCTGCTCTGTTCATTGCCTGCTGAAAGGCCTTTTCCATTTTAAAATTAAAGATATCCACAAATTTTAAAAATATGGTACTTTTTTAAGTAAAAAGTAAACAAATAAAGCAAAAAAATGTTTACTTTTTTTAAAAAAGTAAACAAATAAGCAAAAAAAATCAATCATAATGCAACCATAAAAGTTTATTAAAAACTTAGTGCAAATAAAGATATATACCATGCTCATGTATTGGAAGACTCAATATAGTTAAGATGTCAATTCTTTATGAATTTACATAGAGGAATAATAAAATTCCAATCAAAATCCCATCAAGGTTTTTTTGATAGCTATAAAGAAGCTGATTCTGACATTTACATGGAAAGATAAAGAAATTACAATAAGCAAAACAAACTTTAAAAAGGAGAATAAAGTTGAAAGATTTAGCCTTATCCTTCCAGATTTTCAGACCATAAAGTATTCAATGTAGCGTTGGCAAAAGAGTAGACACAGAGACCATTGGAACAGAATAGAGTCTGTACATAGACTCACACGTCTGTAGCCAATTGATTTTTTTATAGAAACTCAAATGTAATTAATTTATTTTCAAAAAAATTATGTTGAAACCATTGAATATCTATATGTAAATATATGGATAACTTCAACCTAAGCCATACACCTTATAGAAAACAATTTATTTAAAATGAACCAAAGACACAGATATAAAATGCAAAGCTATATTAGAAGTGAAACAGGGAAATATTTTCATAGCCTAGGTTTCAGCAAAGAGTTCTCAGTCATGACACTAAAAACACCATCCATAAAAGACTAAAAACTTTTCTCTATGAAAGATACTATAAGAGAATGAAAAAATAAGGTAAAGACTTGGAGAATATTGTTTTAAATCACATATCTGACAAAGGGCTTATATTTAGAATATATAAGGAACTTTCAAAACTCAACCATAAGAAAATGCACATTCTAGTTTTCAAAAGGAACCAGAGACTTGAATAGATACCTCATCATCATAGAGGGTATATAAATGACAATAAGCAGATAAAGAAATGTTCAACATCATTCGTCATTAGGAAATAAAAGTGAAAACCAGAATGAGATACCACTACTATGTACTTATTGTAATAGCTAAGATAGAAAGAATACCACCTGCCAATATCAAGTGATAGCAAGAATGCAGTACTCTATACTGCTGGTGAGAAAGTATGAATACAAAACACTCCATAAAATGGTTTATTAGGGTCTCATAAAGTAAAATATACACTTACCACATGAGCCAGCAAAACATAGGATTACAGGAAAACCTGTACACAAATATTTATAGCAGCTCCATTCATTGGACACCCCCAACAGGGAAATAGCCTGATGTTCTTCGATGGGTGAATAATAAGCAACCGCAGTACAGCCATACAATAGAATACTGTTCAATGATAAAAAGGGTACTATTTGTGCCCTATCTCGAAGGCATTACATTGAGTGAAGGAAGCCAGATTTTAAATTATTGTGCGTACTGTATTATCTCATTGATATGACATTCTGGGAAAGGCCAAATTATGGCAGCAGAAAATACAGTTCATTGCCAGAAATTCAGATTCAACTGCCAACAGCAGCACAAGGTTGTTCTTTCAGAAGTGACAGAACAGTCTGTCCTGATTGCTGTAGTGGTCACACAAACTTATATGTAGTTAGAACCCATAGGACTGCACTTTACAGTGTGTCTATTTAAAAACTAAAATAAAAAAAGTCTTAGCACAACTCCACCTGAGACTTTTTTCTATAGGCTTGTACTAGATACTGCTGTATAACCCAATTTAATTTTTAAATGTTTTCACTATAATTAAATATGTGTCCTCGCATCATTGTTTAATGATTAGGTTGCATCCCACTGAATGGACAGAATGCAAATTAGACAAGCAACCCCATGATGCTGGAAATTTGGATTGTTTCTGACTTTTCAACATCAGAAACTATGCTGTAGTAATCATTCTTAGAGCTAAATATTTGCACGTATCCTTGCTTATACTTTAGATCAGTTTTTAGAAGAGGATTTGCTGGATCAACATATGAACTTTTTAAAGGTCTTTGACCTGTTGGTCCAAGATCCTCCAGAAGAGTGGTTGCCAGACGTCCTGCACCCACAGCAGCAATGAGGGTTCTTGTTTCTCAAAGTGTTTCCCTGTGACTTTGCTCACAGTCTGCTACTACATTATGTGTAGTTACAACTTCTCCACAGTCTTCCCACACATGTCGTATTCATCTGTGAACAAGAACAACACAACAGTCCACAGAGCCCAGTACATTGCTTGGCATAAAGAAGTCACTATTTAATGTCTGTACCTGTTTGTTGGCCAGAATAAATGAATAAATTAATGACCCATTTTCTTCTTTGGCAATAATCTTTCCTATTTATTATCACACACTTTGTTGTTACTTCATGGAGCAATCACTAATTCAGCACCTAAACAAGTGGTCTTAAACATTTTTTAATCAAGCCTTACCAGCAAGAAATATTGAGTATTGTTCCTAATAAATATGTTTATATTTCATATGTGCATACTCTTATGAATCTGCACATTAAAGAATAATAAAGTTCTTTCTTAGCTGGGATTAGAAATAAGCATAAATGAAATTCTAATACTTTCTTCTCGCTCTCCAAAAGATTGTTCTTTACACACCCAGGCTGCACACAGTTTGCAGATCGCTGCTGAAAGGGACCTGGGCACCCGGGCTGTGTGCCGGACGCCATGAGGAACACAGCAATGGATAGCAGACTCAGTTCCAGAACAAATGCTATGAGCACTTCACAGATATCAGAGTGTCTTTTAAAAGCAGAGGTGGAGAGAGATTTCTTTGTCCTGGGGAAGAAAACAGAGTCTTCAGGGAAGAGGGAACCCTGGAAGCCAGGTCATGGACTCTAAGGCTTTTGTGTTCTATACCCCGAGGAGGTTCCTGCTGGCCCATGATCTACTTCAGCCTCAGCATTGTTACAGGATGGCAGGATGGGGGAGGGCTGCTGAATGAGGAAGAGCCTGTACACCTGCCATGTACGGCTGTTGGTGGGTTTTTCTTTGTGCCTCTTTTTTTCCTGTTTGTTTAATGTTTATTCTTTCCTCCTGCCTTCAGAACACAGTGACACACATAGCAGTTCAGTCAAGGGACAATGCCAGAGGAGTGTGGAGAGAAAGAGCCCCTGGGCAGAGATGGTTAAGCTTTAGCAGGCTAATGTTCAATGCTGTTTCATTGTCTTCTTACTTTCAAATATATGGACCACGCCTACCAGAGCAGGAACAAAGACAGGTGACCTCTCAGGACCTTTTCCATTTCACTAACTCAGAGGTGCCCAGGAGTAATTTTTTAAAAACATATGTCAACATTAGATGCATAGGACTCCTTGAGTGTTTCTAAATTGTCACACAATCCCTGTCACTGCTCTACTTGACAGTTTCAATGAGTTTCTCCTGTCTACATAATAAAATCCCAAATTCTCCCTGATGGCATTAAAGACACTTCACATTCTGGCCTCCCTCTGGACAGCTGCTACTTTCCTCCCGTGTCCTATGAGACATGCCAAATCGCACACTCTCCCCTGCTTATACTGGCTTTATCCCCTGTGACAGCTCAGCCAATTCTCTCTCACCCTGCCCTGTCCAAGTTCCACTCACCTTCCTGTCCCAGGTCAGAAGTCACTATCTCTGGGAGTTGTCCCCACTCCCATCTGCCACCTTCCCTGGCAGAATCAAGGTCATTGTCCTTTGAGATTTTATTAGCATTCATTTTATTGCTGACACACTTTCTTCAACCAGCCTTGGAATGCAGCCAGCTCTGTCTTCCTATTCCTGCCTCTTACTTAAAACCAAAAGCTCTCTGAGGGTAGGGTAAAATGTTGATTTTTTGTTCTGCTACACAGGCTTTCACATCAAGAATGCTGTTTAAATTTTTCTCTATTCCAGAGATTTCCTTCAAGCTAGAAGAAGAACAGGATTAGGTAGAATAAGAAGGCGTCCATGTTTGTTTTGATTTCTTATATTTGACAAGCTTGTAGGACTTCCAAGTGACCATGTCTGGGAGGTGTTTGGATGTACCTGACTGGATCTGAGAAAAGGTAGCAATTAAGCAAGTACTCATCGGCATTCAGATGAGAGTGAAAATGCTGAGTCTGTGAGATTTCCCAGACAAGGTCTAAAGTGAGAAGAGAAGTGCAATGAAGACAGAAACTTCAAGAATATCCATATTTTATAGGCAGGGAAAAAGTGCCCACAAAGGAGAGCAAGACGCTATAATCAAAAAGGAAACCAGGGATTTGAAAGTTTCAAAGAGGAAGGAGGCAGGAAACCAGAACACTATGTAAGTCCCATAAAGTAAGGACTAAGAGCTCTGACCAGTGTGGTTCAGTGGGTTAGGTGTGGTCCCATAAAGTGAAGGGTCTCTGAATCAATTCCCAGTCAGGACACATGCCTGGGTTGCAGGCCAAGGGCCTGGTTAGGGGCATGTGAGAGGCACCCAATTGATGTTTCTCACATCAATGTTTCTCTCTCTCTCTCTTTCTCCCTCCCTTTCCTTTTCTCCAAACAAAAATAAATAAAATCTTTAAAAAAAGTAAGGACTAAAAACTGTTCACATACTTCATAATTGGAAAGTCTTTCATGATCTTAATGAAAGCAGTTTCCATTTGGGTTAAGTTATGAGTTGGTATTACACAGAGAACAAGCCTTTCTAAAGCTTGAATGTTGGAAGCAGAGAGATTGGGCAGTAGCATGGGGGCATGGGGCCCGTGGGGTGGGTTTGCTTGGTTCTCTGTTATTGTGAAAGAAATTTGATCATGTTCATGAGCTAAAGAAAAGAAATCAATAGAGAAAATGTAAAAGATACAAGAGAAAGAGAGACTCTAGCAACACACAATGAGGATTATACATCATGATCAATTGGGATTTATTCCAGGTATGGAAGTTTAGTTCAACATATAGAAATCAAAGCACCATATTAATAGACTAAAGAAAAAAATGAAAAATTTCAATATACACAGAAAAAGCATTTGACAAAATCTAACACCATTTCATGATAACAGCAACAAAAAAAAAACCCTCACACTCAACGAACTAGAAATAAAAAGAACTTTCCTCATAAAGGACATCTATGGGAACCCACAGCTAGCATTTTACCTAATGGTCAAAGATAGAAAGCTTCCTCCCTAAGATGAGGAATAAGATAAGAGTGTCCACCAACCATTTTTATTCAGCGTCATACTAGAAGTTTTAGCCAGGACAGTCATTCAAGAAAAAGATATAAAACATGTTCACAGTGAAGAAGAAGCTGTAATACCACCTCTTGTCAGAGGTGATACGATCTTGTAAATGAAAACTCCTAAGTAATCCACAAAAAATACTGTTAGAACTAACAAGAAGTTCAGCAAAGTTGAAGTATAAAAAAATCAATATGCAAAAATCAATGATATATTTTATACACTAATAGCAAAAAATCTAAAAATGAAATTAAGAAAATAATTCCATTTACAGTAGTTAAAAGAATGAAATATTTAGGCATAAATTTAACAAAAGAAGTAAAGATGTGTTGTGTTTATTAAAAACTACAAAACATTGTTAAAAGAAATTAAGTCAAGGAACATGTATAAAGGACACATGGACAAAGCCAAAGAGGGGTAGGATCAGGGTGGGAGGTGGGGATGGTGGGTAGGGGGCAGTGGTGGGGGAAAATGGAGACAACTGTACTTGAACAACAATAAAAAATCTAAATAAATGGAAGGACGGCCCATGTTCATGGATCAAAAGACTGAACATTAAGATGGCAATACTCTCCAAACTGACCTACAGATTCAGTGCAACCCTGACCAAAATTTCAGCTATGTTTTTTACAGAAATTGGCAGTTAATCCTAATGTTCACACAGAAATGTAAAAGACCCAGGATAACCAAAACGAACTTAAAAAAGAACAAAATTGGAGAACTCACATGTCCTGATTTCAAAACTCACTGTAAGGCTACAGTAACTAAGACAGTGTGCACTGATATAAACAAGACATGTGCATCAATGGAATAAAGTTGAGAATGCAGAAATAATGAGAATGGGAACCAGGATGGATTGTTAATGAGTGAGAGGTTTCTTTTGTGATGATGACAATAGTCTAAAATTAGACAGTGGTGATTAATGCAAAGTTTATCAGTATATTAAACACACAAATTTTATACTTTAAAGGGGGAGTCTTTATAGTATGAAAAATTATATCTTAATGAAAGTGTTATTCAAAGAGACAGGGGACAAACTGCTGGAAAGAAGGCCTGGAGGACGTAAGAAAGGTCTCATGTCACTAGAAGACCTGACTTGGAATGGCTCGGAGACTGAGAGAAGGCAGAAAGAATGGGTGTGCAGGTAGGTTTGCAGATAGCATGGAGGGGAAATTGAGGAGACTCAATTCTGTAGAAACTGGAAGTGATGTTGACTGCTGGAAGGAAGGACTCAGGAACTGGTAGGAAACTTAGAAAGAGATGACACAATTAGATGAAGCCCCTGAGGAAAAAGGAGAGAGGAAGCTGCCTAAGAAGAAGGAAAAGAAGTAAGCTGGTATTTGCTAAGGCTTTCTCTGCGTTCAGCCACGGCTTGTTCTGCTTTTCCCTTCAGCACCTCCACAGTCTCCACAGGAGGCCTCAGAAGACAGTGCTGTCCATAAACTGTTCACACAGGCTGTAGGGTCCCGGAGGGCTGTACATGACCTGTTTTTCAACATCACTGGCCAAAGTGCAGCAAGGTCAAGTACTGCAAATATTTGTGATTAGGAGGAATCTTTCCCCCAAAACTTGCCATGAGATAGTTCTGCAGAGTATAAATATTGGATCAGGGTGATTAATGGCAGCTGGAAATTCAAACACAGGCAATGCAGCCCAGTGTCCTCTGTGGTCCCAGCCGGTGGGGGCGGGGGGATGCAGGAAGGAATCATGTCTCCATCCTGACAATATGTAAGAGAACTTCTCCCATACCTGAGGCCAGGCGGGTGGGGCAGAGCAAATTCTGCCCAAGTGCCCTTTCTAGCTTACTTCTGGATAAGCAGAAAGCTTGGCTTCAGCCACCTATACAACCCAGACTACTCCTCAGCACCAGCTGATAAGACAGATAATGCAATGAAAAGAAACACTCAGAACTGTGTTTTAAGCCTATTTAAGGACACTTCAAATGTCTCCAGAAAAAGCAGCTGATTGCATAGTGTAGCAAAATGAACAACGGCAACTCAAATGTATCAAGTCCTAATGCCTGGAATTTATTAATGTTTTCTCTTGTGGGGAAAAGAAAAAGTCTTTGCTGATGTAATTAAATTAAGTGCATTGAGATGAGGAGATTATTCTGGATTTTCCAAGAGGACCCTAATGCCACCCGTATAAGAGAAAGGCAAAGGAAGATAATGCAGGCACGTAGGAGAAAGGCTATAGGAAGACTGGGCGGAGAGAGATGTGACCGTGAAGTTGAAGACTGCCAGCAACCGACCATCAGAAGCTGGAACAAACAGGGAACAGATTCTCCCTTAGGGCCTCCAGAAGGAACATGGCCCAGACAGGATCTTCAGTAGAGAATACAACCTCCAGATCTGCGAGGGAACGTATTTCTGTTGTTTTAAGCCACCCCAGCTTGTGGTAATTTGTTCAGGCAGCCATAGGGAACTAATATACCTGGGAACGATGTTCTCTTTGCGCTCCTCAGTTCCAACAATGCACATTTGACTGTGAACGTGAAAGCTTGTGGGAGTCAATGGGTCTGTCACCTCCGTTCATCTGCCTCCTTTCAGGACATGTTTTAACCTCTCTTCTAGCAATTGCTACCCCCACCCTCACCCTAGGTACCAGGAAAAAAATAGTTAATTGATTCTTCTTGTAACTCTTGGCGGAAACTTACATTAAAATGTAAAGAAATAAAATAAAAATAAAAACTGCCCAAATTTAGCCAGAACAGGTAGACTGAGCCATGACCTATGACCTTCGGTGTAGCTTTGGCCCTGGTAGCTCATTTTCCCTCTAGTTTACTCAGCTGAAAAATGGCAGTGATAATACCTCTCCCCATAAAACAACTTTTCATGAAAATCTATCCAATAAGTTAACGCCTGTGTCTTCACCTGGATTGTCTAGAAAAAAGAACGTGTGAAATAAGCCTTACATAAAGCTTACATATGGATGTTTTCTTTGAGTGATTGTAATCCCAGGGTAGCAAGAGTGAGGGGGAAAGGGAAGGAAGGCAGAAAGTGGGGGGGAATCCAAAAAGTGAGCACCATGCTGGCCACAGCATTGCCAGAAAATGCAACCAATGAGCTGCTTTGTGGGATGCTTTTAGACAGACCTGGTCGACCATGTTCATTGGTGGCCCAGGGAGGAGACAAAGGAAGAGTGAAGGCCTAACAGTCACCTCACGTCCCCTCCACTTCCAGTCTTTCGGTGGTCCAACTTCACCCCCTGGGGAATGAACTTCCCTGAACTTCCAGGTGGTAACACCCTGCTCCTCGGGGTAGCTCTTGGGGATCCAAGATCTGACTCATCATTCATCATCTGAATCTAGAAACAAGGAGAGGAGACCAGCTTGCATGGTCTTGTCTGGTCGGTCCTAGATGCTGGAGCTGCCACAGTGGGGCTCCCATGCATTGAGTGTGGTGGAGGCCGTGCCCAAGCCAAACCCTGGCACGAGGGGGGTTGGTGGTATCTGAAAAGGCTGTTGGTGGTAAGAGAGTCAAGGGCTCTCTGTTGAGCATGTTGAGGATCCAAGGGGACAGGTGGGGCCAAGCCAATGGAGCAGCACATAAACAGGGTCCAATGCTTCATGTGAAACAGACTTAAAAAATGTTAGTGCTATACAAATACAACTTTAACTATTTTTATTGTCTTTCTTTAATTTTAACCACTATTGTCTTGAGTAGTTTTAAAGGAATGACCCACAATTCTTTGAAATACACCAACATGTCATTTATTTGAATATGGCTAGTCTCAAATTCACATACAGGAAACAAATCTAATAAAAGGCTTTGATGAGAAAGTGGTTCTCACCTAGGCAATATGGCAACTGGTTGTGAAGTATACAGCCAGTTACAGTTTTATACATGTTGTCCTGAGGTTCCCTGGGAAAGAGACTCCGAGATAGGACTTTGTGAGCAGGGGGTTTATTGGGAAAGTGAAGGAAGCAGGATCACATAGCAGGCGATGTTGGTCTTGAGCAGACATGGCCCTTCAGAGCTGTCCTCGACGGAAGCAGGGTCAGGCCTTGTGTGGCACACAGTCTAGACATTGAAGGGGAACCGTCCCCAGGATGGGGGTGTTACCTTGAGTAAGGCAGATCCCTTTAGCCTAGGACAATTCCTTGGAAGAGACTCAGCTGTGATCCCCATGGCACTGAGGCGCAAAGACGAGTGTCTCAGTTCTGAGGGGGTCAGGAATATGCAAAACAGCATCCATGACAAATTTATTTCTGGAGAGAAGGGGAGATGGAGAATGTTGGTCTTTTCTCTCATCTTGGGTTTCTTTTCTGGAGAGATTCTTTTTGCGAGGAAAGCCATGTCCATCTTCTTCATAACTAAGGGGACTTTGCCCCACTTCCCAGTTTCCATTTCCCATTTCAAGGTATGAATTGGATGCTCCACCCCATCTTTAGCCCCAGGACCCCCAGTGAGGAGGGGCAGGAGCCAATCTGGTAATGGAAGACAGTCTCTGGACCACGTGCTCCCCGAGAGCTCCCTGAGGGTAGACTCTCACCAGGGTTGCTTGTGGGCCCAAGCACCAACAATTGGTCCTTGGCCTGCTCTCCCCTCACCTCTTGCCTCCTTGCTGCAAGTGTCTTTGGGAAGAGGGCCTTGCCCTCTAGTTCTCCCTCGTCTAGCTTCTCTATCTGGCTGAGTGGGTAAGTCAGGGGGCCTGTGTACCTGGGAATTACAGAGATAGAGTTGCAGGCCCCACAGAGACCTCACCTCCAAGGTGCCTTCTCCAGCAGTTGACCAGAGGCATATGAGGGATTACCAAGCAGCTGATAAAACTTAATTTTAATCTTCATCTGACTAGTGACCTTATGTATCTATTTTCTATAGTTTTTATTTATATAACAAATATTTATGGAGCATATATTATATGCTAGGCCCTGTGCAAAGTACTGGGAAAGTGGACTAAAAAGAATAGATAAGATACCTTCTTCTCTTTACATTTTCCCAGGCACAGAGCATAAATAAATCAGCAAACAAGTAGACCATGCCAGGTCTTGAACAGTTCTTCGAAGGGGCTGAGATGAGGAGTGACAGTGCAGGGCACGGAGGAGCAGGGTGTCTCGGGGACAGCTCGGCGAGGTGGTTCCCTGTGGAGGAGCCATCTGAGCTAAGACGTTAGGATCTATAAAGAGCCAGACATGTCAAGATGTGGGGGAAGTGTTTCTGGCAGCCAGCGCAAACACCCCGAGGTGGGAATGAGCTTGGCAGGTTTGAGAAACAGAAAGGTCCGTGAACGGGAGGAGGGAAGGGGCAGGATGTGAGTGCAGAGGGAAGGCAGGGGCCAGATCAAGGAGCGCCTGATACAGACCCTGTCATCGCGTTTCCTAACGTACGCCCTGCATACCGCCCCTGTGTGTGCAAATATTTGGGGTGTTGTGTGTGCCAGTATTTTTACTGGAATAATTGCCAATTTATTTTGGAGTATATTAGGAAAATATAATTAGCACATGAAAATGATGACTTCCCAGATATTATTTATTCAGTTGAAACTACATTAAAAAGTGAATCAATTTAAAGGAAATTTTAAGTACAGGTGTTACACAAACAGAGCCAAAATCTCAAAAGTAGTGTTTACAGAACTGAAGTTTAGGAAAACACTGCTTACCAGTTAGAAAGAGCAGGTGGGGCCCAGCCTCAGTCTCGGCTGTGTCCCCCACACTGGCAGCTCAGAAGTGAGAGATGGAAGAGTTCTCTGGTACCACAGAGATGGCCTGCTGCCCTCCAGCTGTCCCCACTGCCTGGTGTCTCCAAAGGTCAGCAGCCCAGCTAGGAACCATAGTTCCCAGTCCACAGCAGTGTGAGACGAGACCACAGCTCTGGTTCTCACCAGCGGACTGAGAGTGGAGGGTGCGTGTCTCTTCTGGGCAGAGCTCTCTGGGTCTCCACCCTCTCTGCTCCATTGGCCAGCAGGATGGAGAGGGCCCTACTCTGAGGGGATGGTAGAGATCCAAGTTAGGGGGAACCTGGGACTGGTTATACTCCTATAAGGAATAAATTACCTTCCTTCGTGTTAGGCCACTGGCATTACCAGCTTGTTTATTGCAAAAGTTAGTCAACCGGTATCTGATATCTTTGCATTTCGAAGGCACCATATCATGAGAATGTGGCAACTGTATGACATAGAGACATAATACCCTGAAGAACTGAAGGAAGTTGAACGGGAGCTGAACATATGACCTTACCTCAAACGTTCAGGGAGGCTGTCTTGCCAGGGAGGGATCTGACATGTTCTGAGGGGACCAACCATCGAGCGTTTCAAGAAGGCAGTTTTGTTTTTCTCCATTACAGTTTACATTCAAAATTATTTTGTATTAGTTTCAACATATTAGCTAGACAATCATATTCTTTACAAAGTGTTCTCCGCAATAGTTTCATTACCCACCTGGCACCATACATAATTATTACGATATTATTGACTATATTCCCTATGCTGTACTTCACATCCCCATGACTATTTTGTAACTGCCAATTTGTACTTCTTAATCTTTTCTCACCCAGCCCCTCAACCTCCTCCACTCTGGCAACCATAAGTCTATTCTCTGTGTCTATGGGTCTGTTCCTATTTTTTTTGTTCATTAGATTCCACAAAGAAGTAAAATGGTATGGTATTTGTTTTTCTCTGACTGACTTATTTCACTTAGCACTGTACCCTCTAGGTCCCTCTGTCTTGTCTCAAGGAAGACAGTTCCCGTCTCTATCTGGAAGACAGTTGCAATGGGGACAGGGCAAGCTGCCCTGCACAGTGGAACATGAAGTGTATGAAGTGTTCACACGAAGGCTAGGAGACTAATGGAAAGGAAAGACACAGGGGGGATTCTGCATTGGCTGGAGGGTGACCCTCCCTCTCCCCGAAATTCTGAGTCTCTGTCATCTCCTGTCTCTTGGGAGGGGGAAACAGGAGGAGAGGTAAAGAGGGTTTGATGGGGAAGCCCACCTGAACCACTTTTTTTGAGAGCTGCCTGTAAAAGTCAGTCTGTTTTGGAGGCAGCATTAGGCAGTGTTACGGCAGGAGAGCAGGTTTTCTCTGCACAGTGCAATGCTCAGCCAGTTGAGGCAGATTGAAGGGCAGAGTTGAGGCAAAAGAAGGGTGGCCACAGCAGAGGAGAAAGCTTTAGCTGGCTAGGGATTTATGAAACTGATTCTGTGCTGACTTTGCCACCAACTCCCAATCTCGGGCAGTGAGTGAGTGCCTTGCCCTTCTCTGGGCCATGCAGTCGAGCAGGTGGTCCTAAACATCCCTCTACTGCTGACACTTGCAGGAGATAGGAAGTAGGAGTCATCCTTTAGAGCTTTCTTCTCCCTCCTCTTCCTCCAATCGACTCTAGTCTTTGGAGTTTAAATTCCTCGTACCCCTAGACCCGAACCTCTGCTTTCCAGCTTCATGATCAGCGTCAGTATCATCCCCAGCCTCTCTCCCAGTCTCCTGTCTCCACACTCCTCCCTGTCTTACCCTTCCTCAGTTGTCCCAGTGCTCCATCAACAACAGAGTGGATCGCATTGTACTTCTGCTTACCACCCTGAATAGCTCCCCACTGCCTTCTAGAAAATATCCAGACTTCACACTCAAAATATAGGCCCTCAGGAAATTAGATTCCATTTTCAACTCTTCCCTAGCTCTCTTTCCCCAGACGTCCCACACCCCATCGTACCAAATTGCTTGCCATTCCACTAATACAACCTGAAGTGTTACACAGCTGTGCTTGGGCACACGCTGCTCCTGGGGCTTCGAATGCCGTTTCTCACCTTGTATGCTTGGCAGTAGTGGGGAGGGGACCCTCCCACCTAGTCAAAGCAATAAGGGAATGCATTGTTTGTAGGAATTTTGAATTAGTAATAAAACTATTATGTAGCTTTCTTTTTATTGCCACTTTGCTCTGGCAATTCTAAACATTGACAATAATAAACACTTCTTCCCACTCAGGCATAGCACTTTGAATATCACACTGTCTTGCGGCACCACTGGAACACAGAGGCCTCATTATCCTAAAAACCCAGCCTAAGTGCCACTTCATTGGCCAAGGTATTCCTTGACCCTCCGCCCCAGCCCTTCACTCTCCACCGCAGAAGTAATGCTTCTCTGCTCCGGGCAGATTATTGTCCTGCTTTTCACTTTTCTTTCACTATGTTTCCCTTCTGTTTACAAATCTGCCCCAGAGGATGTTGAATTCCTTGAAGACAGGGGCTATGATATATCCATGTATCCCCAAAGCTTAGCACAGTGCCCGGGATGCCACAGGGGTTCAGAAAAGGGGTAACAGGTGAACGAATGAGCTCAGGTTGGGCTCTACTGAACACTGATTTAGGCTTGTTGGGTCTCCAAGTTGCAGCCCAGTTAAAAGCTGCGGTTTGTGTTGACAATGTTGCTGTAGATCAAGTCCCAGTGTTCGGACTCAGCTCCTTGCCAGGACACAACAAGAAGGTGTTGGGTGGTATTGAATGACTCACTGTCCCAGCTGCTGAACAGAATTACCGAGGGGCTCCCGTTGCTCAGTGAAGCATGGTGGGAGCCCAGGGGTTCCAACCAGGTCAACAGCCAAAGCTGTTTTCTGGGTGACTGTTTTCCTCATGCCTGGGGACAAATGAAATTAAAAGTCAGGGCTTTCCACTAACCCAGAAAAGATAGGTTCAAAGGAAACAGTGGGTGCCTCCCTCCCCTCACTGAATTTCACCCCTTTTCTGCCCTCAGGATCCCAGAATGCCTACCTGGGAAGGACTTGGGGTAAAATCTGGGACAATCCGCCTCCTCTCGCAGAGTGGGAAGCTGGGGTCCAGGGAGAGGCATAAACTACTCCAGGCCACAGAGCTCGGAAGTGACAGAATTGAGAACTGGGTCCGCACATTCTTCTTCTGTGTGCGCAGAGGGAACACTGTGACCGGCAGCCGGGCAAGAAGGCGTAGAGCAGAGGGCCGGAGAGTAAGTTCACACCTGGTGTTTGTTGTTGGTTTAGTTTTTCTTTTTAAAAAAATTAAAGTGAAAGTCACATCACAAAACATGAACCATTTTAAAGTGGAAACAAAGTGAAGCCTGCCCCGTCTGTGACGGGGTTCTTCCTCAAGACCCTCTGTCTTCAGTCCAGTTAACACACTCGCCACAGCCTGGGTGCAAGAGAGTTCTTGCAAGGCCCAGAGCAGGAGTTGAGTTTTGCTCCTGGAGTTGACATGGGCCAGAACCTGGCAGCACTCTCAGGTGGAAGGACATGAAGGCTGAGCGAGGCATGATGACACGCACATTCACGGAAACTGGGCTGTGGATTCAAGGCTCTCAGGAGGCTTGACAATGGGGTTCGTTCGGGTCAACTTTAATCAGATCCCCAAGGGCCTCAACTGACATCTGTGTTGCACGTAACTGGACATCTGCTAGAAGGGCTGTGTCCTTGGGCAGTGTCACTGATGTGGGTCAGCATCCTTGCTGCAAGAGTACAATGACTTGCACCCCTGCACCCCATGCAGCCCTCACCCCTGTAGCCACACTACAAGAACTGGGATCTCAATGCTGGATCGCCACGGCTCCTTTTAACTGTTGGTTCAGAGGCCTTTATATGTCAGCCATACATGAACAACCTTTGTATGTAAGGAAGACACCTAGAATGGCATCCGTGTATATTCTGCTGTCAAAAGTAGAAAACTTGTACAGTAACACATCTCCCTCAGGGCCTAGTAAACCTCTGTTCTTCTGTTCAGTTGCCAGGTGACATGCTATTAACAGACTTAGAGCACCAAGCCAGTAAGATCAGTGTAAGGCTCAGAGCTCTGCCTGACACACTTAGCTTTGTACCAGAGGGAATGCTGCTCTTTATAAGGGGTTCTGTACCCTTTAGCCAAATGATCTCCCTTCTTAAATTTCATCCTAAGGAAATCAACAAAATGGCAAAGCTAAATATCCAAAGATGTTCTTTACAAAATTATCCAGTAACACTAAGCAGCTGGAGATAAAGAAAATTGCAACAATAGGTTGCAATTGTCTTGTGAATCACCACAATGGTGTTCCTGCAGCTATAAAACAAAGATTGGAGCAATATGGCAAGTGCTTATAATAAAGTGAAAACTGTGAATTGCATTTGCAACAAGAGTGCAGCTGCGTAGAAATGTGAATTGTATATGAACAAGAAGATTAAAAGGACTACAAAAAATAAAAATTGTTGCAAAAAATAAGAGCACCATAGGTAACTTTTTCTTTAATGTTACCTTTCATATCATCTTCTCAGCATTTGAATAGGTTCAAACCTGTATTCTTATCTAGCTGTTTATCTACATCTGTTTTCCCCACCCAGTTAGATTTCATGCATCTGTCACTACTAAGATATTTATAGTTCTGTTTGTGCTGACTTGTTTCTACCTCACTTGCTGTGTAGATCCTTCTGTAAGTAAAACTCACATGATTCTGGGCAAGAAGTAGCTCGAAGTTCCAGACTGCTGTTATGTGAGGGATGTTTAATGACACTGCACTGGAAGTATCACTGTGCTTGCAAATGGAGGATCCATTTTCAGTTTGGACTCTGATCAGGAAGAGACTCTTCCCACCAAAAGGCTTTAAAACCGTTCCCAGCAATCAGCATGCAGAGACCAGAGCTGCCAGGACTGATGAATCCTGATCTTCACTGAGAAAATGCAGCTACAGCAACCTCGGTGAACAAGACAGTGCTCCAGCCCAATCAGTGAGCTGCAGGGTTGGTGGAGCCGCCAGCAGCAGGGTGAGCAAGCACAGACTAAGATTTCTCTGGGATCAGTAGATAGAGGTCTAGAAAAAGTGGTGGGCCCTGAGAAAAGAATACTGGCCCACTGGGACTCTTCCCCTATCCCTACCTACCTGAATGCCAGATCCCCCCAGATCCTTCCTAATTTGGTACTAGAATGCACAGTCAAGTCTCTGTACGATTCATTTTCTGTAAGACCATGCCAGGGATAAACTCATTCTAAAGAGTGTGCTCAGGCAACATCATCACAAAGGACCAGGCTAAAGGACATAAAGGAGCGCTCCCTACATACCTGGACCCACCCCTGTGCTCTGGGGGTCCCCCACCCTGTACTAGGTTTGCCTTGTCCGCTGCCAGAAAAAGACATCTCTCGATGTCAGAGATTGGTGAAAAGGGAAGGGATTATTTATTTAAAGAGTTACACAAACTTAAGAGTAATGACTTAATGTCTTCATTGAGATCCCAGAGTCCTTTAGAATACCCACAAATGCACAGCCCTTCCTTCCCCCTCTGCCCAGTCTGGGGTACCATATCTCAGAAAAAGAAATAGAAGTCCATGGTTCTTCTCTGCCCAAGCCACATGGTCCCAAAAAGACCCCGAATGGCTGCCATGCCTGGGTTTTTTAAATCCCCATGCCAATCTTCCTCTGCAGCACCGTTTCTGACTCCTCCCACAATTGGCCACAGCTGTCAGCATTCCGGTATTTTTCCAGCTTTATGGGGCTGCCATAGTAAGTCCGGGCAGGTGTGGCCCTGTGGCATGGAGCCAATCAATCATCTCCAAGCTCTTACGCAGACTCTGTAACCAGAGGGAGTTGTATCCCAGTTACATCATGGGTTGAAGTCACTCCCATCCCCCTGGCTCAAAGCATGACCGCAGCTATTTAACGTATCTATTAAACCATTTAAAGGTTATAGATATGTTAAATGACTGTTCTAGGGGTTATCTGAAAAACTGTTGCTATGCAGAACAACTCTCAATAGCCCCACTCCATGCATCCCATCCCCCAGCTGAGACTTGGGATATATATATAAAATATTTCCTGGACACTGAGTTCTGGACCCCATTACAAATCCCTATTTGGGGCCCCCTTTGGCTGCACCCTGTTATGGAAAGACATTTGTTTTTATCTAATACAAATCCAACATAAATCCTACCTAGTGGAATGGCAAGGGAGCAGCCAGTTCCTCCATGACTGGGATTGTATGAGTATTTGTGTGGCTCGGAGGGTCAGAGTCTGCAGTGTGGAGAAAGAAAAAGTTGGTGGGAAGCAAGATTTATTAATGAGATTCGCAGCATCAGCTCCTCAGGTTCTGCCCTCAGGGCCATGAGGTGGGAACTAGGTGTGAGGATCAGGAGTCAAGTCCTTCAGGATCTTGCTTCAGAGACAGCCACACTGGGCAGTGGACCAAGTTTAGCCTGACTGACCGGAAACGGGGCCAGAACCTCACTGCTATGCTGAGGAATGCCTTAGGTGCTCTGTTGCCCTCCCAGGGCTCTCTGTGAAGGTACTGGCGGGGTGGTACCTTGATGGGGGCAGGCCTGGAATAAAAAAGTAAAGGAAGCAATAGAGGGGAAAAAGGAGGAGGCCACAGGCCTGTTATCAGTGTGGGACAGCACAGGTGTGGGGACAGTGGCTGCCTAGCAAAGGACAGGCTCCCTGAGCTGAGATGGTATCCCATGTCTTTGTCTTTCCACCCCAAGTTCTTCTGAGGGTTAAGTTTCTTAACCCCATCTGCACAGAATGAATCCTGTACAAAAAACCTCGAGGGGAAAAGAGAAATGAACCAAAGCAGCCCCTCCTCATCTTTTCCTAAGGGAAATGTCCCTGGTCATTCAAAAAGCATCTCCAAGACCCAGTGGCACTTGAAAGGTGAGGTCAAGGTGGCCAAGTGGAGAGCTAGGATTGCGGACCCCAAGGAGGGGCAATAGGACCCACCAGAGCTGTTTGGGGAAGGATCACTTCCCTGAGGTCGCTGAACTGGAGAAAAAGATGCCACTCCCTTTAATTCTTCCTACACCTGCAACCAGATCACTCTGCCTACATCACAGCACTGGGCACCTCTTTGGGACATTCAAAAACTTTCAGGGGCTCTGGCTGTCTTTTACTCGAATGTCCTCTTCCTTCTGGCATTCAGCACCTCCAACATCTGGTGCCAACCCCTTTCCAGCCACAGCTCTTGTCTCCTCTGCTGCCCATACCTAGCCATGCCATGAGATCAAGCCAGCCCCAAGCTTTTCCACCCTTGTTCATGCCAGCCCCTCCCCCGGAAACTGTTTCCCCACTTTCCAAGCTCTCATTTTTGACCTCTCAGCTTTTCTTCACTCCAATGTCATCAACACCTTGCTTGTCCTTGGCTCTGCACACCTAGTCGAGAGGAATTTCTCATCTTATCTTTAAGGGCACTTCCACTGTGTTTTTGGGGGGAGGGCTTATAACTTTCTCAACATTTTGTTCATTGTGTGCTAGTCATAACTTTGCTCTGGAAGGTACCCTCAGAGTAGCTCATCATGGTTGATACGCAGGGAGTTGTCTGTGGATACTGGAGGGACTGGCTTGAGGGATGGAGTTCATGGTCACTGGGAGAGCACAGGCTAGCTGATGTCTGCCAAATTTGCTTTAGGTGGAGAGCTGGGCTGGCTGACCTGTTTTCTTGTAGCTCCAGGGTTTTATGCATCTATGAGTCTATGAATAGGCGAAGCAAAAGGCCGCACTAAGCATCTTTTCTGCTCCTACCCCCAATATCAGGTTCAGGGAGATCCCTAGGGGACTGAAGCTTTAAATCACCCTCATGGCACACTGTGGAAAGGCACTCCTTCCAGGCGCTGACTAATGCTGTCCGGCCTTTCCCAGGGAGCACTGTCTGTTGCCCTCTGGGCAGTCTGTGTTTTTCCTCTGCACCCTCCAGAGTCTCTCAGTTTCTCTGGCCTGCCTGGCACAGGTAAGGAGTCTGAAGACAATCCTCCTTCTCCTGGGAGTGCTCCAGTGGCTCACATCCTCCCTGAATGCCAGCACCAGGCTTCATCCCTCCCACTCAGCTCCTGCCTGTCTGCAGGAGACAGGGCCCAGGCTAAGAGTTCTGTGGTCACAAGGAGAAGACAACAATGGTGCAGGGTAGGAAAGGAGGGCAAAAAGGGGTTCCTTTACTCATGCACCCTTCAACGAAAATAGAGAATTTGACTTGAGCCTGTTTTCTGAGTAATTCGGCATCAGACAGCAATGACGCCTGGGATCTTGCCAAATCTCTGTTTTGTTTTGTTTTTTCCTTTTCCTCCAATCATCCCAAGCCATTGAGGAGTGGGAGGGCATCCAGGGGGTGGGGGCTGCATGCACACTAGGGCTGAGAGGGAGTGCTGAGCCTGCAGAAGTGGCCCATTGAGAGCTCCTGCTCACAGCGGAGGGGCGGGGGGCACCCAGCCTACCACCACAAGGGCAGCTCTGTCCTGTGGGCACAGGGCTCCGTCCCAGCCCCACTGGCTGTGAGAGAACAACATTTCCTTATAAGGCCCCGACCGCCTTGCCAAGGCTGGACGCTCTGACAGACTGTAGCTTTCCATTCTCCTAGCCCAGCTCCAGTGCAGGCCTTGAATGTAGCCCTTGTTGTCAGGCCCCTCCTCTCTTCCACAGCCCCCACCCCACCCACTTCCATTCCCTGCCAGAGCCAGCCCCACTGAGCAGGATAAACAGGCCAAAGGCCTCTCCCATGCACGGCCTGCCTCAGCTCAAGCCTGCTGGAGGCAGCACAGGGTAGCAGAAAGAGCAACAGGACACAGGGTTCAGCAGCCCTGCAGTTGCCTTACCTGTGCATGAGCGAAGTTCCCGAAGTTCCCAACTTCTGTGAGTCTGTTTCCTCACCTAGAAAACAGAGACCTAATTGCCACAGGATCCAAATGCTTTGCATTGCATTCAAAGCCCTTGCCAGTCAGACTCCCTTCACAGATTCACTTTTATTTGCTACCCCACAGTCAGGTTCCCCAAACCCTTCCTTTCTCTCCCAGGAGGGGTGGGCACCACGTCTCTTTCTCAGGCTGCCAGGGTTTTGTGCATATGGAATGACCCCAGTAAATGCCCAGACTACTCAACCTTCAGGACCCCACTCCAAATATGCCTTCTTCCTTCCCCAGGAAAAATAAATCCCCTTTCTCTTCTCTCCTCTCCTCATCATTTGTATGCACGTCCCGTAGAAGCTTTCTGTTTTGCAATTGCAGTGATTTGTTTACAAGCCTTTTCCTTTATCAGATGATGAGTGATCTTCTTGAGGATCAAATGCTCTCTTCCTTTTTATATTCCTGAGCTCTACCACAGAAGCTGCACGCAATCAGAGCTTCATGAAAGATCGTGGTGTAAACGCCTGAATGTACAGTGTTGGGCAACCTCAAAAGAGACAATTAATGTGCCAACACTTTGTAAACTATAAAATGCTGTGCCCAGGTGAAGGGGAACAACCATATCAGGCTGCCCTCCACCCCCAATTCTACCCTTTGTTATGCTATCATACCCTTTTTTCTGTCTGCTAACTCTAGTATCCTGAATTCCAGGCTCACTGCAACCCCTCATTTATCTATCACCTTAACATTGGTCACATCTAATGCCTTAGCATCTATCACTAAGATAATACCGGTCTTTTTTTCTCCTAATCCCTTGCCATTTTCACCCAGCCCCCCAGTCTCCCTCCCCTCTGACAGCTGTCAGTCTGCTCTCTGTATCTATGAGTCTGTTTCTATTTGGTTTATTAGTTTATTTTGTTTATCAGATTCCACATACAAGTGAAATCATATGGTACTTGTTTTTTGCTGTCTGGCTTATTTCACTTAACATAATGCTCTCCAAGTCCATCCATGCCGCCACAAAAGGTAAGATTCCCTTCTATTTTTTATGGCTGAGTAACGTTCCATTGTGTAAGTGTACCACAGCTGGTTTATCCACTCATCTACTGATGGGCACTTGGGCTGCTTCCAAATCTTGGCTATTGTTGATGCTGCAATGAACATAGGGGTACATATATTCTTTCAAATTAGTGTTTTGGGTTTCTTCAAATATATTCCCAGAAGTAAAATCACTGGATCATAAGGCAGTTCCATTTTTAATTTTTTGAGGTAACTCCACACTGCTTTCTACAATGGCTGTATTAATCTGCCTTCCCACCAACAGTGCCTGAGGGTTCCCTTTTCTCCATATTTTTGACAATACTTGTTGTTTGTGGATTTACTGATGATAGCCATTCTAACAGGTGTGAGGTGATCTCTCACTGTGGTTTTAACTTGCACTTCTCTGTTGACTAGTGACTGAGCATCTTTTCCTATGTTGGCCATCTGTGTGTCCTTTTTGGAGAAGTATCTGCTGAGGTCCTTTGTCCATTTTTTTGTATTGTTGACACTGTTAAAGATGTCCCCCATTTTCCCTTCCTTTGCCCACCTCCACCCAGCCCCTCCACACTCCTTTGCTCATTTTTTAATTGGATTGCTTGTTCTTTTGGTGTTGAGCTTTGTAAGTTCCTTATGAATTTTGGGTATTAATCCCTTATCAAATGTGTCATTGACAAATATGTTCTCCCATTCATTGCGTGGCCTTTTCGCTTTGTTGATGGTGTCCTTTGCTGTGCAAACACTGTTTAGTTCAACGTAGTCCCATTTGTTTATTTTGTTTCCCTTGCCTGAGGAAATGTATCAGAAAAAATATTGTTATGAGAAATGTCCAAGATTTTACTATGTTCCTTCTAAGATTTTTATGGTTTCGAGTTTAAAATTTAAGTCTTTAATCCATTTTGAGCTTATTCTTGTGTGGTGTAAGAAGGTGGTCATGTCATTTTTTTTTTTTGCATGTGTATTTCCAATTTTCCCAACACCATTTATTGAATAGACTATTTTTATCCCATTGTATGTTCTTGCTTCCTTTGTCAAATATGAATTGATCATAAAGGTGTGAATTTATTTGGGGGCTCTCTATTCTGTTCTATTGATCTACATGTCTGTTTTTATGCATTTCATGCTGTTTTGATTACTATGGCCATGTAGTATAGATTAGTATCTGGTAGCATGATTCCTCCAACTTTGTTCTTCTTTCTTAAGATTGCTGTGAATATCTGGGCTATTTTGTGGTTTCATATAAATTTTTAAAATATTTGACCAGTTCTGTGAAATACTCCATTGGTATTTTGATAGGAATTGCATTGAATTTATAGATTGCTTTGGTTAGCATGGACATTTTAATGATGTTAATTCTTCCTGTCCATGAACACAGCATATGCTTCCACTTATTTGTATCTTTGTCAATTTCTTTCTTCAGTATCTTATAATTTTTGAATACAGATATTTTACATCCTTGGTTAAATTTATTCCTAGGTATTTTTTAATGCAATTGTAAATGGGATCATTTTCTTAGTTTCACTTTCTGATAGTTCATTATTAATATATACAAATGCAACTGATTTCTCGATATTTATTTTGAATCTTGCTACTTTACTGAACTCATTTATCAGTTCTACTGTTTTTTTCTGGTAGAATCTTTAGGGTTCTCTATATACATTCTCATGTCATCTGCAGATAATGACAGCTTTACTTCTTTCTTTCCAATTTAGATGCCTTTTATTTCTTTTTCTTGTCTGATTGCAATAGCTAGGAATTCTAGTACTATGTTGAATAAGAGTGGTGAGAGCAGACATCTCTGTCTTGTTCCCAATTGAAAGGACAATGCCTGTAGTTTTTGCCCATTGGTATGTTATTAGCTGTGGGTTTGTCATACATGGGTTTTATTACATTGAGTTATGTTTCCTCTATTCCCACTTTGCTAAAAGTTTTCACCGTAAATGGGTGCTGAATTTTATCAAATGTTTTTTTCTCTATTGATATGATCACATGTGATTTTTATTTTTCATTTGGTTATGTGATGCATCACATATATTGATTTGCATATATCGTATCAACCTTTCATTCGTATAATAAACCCCACTGGATCATGGTATAAGTTATTTTTAATACGTTGCTGGATCTGGTTTGATAATATTTTGTTGAGGGTTTTAGTATCTATGCTCATCAGGGATTTTGGCCTGTAATTTTCTTTCTTTGTAGTGTCTTTATCTGGTTTTGAAATTAGGATAATGCTGGCCCTGTAAAATAATCTTGGGAGTCTTCTCTCCTCTTGAATTTTTCTGGAGTAGTTTGAGAATAGTAGGTGTTAGTTCTTTGAATGTTTGGTAAAATTCACATGTGAAGCCATCTGGTCCAGGACTTTTGTTTCTTAAAAGTTTTTTTTTTTTAATTACAGCTTCAATTTTATTAGTTGTAATCTGTCTATTCAGATTTTCTGATTCTTCTTCATTTCATTTTGGAAGATAGTATGCTTCCAGAAATTTACCCATTTCATCCAGATTGTCTAATTTGTTGTCATATAGTTATCTATAATGTTCTCTTATAATTCCTTGTGTTTCTGTGGTTATCAGTTGTCACTTCTCCTCTTTCATCCTCATTTTATTTATTTGGGTCCTCTCTCTTTTTTTCTTAATGAGTCTAGCTAAAGTTTGTCTACCTTGTTTCTTTCCAAAGAACCAGCTCTTGGTTTTATTGATATTTTGTATTTTTTACACTCTAATTTGTTTATTTCTGCTCTGATCTGTATTACTTCCTTTCTTCTACTCACTTTGAGCTTTGTTTGTTGTTCTTTTCCTAGTTCCTTTAAGTATAAAGTTAAAAACTCATAAACAGAAACAAGTGCGTGGTGATTACCAGAGGGAAAGGGGACTGAAGACAGGTAAGGAAGGTAAAGTGGAGATAAATGATGATGGAAGGAGACCTGACTTGATTTGGAGAATATACAATACAATACATAGAGGATGTATTATAGAATTGTACACCTGAAACCTATACAATTTTATTAACCCATGTCACCCCAATAAATTCAATAAAAATTTTTTAAGTGCAACTCTTTTAATACCAACACTGTCCAAATCTCTCACTTAAAAAAAAAGAGTGGTAGAAGTATGGCAAGTATTTAATTAATACACATGCATTTTTTAAAGATTTTGTGGTATTTGTTATTTTATCAGCTTTTTAAATTTTGTTATATTCTCTAAATAAATGTCCACATTCCTAGCTTCAGAAAAAATTTGCTTGTCCTTAGAATGCCAGTGATGGGGGCTAAAAGGATCTTTGGAAATTATTTAATTATTTCCACACTGACCTCTTCTATGCGCATGTCACATGGCCATACAAGTGGATTGAATTAATGGGCTCTGAGTCCTTATCCTCACCTTTTCAACCATTTGTACATTCTAGGTTCCCACAACATTTTTAGGAAAAGCTTTCCAGTAGATTTAGAAGTTAGAAGCTTGTTGATTAATCCAGTCTCAACATCTAACAGTTGAAGAAACTGAGCTCCCTAAAAAAAAAAAAAAAAAAAAGTAGGTTTCTTAACATCACATGAGTCATGCACAAAATCAGGGCCATGCCGGAGGTCCCTGACCCTTGCCCATCAAAGCCCTAGCACCCTCTGAGTTGCCTACCAAGGGCAGAGTGATGATGGATGTACCTGCTTGTATTATCAAGCTGACTTCTTATGGGCCTGAGACATGTCAAGTTCCAAATAAAGAATTTCAGTTGCCGCCAGAATAAATGTTTCTGAAAAAAGGATTCTGCAAATTACCAGGTCAGTGATTTGCAAGCACAGCATAGTTAGGAACCATTGTGAAACTCTATTCCTTGTGACCCTAGCAACAATTATAAAGAGAAAAGCCTTATTCGAGAATGAAATACACTGTTCTCTCTCCACATACTCATTTCCTGAGAAATGACAGTTGTAGAACAGAGCTCACAGCTGACCATGTACCAGGTTCTAACACTATCTGCCATAGAGCCAAACTGAGGATATAAAGTGGGTCTTTCTTGGGCTCTATCCAGGAGGATTTAGTTACTTAAATACCAAAAAAAAAAATTATGATAATGCTGTTTCTCCTAGAAGATGCATAAGAGCAGACCCTGCAGGAAGCTTAGATAACAAATAGAAGGAATACTGGGCCAGGGGACCTGAGATCAAGCCTTGCTCCTTACTCTGACACATAATTTCGAAACCAAAAGTAAGTAAACTGTCTCTGTAGGTCTTGGTTTTCTCAGCTACAAAATGGGAAAAACAGTGCCTCCAAGATTATTTCCGAAGGCAGTTAAGAATTAGATCAATGAAGATTATGGCTATGAAAGTGATTTGTCAGTGATAAAAATTTATCTGAATAAGAGCTAATTATTAATAAGCAAAGGTTCTTCCACCGGGGTTGTTCTTCTGGGTACAGAAGAGGAAAAATGGTTTATTTTCCAGGATCCTATAACATCGCTCCTTCCACTAGCTACTTCATGGCCTCTTGCAGTCACACTATTGCTGACCCCATTCCATGAAAGCAAGGGAGGGGTGGGGCTGTTCTTGCTAAGGAGTTGTTTCATGAAGCTGGACAACAGACAAGGGGAGCCCTTCTCTCTCACCCTGTATCCCCTTCCCTCTCTTCCTAGGTAGAAGGAGAAGGTGTTTGCCAAGTCCAGGCTCTGGACAAACTCTGGGTGAGTTGGGAAGTCATTTCTCTTCTCTGAGCCTCTATTTCCCAGTATGTGAAATGAATAGGTTGAATAGAATGATATTTAAGTTTAGGGGCAACAATTTAATTTACCTCCAAAAAACTTTTGAAAGTGAAAAAATATACTATTAATAATTGCACCAGGATGACCATGGTCCATAAGATTGTCCCAGGCAAACTGAAGTATCAATATTTTATTAAGCCCTGTTTCAACTTGCACTATTAGTAGGAAAAGAAAATGACCTCCTGACAAAGAAATTTCAACTTCTTCCCTCGGTGTTATCTTGGCCACACTGAATTTGTTACTGGTTCTGCAGGTTATTATTATATTATTTTCATTCACCAAGGGCAAACTCAGTATTAAGTCAAGTATAGAGGTTGGCAACAGTAGCGTTACAGTTGTTTGCATGGAAAAGACATGTACATTGTGATTATTACAGTAGCTTTATTAACTTAAAAGAATGTGGCAATGTAACTGTAAACCTACTTTTGCCCACCTCTTGTATATAAAGAGCCTGTATATCATAAAACATTTGTACATCCTTTATCTCCATGCAACAGCTCTGTGAAATGAGCACTCAAAACTGTTAATTCTATTTTAGAGACTTTTTTTAAAGACCTAGAAAAGTCAAAGACTTACCCAAGGTCATGGAGCAAAGGGAAGCATGGCCATGTCTTAGAGCTTAGCCTTGTATTTATTTCATTGGACCACATTAGTAAGGAGGCACTTTGCAATCATAGACTGGTTTTAGGCCAGCTGCCTTCCATTCAAAAAGTTCCTTCTCTACCCATAACGATGATATTCAAAGCATAGAAATATTTTTAGACCCCCTAAAGCTTGAGGTTAACCAGCATCTTTAAAATCAATGGGGGAACCAAATCCCAGAGAGAATGCATTTTCCAAGACTATTCATTAAGACCCACATCAAGTAGAATTTAGATATCCAACCTCCTCCTTTAGTACTCTTTCAATATTAACTAAACATAAATATACATGATATATCCCTTCACCATCTTTCAAAGACTCATATTTTTTATTTTCTATTGTTGAGGAGTCTCAAGATATCACTTCCTTTCTTTAATTTGGGGAAGTGAAAGTTGAGAATATTTGAGTATAAGGCATTGTAATGGCCAGTTCTTATCTCTCTGCCCTGCACTTCCAGTGAAGATTAAATTAAATTCAGTTTCTTCATGAATGAAGTTTCCATAATTCAAAATGTCTACCAGACAAAACCAAAGGGAGAGTGTCATATAGGAATGAGCACTTGGACAATGAATGGGAAGCCTTGGGTCTAAGTTCAGGTTCTGCTACTCCTTTGCAGCACTACCTTGACCTATTTATTTCCTCAATCTGGGTTTCAGTTTCTTTATAAAATAAAAGAGTTGGATTAGGTCCCATCTAAACATTCTTCTAGTTCTACCAAGCTATGAGCATCCAAACTGTAAGTATAGATAATTTTTAGTGGAGGGCTGATCAAATTCTTTTCTGTTCATTGGTCTCACAGGAGTCACTGCCCAGGAGAGTCTTGCTGATGGGTATTTCCTATCCCTTTGCCCTTGTCCTCTTTCCCTACTGCTGATTAGCACAAGTAACTACTTGTGCCAGCCAAAAGAAGCAAGGGGCTGGTCCCTCTCCAGTACACACCAGGGTGTTAAGTTAAATTAGAGGCATTAGCCAAGTTGCCTAATTGATCCCTCATAACTTACTGCAGTTTTGGCAAATGTTGCTCAAAGCCTAATCAGTTATTTCTTAATTTATTGCCTGTGCTAAAATCACCATTGCATGTATTTCTCTAAGGAACTGTAACTATAAGACAAAATAACAACTCCATGATATTCATTGATGTCATTGTTTGAGCCCAAATGGCCATGAAGATGGAGGAAAAGACACATATAGTACTGACTTGTTTCTAATACTGAGGACCAACAACACGAATATGATTCTGAGCTGAACATTCAGACCCTGGATACCTATTCTGTCAGTCTTCCTTTTAAGTGGGAGGTGAAGCTGATTGGAGTCAACTGCTGTGTTTCTACTTTCCCACACCCTCTCTCTTTCTTCTCATACAGAAAGTTCTTATTCAGTGGAAAACCCATCCCATGTATTATGCATGAGACAACTCTTCTCACATAGCCCAAGAGGCAAAACTGTGCCTTGGGCCTGGTCGCCATATGAAGATGAAGGCCACAATGAAGGTGAATATGAGACCAAATCAAGTCAATCCAATTCCTCACCATGACTTTTCTGCTTTCAGAAAAGATCATTATTTTTCCCCATTGCATTTATTTATTTGATTCAATGCAAGTCTTTTAGGTGACTATCCTGCCCAAATACGGCAAAAACTGGAGAAAAGGAAACCTATATTTTCTGATCACCTGGATAAAGCCAAGCTTAAAACAAGGCTACAGTTCAGCTTTTCTATTATTAAGCTAATACATCCCCTCTTTGGTATAGGTTATTTTGAGTTAGTTTTTTGTAATTTGCAAGCTAAAAGAGTCCTGGCTCTTTTTAGCTTCTTATTAAATTCCCCTAGAGTCTTTGGATATCAGAGCTGAAAGAACTTTTAATGTGTCTGAGTCCATTGTATACCTATAGATACTGAGAGGATCTGTCAAGGTTACCCAAAGAAGTTACAGGACTGGAAGCCAGATTTCTAAATTAGTCTGAAATGTCCCTCAGAGGTCATTTGCTCCAGGGCTCAGGGGGATTCTAATAATAATTCTACAATGTAAAACATAGAAAAAAGTCTCAACTTTGAGCATCATTCTTTCTAAGAGCCTTATGGGTGCCACAGCCCCAAGCCTCCCCAAAGAGTTGTGTTCATGCATTTGTTCCACCTGTTTATTTTGGTAGCACTGTTATTGTTATTACAATTCCAGAATAAAATACCTGGCTTCAAATCCCATCCACTCTGTACTTAGAAACCGTGTGAAACTGGACAGGTTAGTTATACGATTGTGCATCAGTTTCTACATCAATGAAATGGAGGTGATAAAAAGAGTGTTCACTTCATAGAACTATTGTAAGTATTGACAGACTCCATGTATTTAGCCCAATGGCAGGCATGGAGCATTCAATTATTTTGACTATTACTTCTAGTTTATGATTTTTGAAGCAACACTGAGAGAAAAGACAGCTTATAGATAAGAGAGTTAAGGATCAAAGAAGATAAAGGATGTGCCTAAGATAACATGGCAGTTAGTGGAAGAACTAAAAGCAAGTCCCAACTCAAATGATTCTTACTATAAACTGTGTTTCATAAACCAGTTGACATTTCAGGTTATGTTCACTCATTCAGATTCACCGATTCTACCATTATTGTATATACTCATTAATTCAGTGAATGTTTTCTGAGAACCATAGGTCCTTTCAAGCTGTAAGATCTATCATTTAAATATCTGGGTTCTAGTCCCAACTCTTTACTAATTCACTACTGAGGATGAGGCCAAGGTCTTTTTCTTCACCAGACTGGGCAAAATATCTCTAAGGTTTCTTCCATAGCAAGCTCCTATTTGCTGTCTTTAGTGGTACATTCATAGAGGATAGAAAGATGCAGTTTTGGTGCTTCCCTTGAGAAGCCTGTAACCAAGCTGGAGAAACAAATATACCTGTGATGGCTTTGCTCCACCATGCTAGAGCACAGTATATGTCACTTCAACAATGTTTCTCAATCAAATAAATGTGATGTGGCTCCCACATGCCAGGGTTGACAGGAAAGTTGACTTCTGGCATATTCTGAGAGCCCTCTCCCCAACCCCAAATGAATGATCATGTACAAGAGCTTCGTGTTGAGTTGCACACTGGTGGCCCTTGGGCCCAATGAAACTTTGTGAAAGTGTTTTGTTTGGCCCACAGTGCTGTTCCAAAAAACTTTAACTCAACTTTCAACAGCTGGGAAGTTTCTCATTAAAACCCAGATTCCTGGCTTCTCTTGAAAAAGCATAAGGTCTAGCAATACTGGGCTGGAATTTTATAACGACAACTGACATCTTAGAACTTGA
Organism: Anoura caudifer; assembly: GCA_004027475.1. NCBI lineage: Eukaryota > Metazoa > Chordata > Mammalia > Chiroptera > Phyllostomidae > Anoura > Anoura caudifer. The sequence goes on along the minus strand of PVKU01000091.1, from coordinate 411,405 downwards.
CTCTTTTAGGGGGGGATGCATGTTTTTCTAATTAGAGGTGAACATTTGGCTTCTTTTTGACACAGACTATACAAATTCGAGGGGAATATGCATCATGGTTTTCTTATCATGCAAATTCCAAACTGTTTATGAGAGAGGGTGAGAAGGAAGCTGAATGTTTTGTAATAACCTGAATATATATATTACATATATTAGATGAAGAACTTTAAGTTTCTAGATTTAATTAGGTATTAATTATTAATTTTAGACTAGCTAGGGCCCAGCAGGCTTTGATATTTTATTGTTTCTGGACCTAAACAAATCACTTGTAAATGTTATCTTCATTTCCCCAAAGGGTATTTGAGTTGGAGACTCAGGGTCTTACCGTGATGCACTGGTAACCTGATTCTCTGAAGAAAGAAGTCTTGATTTGCAGTTTGCCAAATTCCAGGTGGAAGTACCCCAACCATAGCTAAATGCAAGGATGATTGAATGACTCATGACATTTCTGAAATTTTAGCAATTGGCTCTTGTGAGCCAGTACAAGCAGACTTAACACATCAGTTCTATCTAATTCCAGTACGTGGGGATATCAAAATTTTATTACTTTCCTCTTGCTTTGAACTCTATGGAGAAGACAGAATAAATATAAAATAAAAGCCATGCCTCCCTTCAGGGGCATTTTGGTCTAGGTCAGGAGATAAAGCTAACACCTTTGAAATAATTACAGGACCTTTCAAGAAGAATCAGTATCTTATTCAAAACCTCTGATTGAATGTCCAATAAGACTATCAAATTCACTATATCCAAAATAGGTTTCCTGGATTTCCTCCCAAAACTGTATTGCATTTCCCCAATCTTCCCATCTTAGTAAATAACATTTTATCCTGTTCTCATGCTAAAAGATAAGGAATCACCCTGATTCCTTCCTATTTCTCAACCCCCTTATTTAATCCAGAAACAAGTCTTGTGTATACACCTTAAAAATCTATCTTAAACCATCTACATTCCCGCATCCCTCTGCAATAACCCTAACCCAGCCCCTTTTCTACCCTCTCCCCCTCCAGGTCTCTAAATTCTCTCAACTCTTCCTCACCATCAGTCTCTACCAGTCATTTCTTCTCTCTATCCCTAAACACTTGCCATGATTAGCATCTTGTCTCTCTTCAGATACTTGTTTGAATGTCACCTCCTTATAGAAATCTTCTCTGCTTATACTGTCTAAAGTAACTCTCCCTACCTGACCCATAATTCCCTACTCCATCAACCTACGAACTATCACATATGTTGTTTACTTGTTTATGGCTTGCCCTTCTCCCACAAACAAAATGTAAATTCTATGAGAGTAGAAACTTTTTCTGCCTTGTTTTTGCTATATCTCTTCAGCCTAGCACAGTGCTTAACATATAGTAAACATTAAATAAATATTTGTTAAGTGAATGAAAAATGAATGAATGAGCAAATGATAAAGATAAGATGAGGAGATTTGACATTTCAAAGTTCTCTTTTGGCTCTAACATTTTAGGAGCCTTTGACACTAGTGGTGTCTTTTTACACCTTCTGATGTGGGTCCAACTCTTAAAGTAGAGTAGAATTCAGTGGGGAGGCAGCTAAATGAAGGCACCAACAGGCACCAGTAGTCAGGGGTGACTCTCTGGAAGAAGTAGAAATATACTGTGCTTCTCAGGCCTTTATAATTACGTACATAAGAGATATCTGTCACCTTATAAAAAGTTTCACCCTAATCTTCACTCAATTGCCAACTACTCTATTTCAAATGTGATTGTGTTTATGAAAACTCAATGAGCACACTTTTCAGGAACATCTAGCTTCTAAACTGCTGTGTCCTTAACCGCATGTGTATGCACATGTGAGCACACACATGCATGCACCCAGTTTAATTTTTTAAAAGATTTTATTTATTTATTTTCAGAGAGAGAGGAAGGGAGGGAGAAAGAGGAAGAGAAACATCAATGTGTGGTTGCCTCTCATGCACCCCTAACTGGGGACTTGGCCTGCAACCCAGGCATATGCCCTGACTGGGAATCGAACTGGCAACTTTTTAGTTCATGGGCCAGCACTCAATCCACTAAACCACACCAGCCAGGGCTAATTTGACACAATAAAGAACACGCAGAATTGACCAGAGGCCCATAGACTTGACCCCCTTGGCTGGCTTGATATCTGAAGGAAGGATCTGTTCCACACCTCAGAAAAGACCCACTTAGGACAGGAAGTGAGTCATCTGTGTTCCACAGAGGACCTATCACAGGTTGGACTATACTAAATGTGAAACAGATTATACTGGAACGAAATCATGACATATTTGTTCCCTCCCACACTGTGGGACATTTCATAACCCCTTGGTACTTTACCCTGAAACTTTCAGAGGTGAAGAGGTCTTCAGAAATCACCTGTATGACCCTCTTGTTCTATGGAGGGGGAAACTGAGGCCCAGAGAAGGGTGGTGCTTTGTTCAAGTTCACACAACATATTTAGAACAAAGCCAGCATCAGATCCCGTCTTGAAGCCCAGTCGAATGTTCTATAGAAACATATACTATGTACAAGCTGAGTTTTTTAAGAGAAAACCTATTTTATTTTTTTGTTTAATTTTTATTATAACTTGATGAACTATTTATTGACTTTTTATAATTGAATAACATTTTAGTAACTAACCTCTAGTTATATTGGGGTCCTAAGATGCCCCAAAGGAATTCAGCTTAAAATGCTGAAAGAAGTGTTCATGTAATGAAATGTAAGACAATACACACCAAATTATAGCAAGGTAAATGTTATTTTAACTCTAAGTAAAGAGCTTTGTAATTTTAATACCAACAAAAAGAACTGATTCTTCTAATTTTAATTGTTGTAAGTAAGATTTAGAGATCACCCCTTGTGGTTTTCAGCAACTCAAGTTGGTCTGAGATGTGAGAGCCATAGAAGGATACATGCCAATCTGCTCAACTGTTTCATGCAAAGGACTGGAGACTGGAGAGAGGCTATTAACTTTAAAAGAGAGAGAGAGGAATTTGCACCGATCAACTAATCAGTTGAGTTTAGAGAGTAGCAGTTTCAAGACACACACATTTAAACATCATGGTGCCTGACAGGCAAACGGGATTCATTTCTTTGATTTCTTAATATCTAGTCTGAAAAGATGACACCAGGCCTTCTCAAATTGCAGAAAGCATTAGAAACAAAACCTCATTCTTTGTAACTCTGTTCACCCTCCCAGATCTGACTTTCTCCACAGTCACCACCTCGTACAGGGTGTCACAGAGAGAGCCCTTCTGCACCGACAATCACAACCCAGCTTTAGCACCTCAGACCAGTGCTTTGCAAACCTGCACACAGTGTGTAGGAATCACCTGGCATACTTTCTAAAATTACAGACTCGAAGGCCACTTTCAGAGCATCTAAGAATCAGTATTTTAACCAAGAATCCGGTGGAACGAATATACCAAAACCCCGACAGCTGTAGACAAAGTTCTCTTTTCTCTGAGCCTCTGTTTCCCCATGTGTGGAATGAAGACATTTGACAAGGATCATCTCTGGGATCTCTTCCTGATTCAGACAATGGAGAGCTTATCATTTTGGTACAGCCCGGGTCCCTGCCTTGCTCTGGGTTACCTCGATAGCCCAAACAAGCCATGGGCTTACAGAAACATTTAACTGAAATACAAGAACTCATTCACACAGAGCTCAATGTGAACCGTGAAGGGGTCCAGGGGGTCCCAGACAGTTCCCCTCCGCATCCACAGTGTGCTCTCTGTGACTTGCTTTCCTCTTCACAACTGCAGGTCCTTCCATGGTGCTGCCTCAACCCACTGTCTGTCCCTGAACAAAAAAACCAAGGAAGTATCTGTTCGTGCCTCAGATCCAGAGACCATTACTTGCACTCCCTTCAGCCCACTAGACAGGATGATGCTCTAGATTACTCAAGTTGATTGCCACAGAAAAAGCAAAACCTAAAAAGAGAGTGAGTTCCTTAAAGATAAGGGATGCTAGGCAGGGAGATGTTCTTTTTCTGTCTTAAACATAGTCTAATAATCACATAAAGCAATTACAAACTTTTTCTCTAACATTTGTAAACCCTCAAAATTGGAGAACCAACTGCTGCAGGATGACCCAAGAAAGAGCTTGATCCTGGCCTGTGGTTCCCCTGGGCAATGGATTTTCTGGTTCCTTCCAATGCCCTGAAACTATGACTTCTCCTGGCCTGGCTTCTCCTACCCATAATTATGATTTCTTCCCCATTGGGCTCAGGTGTGCTCACCAGGCCTGCCCTCCGTAAAGTCAAAAGACTTCCTCAGCAGCCTAGTTATTCCACATCTTGACTCCAGACCTTTTCTCCGAAGGCCTCTTGAGTCTTGCATTTTAAGTTGCAGTGAGTTATTCAACTTTGTTTCTCATTCTCCCTCCAGTAATTATATCCCCATACCCTTGCAGGTGTAGATTGTAAAGCTGTTGACCAGGTACAACAGATATGGCAGAAAAAGCGGTCCCAGGGGCAGGGCAACAAAGGTTGTCAAAGGCTCTTAATTTTTCAAACAGAGTTGGTGTGCCCGGTGGCTGAGAGCCACTTGTGTAGGGCAGTAATGATTACTGGCTGAAAGAGCACATTCAAGCTTATTCAGTTCTTATTGACTGAGAGCACACACTAGCCCCTCTCCATCCCAAGTGGAAATAATTATGATTTGATATGTGTGAAATGATAATTTTAAGGAAAAATTTTTATAGAAATTAGGATTAAAATGAAAATATCTTATGATCTCACCTATAAGTGGAATCTAATCAATAAAACAAACAGGCAAGCAAAAGAGAACCAGAAACATGGAAATACAGACCAAACTGAAAGTAACCAGAGGGGAAGGGGGAGGGGTAAAACGGGGAAAAGAAGGGGAAGGGTCAAGTCAAGGAACATGTATGAAGGACCTGTGGACAAAGACAACAAGGGAGAGGATTGACTGTGGAAGGTGAGTAGGGAAGGGGAGAGTAATGGGGGGAAATTGGGGATAATTGTAACTGAAGAACAATAAAAAATAAAAGAAAATGAATCAGCACTATTAAATGGAGTACACTAGAAATTAATTTCCCTTTCTATTCTTCATGAGGCAGAAAGCTTCTGGTCACCAAGAGATATCCAGTATTCCAAACTGAACTGACATCATTTCAGACAAAGGCAAAAAAAAAAAAAAAAAACAACCCTTGACATATTCATTAGCTTCTGTGGCTTTAATATTAGTAAATGGGCCATTTCTGTGAGGCTTTTCGAAACACTGCAAAATTTTGAAGATGCACTGGGTTGGTGTTCTCCCAGGTGTCAATTTTCCCTCTTCTGCTCACAGCTCTGCTCACTTGTCCTCTAGGTGTACCCTTCCCCAGCTCCAGGGATGGGCTTGGACCAAAGTCAGAGTCCACTTTCCCTTTGGCGCCAAGCATTGTTAGCCCAGCACTGTTCTGAAAATGTTGTGGGGTAAATGAATGAGTTTTCATTTTCCCTGGGATTTCTAGCACACACGTTGTTACTACATGGGGCATACCTGAGCACAGAACCAACATGGAAGGGAGAAAAGGTGAGAGAGAGCAGAAGCTTACAACAGCTCAGGTGCCTTGGCTGTCAAGCCAGAAACCAACTCCACCCAGAAATACCTTTTTTTTTTGCTTTAGTCAATTTGAATTGGGCTTTGTCTCTTGAAACCAAATAATTCTATCTACTCCACTCTTACCCTCATTGCTACCTAGACAGATCTTTGGGCTCCAGGGAAATCATAGCCAAGCTCCAAGGAGACCATAGAAATGTATGTGTTGCATCTGTATCATCCAAATCCATACCTAACTCAAATCTCAGTTTCAAATTCCTCAGGTTACTGATTCATGTTTGTTGAGCACCTACTACACACAAAACTCTCCCCAGATCTATGGAAAGCCAAGTGGTTTTGCTGTCATCCACCACTGTCACGGACTGGTAATGCCACAGAAAGGAGGAGAGGGGAGGGACAGAATCTTCTGAGAAAACTTGATAAAAGAGAAAGTTTCATAAAAGAAAGTTCCTGGAGATGGGCCTCGAAGGGATTGAGTCATAGTTGATCTGGACTAGAACTGATGTTCTGCTTCTTGGTCCAATATTCTGCTTAAACCCAACAGGGGTCAGTGCTGATGCAGGGTCAGGCCCTAGAGGAGTAGGGCTGCTGCTGTCAGTGCCCGAGGCCCTGCTAATAGGTGGGTGTGGCCTCATGTGGAGACGGGGGCTCGTGCCAGCCAGAGATCCATTGGGAGAATCATAAGACAAGGACCACATGCTTATAAATTCAGTTCCGAGTATCCTCAGAAGTCATAAAACAGTTGGAGATCATAGAACCCCAAAATGTCAAAGTGAGCTGGCACCTTAGGAACTGATCAGCCTGCTTGTTTGAAAGGTAAGAGCCTCAAAAACTGAACACATGAAGGACTTGTCCAAGATCACACCTGCAGAGTCATTCCTGGGACTTAGGACTTTGAGCTGAGAGGAAACATCACCATTACTTCAGTTTTCCCCTACAGGAGTGAGAGGAAGAGTCTGCAACTGTATGGTGACAGCTGCTGTCCTTTATATATGACAGCTTCTTGTGCCTTGCCTTGCTTCAGCACATCCCTTGATTTTCACTTAGACTGAGCCTCTCCTGGAGCTGAGTCATGTAGGCCTGGAGGGTTTTCATCGGCTTTTTATTCAATGCCCAGTGTTTTATTGGATTTTTAGTCAATAACTGTAAAATCCCAAAGGAAGCCCTTGCTGGGGATACACTCTTCCTTGAGCTCCAGGTGAGCTCCTAGTGGAATGTGGATGCCTTATATGATGGCAGTTTGGAGAAGTGGTTCCATTACTCACCAGACCACTCCTCCAGAGTCTCTGTAACATAATAAATGAAAGAAATAATTATTCTAAATGCATGGGAAGGCACAGTGTATGCCCAAGCAAAGGCTTTTCTCCAAGCCACAGGAAGGGTCCTAGGGTAGGTAAAGAGGGAGCTGCTTTATTTTCTAAGAAGTTTTGCTTTCCCTGGTGTCATTTTACTGTTCACACCCATTTTCATTTGACTCGTGCAAAAACCATGTGAAGAAAATGAAAACAGTGTTATATTATGCCCATTTCTCAGGTGAAGTAACAGACTCACAGAGGGGAAGCAACCTGTCCCCAGTTGCCCATCTAAGAAGTGGCGGAACTGGGGTAGTCAGAACCCAGCCTGTCCCACTATCTGAGAGGTCTCTCTTGTCCACATCCAGTTCTGAATCACTGCTAGGGATTACAGAGGATGAGAAGCCAGGGTTCTTTGCAAGAATGACAAGGGAGCTGAGGCAGGAGGTTTCTTTGTCCTGTCTGATAAGCCATGCTTGGCACTCATAGCAAAGCTACTCCTTTTTGAAATCCCTGATATCAGTGAAAGACCTGACCAAAGGAAGTATTATAGAATGGAAATTATCGACAGACATTGGAGAATGAACAAATGAATGAATGAATGAATTTGCTCACACATTAGTTTACTACACAAACATTAATTGTTTCAGCTGAACATTGAAGATGGACCTGAGACCATGTCTAAGATCTGGTCTCTGCCCCAGAGGAGCACATACTCTAATAGAGGAAGAAACAGACACTTTGACAAATAAATGACCACATACCGTGACAGAAGCCCGGATGCAGATAGGTAGAGGTGCTCTGGAAGCCCAGCGCAGGAGGATGTGACTAAGTGTCCTTTCTGTGTGATCAGACTAGCAAACCTCTGTCAGCATGAACTTCCCTTGGACAGCAGGAACCCGTATGACTCATCTTTCCCTTCCTATCAGACACTGCACTGGGAACATCAGAAACCACCCATTTGTGCTTGCTGAGTAAATAAATTCTCCTCAAGGAGTTGTGAACGATTCCTCAGTGCCCAGTTACCTGGGCCATGTGAGGGAGTCTGCAAAACCCTCAAGCTACCTGTGCTAGGACAAGGACCCGAGGCACCGTGGCCTTCCCTGGGACCTGTGCTCTGTATCATCTGGTCCCACTCTCCCCTGCCACAGTTATCTTAAAAGGTAAAGTAAGATCAGGCACAGCAAGCATCACAGTCCTGGTAGTTCCACTCATCCATCAGGGCTAGAATACTTCCCTTTGAACAAGGGAGATAAAAGAATAAATAACACCTGACACGGCCTTATCACCTGATAATACAACCTCTGGTTTTCCATTAAAATAACTGAGACCCATAGTCCTGTACTTTGGCTGATAAAGAGATCACAGGAAACAAAGCTATTAATTCTTATCTCCGCCATGCAATAGCACATTTGAGTAAACACATTATGCCCAAGGGGGAAAAATACTTTTTCTGATGGTGAAAGTTGGATATCATTTTTTTTCTCCTCCCACCTTTCATTTCTCACACCTTATTTACCTTAACCTCTAGGAATTTTTAATCTGAGATGTATGAAACCCAGTGGATCTGGCTATGCGATCACTATTACATGATGTTATAAATCTCTCTCATTTCCCTCACTCTTCCCCCATCCTTGGAGGACTTGGTACAAATGTTTAGAATACAATTGAAAGAACTTGAGCCAGTTCATTACCTCCTAGTCCTTACTAATTTCTCCTTTAAAATGAGGAGTTGGACAGCTGTCTTTCATAATCACTTCCATCTTTAATACTCAGAATCCCATGACAAAACGGGACACAGAACAGAGACACGCTTAGGATGGGCATGGTCCAGGGATGGGAGGTGTGATTGATGTCTTGCCTCCACACCCCACTCTTCCCTGCCCTCAGGAATACTTGGGAAGAAGAGTGGGCCACTAAGTGGTGATACTCTTCCTAAGAAGGAGCTGTCTAGTGGTCACTGCGAGAGCCTACAGGCAAACCCAGGCTCATTTCCAAACTTGCCTCAGGCCTCACCTCTAGAGGAATGTGATTGTATATTGTAAATGTGAATCCACTTGCTTCGAATAAAGCCATCTCAGAATTGGTTTCCTTGTCATAGATACCCTAGCTATTTCTAATAAAAAATAAACTGGAGAAGGCTTATAGTACAAATGCCAGATAGCTAAATACACAGACCTGCCACTCTATGAGAGGAAGGAGACAATCATGCCAGGAATCTCAGGTACAAGTTTTACTAAATATAAGAATAAAACAGCACAAAGCCTCCTGACTGCCAAAGGTAAAATAGAAAAGTGATGTGTTACCTGCCTTTTAGGATGTGATCAAAAGTACAAATAGCTATTCTTCAGAGGCGACAACCTTCTACTTGGCAGATAATTTGAAGAGGTTTTATCACCCACACCCTTATATGGGAGACACTAAGTAACACAAGGAACCAGATCTTCAACAGTGGTTTTGCAGGCAATACGGAATCATTCTTCATAAAACTGTTTATTATATTGACATTTGATAAAATCTGAGAACACAATATTTTTAAAAGGTTGTGAAGTTATCGCTACAAGAACCTAACCTAATAATATCTAAGCGACCAAAACTGGTATAAAACTATAACTCAGAAAAAATCAAAGAGATGGACCATTCAGACCAACACTTCTCAGACTTCTCCACCCAGTATCCTGACGGCTCCCAATGGCAGAGAAAAGTGAGATTCTACTCTGTGGGATTTGGAGGTACAGGATTAATCATGCCCTCCTCCACCTCTGGGTCAAGGCAAAATTTATTTGTCTAATTCATTCCATTTTACTTCACTATTTAATAATACATTCATGCTTATTTTAATATAAAAGTAATTTCCACCAAATCTTTGCTAGGTGATATCAGTATGGCTTTGAATATTCCCTGCTATTATCAAGTACCCCAAATGTTTGGAAGATCATGACTGGCTTATATTGTCTCTTATTTGCTCTTTTTAACAAACTGATGTTAAAGCGGGTGTTACCCATTTTCATGAATAGGAAAGTGAAAACCAGAGAGATTCTGTCATTTTCCCAGCAGCACATGGCATCAGAATACATAATACTTGAATGAAAGCTTGTAATCTCCTGACTACAAGGCCAGTTCTCTTTTCCTGCTTCCATATGTTAATTGTGCCATTTAGGAAATAGTCAAGGTGTGGACTGGATGGTCCAGCTAAGGTTCCTGATGTTACATTACTGAAACACAATACACACTGAGCCTATAAGGCCACAGCACCAGGCTTCCAATGTCCCAAAATATTCCACTCTGGCAATGATGAATGTCTCCTAATGGAGTGCCAGATTGTTCCAGAGAATGAGTCACCCCATGATCAAATTTTTCTCTATAACCAGTTCACGGGTCATCAACTTCATAGGCCTGGAGCAGGAGAGAAGAGTCTTTTCTCCCAGGTCTCCCCATCAGGTGTCTCTAACCCCTACAACAGTGATGGTAAATTGACCCTTCCCCATGAGGCAGGTCACCAATGCTGAAAGCTGCATGATGCAGTGAGGGGGCTGGAAGGCCAAAAGTCTGGAGACCTGCTCCTGACTCTGACACCAGAGGGTTGTGGGAAAAACCACTTAACCCATTGGTGCCGGGTGTGCCAGGAGTGATAATTAGAAACAGTGAGATAATGTCTGGGAAGCCCTTTGAGCTCCTCAGAAGCAAGAGACTACATAAACATAAGGTGTTATTACTTCCAAGCCCACATCAGCCAAGGATATCACACTTAAGCTTCTGCAGTAACCTCCCTGCACATGGAAGGACTAGCCAATCTTTCATCATCTCATCCCGTTGAAATTCTCAAGCCTTGGAGGATGTTGGAGGAGTTGGCCATCTGGTTAAAGACGAGGGATGCTGTTGAAGTGAAGACTTCAAGTCATAGACCCTCCCAGCTGAAAAGGATATTAGCAATTTAGCCCACACTTTTCATTTAGAGAAAGAGAAGCTGAGTCCAGAAAGTACTGTACATAACTCACATTGCTGCTAGACATTAGATAATCAATAGATACTGTGGACAAGGTGATATGAGCATTATTGCAAAGCACGATCAGTACTGTGACAAAGACTGAGCTGAAGTCCTGCAGCTGCATGTCCTTGGGTAAATCATTTTAACTTTGAGGCTCAGGAAAATGGAGACAAGAGCAATGACATCACTCTCTAATATTTTTATTAGGTTTGACAGCTCCCTAATAATTTTAGAATCACTGGCTGATTTAATCCTTAGAAGAAAGCAGAGAAGGAAGCGTACGATGTTCTTTCCTCTGTACGGAGGGGAAACCTGACACTTTGGGAGATGCAGTCCCACTCACTAAGCCCTGACCTAACTGCCCGATGGGTCTTCTGGAAAAGCAGCAGCAAAGTAACTGGATTCTAGGCCCCAATGCCCTGCCCCTCTGTAGGTGAACACCAGTGATCTGTATGTTCTTTCTCGTGTTAGGGTTCTATAGATCTGCAGATTTGTCGAAGCATTGGAGGCCACCTGGTGCTGAGGAGACTTTTCATAAGTATTTGTTATGACCAGAAAACTGTGCAAGGAGTCAGCAATTTCCCCTCTAAACTCAGCTACCAATTGAATATTTCTTAATTTAAACAATTTACTGTGGTTTAGTAAGAACTCCAGGTTATTTTATATTGGAACACTATAAATTACACAAGTAAATTTCAAGTATCTAAAAACAAATATCCACCGGATCCCTCCTGATCCCAGTCCCTACTCCCTGCTAACTCTCAACCCTGCTCTTCCTTGCCCATACCCCATTCCCACCCTTAGCACTTAACAGTATCATGTTAACCCTTTACTCTATGCAACTAATTATATGTGCATATAGAAATATATATTCTTGATTTGTTCTGTAGTCTGTGTCTTACATAAATGGTTAATGTTGTATATATTGTTCTGCAATTTTCTTTAACTTAACACATGGTGCAGATCTAGCCATGTTAGCTGCTCTAGATGTACTGTTCTCCCTGTATTTTATCACATCACTACACCACGGTTAAGCCATGCCCCTGCGGATGGACCTTCAGTGGTCTCTACTTTTTCTCTATTACAAACGATGCAGCAATGAACAGTTTTGTTTGTGTCACCTTACAAACACCCACACACACACGGGCACGATGCTGCTTTCTAAAAGATAACTGCCAGATTTGACCCCAAAGGTATCAAATTGATTTTCCTACCAGCCAACAGTTTATGAAAGGGCCTCTTCCTTACACTGGTGCTAAAACTTGATGTCCCCAATCCTTTCCATTGTTTTTGCCAATTTGATAATAAAAATAATATGCATTGTTGATGTTAATTCGCATTTCAAATATATGTCCCTTTAAATGGGAAATGATAACAAGTGCTAACACTTAAAATGTGTTAAACTTCTTCCAAGAAAACACGACAAATTGAGAGACAAAGGCCTCTGTGGTCAGAGGACCAGGTCTGGCACCTTAGACCCACCTGCTGACTGGCTTCTGGCAAGTTGTCCCACCTCTCTGAGCCTCACTTTCCTTTCTGTGCAATGGGAGAGGCAGTAGTTTGCCTTTGTCCAGGTTATGAGGTAGTTGTCATAAAAGTGTTCCTTATGCTGAAATATGTTTAGTCAGACTCTCTTAGCAATCCGAAAGATTAGGCTTTGAGTTTTTGTTTACTTGTGTGTTGTTTGGTTTTGGTTTTGATTCATTTACTTGTCTCATTTTTTATGTAATAAAAACACGAACAGGGACTTCCAGCCAAGATGGAGGCATAGGTGGATACACTGTGCCTCCTCCCACAACCAAGATTAAGGACAACAAACATATAGAACAAAAACAAAACAAAACAAAACAAAAAAACCCAACCAGAACAGAGACAGGATTGAATTGTACGGAACCCTGACAACAACTCACCTAGATCGGTAAGAGGGGCGGAGTTGGCGGCCGGCAGAGAGGGGTCACGGCGGGAAGAAGCAGTAGCTGGTGGTCCTGGGTGCACATGGGGTGGTGGTTGCCAAGCCTCCAGTGGAGGATGCAAAGAGCAGACCAAGCAAGGCACACAAGGCGGCTGACTGAAGTCACAAATTCACGCACGGATAAACCAGGCAGAAACGGGCAGCAAGACACTGCATAGTGCAGGGCCCCAAGGCCGGGAAATAGAGCCTAAAGGGCACCAATTGAGAACACTTGTGGGGGTTGGAGTGCCAGGAGGGAGTCCCAGCCTCACGGGAGAATTCGTTGGAGAGACCCACAGGGTCCTAGAATGTGCACGAGCCTGCCCACACGGAAATCACTGCCAGAAGGGCCCAATTTGCTTGGGGAAAGCATCAGAAGGGACTGGAATGCAAGAGAGAGCAGAGCAGGTACCATTGTTCCCTCTTGGACCCTGCCCCTGCATCTAGCGTCACAACCCAACAACTGGGTTGCCCTGCCCTAGTGAACAACTAAGGCTCCGCCCCTCATATGTAACAGCTGTGACCAGACCAAAAAAAAAAGAGAAAAGAACCAAAACCAAGGATAACAGATCGGGGCCCCAGAGCTAATTCATCTAATCGATCAAGAGGTAGCCAACCTATCAGATGCACAGTTCAAAGCACTGGTGATTAGGAAGCTCACAAAATTGGTTGATTTTGCTCGCAAATTAGATGAACAAATGGAGGCTACAATAAGCGAAATGAAGAAAAATACACAGGGAACCAATAGTGATGGGAGGAAAACTGGGACTCAAATCAATGGAGTGGACCAGAAGGATTAGAAAGAAACAACCAAATAGAAAACAAGGAAGAAACAAGAATTCAAAAAAATGAGGAGAGGCTTAGGAACCTCCAGGACATCTTAAAACATCCCAACATCTGAATTATAGGGGTACCAGAAGGGGAAGAGGAAGAGCAACAAGTGGAAAACTTATTTGAACAAATAATAAAGGAGAACTTCCCCAATGTGGCAAAGGAAATAGACTTCCAGGAAGTCCAGGAAGCTCAGAGAGTCCCAAAGAAGTTGGACCCAAGGAGAAACACACCAAGGCACATCATCATTATATTACCCAAGATTCAAATGAAGGAGAGAATTCTAGAAGCAGCAAGGGATAAGGGCAGAGTCACCTAGAAAGGAGTTCCCATCAGACTGTCAGCTGATTTCTCAAGAGACCTTACAGGCAAGAAGAGGCTGGAAAGAAGTATTCCAAGTCATGAAAGTCAAGGACCTACATCCAAGATTGCTCTATCCAGCAAAGCTGTCATTTAGAATGGAAGGGAAGATAAAATGCTTCTCAGATAAAATCAAGTTAAAGGAGTTCATCATCACCAAGCCCTTATTCTATGAAATGTTAAAGGGACTTATGTAAGAAAAAGAAGATAAAAGAGAGGACAGTAAAAAGACAGCAAACTCACAGATATTAACAACCATACCTAAAACAAAAGCAACTAAGCAAACAGCTAGAACAGGAGCAGAAACACAGAAATGGAGATCACATGGAGGGTTAGCAACAGGGGAGTGGGAGGAGGAGAGAGGGGGAAAAGGTACAGAGAATAAGTAGCATAGATGATGGGTAGAAAATAGACAGGGAGAGGGCAAGAATAGTGTGGGAAAAGTAGAAGCTAAAAAACTTATGACACATGGACATGAACTAAGGGGGGGAGTGTAGGTGGGAGGGAATGTGCAGGGTGGAGGGGAGTGATAAGGGAGAAATGGGACAACTGTAATAGTGTAATCAATAAAATATAATTTAAAAAAAAAACCATGAACAGAACAAGACCTTGGTTAGGTGATCAACAGGAGGATGTTATATTACCTAAGCCCTGGACCTCAGCTTCACTCAGGGAAATGCTATTGAATCTTCTGAGTTAACTTCAACTGACACAACTGCACTATTTGCTGAAGAGTGAAGCAAGCCCTAATTTGAGATGAAAAATCTGATAAATCTAAGAAACCACTAAACTTAGTGTCAGCCATGAAAACACTGTTGGGGCACAGAGGACATTTTTCACTTTGGGGCAAATGAGCTTATTTCCATTGGGGCTTATTTTTCACAGGGTCTGAGTGGGCCCCATTCCCAGCCCTAGGGTAGAGCATGTGGCCCAGGCCTATGTCAGTCAGCATGTTGCAGACCCCAGCCCCAGTGACTGGCGTACAGCAGGGCACATGGTACAGGAAACCTGATCAGAGTGCCCCTTAAAATTTTTGCAGAGAAAACTGGTCCAAACAGGACCATAGCACAGGATCCTGAAAGGATTCAGCCCTGGATACTTCAGACAGACTTCTTGAGGGAAAAGAGAGCCTTACAATGGAGGTACAACATAAAGGAAGAGGACCTACAAGACAGAGAGACAAAAACCAGATCACAAGAATACTGCCAAACCAGATGTCCTCCTGGAAGTCTGTTACACAAGCTGAAAATTTTCTCCCACACACAGAAACATTGTGGGGGGTGGGGAGGCAGGGTTTGCTAAATTTGCTATTTTCTCCTTTGTGATAACTGGCACTCATGGAACCTCACACTCATGTTCACGCTTTATGTTCCTTTCAGGCGTGGAAGGCAGGGTGGTGTCACGGCAGAAGCCCAGGCCTGGAAAGCAGGAGAGCTAGGTTTATCACTTTGGGAACCTCACTTTCTATAGCTGTAAAATGAGAGAGTTGGACAAATAAGCTTGGGACACCTTCCTGCTCTGACAGTATGAATGTGTTAACCTGAAATTCTTTGCACACCTGTGACCGTTGAAAACTGAGATTGCCAGATACTGACTCTTTGAAGCATTTCATTCATTGTGTTAAAGGAGGGTTTAAGTGGCCACCAATGGAGGTGACCTGAAGAACATAAAACAATTAGGTTCTCTGTATGTCCACCAAAATTGGCTCTAGAAGAGGGTCAGGCTTTGCAAAAACACAGAACATTCTTCCCTCTGAGCTCCTTGGGAAAGCTCTCAGCACCATGGAGGGTGCTTCTCTCCTTATTCATGTCTTGCCAGTGGGAACAGCCAAGAAGGAGAAGAGGTCACATGGCCAGGCCTGCTGTTGGCACAGGATGTTTTATGCAGCCAATGGCTGGGCAAGGAAGAGGATTGCCTGATCTCCTACTGAGGCTTCTGATGAAAAGTGGGCCCAAGAGTTGCCAAAATACATTCTGCAATAAATAGTCTGTGTAGAGGTTCCTATAAAACAGGTTTCAGATGCAACAATCAATCATTGACTGTCTCTTTTATATGAAGCCTTATGCTAAGAATTTCCGTGCGCATTGTTTTTTAAACCTCACAGCAACCCTGTTGCATTCTAATATCACTTCCAGCTGATAGTTGTAGAAACTGAGACTCAAAGAGGTGAAGTTGAGGTAACATGCCCAGGGTCTCGCAGCAAGAGAACCTGATTTCACTGACTGAGGACAAGATAAGGTTGTTCACAGCTGCTTTTTCCTTACTTTCTCCCACCCTCCACTATGCTGTGCACAGGATCACAAACACACAGGTCAGAAGCATGTGTTTTAGTCACTGCTCTTCTCACAGCTGTTTTTGTAAACACTGTGAGATTTTATATCACTTCCTTTAACTGGGACTGAGAGTTCTTCATTAGGGCCTGTGTGATCCGGTTCTGTGGCTTCCACAGTCTTTGTACAAAATAGGAATGTGAGCCCTGGATGGTGTGGCTCAGTGGATTAAGTGCTGACCTGCGAACCAAAGGGTCACTAGTTCCTTTCCCAGTCAGAGCACAAGCCTGGGTTGCGGGCCAGGTCCCCACTAGGACTCTCCCTCTCTTGATGTTTCTTTCCCTTTCTTTCTCCTTCCTTTCCCTTTTCATAAACAAACAAGCAAACAAACAAAATTTTAAAAATAGGAATGTGAGAAGCAGTCCTTCTCACTGGCCAACTGCTGACCCCAGAGGAGAAATGGATTCAGCCAAAGATCACAAACGGTATGCATGTAGGGACAAGGCAGGTAGTGGAAACCCAAGAAACTCCAAGCCAGATATAAGACAATAAGGAACAAAATGCACAGGACCTGCCTAAGGCCTTCAGGTCCAAAAGTTTCAGAAAGAATGCACAGCCAAAAAAATCCCACGCGAATGGAGCCCCAGAGCCAACAGTTGGCAGCTCCTAATATGACTCTGCCCCGACCATTCATCATGGCATGGAATTTATGAGCATTCTGCCCACACTGTAACTCAAGTCTTCCAGGATGGAGACCATGGTTGAGCGGTCATATACATCCTTCTCATTTTACGCAGCGCATGGTAGACAGTGAAGAGTCAGTAAATGTTTGGTAAATAAACTTTCTTTAAAAATCAAATTAATGTTTACCCAACCATAATAAATCTTACTAAGTCAACACTCTGTACAGGAAGCTATTGACTCAGTTTGCAGTGCTCTAGGAGCCAGAATGTGGGTTACAGTGTTTGTGGGGGCCACCACCTGCACCAGGTATCCATATGCACCATAATACCTAGAAAAGCCCTTCAGGAAAATAAAATGATTCACTGAGTGACCCCCCCCATACTTTTGAATGAAATATTTATGCATATCATGATTCTGTAACTATCCTATCAATCATCCATTGGACAACAGACCATAATTGTGAGTAAAACATAGTGCCTTTCCTCATGGATCTTACATTCTTGTAATTATCTAATCTCATAAATAGGTGTAAAATCATAATGGGACAAGTGCTCAGAAGTCTACAGTGCTTTCAGAAGCCTGGCTTGGGAGGATCACGACCTTGCTGATACATGACCTTGCTAAAGAGGGAAGAAGCAGCATATGCTGAGGCCCCACGGAAGAAGTGAAGCAAAGAAAAGGACACGTACGGTTGGAGTGGCTGAGTAGGGGAAGGATCATATGGTCATTATAGGCTTATAGACCATGGTAAGAATTTTTATCTCTGTCCTACAAGCAATGGGAGTTATTTGCTCTGCTAGTTTAACAATGTACATATTGGGTGATGCCACGACACTCCATTCCCTAACCTGCACCCTCTGTACAGGCTGTTTATTATCCATTTCTCTCCATGGGTCTGTGACGAGCCATAAGAGTTTCAAACTTTTCTGAATAGAAAGAGTTACTTCATTCTTCAAGTCTGAGTGGCAAATGAGATTTGTTTTTCCAGTATCCTGTGACATCGCCACATAACACCATTAGACACCCTTCTAACAGCAGGAGCTCAGAGCCCTAGTGTGAGTTTCTTTGTGTCAATGTCACGTTTGCCAGCAGTCTCTTATCTTTTATGCAGACCACATTTTTACAAATATTCATAGCAGCTTTATTTGTAATAACTGAAAACAACGCAAAGGTCAGTCCATTAGTCCATAAACGATATGTAGCACATCCATACTATATAAAAGACTACCCATTAATGAAAAGGAATGAGCACACAGCAATACAGATGAAACTCAGTTTTGCTGAGTGAAAGATGCCAGGCAATAAAAAGTACATACTGTAAGATTCCACTTATATAAATTTCCAGAAAATGCAAATTAATCTCTAATGAAAGGCAGAAGATCAGTGGTAACCTGGGGATGGGGGGTGGGGAGGAGCAAGTGGGAGAGATTACAAAAGGGGCACCAGGAAATTTTGCGGGAAGTGGGGAGTTTGAGGTTCATTGTGCAAACTACATTTTAACCTGAAAAATGTAACAGACCTACCACTTAATACTAGTTAAATTTCTGAAATGTAATGACATCATTTACATTAACACCCAAAAAACTGAAATATTTAGGTCTAAATTTCACAAAGTGTATTTGAGCTCTATATTAGGAAAACCACAGAATTCTGATGAGAGAAATGAAAGAAGGTCTAAATAAACAGATATTTCATGTACATGAACTGAAAAACTCAGTACTATTAAGATATCAGTTCTTCCCCACTTGATCTATCAAGTCAGTGCAATCTCAAGTAAGGGATTATTCATCTCAGCAAGTTACTTCATGGATATCAACAAAGTGATTCTAAAGTTTGTATGGGAAGACGAAAGACCCACAACAACCAACACAATATTAAAGCAGAACCAAGTTGGAAGACTGACACTACCCAGCTGTAAGATGTACTATGAACTTATGTTAATCAAGATTACGGTAATCATTGGCAAAAGAAAAGACCAAGGGAATAGAAGAGAAAGTCCAGAAAAAGATTCACACAAACAGAGTCAACTGATCTTTGACAAAGGAGCAAAGACAATTCAATGGAGGAAGGATAGTCTTCAACAAAAGGTGCTGATGCAACTGAACAGTCACATGCAAAAAAGTGAATCTAGATACAGAATTTATATCTTTCACAAAATTTAACTCAGAATGGACTATAGGTCTAAATATAACCAAAAACTACTAGACGATAACACAGGCGAAAATCTTTGTGACCTTGGGTTTGGCGATGACTGAAAACAGCAAAAAGCACAATGCATGAAAGAAAAAAATTGGTAAGTGAGAGTTCATTAAAATTAAAAACTTTTACTTTGTGAAGAACACTGTTAAGAAAATAAAAAGATAAGCCACACACTGGGAGAAAATATGTGCAAATTATATATCTGATGAAGGACTCTTATCCGAAATATATAAAGAACTCTTAAAACTCAACAATTAGAACAACAGAAAAATAAATTTTAAAATGGGCAAAAGATCTGAACAAACACCTCATCAGAAAAGCTATCTATATGGCAAATAAGCACATGAAAAGGTGCTCAACAACATATGTCAATAGAGAATTTCAAATTTAAAAAAATACACCTATTAGAATGGCCAAAATCCAGAACACTGAGAACACCAAATGCTGAGGAAGATGTAGAGCCAGAGGAACCACAAAATTCCCTGTGGAAGGAATGCAAAATGGTACAGCCACTGTGGGGGAGAGACAATTTCTGGCAAAAACAGACATGGTTTTACCACACAATCAAGCAATCACATCTCATGATATTTCCTCAGACGAGGGGAACACATGCCCACACAAACATCTGTATGTGGATGTTTATTGCAACCTTTTCATAACTGCTAAAACTTGGAAGCAACCGAAATGTCTCCTTCCATAGGAGAATGGATAAACAAACCATGGTATATCCATACAATGAAATATTTTTCAGTAATAAAGAGTCATGAGCTACAAGCCATTACAAACACAGAGGAACCTTAAATGCGTATTGCTAAATGAAAGAAGTCACTTAGCAACTACATGATTCCAACTCTACGACATTACATGATTCCAACTCTATGACATTTGGGAAAAGGCAAAACTATAGAGATAACAAAAAGGTCAGTGGTTTATGGCAAGGAAAACAGGGATCAAATGGTGAGTGCAGGGGATTTTAGGACAGTGAAACTATGCTATATGATACGATAATGACGGATAGATGTCATTATACATTTGTCAAAACACATAAAATGTACAACACAAAGAGTAAACCCTAATGTAAACTATAGATTGTAGTTAATAACAATGTATCAGTATTGGCTCATTAACTATAACAAATATACCACATTAGTGCAAGAAGTTAATAATAGGGAAACTTGGCAGGGAGAGGCAAAGGGGTGTGTGGGAATTTGCTGTACTTTCCCTTCAACTTCCCTGTAAATCTAAAACTGCTCAGAAAATAATGTATACAAATAAAAATTTCTAATGACTGATAAACTATATGACAAAGACACCATGGTTTTAGTAGCATAGTTTTTAAAAACGATATTGTATTAATCACAACAGTGCCCACATACACTTAAGAAATGCAAGTACATATGAGTAAAACATGCCTGTACTTTCCACTCTCTGTCAATCTTGAGCACACATATGGATTCCGAGATTCTCTTGTAGTAACCCCCTAGGCTTAGAAGAATCCAGATTTGGGGAACCATTGCTGAGGGTTTCATAGACATTTCTTGATGAATGAATGATATATGTTACCTTAGAAGATGAGAAATCTCACTGCAGGTCAGTGTTGTTGATGTTAAATCTCAACTCTGGGAGACTAGAACACTTTTCTCATCACATAGAAGAGAAGATTAAATAATAGATTATGTGTAAAAACATCTAGCACAGTGCCTAGCACATTGCAGTTGCTCAGTAAATAGTAACCAAATCGGAATCCAGTGTTATAAAGGAGATCACTCATCAAGTGCTGGATTGGATTGGCTGATACTTGATATCTTTTCCACTTGGATATGTGACTCAGGCCCCACCTTATCATTCATGTTATGGGACCTCATTTCTGTTCCAGCCCCAAAGTTTTGTCACTATAAGACTGGGAATGGAAACAGCTACAAACAACAGTAGGAGAGATCTTGCGATGACACCCTGTCTGAACCACTCTCCAATTTGCGCTCATTCCTCATTTTAGCATGTGCACCTAAAATATAAGATCCAGTGTATGAGAGGTTCAGTATTGCTCAGGGTTAAAAAAGAAGCTAAAAGTTGTCCTGTCCCTTCATAGTGATATAATAGCAGAAAAATTATTAGAAGACTCACAATGTTCTGGAGGAATAAATATGCAATTTACAATGGACAACAAAGCTTTCACTGCCTTTATTTAATCACAGTATTTATTCATTCAGCTCCAAATGTGTGCAAGGCACTGAGGATATTGGATATTGGATATTGAGCTATCTAGCTGTAGTCTGTGATAAAAATGCCCTTTCCATGTTGTCCCTTATAATATTGAGCACAAAGGTACCCAACCATTCCCACCCTGTTCTACTGCTGGTCCTGGAGCTCTGCTCCCTTCATTTGTGGGGCAAATCACCAACCCTAACTCTGGAACTGTAAAAGTCCAGGATACAGTGTCATGAGAAAAATCAAAGAAACCGGAAAGTTTTAACTGGTGAAGAAAGAACCCAGGAGCTACATGATCCTTGATTTCACATATCTGAAGGACCATTATAGGGGAGGAAGTTTTTGTGTGTTTTTGTTTTGTTTTGTTTTGTTTTTTGGTGTGAAGCCAGGAACCAGAATTGTAAACCAGTTCTAAAAATGATAGGCAGACTAATATCATCTCAACTAGAGAAAGGACTTTCTAGCAGTAAGAAGCTTCCAAGTATGAAACAGAACCCATAGATAGGTAGCAAGCTCCCCAATACTGGAGTTGTTCAGAGGCCAGATGATCAAGAGACAGAGTATTTGTAGAGGAGATTCTTTCAGCAAACGGAGCAGTGGGGGCTGATATCAATGACTTCACTTCTTATTCCAAATCTGTTTCTATGAGTGTTGGCTGTACCCATTGATTTCTCTATTACAGATCATATAATTCTCTATCTCACTTCTGTGTACTTACACACCCTTTAGAGTTCTCGAAATGCTTTGAATTACATGACCTCGACTCCTTGGGACAAATTTTTAAGAATATTAATAAAAATTATTATTATCATTTTATAGTTGAGGAATTTAAAGAAAGGAAAGGCTGAAAGAAGATAAAATCCAATGATAAAATCAATGGAAGGTCTCAGACTTTAGTGGGTTCTCCCCACTACAAAATCACAAGCCAAGAACATTCATCTCATTTTCAGAATGAAGAGGTGAAGAGTATCAGATGCCAAGCAAGGGAGATTTGTTTTCCTAGGGGCTAAGAAGCTGTCACTGTTATCCAAGACGGGGCATGACATTTTCTCCATGGATCAAAAAGCAGAAAACACTGAGTAGTAACTTACTAAATTAACAAACTTACTGGTACTGAGTCAACTTCTCACTCATAGCATACTGCCTGCTCTGACCAGGGGTAAAGGAGCAAGACCTTTGCCATAAGAGTGGTAAAAAAAGACAAGGGAAGGTGGTGGTCTAGGGATGATGTTGAACAGAGAAAGTCCCAGAGGGTGACCAGGAAATCAGGAACCACTCATTACTTCCTGTAAGAATGTTTTGCATCTGGAAGTGCAGTACAGCAACGCCCCCACCCAAAGAGGGTACCGATTGAACAAAGAAAGAACTCCCAAAGGCTGATGAAGGGATTAATTCCTGTATAATAATTATGTTGTGGTCTTCTCCAAGGTCTTTCATCTGCAGATCTCAGAAAGTTTTGCAAATAACAATTAAATGTTGCAACATCCCTTTGAAGCAAGTATGATTACGTCCATTTCCCCAGTGAGAAAACTTAGAGTCTAAGGGACTTGCCTAGGGCTCCCCACCAAGATTCTAGAAGGCCAAGCATTTCAAACTTCAGCTGTGCAGAGCTCTAGACCTCACAGGGAGAGTGTGACTAGGACAATCTGACAGTGCTATTCCCAGGCTCTGAGAAGGAAAGCGTCCTAAATACGCATGCCCCACACTGGTCCACATGCTCTGTAAGAACCTTGGAGGGCTTAAGGGACTGCATCCAAGAACCAGAGGACTTGGAAACAGACTGCAGGAGTCATTCCTCAGCTTTCCGATGGGATGTCATTTCTCCTCTTCAAAGCTGTGGTGGACCATTGTTGTTACTTGCTTTGTGGTCTACCTCTGGTTATAATTCCTTATGTTGGCATCTAGTTTTCTCTTAAGACTTCAGACGAGGATGGCTTACATTATCCCTTATGCTGGATATGTTGTACAAGGTCACATGTAAATACCTTTTAATTTTATTTGAAGTAGGGTTGGTGGGAAAAAGTTGAAGTAACAGACAACTTCTACAAGATTTTGCAAGAACAAAATTGGTAACATTTGTCCTCTCAGAGATAACAAGTCCTGCCTACAATCTACATTTTCATATGGATAAAGGCATTTCTGGGTTTTGTGACTACCAAAATCTCTACTTTTACCCTAGGAACTAATGTTCAGTTGTAACAGTCACTCTGGCTAAAACTCAGTGAAGAAGCTTCATGGAAAGCCATATGTGTGCCGAGTATATTTGGTAATAACCAACCTTTACTGAATATCAAGTCTTTACAAATTTCACAAAACATTTTAATAAGCACTTTCAAAGTTGTGCCTATTGAGATAGCATGAGGTAGACAATAGAGATTTTTCTGGTGAATTTTATTATTTTATTAATAAATTCCATTGTGGTTAAATGACCTGCTCTAGTTCATATGATGATTAAATAACAGAGCTATGACAGAAACCCAGAAACCTGGAGAGAAAGAAGAATGGCCACTCTTCATATTCCACAATTTCCTTTCCCTTTCCAGCCTTCCCAAACTGGAATTGTCTTGGTACTTTCTTCTTTGCTTTCAACTTATGCCCCAGCAAGGCCCAGGCCAAACCACTTTGGGTCCTTTTGAGCCCCACTCAGCACCCTACGGGCAGTGTCTATCCAACTGGAATCCAGAGCTCACCTGAATGTGATTTGACTTTCAAGAAAGAGTTGAGTAGCAGGTACAATTTTGCTAATTTAGAAACCCACTTCTAAAATGACACAAAAGAAGACAGTCTCTCTAAGAGCTGTCAATTGAAAATAATCCATTTGCACATTTTGGTGCAGTAGTCGAAGCCCACGATGGAGAGATGGGAGACTTTATACTTGCAGTGCCACCAAGCAATTGTGGGGTTTTGTTTTCATTCCACAGATATTTTATTGGCACCTACTGTATACTGAATATTGTGCTAGGTGCTAGGAACCCAGAAATGAAAAAGATTTGTTCTTTGCTCTCCAGCAGCTAACAGTGTATTAGACAAGACAGACAAACAAGCAGAAAACAAACTGCAATGTAATACGTGCTTTACGAAGATGTTACACTGTAGTCTTTGCAGAGGAGAAAACTACACCAAGTGCTGGACTCTTCTGAGACCGGGGCACTGTGGGACAGCACAGTGTGCACACACATGAAGCCAGTGCTGCCTACCGAGATCCTCTGGGTTGCATAGAAGCACAAACACAAGTGGGGACAACAAATGGATGCACACATGGAGACTCTCAGAAACACCAGGCAGGAGAAGCCATAACAGAGGAGAAGAGTAGAGCAAAGAGGTCAGTGGTCACTGCAGGAGGAAGGACTAGGGGCAAGGACAAGCTGAAGCATAAGAATCCAGGAACCTGGAACCTGGAGGCTCAGCAGTAATGAGCCTCCACAGACAAGGGCATGACCAGAAGTCAAGATGGCTGTTTCTAGAATGGCAACAAACTTTTCCTACCAGTCTGAGGGCCAGCCTCATGGCCACAAAGAGGCTTGACTCAATTTCTGCATTCCATTCAATTCCCATAACCTTAGGTAAAAAGCATTTCTCTAACTCTTGCAAACTGGACAAAACTAATCCAAAAATACAAAAGTGTTTTACATACTTATAAAACATCATGCTTTATGCAAGGGAGACTTGCAGCTGAAAGACTCCACTAGCAGCCAAAACAAAGACCAAATTAGTACTGCAGGTGGGTGAGGATGTAAGCATAGGCTACTTTTCATAATGCTGTCTGCACCTTTCAGAGACTCCCCCAAAAGGACAATCACTGGGCCTGCAAACCCCTGCCTACACCTCAGATGCTGTCGCTGCTAAAACAAGAAGCATGGACTACCTGATAACTGCATGACAGTAACTCAAGGGTTAGCCAACCCCCTTTTGTTATTCTACAAAGAGCTTCCTATGCTAAGCCTTCGGGCCAATCAACACATTAATGTGCCATCAATAATTACTAATTAAACACCAGCAGCTTTTCCCCCTTTAATAATCCTAATATTCTAGCTGTCTATGAAGATAATTAACCTTGTTAAAGAAAAGTGCCCTAGGAAGCTTTCCTCAACACAATAGACAATTACCTTTGTTAATCACCTTTTTCTTTTATTCTAGTATCAGTGTTCAGGTTAGTCCTCCTGACAGGACAGTGATGGCTGCTCCCTAAGATGTTCTCCCCATCCTAACTCTCTTACAATAGTCGTTAGCATCCCCTCAACATGCTTCCAGAAAGTTGCTTTATTCTTGGTTGCTTACTGGCAGCCAGTTCCAGAGACGTTGCAGGTAGGAAACTGTTCACAAGCCCGTAAGTCAGATCAGATGTGGCTCTCCAGTATCCTGATGAGCAAAGAAGAAGAATGACCTGGCCAAGGACTTGGAGCAAGGTGAACTTCCTCTCTTTAGCATCTGACCTACTCAACTACACTCCAAACACAATATGACTGTTCAGTAATTCCCTTCATGACACATTTGCTCAGTGCCCATGCCTGCCGGTCCTTTGCTAAACCCCAGGCAGTCAGACATGAAGAAAAAAGAGAACTCCAGCAGGTTTACCACTCGGGGCCGACTGAGCTTACCATGCTGCTGAAAGTGATTATTTTCGTGAATTCACCTGGGAAGTATCTAGTAGACCCTTGTGTCAGGCCCTTTAAGGACTGCTGAAATCCCACCTCTTCCACGAGCACCCTTCCAACCGCCACCAGGGGAACGAAGCTGTCCTTCAACAAAGAGGCTCTGCTGCTACAAGAGCCTATCGGCACTCTGCCTGTCACCAGAATTACTTGTGTGCTGTAAGAACACTTCTTACCTGACTCTGTGTCCCCTGAAACAGTATCGGCTGGTACATTATGGTGGCACTGGTGGTAGACACTTAATCAGTGCTCACTGAATAAGTATATTCAAGATGTATGAGGCACCTAATAGCGAGAGGTGGGATTGCTATTACACATGATCATTCTGTAGCCAAATGATGAGAATGACTGAAAACACAGCCAAGGTAATTTTTTCTAAGAACTCTCAGTGTCTGTGCATCTCCCAGGACAAGCTAGATGGGCCCCCCTTGTTCTCCTGGTCCCTTCTAAGCAAATTAATGCTCTTCCTTTCGTGTTTGGATAATCTCACCAAGAACTGTCACATCTATCCTGTTCTCTAAGCTCATCAGTAAGCCAGCAAGACATGCACAGAAAAGATGCTTATCCAAATTTCCTGAAGGTCACACAGAGGAATTAACTGCTCCAGATCCAAGAGTTCATAAGGGCTAGAGCCTGGACACAAAGGCTCCATTCTTGGTTTGGAGTTCTTGCATTTGAACCACACACTGTTACAATCGTAATAATTATAGAAAGCCAAAAGTTAACAGAGCTGCAGTTAAAGACAGGCTTGTTTTTAACCTTCACTATTTTTTGTGGGGTAACTGCCCCAATGCAGTTGATTTGTATAAATCTAAACTGGGCCGTATATTTGTTAATAGTCTGTAACAAACAGACACAGTGGCAGCACCATGCAAAGAACACAGGTGAGGAAGGATTTAAGGAGGTTCATTTGCATCCAGTTATCAAAATAAAATGAAATGTACCCCATGGGAGAAATCAGAACTTTTGAACAGATATTTCACAGGCCAGTGATTCTTAATAATTCTAGAGACCCCGATGCCTGTCTGTACCTGTGACTGTCCTTCACACATATATATTTAGTTGGAAAGGATGCTGATGGACAAATAAAGGCAAATTGTAACTGACATGCTGTATCAGTTGAGGTTTATGCTCCAACAGCTTGAGGACATTTTGTGGCCAAGTTTCTTTTGTTGATCATGTCAAGGCTCCAATCTATTTCAGTTTAGAGGAACTTTGTTGCTCAGTTTTATAATATGCAAAAATAATTAGAACTGGACATGCAAACAGATAAGCTATTAAATTTTATATGAAATTAGTAAATATTATTTATATCTGTTAATAATAATCTGAAACCAGGTAGATACTGGAGCAATCTTTTGGTCAGCATTTAATTTTTTCTTTCCCACAAGAATGTGTTGAAAGTGAGGTGCATACATCACTACATGTGTTTTATGGTCCCATATTGTTCTCATTTCCTGTCTAATTTAGAGGACTATTATCCCCATTGGGAACTGATAAGGCAGTGGTAGGCTAGAATAAACGCCCTCACCATATGTCTGGTGGGAGGGGAAGACCTTTTCCCTTCTTTCCATTTTGGTGGTTTTTTCAGTGTAGGGAGCTACAAAGGTGGAATACCCCTGGCTTCTCTGCACCCCTCCCTGAGTAGAGAGAACCAAAGTGATTTCTCCGGTGGGCCATTTTGGAAGTGAAGCTGTGCCCGGGGGCACTTGCCCAATTTCTCTCCTTTTCAGCCTGCCCTCAAAAAATATATGTTCTCGGTTACATAGTCCCAGTGTAAATGTAGCAATCGAGGCCTTGGACACATGAGAGGCCTCTAATGGTCCAGCACCACTGGTGGCAGGATGAGTAAGTCAACATAATCCTGGGTTTGGTCTTTGGAAGTTGGAAGTCCACTTGCCTAGAGACATAAGCCACACTCTCCAGAGAGGTTAAGTGACACAACCATGGAACACAGCAGGTGGGGGCGGCTGGTTTCCTCATCAAACCTGAGCTCCTCAAGATGCTGGCATCACTCTGGATCCTCCAGCACCTATCACCAGGCCTGTCACATAGCAGGCACTCACTCTACATTTAGGGAATTAAAGAAAAAGTCAGGATAAGAACTTAGATGTCTTGAGTTTCAATCTCTTATACCATGCTGTTGCTGTGGTCACTGAGATGCAGACTCCAGCCTGTCAAACACCATGTGCATGCCACCTGTGGCACATCCCCACAGGCAAGGCTTCTGGCCCATCTCACCCTCTAGCAGAATCCAAAAGGGCTAAATGGGATTGTCTTTCCCACAGAACTTCTCCGAGACAAGGGATCTTGCATTTATCATACCTTCCCTTTTTCCTCTTTCATCACTTTCCACTGAGGTAACAACCCTCAAGCCATTTCTCTTTTACTTCTGCAAACACAGCCTCTCCAGCCCATTCCTGCTCTCTCTTCTCCAGCTCTCTCCCATTTACTACAGAAAGATCTCTCTTCTTCCTTCTATCTCCTTCATCAGCTCTGGCATGAGGACCAAATCACTCTCTCAGACTGACAGCCCTAAGTGTAGTGCTAATGATACCCCCAGTGAAAGACATTACAAAGAACCTGTTTCATCAGCCCCTTGAAGTCCCTGAAAATGTCTGTAAGTTACCCTGAGAAATTCCTCAAAAGTCCCCATCAATACCTTCACCTTCTGTTTTCTTCAAGAACTCATGTGCCACCTAAAAACTTAAACAAAAATACCACCTTATATTTTAAATTACTTGAGTGTGTTTTACTATTTTTAACATAAATACACTATGCTTCAATTATACTACAGGGCCCAGGGACTTTAGAGATACGGGCTGGGACTGCACTGGCTATTTCAAGCATAAGCCAATACGCATGCCCTGAGCCCCAAAGACCAACTCATAGGTAAGTGGTTCACACTTTGTGCTCCTCAGGGAATTCCTCCAGGAGCTCAGGGATGGAGTTGAACATGGAAATAATTGTGCAGGCTAATCATTTTAAACAATATTGAACCACTTTTGAAAGAAAAAATGGTGATTCATTAAATTCAAACAAACAAATTTTTACCAGGGCATAAAGGAGTATACGTCCCAGAGGACGGTTGTGTTGGTACTTGAAACACTGTGTTTCCCTCTCATCTGGAGTTTCGCAGTCTTCCTGTTTGACTTGGGGCCCAGGGCCCATCTGCCAGGCCCTCTGCATGTCTGTTCTCCCATCTCCCTTGGCTGAGGAGCAACACAGTAAACCTGCTTCATAGAGGTTGTGTGTGATGAGTTCCTTTGTTGTCACGCCTGTCATGTAACATGCAACAGGGTTCAGGACCCATTATGGGTGACAGAACAGTGCTTATTAGGAAAACTTACAAAGTCAAGGTCATCAGTAGAAGGCATATGGAACAATCCCTTACTTTTAAATGCATGCTAGATCTGACATAGTTGCCTGTTTCCTTTTAAAGGTTACACTTGAGAGCATACAGGCAGGTGGGGACCAGCAAAGGGGGGCACTGAGGACTGTGTGGTTGCCAGGCTGTCTGGCTTTTGTATGCCACTGAGTTTTGACGTTTGCCCATGAAAACTAACTATCTAACATGCCTGCAAATCCTAGGGATCATAGGAAGTTGGGTGCAGCAGGAGACCCTCCTACAGGAGAGAAGAAACTTACTGCAAGGTCCCATTGGAAGCTGAATTTGGGTGCAGCTCCTCCTGCTGGGAGAAGTGGGAGCCTCTGGTCCCAAAGAATTAATTGTCCAAGCAATTAATCCTAGAAAGGATTCCCAGGGACATTTTTAGGCAATCCTGTTTGTCACACCAGAGTGGGATACTGAATGTAGTCAAAAATCTATCTCCAGATAAATCTAATTGTGTGCCAGGTCCTGTGACTGCTCTGTTTTCAAAGTCACCTTTGAAAGTCTTCACGTCTATACCTTCCCTTCCATCTTCCTGGCCGTTCCCCACTGGCCTCCATCATATGTTCACGGTCTCTTGTTTGGCCTATTGCACTCGCTCCTAACTCTTCTTCCTGCCTCCAATCTCTCTTAACACAACCTATCTTGCATACCATAGCAAGCTTAACACCCCTAAACTGCAACCCCAACCTTGTTGCTTATATCAGGCAGGCTAGGTTCGGCTATTCTGCAGCAACGCCAAACCCAACATTCCTGTGACTGAACAGGGAAGACTTATCCTCACTCTCATTACTTGTCCATCCTGGGCAACTGAGGATTCAGCCCGACATCATTATTTTCTCCACTCTGAGACCCAGGCTGATGAACTGTCCGTAATGAGAAACATTGCTAAAGCTGTAGAAGAAAGGAGATCCTAGATGGTCTCACTGATAGTTAAAAGCTTGCCTGGAGGTGGCAAAAGCTCACAGCTCATTAGGCAGAACTGACCCTATGCCCCCACCCACAGGTGGCCAAGACGGAGAATCCCATTTTGTATCCAGAAGGAGTGGACCCAGAAATAGTGAACAGCATTAATGACTATTATTTTACTATTTTGCTTACAAAGGAAGCAAGAAAGCAAACACTCTGAAACCTTCCCACATTTTTCAGAATAAAGTAAAAATGTCTTAGGGCACCCAAACTTTTGGTGTCTCTGGGCCACACTGGAAAAAAAAATTGTCTGATGCCACACACTAAATACAAAAACACTTACAAAAACTGATGAGCAAAGAAAATGTTTTAAGTAAATTTACGATTTTGTGTTGGGTAGCATTCATAGCCATTCTGGGCTTGCAGGCCGCAGGTTGGACACCCCTGTAACATCGAACCTCAAGTTACTAAACCAGCAATATCTTCCACTTTCTACATCCCATTTCAAAAAGAACAAACTAGTCCCACTTAACTATACAAATGATCCCCACGCATCGCTGCCCCACACTACACCTTTGGCCCTGCTATTTTTCTCATCAAGAGGCGCCATTTCCCCAGGCCAAATTCACACGCCATCTCTTCCTCTAAGCCTCCTACAACTCTTCAAGCCAGAAACACTGCTTCTCTACATGATATCTTTATAAGGGTCCAATCGTGCTTCTTTATGGTACTTAACAAAATTTCTCTTCTTTTATAATGAAAAATTTTTATAATTTAGTCATAAGGCTAAATAAAAGAGATTTCAGAGATCATTTAGTTCTTAAATCTTACACACACCATTGCCAAATCTTCCATCATCTGTTTAAAAATCTACAATTTCGGGGAACTTGCTAACCTCCCGGGTAACTTATTCCATCCACCTCCAAACTTGAAAATCTCTGACTATTTAAAAAATGACAACAAGAACACATTTTAAAGCACTTCATCATATGAAGTTAGTACCTACACGCCTCATTTCCAAACAAGGAAACCAAGGCACGATAAGAGAATAGGAAACTTTTTCATAAGGAGCAAGGGAAGTTCCCGTTTAATGCATCTCACTGTGCTGCTCAGAGGCTTCCCAGCTTCTGGACTGTGATGTGAATAATCTCCTAAGAGACTGGGAAGGATGGAAAGACACCAAGGCAACCACCCTGCTTTGTTTACCAGAGGACTCAGGGGTGCTTTCTGCACAGCTGTGCTGAGTGGAAGTGTTTAGACAGAAGGCTGCGTGGTCCTGGACTGATGGGGCCGCACCATGGCTCACAGTCAGACTGTCAACCTGGGCTGCTGGGACCATACAACATGACCCGGGTGGCCAGAGCAGGGCAGCAGAGGAAGCCTGCGAAAGACACTCCGAGGGACTATGAGGACAAAAGCCTTCCTAGCAAGTGGAATGACCTGACTTCTGACAGCAAAAAATACCTTCTCTGTTCAGAAAGCCTTCTTAGAATTCTTCAGTTATCCTATGGAAAACATACCTTTTGAAAAACATAGTTCTTGAAAAGATCACAGATGTCAGACTCACTGCCACTTACTCACTGTGTGACCCTAAATAACTCACTTTACTTTCATGAGTCCCACCTTTAATACAGGCAAATAATACTTTCTCAGATTGTAGTAAGAACCAAATGACAATCAAAGGTGCCTTCCATGGCCTGGCTCAATAATCATAGTTCCTTCTAGCCTTGCTTTAGACTAGAGCAACTGGGCCCCTGACTAGCAGGACCTCGCATTATTGAGGACCTAGGCTTGCCCTTCTCCAGGTATTCTCTTCTCCACTGGGTGAGGAGTCCACCAGACACATTCAGCTTCTAGATTACCTGCCCTAAACCAAGAACTCCAGCATTCCCTGCTCACATGGCTCCAAACCCACTACTAGGACCTTGCTTTCCCAGGTCTGTCCCGTGCAGGACAAAATGTGATTCTAGTGTGTGTGTGTGTCCCTAGGCCAAGGGCCAGCTGTGTGCAGTGTACAGGGATCCGGCTGGGTGGGGATTGGGCTGTGAATGGATCTTTGTCATGAGGCTGGAGCCCATGTGGCTGTGTGTCATGCACTTAAAAAGACATTAGCAAGCAGGAATGGGAAAAGAAAAAGGCAAGCTACAAGCTGGCATCATTTGTATACTCACTTTGGACTTGACAAGTGTTAGGGGCAGATATTGTTCCCTTGCTCCTCCTTACTTCTATTTCTAATCTAATCTAATCTTATCCAATGTACAGTTCTAAAGCTACAGTAGTTCTTTTGTATGGCTGAATAATACTCCACTGTAGGGGTGTACTACAATTTGTGTATTTATTTATCTTTTGATGGACATTTCATGTTTCTACCTTTTGACTACTGTGAATAATGCAGCTATAAACATTCACGTACAATTATCTGTTTGAGTCCCTGTATTCAACTCTCGTGGGTATATACATATGAGTGGAATTACTGGATTATATGAATTCCATGTTTAACCTACTGAGGAACTGTCAAACTCTTTTTTACAGTGCCTGCAACATTTTACATTTCCACCAGCTACATACAAGGATCTGTTTGTCCACATCCTTGCCAACACTTGTTATTTTCCATTTTTTTAAATTATAGCCATTCTGGTGGATGGGAAGTAGAATCACCTTGTAGTCTGGATTTGCATTTCCCTATTGACTAATAATATTGAACAACTTCTCTTGTGCTTATCGGTTATTTGTGTATCTTCTTTGAAGTGGGGTCAGGGATAACTTCTAATGAGGTAGCTAATATTCCAGAGATAACGAAAGAGAAACAAACTGAGAACAGCTCAAAATTACTAACTCCAAGGGTACTTCTGGGGTCCTCCTATCTTACTCCTGGTTGCCTCCTTGAAGGCAGTATGTCAAGCCCCACTCCAGCAGAATCACTCAGGAACTTCATGCCTTCAGATTAGGGCCCAGAAAGCACCACCCACTGAACACTCCTCCCCAGCCCAGTCCTTCCCCCCCCACACATAAACACACCCTGTTCTCACCTTCAGCCCCAGGACTGCATAGCAGCATCTCAGACTGGATTCTGCTTGTGGAGCAGCCCTGACTCTTAGTATATGTTCTGGACCAGGGTCCCAACAAAACTGTGCCATAGGATGCACACTTCACACTCCTCCAAAGGCCGAATACCCAGCGTCAAGGAAGCAGGGAGCAGCCACATCCCATCCAGGTGAGCTGCTCCAGGCTCAGCTCTGCTCTTTTGAACCTATCCATGCAAATCACTTCCAGTACAATGAAAGGAGCCACAGTGAGAAAATAGCCAACACCCCTCCTCTGTCCATTTACCATATGGGGAAACTGAGGCTCAGACATTGAAGCACTTACCCAAGGTCTCAGCCCAGTACAGGTCTAGAACTTGGGTCCTCAACTTCCGAGACTTTCTTCCTCAAGCACGATATGATAGAACAAATGTTTACACACTCTTCTGCCACACCTCCAAGCCAGGTCATGATCTGAGTCAAGGTCAGTTAATTCTGTGCCTTGATTTTCTTACTTCAAAATGAGACTGCAGAATCATAACAACTGTTCTTCTTTTCACCCAAGGAGAACTGATGTAGAATAAAGTGTGTGTGTGTGTGTGTGTGTGTGCATGCACACATGCTTTGTGCTCACTGGAAGGCCATAGCTATATAAATATATGTGTATATTTGTACTTACACTTTTTTTCTTCATGACCTAGTTGAGGTGGAGAACCGTTTTGGGACTAGGTGAAAATGGCACACACTAATTCTAACTGCTTCTTCCTGCATGGTCCGGACTAATGTTCCCAGGTAAAATGAGTCCCTTTAACTCTAAAAAAGGAATGGATTCTGTTCTGTCAGGAGCATTCAGATCACAGTAGGTATGAGCCCACAGCTGCAGGTCTACACTTGGGACAGGGGTTATGTCAGAGAAAATGAGAGCTAGGGGCAAAGCAACCCGTTGTCCTTCTGAGCACCCCAGACAGGCACCCAGAGACCAGGACTCAAGGACAGATGGGCCCCTGAACAGCTGGAGTGGAACTTTGCATAAGTTACTCACCTGCTCAGGGCCTCAGTTCTTCCGTCATTAGAATGAAGGTGTTAGACTGGACTAGCTGATTCAATTTTTGTAAACAGCAAAAACACTTTCTAAAGATGAAATCTCATGCAGATCTCCAATGTAGAAAAAGAGCTAAAAATGGAACCACTCTGACTGAAGGGACCCTCCCCCATTGCCGCCTTGGAACTATTTGCTCTGCCTTCAGCTCACTGGAGTGAAACTCTTCTAACTAAAATACTGTATGGTTCTATGTCATGAGAGTAACCAGTTAGGTCCAGAAAAACCCAGATAGGCTAAGTAGGGTAGTGGGATGACAAAGACAGGGTCCTGGGGAGATGGGAGGGGGTGGGTAGAGAGAGTGGGGAAAGTTTTGACACTGACAGAGTTCTTAGATGAGAGCATGCTTTTCTATGTCAAATTCCCTGAGGAAACTGAGGCCAGACTGGTAAGATATAAACTTTGTGACTTTTTGACCCAGGAAGTTTTGAAAATCATAATAAGGAAATGATTATAGAGTGCTTCTAGCTCTTCAGAGATGAGCTGTGTTTAAATGCAAGGTATTATTACCTCCACGGAGCTCTCTTTTGATTACCGCTGTGCTTATAAATGTGGGCAGACCACTTTCATATTTCAAAACTCAGGTGTTTAAAAAATATTCACATGTACAATACCTAGCTCTTCCCCTTATAAGCTAATTTTCAGCTTCCTTATGACAATTATGTCACTGAATAATTCAAATGTTCAAAGAGATATTTTGCTAGCTCTATCAGCTAAATTATAGTCCCCTATTAAAGAGATCTAGCCCTTCCGGCTCACTCTCCTCCCAGTATTTGAAGGACTGTTAAATTAACAATGAAAACAACATTATATTGGGGATATCAAATAAGTACCAAATACCATTGTACAGAGGAACTCATCAATAAGAGACACTGAAGATTCAGCTTAGCCCTAGGATATTTGATTCCTTGATACAGGGTCTCCTACTGAATCTCAAAAGTCAACCCCCTCTAAAATTCAGCATGTTCCTTCAGAACTGAGGGGCTTGGACTTCCAGCCAAGATGGAGGCACTGTGCCTCCTCTCACAGCCAAGATTAGGGACTACAAAATTATAGAACCAAAAAAAAAAAAAAAAAAAAGAAAACCCAACCAGGACAGAGGGAGGATTGAATTGTGAGGGAGTCCGATGGCAACTCACCCAGACCGGCGACTGGAGGAGGCCCCGTGACCAGAGGTGGCCCTGTGACCAGGGGCGGCCCTGCAACTGAGAGCAGCCCTGCAACTCAAGGTGGCCCTGGGACCGGGACCGGGGGCGGCTCTGCAACTAGGGGCAGCTGAGTGACCAGGTGCGGCTCTGCGAACGGGGGCAGCCCTGTAACCGGGGGCAGCTGAGCTACCAGGGGAGGCTCTGCAACTGGGGGAGGACCTGAGACTGGGGGTGGGCCTGCAACGAGGGGGTGGCCAAGCAACCGGAGGCAGCCCTGGGACCGGGACTGGACGTGGCTCTGCAACCGGTGGCCCTGCGACCAGAGGAGGGGGCTTTGTGGAAGACCCAGAGCACACACCCATGATCCTAGCTGAAACAGTAGAAGCTGTGAATACCCGGATACCTGAAGGAGACTGAACCACTGAATCTCACAGGTATTCTACCATAGAAGTTCACACCATAAATCCAGGGAGCCAGAACAGATCAATTTAAGAAGCTGAGGCTGACAAGAAGAGTCTCACAAACAATGGGAAGACAAAGAAACAACCCCCAAATGAAAGTAAAGGAGGAAGCCCCAGAAAGAATGCTAAATGAAATGGAGGCAAATCAACTATCAGATTTTGAGTTCAAAGCAATGGTTGTCAGGAAGCTCCAAGAGCTCTCAAAGAGCTACCAGAAACTCCAGGGATGCTACAATGACCTCACTACAAACTATATCAACATGAAAAAGGAAATAGAAACTATCAACAAGGGCCAAGAGGAAATGAAGAATACAATTTCTGAACAGAAGAACACAGTGGAAGAAATGAAAAGCAGAATCTATGAAGCAGAAGATAGGATCAGCAAATTGGAGGATGAAGTAGAAAAAAAAACACTCAGAAAGAGCAAGAAAAGGAAAAGAGGCTCAGAAAGAATGAAAAGGGATTAAGAGAAATGCAAGACAATATGAAAAGTAATAATATCCATATAATAGGGATACCAGAAGGACAAGAAGAGCAAGGGATAGAAAACCTATTTGAAAAAGTGATGATGGAAAATTTCCCTAATTTGATGAGAGAAAAAGTCACACAAATCCAGGAAATAAAGAGAGTCCCAATCAAGAGGAACCCAAAGAGGCCCACCTCAAGACACATCATAATTAAAATGGCAAAATTCAAAGACAAAGAGACAATCTTAAAGGCAGCAAGGGAGAAAAAGGGAGTAACACACAAGGGAGCCCTGATAAGGTTAGCAGCTGACTTCTCAATGGAAACACTCCAAGCCAGAAGAGAATGGCAAGAAATATTCCAAGTAATGAGAACCAAAGGCCTGCAACCAAGACTACTTTACCCAGCAAGGCTTTCAATCAAGACAGAAGGCCAAATAAGGAGCTTCCCAGACAAAAGAAGTCTAAAAGAATACACCTCTACCAAACCAGTTCTGCAAGAGATGCTAAAGAGAGTGCTTTAAGGAAAGGAAGGAAAAGAGAGAGAGAGAGGAACATAGGTACGAAAATGGCAATGAATCAGTACCTATAAATAATGATCTTAAATATGAATGGATTGAATGCTCCAATCAAAAGATATAGAATAGCTGAATGGATAAGAAAGCATGACCCACACATATGCTGCCTACAAGAGACCCACCTCAGGACAAAAGACCTACACAGACTCAAAGAGAAGGGCTGGAAACAAATTTTCCAAGCAAATCACAGGAAAAAAAAAAAAAAAGCCAGGGTAGCAATACGCATATCAGAGAAAATAGACTTCAAAAGAAGAGCCATAGAGAGAGACCCAGAAGGTCACTTCATAATACTCAAGGGAAGAATCCACCAAGAAGACATAAACATCGTAAATATATATGCACCCAACATAGGAGCACCTAAATACATAAAGAAAATCTTAGAGGACTTCAAGAAAGATATTGACAGCAACACAATTATAGTAGGGGATTTTAACACCCCACTGTCAAAAATGGGGAGATCTTCTAAACAAAATATCAACAAAGATATTGTGGCATTGAACAACACTCTAGATGAAATGGACTTAACTGATATATATATAGAGAGAGAGCTCTTCATCCCAAAGAAACTAAATACACATTCTTTTCAAATGCACATGGAACATTTTCAAAGATAGACCACATGAGGACACAAAACAAGCCTCAATAAATTCAAGAAAATTGAAATCATACCAAGCATTTTCTCCAACCACAAGGGACTGGAACTAGAAACCAACCCCAAGGGGAAAACTTCAAAACACTCAAAATCAGGGAGATTGAATAGCATGCTATTAAACAATGAATGGGTCAAGAATGAAATTATCAAAGAAATCAAAAAGTTTTGGGAAACAAATGAAAATGAACTCATAACAACCCAAAACTTATGGGACACAGCAAAGGCATTCCTCAGAGGGAAGTTCATAGAGATATAGGCCTACCTAAAAAAGATAGAAACATTTCAAACAAACAACCTAACCCTCTGACTATAAGAACTTGAGGAACAACAACAAAGACAGCCCAGAGCAAGTAGAAGGAAGGAAATAACCAAGATCAGAGCAGAATGAAATGACATAGAGACTAAAAGCTCAATTCTAATGATCAATGAATCCAGGAGCTGGTTCTTTGAAAAGATAGATAAAATCAACAAGCCTTTAAGCAGGCTCATCAAGAAAAAAAGAGAGAGGACCCAAATAAACACAATCAGAAATGAAAGAGAAGAGATTACAACTGACACCACAGAAATACAAAGGATTGTAAGAAATTACTATGAAGAACTGTATGCCAAGAAATTTGAAAACCTAGCTGAAATGGACAAGTTTCTAGAAAAATGTAATCTCCCAAAACTCAATGAAGAAGAAGCAGAAAGCCTGAACAGACCAATAACAGCAGATGAAATTGAAGCAGTAATCAAAAAACTCCCGACACACAAAGGTCTGGGACCAGATGGTTTCACAGGAGAATTCTACAAAGCATTTAAGGAAGAGCTAACCCCTATCCTTCACAGACTATTCCTAAAAATCCAAAATGATGGAAGACTCCCAAACTCTTTTTATGAAGCCAGCATCATCCTAATCCCAAAACCAGATAAAGACACAACAAAGAAAGAAAACTTCAGGCCAATATCA
The DNA here is from genome assembly GCA_004027475.1 of Anoura caudifer. Lineage (NCBI taxonomy): Eukaryota > Metazoa > Chordata > Mammalia > Chiroptera > Phyllostomidae > Anoura > Anoura caudifer. The sequence continues at coordinate 372,712 of PVKU01000091.1, read as the reverse complement.
CTGATGAACATAGATGCTAAAATCCTCAACAAAATATTAGCAAACCGCATTCGACGATACATTAAAAAGATCATACACCATGACCAAGCAGGATTCATCCCTGGGATGCAAGGATGGTTCAATATTTGCAAATCAGTAAATGTAATATATCACATAAACAAAAGCAAAGGCAAAAATGACATGATCATATCAATAGATGCAGAAAAAGCATTCGATAAGGTACAGTACCCATTTATAATAAAAACACCCAGCAAAGAGGGAATAGAGGGAGCATTCCTCAACATAATAAAGGCAATATATGAGAGGCCTACAGCCAGCATCATACTCAATGGGCAAAAACTAAAATCTTTTCCACTAAGATCAGGAACAAGACAAGGATGTCCACTTTCACCACTTCTATTCAATATAGTATTGGAAGTCTTAGCCACAGTGATTAGACAAGATAAGGAAATAAAAGGCATCCAAATCGGAGAGGAGGAAACAAAACTATCATTGTTTGCAGATGACATGATAGTGTACATAGAAAATCCTATAGACTCAGCCAAAAAGCTGCTCGACCTAATAAATGAATTTGGCCAAACAGCCAGATACGAAGTCAATATCCAGAAATCAAAGGCCTTTTTTTTATATCAACAATGAAACAGCAGAAGCAGAAATCAAGAAAAAAATCCCATTCATTATAGCAAAAAGAAAAATAAAATACCTAGGAATAAACCTAACCAAGGAGGTAAAAGACCTGTATGCAGAAAACTACACAACACTGAAGAAAGAAATCAAGGAAGACACAAACAAATGGAAACATACATCGTGTTCATGGATCGGAAGAATTAACATCATCAAAATGTCCATACTACCCAAAGCAATTTACAGATTCAATGCAATACCTATTAAAGTACCAATGGCATATTTCACAGACATAGAACAAACACTTCAAACATTTATATGGAAGCATAAACGATCCCAAATAGCTGCAGCAATTTTGAGAAAGAAGAGCAAAGTAGGAGGGATCACAATACCTGATACCAAACTGTATTACAAGACCACTGTAATCAAAACAGCCTGGAACTGGCATAAGAACAGGCACATGGACCAGTGGAACAGAACAGAGAGCCCAGAAATAAACCGAAGTCTCTACAGTCAATTAATATTCGACAAAGGGGGCAGCAACATAAAATGGAGTAAAAATAGCCTCTTCAACAAGTGGTGTTGGGAGAACTGGACAGCTACATACAAAACAATGAAACTCGAGCCCCAACTTACACCATACACAAAAATAAATTCAAGGTGGATAAAAGATTTAAATATAAACTATGACACCATTAAAGTCCTAGAGGAGAACATAGACAGGAAAATCTCAGATATTTCACAGAGCAACATTTTTACTGGTATGTCCCCTAAAACAAGGGACATAAAGGAAAGAATAAGCAAATGGGATCTCATCAAAATAAAAAGCTTCTGCACAGCTAAACAAAACAGTATTAAAATAGAAAGAGAGCCAACGGTATGGCAAGATATATTTTCCAATGATACCTCAGACAAGGGTTTAATCTCCAAAATATATAAAGAACTTACACAACTCCACTCTAAGAAGACAAGCAACCCAATTAAAAACTGGGCAAAGGACTTGGACAGACACTTCTCCAAGGAGGACATACAGAGGATCCAGACACACATGAAAAGATGCTCAGTATCGCTAGCTATCAGAGAGATGCAAATTAAAACCACAATGAGATACCACTTCACACCAGTCAGAATGGCCATCATAAACAAAGCAACAAACAACAAGTGTTGGAGAGGTTGTAGGGAAAAGGGGACCCTAGTGCACTGTTGGTGGGATTGCAGACTTGTACAACCACTATGGAAAGCAGAATGTAATTTTCTAAGAAAACTAAAAATGGATCTACCTTTTGACCCAGCAATTCCACTGCTAGGATTATATCCTATGATCCCTGAAACACCAGTTCAAAAGAACCTATGCACCCCTATGTTCATAGCAGCGCAATTTACAATAGCCAAGTGTTGGAAGCAACCCAGGTGCCCATCAGGAAATGAATGGATCAAGAAACTATGGTACATTTACACAATGAAATTCTAGGCAGCAAGAAGAAAGAAGGAGCTCCTACCCTTTGCAACAGCGTGGATGGAACTAGAGAGCATCATGCTAAGTGAAATAAGCCAGGAAGTGAAAGACAAATACCATATGATTTCACCTTTAACAGGAACTCAACCAACAAAACAAACAAACAAGCAAAATGTAACGAAAGACACTGAAATTGAGAACAGACTGACAGTCGCCAGAGGGGAGAGAGGAGGGAAGATCAGGGGAAAAGGGGAAGAAGGGTTTACAGGAACAACTATAAAGGACACATGGATAAAAACTAGGGTGTGGAAATGGGAGGGAGGTGAGGAGGGCTGGGGTGGTGGGCTGGGCTGGGAGTAAAGGAAAACTGTACAAGAACAACAATTAAAAGAAATTAAAAAAAAAAAAAGAACTGAGGGGCTTGAACATGCAGCTTGTATTGGAAGAACAGAGGACTCAAAGTCAGAAGGTGTGGTTCAAGTCCTACTTTTACTGTGTGTGGACTGCTTGACCTTGGCAAATCTTTCACTGATCCTTGGTTTTCTCCTCCGTAAACTGGGTGGTCTCCCCGGCCTGCCTGGTTCCCAAGCCTTCTCCAAGGATCAGAATGAAGTGATGCAGAAGCCCTACCTGACCAGCAGGGGTGGAGGAGGCTGAGAGCCCAGGCTTTGAGTGAAACCCAACAGACCTTGGTTTCAGTCCTGGTCCTGCTACTTTCTAGCTGTGTGACCAGAAACAAATTGCTTCTCTGCTCTGAACCTCCTGCTCCTCATCAGAGAAAGGAGATGGTTAATAGTATTTTTCTCATAGGGTTGTTTTGAGGATTTAAAGCCCGAAGGCTGGCCCTTAGTAAAGGCTCAATCAGTGTTGGCACTTGAGGCAGCAACGCTCCATGTACCCAGGGGGCTCCTGTTGTTTCTCCCTAGTTCTGCTTTCAGTGCACAACAGACCTAAAGATAACCATACACGTATTATCTCTGAACCACTTGGGTGCTTTTACTCGAACTAAAAGAAAAAGGAAACACATTGTGGCCCAGAATGGGACTCCAGAGAAATCCAAAACGAGCTGTGGTCTAAAAGCGACTTCTCTCCAAGCCTATTTTTAACCAGCTGTGAACTTCTCCAATACGCGAAGAGTGATGCTGGGTTCTGTGAATAGCTCCTCTGACGAGCTGCTGCCCACTTCTGTTACTATGTGAATTTATGGAGTTCTGGTCTCACACTTCATTAAAGAAATATACGGTGGTGCTGCGACAGGCGGGGCCAACACCTATAACTCTTGTCCCGGTCTCCCAGTTATAAATCTCACTGCCTCATTCACCAAAGAGGAGCAGCTGAAGAGATATTATCACCTGCTCCTTTGTGGTGGGCTCTTGTTTTTAAGGTGTTTGCAACAGACAACTTTATTATGATCTCACCAAACAGAAGGCCTGGCCCAAAGCACACTCCCAACTTCGTTAGGAATACTTTCAGCGACAGAAAACAGAAAACATAACCACAATGACTAAACAAATAAGTTTATTTCTCGCACTTAAAATACACAGAGATACACTGTTGCTGGCGTTTGTTTAGAGGCTCCATGAAAAGTCACTGCATTTCCATTAAGTTAAAATTATCTGGGCTTTTCCCTTATGGTTACATTCTGACTGCTGAAGCTACAGCCACCATCCATGCAATCCAGTAAAAAAAACGAGGAAAGGAAAATATTGGCATTTATGTGGGGGAGTCAAAATATTTGTAGGATTCCTGCAGCAATTTTATCCTTTTACCTTATTGGCTACAACTGGGTCAAATGGCCACCCTTGTTTGAAAGGTGATGAGGAATAAAAGGGCTGGAGGTGAAAGTTGAACCAATGAAGAGTATTTGCCCCATTTCCTGTCCTGCCCCACCTCTGCAGTATGAAGAAACAAAAGTGAAAGACTGAATAATGACCACACAAAGAAAGGAGTAAATGGTTGACACAAAGACCTACTTTTAGACTGACACGGCTCACCTGTCATTTTTTTCTAATTCCCTATCCAGGTGTCACACATTCCCATCCCCTTGCTAGCCTCCCAGAGAGTCCCGTAGTACCATTTTTCCTCTTATATTTAGTTCCCTGCTCACTGGTCTATTTTAATGATGACTGTTTATGCCCCTTAGTGGCAAAGTGTGTGTTGTGTTAGCCACTATCACAGTGCCTGCAATGTACTAGCTAATCTAGAAACAACTGTTGCTACCTTGTTGAATATGCTCTCATGAAAAATTCTACCACACATATATGTAAAGTCTCTCAAATCTCTCTGTTGGGTTGGTCTATCTAAAGAAATAGAGCCAAGCTGTTTAGGTGACATGGTCAATTAAACTTGAGCATGTAATTGTGGGATTTCCCTTGTAAATCAAAGAATTCACAGAAATTATTTTTATTCTGTTAGTCTAAAATACTGAGTATTAAATTGCAGCATTAAATCTGTTCCTCCTTGTGAAGACTTTGACCTAAACACTGAATGAAAACCATTCTGGTATAAAAACCAGAGAAGTGTGTTAAAAACAAAAATTCGTAAGAAGAACACTATGTGTAGGGTGTTGAAGAAGGTAGGGTACCCAGTGATAGAGCAAAAGGTACCTACACTGGCTATTGACCGAGCCCCCTGCTTGCCCTGGCAGGGCCCCTAATGCCTTCCCAATTTCACAGTGACTCTATACCTCACCCCCACTTGAGTAAGTACCTTCACTGTGTTGGGTTTTGGAAGGTAAGTAGGGTTTGACACGCACATGTGTGATGAGAACAGCTTGAGAAAGGGCACGACAACAGGAAAGCAAAGAATCAGAGTGGGTATCTGGGATTAGAGTACATGGGATCAGATGGCGTGCTGAAGGAGGAGATAACGCTGGGGAATTGGGTAGGGGTCGGATCATAACTAACAAGGGCCTTAAATTTGCAGCTACAGGGTCCAGGTGTAATAGGAAGCCATTTGAGTGTGTGCATGCGTGTGTGCAGAAACACATACACCAGATTATAGCTTTATAGATGTTCATCTGGTAATAGTTGTGTGTTCGAAATGAAGAGCTAAAGATATCAAAGCTAGGGAAATCATTTAAAAGCTTACTGCAGCCCTGAGCAGTGTGGCTCAATTGGTTGGGCAACATCCTGCAAGGCAAAAGGTATCCGGTTCAATTCCAAGTTAGGGCACATGCCTGGGTGGTCAGCCCAGTCCCCGGTCAGGGTGTGTGCAAGAGACAACCAATTGCTATTTCTCTCACACATTGATGTTTCTCTCCCTCTTGTTCTCCCCCCCCTTCCTCTCTCTCTAAGAATAAATAAATAAAATCTTTAAAAAATGTTTATGGCAATAACTGAGGCAAAGGAGGAAGCAGGTCTGAATTAAGGCAGTGGTAGCACGAGTGTGAGCGGAGGGAATACTGTGACAGTGAAGTGAGGCATGTGACTGGTTGCTCTGCCAAGCGTGCAAACCAAACCAGCTGCAGAGCTAGTCAAGGAGAGGAAAATTTAGAAGGAGAGGTTAAAGAGAGATATAACAAACCTCAATTATGACTTCAAGACCATCTTGAAGAAGACCTGACTGAACTTTTATCTCCCCTCATAACAAGAAAAAAGTGAGGACATCTTGTTGCTACAAAGATTATTCCCTACTGAAGCATGGGAACTGGGTATAATTAGGAGAATGAACAGTTATGCAGGGGGTGCATAATAGGTGTCTAATACAGTCCATTGTTTGTACAAAGCAGATGCTCTTGAACACACATGTTTCTCATCTCAGTTTTGTGTGGATTCTGGTAAACTGTATAGGTACAAATGGACAGTCTCTTGTTCGTACTGAACACTGCTTATCTCCTCCTATCAGAGAGCTTTCGTATTATCGTTGCTGTAGGGCCAAGTCAGTATACCAAAATATGCATGCAAAAACTAGAAGCAAGGGAATTTAACACCCTGTGGAGTAAACTGTAATCAATGGGAAACATAAGCCAGAAGATAAACTCCTTCTTTTTTCTCCCTCCTCAAAGGGATATTCTCTAAGTGTGCTCAGAAGTGTGGCCCCACTTATTCAGCAATCAGTATCACTTTGTGATGACCACCAGCTCAGTAACCATTTTTGTATTGCCTGGAATGTTAATGTGATAGTTGGAACTTTAGCCACTCTCTTGGACCGTGAGTACAGGGTCCATGCTCCAGGAATGGTAAAGAGGCAAGACCAAAGATGAAGGGCTCCAGACTTCAAGAGCAAGTCTTTGTCATGTGAGAGCAGCCCGAATCCCAGCTCACATGATTTTATTTGCCTCTCTGCAAAGGATGGCTCCAGGTTTCATAACTTCGTACAAGAAGCCTGCATATCAGAAATGACTGCAGACCTGCAGTCTGACTGCAAGTCTTTGCAAATGTGTGCCTTCTCTCAGAATATAATTTTTTTAAAAGAACCCAAACTGGGACTCTCTCTTTTCCTCCATCTCCTAACGAGGAGAAGGCATTCCAGGTGTGGAATGTGTCCATAGCAGGACAGAGAGTTCCTGGCAGATCGTCCTGGGTTTTCGTTAGAGCACTTCTCCAGCAACTTTTGCTGCAGGAGTGGCATGCCTGTGTGGTGCATGTGTGTACCTCTCCCTGGCCCAATGCCCCTGTTGAGTCTCTTCTCTAGGATGGACACTGGTATGTTGAGGCAGAAACTCCTGCTTCTGCCACCTCATCATATCCCCATGAAAAGGGGATGATTCTTTTGTGAATTTGACATAGTGTACTCATTTGCCCTGGCCAGATTCTAAGCCACAGTTTTAAAAACTAGATGTCTCCTCCACTTCCCTGTCTGCTTGCCAATGACTCAAAAGAGTAAGGTCCAGGGTGCCTAAAAATTCATGGTGAGACCAGTGCTTCTAGAACAGGTACTCACAATTCCTCTTGGCATGTTTTGAACTGCCTTTCAGTCCAGTGTTACTCCCTGGGTGGAAGGAGGAGGATGAGTTTCGGATCAATGCACCAATAACCGAGCAACCCCAAATTGTGTTCTTTCAGCAGTAGGAAGTAGAAAGAATATTACAATCAACACAATGTATTTTGTCCAAACAGCTGGGTAAATTCTCACTCACCCATTTTGGGGAAGATCGGTCACAATGTTTTCTCCCAAACCAGTTTCTTTCAGACCCCCAGCCAGTTCCACCCCCGCTTCACTAGATGTTTATGTATTTGGATCTGGGATTATCCATTATTTGTTGTTACTTATTATAGCGTGGCCGCCCTCCCTCTGCCCTCTCTCTGAGTGCGGAATGGTGAATTCACTGCAATACTATTTCTACCTGTTTCCCACACCCCCACAGCATCCGCTCCAGGGCTCCAGGCTGCCACTGTGAACCAGCCTGATGCCAGAATCAGAGAGGAGAGCCTTGAACTCTCTGTGATGCTAATATGGACAAAGCACTTCCTACTCCCTCTATAAGGTAGGTCACCTGCCTGTCACCTTCTTTGCTTTCTGTTCCTCCTCAGAGCAGCAGGAAAGAGAGAGGCCATGGCCCTGCTCAGCTAGATTTAGCGAAAAAGATCAGAAATGCCTTTGCAAGCTTAGCAGAGGGAAAAAAGAAGGCAAGCTCCTTTCTTTGGAAGGATCCTAACAGGAAATGCAGCCTGACATGGGAGTGTGGAGTAGTAATAAAAAGAGATAAAAGGTCAGACGGATCAGTCAGTTCTTCAACGACATTCTTCAACTTTAGACCTTTTCCCCTCTGGTGGCAACTTAGCAGCTGTCTTTTTTTTTTTTTCCTCCCCTTCATTTCTCTTTCTTCTTTTCCTGAAACACGTCTTAGAAAGAGAAAGAATCTCTAATGAGGCAAGACATTAGCCCCTAGCACCAACTTTAGCACGAGCAGTTGGACTCATCTAGGTTAGTCAGTGAACACTACCTGCAGGGCCCATCTGCTCACTTTTTTTAAAAATGTTTGGTCTTTGCTTTGAAACTGTATTTTTTTTTTAATATTACCAAGCATTCTCTTTATCAAAAGTGCTCTCTCTGGCAGAGGTAAGAGGTAGGGCTTTCTAAATATTCCTTGGCTCTGGACTCAAAAAGAAAATGATGTTTCATACATTACAGCATACAATCCTCCCCAGCATCTCTCGTGTTTCACTTCCTGCACGAGAGATGCGTCCAAGGGGCCAGAGGGCAGAGGTGCAGAGAGTAGTTAGACACAATCCAGTATTTTAGTGGTTTGGTCTAGGGGGCACAGAGAAAGGCACACACACAAATAACCTGAACACAGATAGAAATGAATGCTGTGGCCCCTCATCAGGGGCAAGGACAGAAGAGGAAGGGAAAGAAGGCATTCCTATTAGAATCACTTCAGGAGCCTTTTTAAAGTATGTTGAATTTTCCCCTACTTGAACTTCTTACTCAGAGTGATTTGGGTTAGTTCTTTGTTGGGGATAATTACAACTCCTTTGTCCACTTCAACAGAGTGCTTTATGCTTCAGGAGGAATCCAGACTGGAGGTGATGGGCTTCTGCCCAGACTGAGACAGAGGCAATCAAGGTAGAGAGTGATAAGCTCAGAAATAAACTAATGAGCAAAACAGAAGCAGAGACATGGAAACAGGGAACAGACTAACAGCTGCCAGAGGAAAGGGGGGTGGGAGAATGGTGGAAAGAAGGGGAAAGGATTAGTCAAAGTACATGTACAAATGACCCTTGGACATGGACAACGCCATGGCAATGGACTCAGGGAGCGGGGGTGGGCAGGACAGAGGAGGGCAGAGGGGGGAAACATGGGACAACTGTAATAGAATACACAAGAATTTTTTTAAGGCAGCTAAGGGAGAGAAATGCTGTCTGTGGTGGGCTAAAAAGTAAGGGCTGGAAGACACGTAAATGGCACACTGAGCACCATATGCTTTTTCCCTGTGCACCAAAGGCAGGTTTTGACAGTAGAGCTCAGACTCCTAAACACCTGTTTTAGAGAGAGAAAAACTGCCATTGTTGTGCCAGAGTCTCCTAGTTGCCTCCCAGCATCCAGTGCCTCCTATTTAGTAACCACCCTGGTTTGTGACTAGGCACCAAATCAGTCAGCTGAATTCCCCAGCCTCTCCTGCAGTGTGGTGTGCTCATATGACTAAGTCCCAGTCAGTGAGAAGTCAGCAGACGTATGTGTGACTTCCAGAAACTCTCCTTGGAGGGAACACTTTTCTTCTTCTCATCCTTGCTCCTACTAAGAATTGTTGGAGCTCCTGCAGCAGCCATCACTGACCTTGAGGCGTCCTTGTAAGAGAAGTTACACAGTAGAGCAACATGAGAGGAGGGGCCCATGTCTCTGATGCATGGGACTGAAACCCTCTATCTCAGGCTGCTTACCTCAAATATTGTTTAGGTGATCGTATTAGTTTCTAATTGCTGCTTTAACAAATTACCACAAACTTAATGGCTTAAAACAATGGATTTTTAAAAAATCTTACAGTTCTATAGACCAGAATTCTGACAGGAATCTCACTGGTCTAAGATCAAAGTGTCGGCAGGGTGGATTCCTTTCTGGAGGCTTAGGGGAGAATGTGTGTTCTTATTTTTTCCAGTTTCTAGAAGCTGCTCACATTCCTTCGATCATGGCCCTCTTCTTCTGTCTTCAAAGCCAGCAAAGTCGGCCCGATCTTTCTCATGCTGCCATCACTCTGGTTCTCTCTTCAGATTCCCTCTTCCACTTTTAAGGATCCTTGAGATTACATTGGGCCCACCTATATAACATAGGATTATCTCCATATTTTAAGGTCAGTTCATTAGCAAACTTAATTCCACCTGCCTCCTTAATTCCCCTCTTCCATGCAACTGAAAACATTCCCAGTTTCAGGAATGAATTAGGACATGGACATTGCTGTGAGACCATTATTCTGCTTTGCCTCAGTGGTAGAGAAATAAACTTCTATCCTGTCCAAATCATTGTTCTTCAGGTCTTTGCTGGCCACAGCTGAGCCTAATGCATTCCTGTGACAGACACTTGCTAGATACTTACTCTGCACATGGCAGTGCCATGCCTGGGATGCCAGGTGCTCTCTGTCAACCCTGGATGATGCTGATGCTCATGATCCTCCAGAGGCTATGAGGCCCAGCTTGTAACAGCACCTGACCCCAGAAGCATCCACACGTCCACACATCACTCACTGCTATGGAAGCAAAAGAGGCTGTTCATGTATGAGCTGACCACAACTCCTGTAGACTTTGTCTCGGCACAGAGAAAGGAAATGAAGCCCAGAGCCATGGAGGGACTTGCCCAAATTCCCACAGCAAGTTTCACAGCATTGCCAGGACTAGAATCCAGGTCTCTGAGCACCATGCCTGCATCACATCTTTTCCATAAGTCACTCTGGATTTTCTAAGGAAGAATGTGTTGAACATACTCCCATAGTTCTACAGTCCCAGGTACCCAGCTCACAAAGCTTAGCACAGGCCAAAGACCATATTTACCTCTATCACAACAATTGTGGTGATACCAAATGTTTACCGCATTCAGCTGGACTGTCTGTGTTCCCCTATTTCTGGGATGAGCATGGGGAAGTCGTCTGCTGTGCAGATTATCCATTTCCTGCTGCTCATACCCTCATGTTCCATTTCTCATGTCTGTTAAATGGGGAACTATTAGGACTTAAGAGGACTTACTAGGTAACATGGACAAAGGACAAAGTTAGGGGCTCAGGCCTGGGAGGTTACACATTTCAGTACCATCTCTGATTTTGTCCCTATCACTCTGGGTGTCAGTATTCCCATCTTAAAGAATGGGGAGACTGCAAATGAGCTTCAAAATAATTGCAAGGAGCAGCTAATAAAACTCATTGCAAAGCACACTAACACCACACACAATGTTACCTAACTGCTAGTAATAAAACATTGAGCAACTAGAAATCTAGCACACCCCTTTGGCTCTGAGTCCAGTAAAAATGAGGGGAACCAAAACCAGGCCCGGACGCAGAGCCCGGAGGGGCCTGACAGCCCACCTAGCACAGAGGTGTGCCTGAGAGCGAAGGGCAGGCAAGACCTTCACAGAGTCATTTACTGAAACCCTTTGCTCTTCTGTGTTCTAAGGATCTGATTTCCCAAGCTCTCTTTGGTAACTGTTTCTGGGTTACACACCCTAAGTAGTTGGAAAGACCTCCCTTATGCAATTTAAGTGCGCTTGCTTTGGCTTTGTCTTCAATGGGAATGGAAAAAAGCTATTCATACACACCTCCACACCCACCCTTACAGTAATATCCTTTTTGATGCCTGGTGACCCATATTGAGATAGCTCTTCCGTAGCATTTCCCAATACTCATTGCACATAAATGTAGTAGGGTTTTGGTTGGCTTAAAAAAAATCCAAGAGTTTTTACACTGAGTTAAAAACGCTATTGTCTGAGAATTTTTGAGCTGGATGGACTCTTAGAGATAACTTCTTCCAAACATCTAGATTTTGTACACTGGAATACTAAAGCTCTGAGTATATAATCTTGCTTAAGGTTATACAGTTATAGGGTTGAGACAAAGAATTGTAAACAAGGCCTAAAGAATTTTGATAATAATGAATCACTAAATAATATTTAACTTATGCAGCCCTGGCTGCTGTGGCTCAGTGGATTGAGTGCTACCCTACAAACCAAAGGGTCACCAGTTTGATTCCCAGTCATGGCACATGCCTGGATTGTAGGCTGGGTCCCCAGTGGGGGGTGAGTGAAAGGCAACCACACATTGATGTTTCTCTCCCCTCTTTCTCTCTCCCTTCCCCTTCCTCTAAAAATAAATAAATAAGATATTTAAAAAATATTTCACTTATGCTAATTTCTAATTTTTGCATTCTTCACATAACACCTCCTGATATTTGTATGGTACTCTGATATTTATTTTGAGCATAAGCAGTCATTCCCCCATCTAGTATAACAGTTGTTTACTCTTCTTCTGTCAGAGAAATCATTTTCCCTCAATTAGGCATAATCCTGCACATTCATGTCAACTTTTCTAATTTAAAGGGTCACACTGAATTTCAATTCTAATTCACTTGACTTTACCTAAGATTTATGGAACAGTTCTTACAAGCCAGGCACTGTCACATAGTACCTTGTTTGATCCTCAAAACAGTCTTATCCTGGGAATAATATTATCCATCTCTTAGAAATGAAGTGAAAATGAGGCACAGAAAGGTTAAGCAGCAGATCCAAGATTGTCCGTCTGCTGACACCTATGTTTTCTGGTTTGTGCTCACAACATCATATAAATTTCTTCTAACAGTAATTCAGGGAATGATGCTCTCTTCCTGAACCCCCCCGCCATGGATGCAAATGTTAAGTAGCACAATTAGCCAAGGCTTATCCATAGAGAATTTCATATACCAGTCAAGTTAAAGGTGAATGATAAACTCAACACTCCCTAAAATGTAGGTCAATGAGCAGTGAGCATGATCTTTCCTTCCCACATGTAGTCAGAGAAATGCAGCCAAGGCGGACAGTGAAGAGGGTAGGTAGCAGAGCAAGACTGGAGCCTGAGTGAAGGAGTGATTGTTTCTAAGGAGGGGAATGGGGATCAGGAAAAGTGTCTTGGAGAAGGGTTCAAGCTTCCATGAATGGGAGGACTCAGGAAGAAGTTAGGGGAGAGGCGGTTGAGTCAGAAGGTAAGAGAGGGGCCCCAACACAAGGAAGGATTTGGGGGAAAAGGTAAAATAAAGAATGCCGGAAACAGCTGGGGATAATTAGCTGGAAACTTCCCCCCCACACCCCCCCAGATAATTCTGGAGTTCCATTTGTCTGAAGGATAAACAAATCAAAGGCTAGAAAGACCTGTTCTGTAACACTAAGGACACAAAGTCGGTAATCGTCTCAGAGAACCAGGACCATGGCCAAGAAAGATTCACGTCTCTTTGAACACTTAGACCTGCTCGCTGATCACATGCGTTTCTCTTGGAGTGCTGAGAGACGGATCAGGAAAATAATCTGGTAGAGGCCAGGGGACCCCCCAGGCCAAGGAGCTGGCTTGTAAAATAATCACATACACTGACATTTTTGTGGTCTTGTTACAGTTTCAATTACATACTTAGGACCTTATTTAATTTCCATGGAAGGCCTTGCCATAGACTGTTCTATCGCTGCTCTTAGAATGAGGAGAGCGGCTCTACACGCAGGTCTATGCAAGCCTGGGCTCTACTTGCGTAACCTGAAGCACCTCCCTTCGGCCCCATCTCCTGGCTTCTGCTCTGTTGCTCCTCATAATCCCCAGTCTGAGCCTTCCACAGTGATGCAGGGCACTGCAGCATTGCCACAGTTTTCTGAGGAAGAAGCTAAGACAGCAAAGTCAGTTGATTGGGCCTCAGGTCACACAGTTTGTGGCAGGGCCAGATTACCTCTGGATATGTGGCCACAGAATCTTTGGTTTTAAAAATCACCTTTAACTCACTCCAGGTCATTCATCTAGCTAGACCTAGAGATATAAATTGACTTCTCCAAATGCCCAAACCGCAATCATTGAGTCCCCAGTCTATCACTCAGAGCACTGTAGAATTCTTACTATTAATAACAAGACAAAGAATGAAAACCAAGATCCATTCTTAAGTTATCAGCAATTTCCATGTGCTTCTGTACTCCAAACATGCAGATCAAACATTGGCTTGATTTTTAAATATTGACATCATCTCCCAAAGCATCACATTAATGGTTCTTTGCCCCTCAAAAGAATATTGGGTAAAATTCTCTAATAAGAACCATTAGAAAGTCGATTACAATGAAAATAACTAAAAAATAAATAAAATAAAAGCTGAAAATTTGACCTTCCTTGTCCTTGTCCTCAGATCTCCCAGGCTTCTGTGTTTCAGTGACGTGGCCTACCTCCATGCCCTAAAAACACCCAGACTTTCCCATTTGCAACCCTTTATTCATGTAGTTATCTCAGTCTAGAATGCCCCCTTTCCCTCATTCTCAATCTATCAAAGTCTACTCATTGTTTAAAGGCTAGTTCAATGTCACCTGGTACAAAGCCTTTCCTAATCCCCCCAATTGGAATAAATCTTTTCTTTCTTCAGCTCTTATTTCACTAAGCTTATAGAGTGAATTTTTTAAAAAATTATATATCTCCTATTCTAAATTGTGACTCCTTGAGGACCCAAAGCAAGTGGGATTCATGTGGGCTGGGTGCACAGGCTCCCAGGGTGCACTTGACATATGTTTATTGAGTGAATAAAATTAACATCAAATGCAATTTCCCCTTTTCCCTTTTCTTATCAGACATTCAAAGATATTCAACATCTTGAGTGTCTTCCTGCTTACAATCTGTACCTCCTTTTCTACAAATATTTCATAAGGGGTAAGCAAGCTGCTACTGTTATGAAACATTTGCCAGGAATTGCTAGAAATAGTGCACAATTCATCAGTTCCATTAAATCTTAAGGCTTTCTTTCTTTCTTTCTTTCTTTCTTTCTTTCTTTCTTTCTCTTTCTTTCATTACAATTCAGCATAATTCTTTTCTCTCCCTGTTAAGCACTGAGAGCAATCACAATTCAGAAACTACTAAGTATCAGAACCAGAGATATTCTAGTAATCTAACTTCTCTTCTCATATTGAGCATCAGGAAAATTAAGCCTCACAAAAAGTAAGTTACCTGCTCACAGTTAAATAGCAAGTTCCTAGTAGGGTGAGACAAGGTTGAGATCTTCTATCATCTAGGCAATACTCTTTCAAATTCTGGAAATGTGTTATGTGGTTTAATTTCTAAAATTTTCATTGACCCCACTCCCTACTCCTAGTTGTGAATTCCATTTCTTCCTTTGAGGAGAGGGAGTCCACCTTTTTGGTGCCACCTACGTTAAGTGTGATAGTCCCAAGCAGGGCTGGCCAGGCCTAACCTCCTGCTCTCCAACTGCTCTTTGTAATAGCCTTGCCCGGATCAGATGCCCTCCCTTCTCACTGTCCTGTCACCCACACATGCACCTCACTCCAGTCTCCAGTCCTCTGCTTTGCTCTTCTGTTACCAGGGAAGCCCTCTCACCGTGCTTTCAATCCAGCAACTCATTCATTCCTCACAACAGACTTATGCAGTTTGTAGAAGTCTTGTCCTTACATGCATTACAGAGAGCTTAAATCGTTTACCCAAGGCCACACACCTTCTAAATGGCAGACCTGGAGAGTCTAGGTTATAAAGAGTAGAAACAGGAGAGGAGCCCAGGTCTTCCATCCCAAGGGGGCTCCTGCTCTTTCTCATTTATTCCGTTCTCTCAGGAGATGACATGACTGGTTTATAAACTCTTTTTTCTTCAGCACATTTGGGGAAACCTGTTTTTACCCTAGGGAGTCATTTCCTAGAATAATTAGATGGGTCATTTCCTAGAGCAATTAAGTAAGAGTGTTGGGTCTTCTGGTTTGGGATTTTTTTCCAGCCAAAAATGGCAAACATAGGCATGATTAGAAAGGAAAAAAATCCTGTAAATGGGATATTCGCATTTCCTCACTAGAAAAATTCACCTTTAGGTAGAGTACTCAATGGAAAATTCCAGTGGAGAAAGGAAAATTTCTCAAAGAGCAGTGAACAATTGCAAAGAGGAATTTTGAAACAGAAAGGACAGGCATTTGTTAACCTCTGGTATTTGTTACTACAAGTGCTAGGCCTTGCAGAGATAATAACTTCAGAACAAATGAGTGTGTTTGTCAGACCTAAGAGGGATTTTGTGCTGGCCTTGGGTATAGACTTTCATAAGAAAACGTGCCTGCGCTGCATTCTCTAGAGTTGTGTTCTTGGATGGGCACAAAGGCTGGAAGGCAGCGTAGAGCATCCATACAATAGAGACATACTCAATACATACTCCCTCTTAGAGTGAAGACAGTCATTGTTCAATTGATAAACACCTGCAGCCTGGAAGAAAGAAAAGGAGAAAGGGAGGGAAGGAGGAAGGGAGAGAGAGAGGAGAAAATTGTCAAATGCTATTTCTCTGTTTACTCCATTAAATAATTCTCAACTATTATAAGGATAAATTCTATTCTATTCTATTCTAAATTCTATTTTCCACCCATAATACTAACTCTGGTGCCAACACCCAAAGAATACACATGAAAGTTAACCATGGAAAGATTAGTATGTAGAATTAGTATCTAGTCTGTTTATTTGAAAACCTCAGAGATATGGCAGCTTATAAAACACTTACATTTGTCTGCGTGCTTAGAGAGCTCTGCCAGGAGCCAGGGTAGTGTTTCGCACCGTCCCAAGGCCCAACAAGGAGTGAAGTGGCAGTGTGCACAGCAGGGCTGGCCCGCTGCGAGCTCAGCTCTAGACACTCTCCATCCCGTGGCAGAAGGCGCTGTCTCTGTGAGACAGACAGAAAGGACAGATCCTTAGTAAAAAACAGGAGGTGAGAGATGTAACCAACAAGAACACCACGTTGAGGAGCAAGGGACTGCCACAACCATATCTTAACTTACCTTGTGGCAATCACTCCCCTTCTCGGGTATCAGGAAAATAAAGGGGCATGGCCAGAGGGTTCCTAAGATTCTCTTGCAACCAATTCTCTTGTTTATGATTCAAGTCACATACTTCACTTTCTGTTTTCCTATGTATACAGTGACCAGGTTGGACCAAATGGCCTTCTAAAGTGCCCTCTAGCTCTGAGGGTGACTAAATCAAGGTCACTAAACAGATGGTTGCCCAAAGCATAAAGAAAATCAGGCTGCTCCCAGCGTTTGCTCAGCCTAAGGCATGAGCTTTGCAAATACAGGTGAGAGGGCAAAGGGGGAGGCTCTGGGCCAGTTGGGCACACAGTGGGAGCTTCCAAGTCTGAGGTCACCATTCTCCCTCACAACCCCTGCCTCCTGATTGGCTATTCTTGTAACCCTAATCATCAGAAGATTGGATGGTCTTGGGTTTCACAACAAACCTAAGTTCCTTTCAGAACCTCTGAAATCACCAAGTCTGAAGCTCTTGCCTGAGCATTCCTGATAAATAGTTTTCCAGTCTCTACCCGAAGATTTCTGTTGCATCTTAGAGAACTTTGACTATAAGAAATATTTTGGGTCAAGCTGTGGGTCAAGGTCTGTCTCTCAGTAACTTCTATGACTGGCCAGGTCTGCTCTCTGAGGCCTCCTATGCCAAGTCTGTCCTCTTTCCCTATGGAAACCCACCAGATTTTAGAGACAACAGGAAAGGCCTTAAGTCTTCCCAGGATAAGGGTCTCTGTTTCTTCTGATGAGAATGATTTTCAGCTATCTTACTCTACTGGTCTGTAAATTCTTCCAATTGTCAAGCATGACATGGGACTTGGGGGATAAAATACCTAGGTTTAAGCTGTTCACCCAGCAATGGGCCATATTCCATCGACACAGCTGGATTAGAATTTTTATTTAGAGTAAATAAATGTTGGACACAGAAAGCTTGTAAATGATGAAGTGCTACATAAAAAAATTACTGCTGCTACTAGACACTACTACTAAAAAAATAATTGCTACTATTAAATCCAGGATGTAATCCAGTTGTCTTCTGAGAGTACTAACTAGAAAAGGGGGGTCTCCTCCCCTGCTCTGGATCTTGCGTTTGTTCACATTCAGCCTAACACCTCCTGAAACTATGGCAGGCTGTCCCAGAGTGAGTTCATCCTGAGCTTACAGACACATGAGGACTGCAGTTTTGTTACACATGCTGTTGTCAGCTTAGGTTTTTCCAGTTCTTGTTACTGTGAAGTTGAGGAATTTACATTTGCCTCTGACATTTCATCTTGTTTGCTCACCTTTTACAGAGGCATTTGCACTATGATTCAGCCATCAAAAACAGTGCTTTCCAACCCTGGATTCATGTGAGAATCATCATGGAAATTTTTTAGCATTAATATCTCTCCTGAATCAAAATTTTGACTCATTTGTTCTAGGTAAGACCTGGGAAGCTGTATCTAAAACCGGCATCTTAAGTGGTTGTCTGTCAGCACCTCAGGATTCATCAGCCCGCATTTGGCAGGCCAGGCTCTCATTCACTCTCCCCTGCTCCATTTCATTGCATACTTGATGAATGTGAGTTTCCAAGGGAATTGCCTAAAGGCTAAGAAGATATCTACCAGGAAGGGCAGGCAGTAACTCTCCCATAGCTTTTGCATTCTGTTAATGTTATTCTTTTACAAATCACTAACTTTCTCATTTTATAAAATATTACAGATACAGCAAGAAAGAGGTGAGCAGAGCACGTGAGTTACCAGATGCATAGAAACCTTGAAATATCCTCCTTCCTCATCATGCAAGAACCTGCCCGTCTATGTTAGTGGTATGTAGTCTGGCCAAAGAGAATGTCCAATCTAAGAGTCCAGAGAAGTTGACTGTCTCCTTGGTTCATCTCTATTGAAGCTCTCAGTTTGAGTGACAGTTAAAAGGTCCACTTGCTACTCCAATGCTCATGACAGGCATAGCTGATCAATCACAGTCCTCTTCCTAGCAAAGCCTAGAGGTGGCCTCCAAATTCTTCTCAAACTAGAGCTCAGTTCATCTACTACCAGTCTTATAGGCATGTAAAGTGAAAACTATTTACAACCCCTAATTGAGCTGACACTTTCTTCCTTCATTTTATAGGAAAGCCCCAGAGAGATCAATTTACTTGCCAAGTTCACACAGCTTCTCTAAAATGATCTGGGAGAATTCTACCTGGACTACAAGGAACCCTATGTCTTCTTTATTCATTCAGCGTGCACATACTGAGATCCTCTATGTGCTAGGCAAGCATTGTTGGGGGGGGGTGGAATAAAAAGGAAGGGGATAGGATATAGTCCTTTTCTCATGTCTGAAGTCCAGTATGATAAGACCTACCTACAAATAATGACCCCAGGGAGGCAGGGACAGATGCCAAAGGAGTGCTAGAAGAAAGAATCACATGATCATCACTCTAAGGAAGAGAGCTCTTCTTATCCTTTCATTAAAATAAGCATACTAACCTGGCTGGTGTGCCTCAGTGGATTGAGTGTCAGCCTGCAAACCAAAGGGTTGCTGGTTCAATTCCCAGTCAGGGCACATGCCTGGGTTGCAGGTGGTTACCCAGTTGGGGGTGTGTGAGAGGCAACCACACATGGATCTTTCTCTCCCTCTCTTTCTCCCTCCCTTTCCCTCTCTCTAAAAATAAATAAATAAAAATCTAAAAAAGTAAAAAACCACGAATTTATCATAATAAGAAAACATGCTATGCAAAACTCATGTCTGTGTCTATGTGATCCCTTCAAATCGGTAAGGTAGGGAGTCTGTCATATTTATTATCTCAATAACATTCAGCATATCATGTATACCCAGAGTTTCAACTCTGCCCTCAGTCTAAATCTTATTATACTTAGGTTCTGGGCATATGAGAGCACAATTGTGCTTCTAAAGACCTTTTAAAATGGCTTAGCTCTATGACTACTGGATTTCTTCATACTGTCCTGTGTTACAAGGCTTTTCCCCACATTACTAAACCTGTGGTCTACTTCTTATATGCCTGTTAGACAACAGCCTCCTTGTTACAGAAACCCAGAGATCATTTCTCTGGCCTGTTCAAGCCCTCAGAGCCCTACTCCAAGCCCCCGATTCATTGTCCTCGGAACTAGGACAATGAATTACTGAAAACAAGATGCCATTTTGTTTATGAGGTCAGAGCTCAAATCTTCCTTATTGCTGCGGGTGAGATGATATTCTGTTCTCCTTCCTCCATTTAAGTATAAAACATGCCCTAAAGTATGTGCTAATTAATACATCTGTTTGTCTTACAAAGCAGTTGACAAGCATCTATTTAAACTGTGATTCACATTTTTCCTTTCATCCTGTCTACAGATTTTTGTGCATGAATCAAATGAGGAGCCTGATTGCATTACTATTTTAAAGAGCCAATTTAAAAGTTCATTAAGCTATACTGGTATGTTTTAGTGCAGGTAACGGAAAGGTTGTATGTGGCATTAATAAGCTGAAAAGTGCAACTGGATTTGGTGGCCAAATTCATTTCTCTGCCTTTCCAAAATAGTCTCCTGGAGGAGAACTATGTGTCTCTATGGAGACAGGTGGTGGGCACTTCATCTGTGCAAGGCACAAACAGGGCACAAAAAAGTGAGCCATATAGATGTATGTGCTCAGAGAGTTCAGTGACAAAGACTCTATGGTTACTTCTTTAGAAGAAGGACCAATTTATAAATTCACTAAGTCTGAAGCACATGACTTAAAGTTAGCCAATCACCTACTTTCACCCAGGATTTTGAATCTTTAGTGAATGAGGAGCAGATGGAGGAAATCAGGCAGACAAGAGCACCTACGCATGGACCAGACTGTTCTGACATATGACCTTGACTGTACAGCCTGAGTGTTGCCCAGGTTCATTCTTTTAGCCTCCCACTTATTTTGTGATCTTCAATATCACTTCAGTATTGTACCTTTTCACATGAGATAACCACAGTTTGTTTCTGTTATTTGCAGCCAACAATCCTAATTAGCTCTGAGGATCTGAATTAATTCTTTCCTTAGGAAGCTTGATATAAGTGAATGATATAGAATGACATCCTTTACTCAGTTACGGAGAGACTGCTATCGTGGCGTATCTTTCCAACTAACAGCTGCACAGGAAGGGGTCCGGCAGCCACATTTAACACAATGTTTCCAATTGCTGGAAACAAGGAGGGAGTAACCATTTGTCAGGGACAAATGTCTTGAAGGATTCTTGGACTTGGCAGGAGAATGGACAGGTTTCCCTCAAACCTGGCCAACAGGTTTCATGGAAATGCTTTCCAAGTGCTAGAGACCTACGGTTTCGTCCAGCTATGCCTGTCAGCTGTCTGCGACCCACTGAAGGTTCTCAAGCTGGAAAACTAAGGACTTGGGCTGAGCACCAGCGGGAAGGGTTGAGGTTAGCAGCTTTCTCTGATCTCCCTAAGACTCAGTTAAACCTAGATGGATCTAGGTTTGTGTGTGAGTGGCAGTGAGCCCCATTCTCAGTGATGAATGGGTAATCTCCCCAGAGCTATTTTTGTCTAATTCTAGGTGCTTTCCAGTTGTTTTTTTTTTTTTTTTTGCACACTTCCAGTAATGTGTTTTCACTCTATGAAGAGCAAAATCTGATTCAGTTCCTGGGGTTTGAATCTTGAATCAGATAATCCACAAGGTAGCTAACTCATTGGGGGACTAGACTAGCCCAAGATGATCTGTGAAACAGAAAGAAGGTCCAAAAGGCACATTTTCATACCCAATTCTAAGGGACTGAAGTCTTAAACCAGTGAATTAAGTTACATGATCATGCACAGGCCATCCTCTTAGGTTCCTTGGCCCTCTGTCAGCCAGAGTGCCTCCTTCTAGCCCTGAGAAACTGGAGATCTGAAGGAACCGTGTCTTGCCAACAGTTGGGTCCATGCTAGAACAGCATCTCCTGGATCTAAGATTGTGCTTTTCCCAGCTGTCTTCCACCACGTTCCCTGTCACCTCCAGTTCTACCTGTCAGGCTGCTACCTTCTCAGCACAGGATGAGTGCGGCTCTGCTTGCACCCCCTCGGAGAGGTGTCTGTGAGGTTCCTGTGTGGAGGAAGCTCTCACTGCTGTCCCTGCTTATGCCAAAAACACCCTGGGAATAAATAAAGGTCTCCACTGTAACACCTTCTACTGGTACCAAATGAGCATGTGAGAAAAAAGTTTAAAATTAAAACTTAAAGATAGAGATTCTCTGCTGTTGAAAGAAATTCCTTAACACCTATTACTCAGGTAATAATTTCTTTGACTGATTCCATGAAAATTTTTTAGAGCTAGCAATAGGACCTAAGAAAGCAAATAGTCAAAATCCCTTTATTTACAAGTGGGCAAACAGAGTGGAGAAACACACTTGGTCAGCCCAGCAGCAGGCTTTCTGCTGAATTAGAACAGTTTTCCCCTCCACAGGGGGCTTCCTGAGGTGGTGAGGGTTGGTGTGTCTGACACAGATTAAGTGGCTAAAATATTACTAATGCATCTTTCTTTTGAACTCCAGTAAAAGAATCAAGTTCCTCTCACCAAAGCCTTTCTATGGGGCTGCTGGGATGAAAGGTCGGGGCTTCAAAGCCAGTTTATTCCTTTTAGCATTGTCACCTTGGACAAGTTAACCTCTCAGAGCTTCCATTCGCCCGTCTGCAAAATAGACAGAGTCAAACTCACTGTGTCTATGGTTGTTGGAAGATGAAAGGCACTAACTTTTCCAAAGCCACTAGCCCAGGGCCTGGCGTATGTAGGCTTAAGGAAGGATCAGTACAAGTTTCCTTCTTTTCTGTCCCCTCCCCCCTCACTTCTTCCTACACTGGCATGCCTGAGAAAAGTGAAACAGACAAAACCCTGAGGAGGCTTTTCCTCTTGTAGGAGGCTGTCTCCCCAACACAGAAGGCATTTGGCCAGGAATATTTGAGCCCCCTGCACACGCTATCATAAATATTTTTGGAAAAGCAGTATGCCCGTCTGAAGGGCCGGTGAATGTCGGGTGCCAGGCAAACTGGTCGGAACAAATGTTCTTCATGTTCTAAAAGAGGCCTGAATAACGGGTTCCTCAATGTTTGGGGAAAGAGATGCAACAAGCCTCTCCTCTGGGGACAAGATTTCTCAGAGTCAATTATGTGGTAATCCTCATTACTTAAGAGCAAGGACAGGAGCTCTCATAAACTTCTTCATAGGGATTTTAGATGTCAGGTTATTCAGCCTCTGAACCAGCCCTGGAGTCCCATGTGTACCCATTCGAGACACCTTAAGGTGGAGTAGTACCAATTATATGGTAGCTATTAAGTTGTTTTTTGTTCAAGCACTTTTTAAAAATGTAAACTACAACCTACCACTTGCTACTTCCAACTTTTGATTCTATTCTATACCCCTGGGGTCACAAGGGCAAGTTGGTTCCTCTTCCGTGGGTTGCTGAAGGAAGAATGCCATCACTTTTCTAACATCAGGGAAAAGGGTTTCTACAGAATGTTAAAACATAGGCTATTCCACTCTCTCAAAATTAATCATGAACTTGGTTTATGGTGACCACAACAAGTGGGCAATTATATATACCACACAGTGTATAATTTTCCTGTTTGTTGAGCTTTGGGCTCAATAGAGTTACCAGTTCCCAAACACTGTTGGCAAGGGTGCAAGATCTGGATCTAGAATCAGCACAGTTGTGTGAGAGGCTTGCTCAGTCTGAATGATCTCAAGCAAGTATCTGAGCTCAGGGCCCTCATCGGTGGAAGCTGGAGATCACTGTACGACGGAGCTGTCGAGTCTGTGGTGGAGAAGCCGAGTTCATGTGGGTTGGAGAAGGGGGTGCTGCTTATAAACTTACTTTAGTTTCTGTGTGTGAATGAGCTGTTTGAGCTATGAGAGTGTCATTTGTAGCCACTGAACCCTTTCTTCAAATGAAATCTGAATATTTAAAACTCGATAACAGGGAAGGTTGGGATGACAGCCCCCAGGTCATTTCTAACTCTGTGATGCCAAGTTTGAAACCCCCTGAACTTACGGCCCTGGTCAGCTCTAACAACTTTTTGTTCCAAATCATAAGAAATATTATAGTTGAAAGTATTTGGTAACCTATCAACTGGACTCTAAATGTAAAGATGATTATGAATCCTTTTGAAAAGCCAATTCTTTGTAAATCCTGAGTATGTACTTACCCTAATCCCCCCCCCACACAAACAAACAAACCAACAAACCAGAGCCCCTACAGTGAAAACTCTGTCCCTTGGAACTACCCGTTACACATTTATTTTTCTCTGCAATGAGCATGTGCTTATTTTCTTATAATGGCCACTTTGATTTCAGATCCCTTTTAAAAGACCTAGGAGGCTTGTCAAAAGTCTAAATATCTTCACTGAACTAAAGGACAGATTTTTCTTTCAGTGATATGTGTTATTATGTAGCAGTGAGTCTTTGCTGTGGAACTAACCAGTCCACAATTTAGTGGCCTAAAATAGTCATTTGTTAGCTCACAATTTTTGTGGTCAGCAATTTGGGCTAGGCTCAGCTGGGTGGTCATTCGGATGAACTTGCCTCAGTACACTCATGTAGCTACAGACAATTGGTGGGTTGGTGTGGGGCTGATTAGTGCTGGCTACTAGCCAGGCTGTGTGTCTCCAGCATCTAGCAGGCTAGCTTAGGCTTTTTTCACATGCAGTTGAGTTGTAAACCCAGAAAGAGAGGGTAAGAGCTGATGCTGCACATCTTGAAGCCTAGGCTCAGAAGAGGCAAAACATTATTTCTTCTGTATTCTTTTATTGGTCAAAGTCACAAGGCTAGCCTAGGTTCAAAGGATGGATAAGCAGACTCTAACTCTCTATGGGAAGAAGTGCAAAGGTGTGTGTGTATACAGGGATAGGTAAGATAATTGTGGCCACTTTGCAAACATGCTACAGTGCTGAACAATCCCAGTTTTTGCTTAAAGATAGTTCATTTGGATTTCTTACTCCCTGATATTTAAACAAGGTATGGTGTATGAAAAACACAGTTTGGGAACCAAAATATGTACAAGTTGTAGGGAAAGTGAAAATTAATCTGAGCCATACAGTTGTCTGTGTTACCGTAAAGCTTAATCTCCTGCCTACAGCTTCCTCATGTCTGGCCTGTGCACTCACTTGCCTTACTCATCTGAGGCATCTGTTAGGATTCCAGTTTGTCTCATGTCACTGGGAAATGACCCGTGAAAGTTCCTCTGGGACTCTCAACCCATGACATAGTTGGGCCTTGAAGCCTTCAGAAATGCCCTGTGTTTGTTGCCAGATGACAACAATGACATGGTCCATGGATGAACTTTGCCCCCGAGAGAAGAAAGTGGTCAATTGCTGTAAAAGCATAAAAATGAAATAATGCATGTACTATGGATAGTAGGTAGGATTTGTACAGACCACAGAGGGCTCTGATTTATTAAACTAAATCAATCAGTTCCCCTAAGTCCCCTGAGAAATATGGGATAGAATATGCATGTGACTGTGCTTCACACCAATAGGATTATGTGTATATGGTTTTACGCAAGGCAGTTCCTGGGCAGAGACTACCAGAGGGACCAGAACGACTGACTCACACAGCACATACTAAGGGCCAGGCACTCTTAGTACTTACAAAGGTTGACTCATGTAAGCTCAGAATAAGCCTAGGAGACAGGTACTATTCTATGCCCGTTTACTCATTAAGTTCACAGGGGTTGAGTAACTTACCAGAGGCCTAACTTGAAAGTGGCCGAGCTGGAAAGTGAACCTGGCCGGTGTGATGTGAGACCACTATGTTCTATTGTGTCTCAAAGGACATGTGACGTATGCAAACCATTCCTGTCCTTCGCACAGATGTTCCTGGCTCCACATATGAACCATGAGGCTTTTTAAAATTACAGATTCAATGGTTGTAGGGTGGTTATTCTTATAGTAGTATAGAATATAAAATATGAATGGCAAGAAAAAATACAATGGAAAATTTTTTAAATATAATAAAAATATAATAGATGGTGTATAGAAAAAGTCTGATGAATACTTGGAGAAAGATATTTCTGGCTGGAGAGGTAGAGATCTAGAAAGGCTTTATAGAGAAAAAATTTGATTAGAACTTGGGTCGTTGAGATGCTATTTGGATATATTAAGTGATCACTTATGATTGAAGAGCAAATTAGAAAGCCTCCCTCTCTACCTATGCAGTTGGCCCTGCAGCCTATTGGATTCTGCTCTGGTTGGTAGCAACAAAGCAGGCCTCTCTTGATTCTTCTTAACTACAACACATGTGAAATTCAATTCAGCGATCATTGTTATGAATACTAGGGGATAATATGTTGTGCATATATGTGGAGACCACCTGTGACTATAAAATTGAAGATAAATGTTACTTCTTTGGATTATGGTAGATTATGTGTTACATATTATCCCTAGTTTATGAGGTATAACAGTGTACATTAGAGATTATTGAATTAAATTCCGTTGAATGTATTAAAATCTGGTTATTTAATTAGACTTGGAGATACACATTGTGAAGAAAATGGTGGTTGCATAACTTGGAACTGGTGTGAGAAAAATGTCATTGTTGATTGTTTGTCATGATGACAAGTCTCCTTCGGAGGCTGCATTGCCGAGTCACAGGGCCCAGCCACTGGTAGCTAGGAGAAAGGTTAATTGGGGACAGCTTGCAGAAGGCATGCCTCCACTTGAGAAAGCAAACCCTCAGGGGGAAGCCTTTGGCTTTAGGTTCCTCTAGAAAGGAAAAAAAAAAAAACAATAATAATGCAGCAGAGACTAGATGATGTGAGAATTAAGAATGCATCATTGCTTTGGCTGATGTGGCTCAGTGGCTTGAGCACCGGTCTGCAAACCAAAGGGTTGCTGGTTTGATTCCCAGTCAGGGCACATGCCTGGGTTGCGGGCCAGGCCTCCAGTTGGGTGGTGCGTAAAAGGCAACCACATATTGATACTTCTCTCCCTCTCTTTCTCTCTCCCTTCCCTTCTCTCTAAAATTAAATAAATGAAATCTTTTAAAAAGTGAACGCATCAGATTGAGCATTGGGTAAATACTAAGCATTATTAATATTTATGATATTTTGGCATTGTAATATTTTAGGGCACAGCAACTAAAGTCCCTAAATCCCAATCATTTTAGGATTGTAGAAGGCTAGATTTGGAAGGGATTTTAGAGAGCTCTCAATCCAATTCATTTCGTCTGCTTTAGAGCAAACGGTTCCCCTGGAGCCCAGGAAGAAAGTGGCCCACAGTAAGATAGTATGTTATTCTAAATAAAGAAAGATACAACATGCTCTTTTGGTGTTAAAAAAAAAAAAAAAACCTCACACATGAGCATTTTCTATTTGTCAAGCCTAAAAAGCTATTGATAGTTAAACTGGGTTACTCTGTTAACCAAATTCAAAGCAATGCTAAACAGCCTGTAAAAGATTAGAGAAGAAATGGTATGATGTTTCCACAACCTCTTCTATCCGCTTCAGTTCTTGGGACAAATTATTAATCATTTACTTAACAATCACCTATTGATGCTCACGCTAATCAAGGCATTAGAATATTACTGCTACTATTACTCTAACAATATAATGATAGGAGATTGTAAAGTGTGTTAAAAACTTGAAGGGATATCTAGAGAGTTGAAAGAGGTTTAGAATACCAGTGGTTCTCTCAGGGAAGTCTTCGTGGAGAAAGTATCTCCTGATATGGCTTTGAAGGACTATTAAGCCTATATCCACAGGGATTTCTGGTAGGCTGGGAGAGGTGGATTTTTTAGTAAGCAAAGACACTAAAGTAGAAAAGCATGAGGTAGGTTTGTTAGAACACAGAGTGTAGGCAGGGGAACAGTGAGGGATAATGCTGGAAAGGAGGATGTAGGGAAAATACCACATACGAATCATGATTTGCTTTCCTGTCTGAATATCTTCATGATGAGAGAAAATATTTTGTTCAAGTTTATTTTTTACAAATCTATACTTATCCGCTCATTCAAGAAAACTTAATAGGAAGACTTAAAAGAAATATATTTTATAATGTCATGATGTGCTCTTCCAATATTGTTAATGGACATAGCTGTTTGGATTCTTTTTTAATTGTTTTAATCACACTTAATTAGTTATCTCAATAATGTGAAGCCTCACGTGAGGAATCAGTCCTTGAAGAGAAATTCCTCACAGCCAAGTGTAGGGTCAGTCTCATAAGAGAAAAAGCCACGGTGAAAGGAGTAAAAGGGGAACTTTGATCAAGGTGCTGCTGGGAGAGGGCACCGACTTCTGTGCTCTCACAGAGGCATGGCCCACCTGATGAGGGACCTCCCAGGAGCCCAGGGCTCTGTTGACAGTTCACAGAGCAGTTTGTCAATCATTCAAGCCATCCCTCCACTTTCCTTAGTTCTTACATTGGTCCTGTTTTCAGTCTGTAGAGCATGTGTTAAATCAGTGTTTTTCAGATGAAAACATGCACAGGAATTACCTGGAAGTCTGGATAAAGTACGGATTCTGATTAGTAGGTCAAGGATGGGCTGGAGCTTCTGCATTTGCAGCAAACCACTGGATGAAGAAGATGCTGCCATTCCGCAGAACACACTTTGAGAAGCAAGGTCTAAATATTTTCTTTTTCATACCTCAGATGTCTTCTTGTTGCTTTCACACAAGTAAAATAAATTCACTTGGTCAAAACCCTTCTCCCACATATCTATGTAAATATTGTTTTATTTACTTTTGTCATTTTTTTTTGTGGCAGAAAAAACTGAGGCCAATGTGATTTTTATTCCTTACTAGGTAGACTCTTCTTTCATGTGGATGTGTAAAGGATTTGTTGCTGCATTTTACTCTTGGGCTTCAAAAATTACTCCCTGATTTGTCTAAGTATGAATCTCTTGTCTCTGACTCTGCCTTAAATGCAATGGACCTTTTGGTTGAAATGCTCTGGTGAACTATTTGTAGCTCAGGAAAATTTCCTCTAATTGCGCCCCTACTCATCGTCTCTGACCAATGATAGTTTCTACTTGAGTTCCTACTTTTTCCCTAAGGACCTTCAATAATTCTCAGGTTGAATCTCTGATCCCTGTCTTTCATAGATAATGTTCTCTTTTTATTTTAATCTCTTTAGGCTTCTCTCTGTAACCTAGAAGAGATTAAAGTTTATCCTCTGTGTCATAGACTAGATTTTTTCCAGGTCACTTTTGCATTCAATTCTTGCCCCCAATGTGGATATTAATTCTGCTATTGCACTTTTTAAGTTTCCTAAAATATTTTTCCACTTTTCCTATTTCCTATTTAGTTTTTCTGTTGTCTTTTCATATTGGACTCTCTCTTTATGGCTTATGTTCTTGATTCAAAAGGCATTGCCCTGAAACTTTTAGAGAATGCCAAAAACTTCTTTATCTTTTTTCTTCTGCATCCTCAGATGAATCATAGCCAGAAGGTTGTTCTTCCTTTGTCTTTCTAGGACAATGTTCTCATTTCCTTCATTTTGTAGTGTCCTGAACATTTGTCATTCCTGTTGCATCTCAGCATCTGAATCTCCTCCTTCTTCCTTCCTATGTTTGGAGAATCTCCCATGTTATGAAGCAAAGCTTATCCTTCATATAAAAGCTGAAAGTGACAGAGACTCAGTCTCTCAGTCTCCCTTACCATTAAGACACACCAGACTAGGTTGTAGCAGTTCCGTGCATTTGCTCCAAGCATTGACTACACAGGTGGTTTAAGGAAGCAGAGCAGACTGGCCAATGCTGGTTCCAGAGGCAGCATGGGGGCCGTTCTAAAGCCAGTACCTAGTGTTGGGGATGCCAGTGGTACAGGCCACTGCTAGCATTGGCAGTGTCACCACAAGACAGATTAAATAGCTTTGTTCCTGGTTGTATAGTTTTTGAACCTGTTCCTTAGTCTGAAAGTTGACTTTAGAAGCTCCTCAACATCTGTTCAATAAACTGAATCTTTGGTTTACATTGTCAGAGTCTAATTCACTTCTTACAACTAAGAATGCTGTATGATACAACCAGTATATTTTAAATAGCTCCCTTGTGGTCTTAATGTCTACATATCATTTTTCAAATGAGTGGTCATCTGTTACTCTTTATGGTAGACCCTTGATTCTATTCTGTCTTCCTGGGTCCTGGTCAAACCCATTCCCAGGGGAGAGCTGGATGTCATACTCCATTTTTGGCCTAATTCCTGGTATCTTCAGGCTTTCATTCTGTGCAGGTCTGTTGGTTGGGGTCAGGATTTCCTAGCTCCGAGAAAGCAGAAATAGAGGTCCGATGGGAAAAGGGATAGCTATGCAGTATTCTGTAAGGTACATACCTTGCCCAGAAGCTATTTCCTCACATATTAAATTAGAGGATGGGATTCAGTGATTTCTAAAGGCACATACTTGTATATGTATGCAGGCTGACCCACAGGTTATGAGGCAGGCTTGGAGGGACCAGAGACAGGAAGTGAACTTGCACACTGCCAGTTCTACTGCTTAGAACAACCATCCTGAGCACAGTTCTGGGCAGCGCATCCCTTGCTCAAAACTCCCATATGGACTTTGGATAAAGTCATCGATGTCTAGGATAGATTGCCTACTGCTCTGCTACATCCTTATGCTTTTCCCTGTTCTTTTCTCTGAATTATGTTCCCTCCCTACTTAGTCCAAATTTTGCAAGCTCTATTGCCTCTTCCCTTATAAGCTCATCTTTTCTTATTCTCCCCACATTGTTCTCAATTCATAATGAACTATTTTTAATTCCCTGATCCTACTATGATCTCACAGTTCTCAGTCTTTGCTTGTGCTGGATCCCTTCCCTGGAGCACCCCTCCTTGCCCTACATTTCTTCACCTATCTTCTCTCAGATCTCATCTTACCTATTGTTTCTCTCAGCAAATCTTCCTCATCCTTCTCCTCCCCAAGACCTGCGTGCCCCTCCTATGCTCTCCCTTGACTATAACCCCAGCTAGCCTCTAACTACCCCCTTAGCTATATCTTTTTCTCTGTTGTAACCTTAATATTTAGTCAAGTGCCTGCCTTGTAGTAGGTACTTGGAAATATTTATCAAAGAATACAAGAATATTTAAATGTAATTTTTCCCCAATCCTGAACATGAATGGCACCTTAAACTACAATAACTTTCAACTTTGTGTAAAGTATTTACATTCATATTATTGGACTTTGTTACATGACTGGTTTGAGTAAATGTCATGCTCAGAGGCTTCCACATTAATAAGTACTCAAGATGTCCTGTGCTATACAGCAAACAGAAAAAATCAATTGTCCAAATTGGGCTACTTTTGAGTATACAAGGTGGTGCTATTAATAATTACCTTGAGACAGCAGGCATAAGTTAGGATCGTCCTGGACAAGTGGGACATACAAACACACTACTTCCCTGACAACACCCCTTTGCCAGATCATTAATGGTTGTCTGGTAGACTTTGATTTAAGATAGGAGGTGGTAGGTCAGGGCAAGGTTCCGGTGTTACACCCACTTTCTAGCAGGACACGCTGAGGGTGAAGAATTATCATCTCATAGTCAAACAGTAAGCAGTGAATTGGTGACAAGGACAGAAAACTGCCCAGAAGCTTTGATCCTCATTATTCTTTACCCCAGTGAATGTTACTTGCCTTTTGACTAAGTGGGGCACATGGAATGAGAGACATTGCCATTTAGATGATTTTTGTACTATAATAATCAGTCATTATAAAATAGAAGGCAACAAAATCAAACCTGCTTCTTCTTCCTACTCCTGCCATGGTGATCAAGCATAATCCTTTAATTGTAATCAGAGGTAGGAATAAAAATGACAAAATCATGTGCTTTAAAGAATTAGATTGGAAATGTAGCCATCATCCCAATGCAGCATCCACTTTTTTTTTTCTTTAAAGAAAAACACTTAGAAAATTTAGACATCAGTTGAGTAACCAACTATTTCAGAGAGTAATCCTTGAAAGTCCTCTTGTCCACTCTCTATTTGGGCAAATCAAGCCTCAATATATATTACATTTGTGTCAGTTTGTAGTTTAGTACTTCCACCGTTATCAGTGTTGACAAATTAAGGGCCAAACAGACAATGAGAGAACACTGGAGGCTAATTTTGACAGCTGTGCTGGAAAGGTTGAGAGGAGATAGGAAAGGCAGTGTTAGAATCATAAACTTCAATAACAATAGTTCCATAGTGTTTACAGTTTGCAGTGTGCTTTACGCTCATCATTTTATTAAGTCTATACCATAAAGATACAGAGGAATGTGGGACAGTGAATCCCCATCTATTAGAAGAATGACTGAATGACCGAGGCCCTGGCAGAGGAAAGGACTTGCTCAGGGTCATACCTTTATCATACCTTTATTGGCAGAGTCAGTACAAGGCCCCAAATCTCTTGACTCCTAGCCTAAGCATTCTCCCCTGTACTTTATCTGTACACTGTATTGGGGACCTAAAGAAATGTGACCTGTCCTACTTGGAATTTGCAAATGCCACCAAAGCCATTCTCACTGCTTTTACTTCTGCTCAGGATATCCTGAAGGGTTCTGGTTCTTTCCTTGCCTATTATGTCATGTGTCATAGATACAGAGAAAGCTTATAATGAACTCGCTTGCTAAATGGAAGCTAAATATTTAACCAGAGTCTTCTCTATGCCCTGCATGTGTCTGAGCATCAAGTTACACAGCTGCATCCACATGGGGGATCTGGAACTAAAAGGGATCAGAATTTTAGGTGAGATATGAAGGTCGTGTGGTGCTTTGTAAGTCAGCTTGACAGATGAGATAATACCATGGGCCTGATTGGGACTCTGTAAGGTTCAAATGGAGGGTGGAAACACTAGCCCTTTTGGTTTAAAAAGTCATTTTAGGAATGCAAGCATGAAATACTGACCTACTGTTCTCCATGTATATCTATTTTTATTTAAGGTTTTTTTTTTTAGAATTGTGCTAATATTGTGTGTTCAAAATGCATTTGAGTTTTCCTGGTGACCACTGGAGCCCCATCTAATGTTAGTGTTAGTGAATGAAATTAAAGCATATAGTGACATTTTCGCTTGAAATTATCTTTGAAAAATACCTAGGAAGGTGTCATATGGGAGCCCAGCACAGCCCATCTTTCCTTCAGCTTGGGACTAATTGATGTTTATTGCTTGAGCATCAGGAGAAGCAGCTATCTTTTAACTGGGGTCCATGCCAAATAAAGAAAATGGGTATCTTTAAATGGCAGAATCAGTGGGGTGAGAGAACACACTGTAGACAGCAGGCAGGGATTGGGAGACCCACTGCAGGACCGCAGGCTCACCCCTGCCATGTCCCACTCACGAGAGCCCTGGTGAGGAGGAACACTGGCAGCAGTTACACGGTCACCTCTCTCTTCTCTGTGCTCATTCTGAATTTGTGAAGCGTAAATGCACCAAATGATGGGACTGCACTTTAATGAGACCTTAGCCTCCGAGGGACAATTGGAAGGAACATTTAGGGCAACACTGTCCATACTTGCCAACTGATTGAAGAGAGGAGTTGGTGAGAGAGAGAAGTCAGGAATGGGTTGTGGTCAGGAAGCTGGTGGAAACAGGAAGGTGTGGAGAATGGAGGACTGAGGCATGTTTAATTTAGAGTCATGTTGAGTATTAGGGCTCTCTCATAGAGGCTGGATAACCTACAGAGGATACTAATTTCAATCCACAACTCAAACACAAGAAGTAAAGATTTGAAAAGGGCCACAGGTTACAAATATGGGTAAAAATCTCATTAAATATTTTAAGCTGTATCCTACCATAAACTGTCTAGCCCCAAAGCTGAAATAATCCAAACATTCATTAACTGATGAATGGATAAACAGAAAATGGTATATTCATGCAATGGAATATTATTTGGCCATAAAAAGAATAAAATATTAATATATACTGTACTATGGATAAACCCCGAAAATGTTATACAAAGTGAAAGAAGCCAGATACAAAAGTTTCCCCATGGTTGGATTCTATTTATATGTAATGTCCTATAAGAATATGCGGATCATAGAGACAGAAAGTTAATTCGTAGTTTCTTGGAGCTGCAGCTAGGAATGGGGAATGGCTAAATGTAAAAGAATGTAAGATTTCTTTTTGGGATCATGGAACATTTCAAATATCAGAATGCCATGATGGCTATACAATTTTATAAATTTGTTAAAAATCACATATATGTTTAAAATCAATAAATTTTATGGCATATAAATTATATTTTAATTAAATTCAAAATACATATCATGGACCTCTTTTATACACCTAAAACTACAGTTGGAAGTGCAGGGTGGGGTAAAAGTAGTATTATAGTTGTTTGTATGGAAAAGAATATAATAATCAATAAATAATAATACAAAAATAACCTCTGTGTTTCATGTGCTCACAACTGTAAGCCTACATTTGCCCACCTGTATAAATCTAATCAATTCCTTATAGTTGGGCAGAGATGCTCTCCCTTTCCCTGATACCTGCCGTCATTCTCCAGGAGTGAATGAGGCTGTGCATTGCAGCCAGAAACGAGGCAAAGCACATCCTAAAGCCTTTCCCCAGATGCTGAGATCACCAAGAACCAGTAGATCTTCTTCAGTAGTCACACAACTCTGCACAGCTTCCTAGAGAAGCCAGTGAGGCCACCATGATCCAGGCAGACATGGATCCCTTGCACGTCATCCTTTACCACCTGCTGCTGTTGTGTGAAGACAAAAACTGAGTTCCAAATTTGTGTTTGCCTGTCAGGCTTCGGAGTATGTCTCCAGGCTCATCACGGCCCACTCCATCAGCATCTAAGGAGACCTGCAGCTGAAGTAGTAGGTCTAGCCTAGCCTGGGGTCCCTTGGCAGGCCTCAGTCAAGCTATCTCACCAACTCTTTCCCTAGGAGTTAGTTTGATATTGTTAAAAAACAAAAATTTGAGCAAGTAAATATAAACATCAAATTAGCGTTATTAAGCGATTCATGAATCAGGCAGCATCCCATCTACTAAGTAGACTGGAGCTCTAACATACTACACAGAGTGGAAGGTTATTTTGGGCAGAAGAAGGTGGGGACAAGGAAGTTAAAGGAGTGGATTATTTCAGACAAGGCCACCTTCTCTTAGGGGAAGACAGGAGGTCTTATCAGGCAGATTACCTCACTAATGTGGATCAGGAAATTTCAGACTGAGTGGTTTAAAATTCCACTCCTGGGAGAGACTGAAACTGAAATTAAGTTAGGAATTAAGTATCAGTGAGGCTTACCACAAGTGACTACATCTTGGGCCTGCTGCTTCTTTTAAACAATGTATTGCACAGTTGAACCTTAAACAACATGGATTTGAACTGTGTGGGTCCACCTACACAGGGATTGTTTTCAGTAAGTTGGTACAGTACTGTAAAAATATTTTCTCTTCCTTATAATTTTCTTTAATAACATTTTACCTCTAGCTTACTTTTTGTAACAATATAGTATATAATGCATACAACAAACAACATATGTGCTAATTGACTCTTTATGTTATTGGTAGTGGTTCCATAGGCTATTAGTAAAATTTGTGGGCGGTCAAAAGTCATACATGGGCTTCCCACCATGCAAGCGTCAGCACCTCTAACCCCTGTGTTGTTCGAATGTCAACTGTGCTATCTTCGTGTTAGCATGTAGGATAGGCACTGGGTCTACTTTTCTCAACACTGTGTTCCAAGCTGTAATAGTTAATAGGTGCATCATAGATACTTGTTGTTAGAATAAAAAGGTGGTATAAAATTGTTTCCTCTTGTGTTTGAGCCTCTCTGAAACTTTTCTTTTTCCTTTTTTAAAAGATTTTACTTATTTATTTTTAGACAGAGGGGAAGGGAAGGACAAAGAGAGGGAGAGAAACATCACTGTGTGGTTGGTTCTCACATGCACCCTATTTGGGACCTGGCCTGCAACCCAGGCATGTGCCCTGACTGGGAATCAAACTAGTGACCATTTGGTTTGCAGGCCAGCACTCAATCCACTGAGCCACACCAGCCAGGGCATGAGACTTTTCATTTTTTGTGAACCCAAGAAAGGTTAAACCTCCGTCCATCATTTCTGGTACTGAAGATTGGCCCCCAGTTGGACTGGACTTCCTGAACTCTGAAGGTTTATTGGCTCTTTCATGTTCTGGGCTTACCTGAGGTCAAAACTGAGCAGATTTGTACAGGTGGCTGAGTTGGGATAGGACTAAATATGTTCAGACAGTTTGATTCTGTGATGCGGCAAAATGCACAGAGCGATTTACCCTAGAGCCACTGGCTGAAAACTGGCTTTGAAAACTGTAAAATCGCGCAGAAACCCAAAAGTAGGTACAAGTCATAATTTCTTCACATTGGTTTGAGTTCTCTAA
This sequence comes from Anoura caudifer, assembly GCA_004027475.1. NCBI lineage: Eukaryota > Metazoa > Chordata > Mammalia > Chiroptera > Phyllostomidae > Anoura > Anoura caudifer. The sequence continues at coordinate 336,958 of PVKU01000091.1, read as the reverse complement.
ACCTATGAAGTAGCTTGTGACACCATTTTCCCCTCAAGAAAAAAAAAAAAACAACTTAATACTCAAAAAGGGAGAACATATTCATTTGGGAAGTGTGAAGATGTATTTTTTTACATTGAGATCATTCTTTTTCCCATGGTAGAATGAGGTGTACAGAAGGGAGAGTAAACAAACCTTTTGTAAACTGCTTATCTTTAATGAGGCATTTACTGAAAATCTACCACTACTGTTTACCATATCAAGTTCTCATTTCTTTACAAAAGGCTGATGCTTACAAAAGGTCATGTTTGCATCACATGCTAGTACAATAGTCTTGGGAAGAGAAATAAGTTCAGCTCTAGAGCTGGGTATATCAAATATTAGAACTGCCACTTGTGCTTAGTTCTTCCTGGAAAAAATGACCTTGGGTATTTTTAAAAATAATTTAATTAAAACTGCCAAACCACCAGTGTTTTAATTCTGTATTTACTCATAAAGCAGAATTATATCCTTAATTCATAAAATATAAATGTGAGAAGGCCTTAGAATAGAGCATAATGTGGCATGCTGACATTTGGGAAGACGAACTTGGTCAACAGGTTGAAAGTAGCATCAAATTGAAGAGCTGGGAGAGTGTTGGAGAACAGCAGACCTAAAGACCTAATTGGATAGATAAAAAAACTGACACCAGAGAGGAGGTGACTTGCCGTGCAGTCACACAGCAGTTTTAGGGGAAGGAAAGGATTACAAACCTTCCTCTGCTTTGCCTCCTCTTAGCAGTCCTGGTTCTAATACCAAATGGTTGGGCTCCTCTGACTCTTCTCTCTTCCCACTGGACTTCTTACTCCCAGGCCTCATCTCTTGAAGAAGTGATGTGATTTTATTTAAATACCCAGGCTCTATACCTTGTGCATCTTCCTCTGCCTTCAATGCAAAGGAGGAGGAGAAGTAGTGGTAGAATTGAAGAAGAAAGAGTAGGAGAAGGAGGAGGAGACGAAGGAGGAGAAGAAAAAGGAGGAGGAGGAGGAGGAAGAAGAAGAAAAAGAAAAAGGAGAAGGGGAAACAGTTGAATGCCTACAATGATCAAGGCAAACACTGTGTTAAGAACTTGGAGATGAATCAGATTCTCAGTTCAGTAGCAGAAAAAGACAAGATGACCCATGGCACTATTCAGAGCCTATGGATTAAGGTGAGAAGAGTAATAGCAGCACTCTGTAGGGGTAATGTGTCCGCTGGAGGTGGTGGTAGGGGCTAGGAGGCCCTGCGAAGGAGGCAATATTTAAGGGGAATCAGAAGAGATTAGGTAAGAGTTGCTAGGTGGAAGGGGAAGGAAGAGAGTTCCTGGAAGAAAGAACCTGTGTAAAGGCAAATAAGCATGAACAGGTGAGATGTGTTTGGGAAACCACTAGAACTTCAATTGGCTGGAGGATGAGTGCAAGTGAAGGACCAGCAGAAATGTCTGAAAAGCTGTGCACACCACGATAAGGAGTTCGGCCTGATGGGTGTGAGGCCGTGGAGGGGCAACATCAGGTTGGTGTTTATCTTCCATGCCCCTCCTGTCCTTATTATTTCTCTGGTGGCCTCTTCATATTTTTTCCTCTTGGTCAGCTGTTGGAGGTTATGAGTTCTGCACATGGGAGTATTCCAACTGAGACCAGGTGGTCGGTCACCCAGCAGCGAGAGAGCCAAGTGCCAGGCTGCCTGGGTTCAGGGGGAATCTCAGCTTACCCACATACTGGCTGTCTTAAGAGCAAGCTACTTAACCTGTCTGGGCTTTACTTTATGCATGGGCAAAATAGAGAAAATGATAATGCCATCCTCAGAAGGGCTTTGTGAGGGTTCAATGAAAAGTATATGAAGAATCATTAGAATATAGCCCAGCATATCATACGCACAAAGAAAAGACTGACATGAGATATATCGTTCTGGGCAGGGAACCATAATGGATACAAGGAAATGGCAGGACCACAGCCAGGTCTTCCTCCGAGTTCTGTGTGCCATAACTGGACCAATCAGAAAGCTTCTGTAGGCCACCAGGGTGCAATCCTCCGATCACATGACCTCTGCCCCCCTGAAATTCTGTGCTTCTTTTAGTCTCTAAATTTATAAATCCATATCTCTCTAGCACCAAGTCTGCAAACTTACACACTCTTCTCCTCTTTCCCAATCCCCTGCACACAGCAGGTTTTAATAGGGATGTCGAGAAAAGTGAGAATACAAAAGAAACCAGACCAGCAAATGACAATGAGGCCTTTGATTTGAGTTTGCACTGATGACAACACTGCATGCAGTTTGCCAAGCATCCAATTTACTTTACCTCTTATACTCCTGGTGAATGCCCCATGAGTTGAAATCATCTTTTGCGATTAATTTTATATAATGCTTATGCTAACCTGAGCAATTCATAAATATTTTAGGAAGAGAAACACAGTGATCTTCCCCAACACAGCCATATAACAGTTTCAACATAATTAGTAGTATTTCTGAATCCAACACAGTGCTCTCATAATGCGTATGATGGAGAAAATGAATGATTCTAATTATACCTTATTAAATATTATTAATCCTCATTAGAATCCCATTATTCTTTATAAGTGGGTTAATGGGAGAAAGAAAAAGAAATGCTGGTCAAGTCCTTTTATATCTGATGAGGATTGGGTGAATCCATTCTTAGTTTGTGTGGTATCAGGTGTTTTTTATATTAAACAGTAGCCTTCAGAACATGGGTTTGCTGAAATGTTGAAGGTAGAGTAAATGAATTGTGTTGGAATAGGATCTGATCTTTTTAAAGCCCCACAACAAAAATCCCTTTTATGAGTTCACTTTTTCCTATTTCAAATTATTAGTTGGAAATAGAAAAATCTTACATTATTGCATGGAATAGGTACTCTCTATCATATTTCTCTGCTACTGTTTTCATATTCTTCTATGTGTAAATGAGAATTTGAAAGGAAGAGGGATTAAGCAATTTGAACACAGAAATTTAAAGACCTCGTTTAAGGAAGGTGTTAAATGTTAAGTGCAATAATGTATGTTTCTACATTTACTTCTTCAATTCTTGGTCAAAATATCCCACCAAATCCCAGAAGAACTAGGCTTTGGAAGTTTCATGAATAGGCAACTCACATACTCTCAACATACATGAATGGGAATTACCATGTTTTGCCATGTATTATGTACTTTTTTGCCCAAATCTTTTGAGGGTAAAACAAGGATGCACATTATACATGGGTAGTACTGATTCCACATCTATACAAATGTTTTTAATTCTTTTATTTATGGTTATGCATTAAAAGTGTAACTCTAGAAAACAATAAGGGTATCAGCATGCAAAATAATACCATGGAATACGATAATCGGTTTTACATATAAATAAAAAATTGAATTAAGAATTAAAAAATAGTTTTCCTGATAGTTTGGGCCAGAAACGTGGGTGTGCATTGTATGTGGCAAAATACCATGAGTCCTGCTGGAGGTCAGGGCCTCCTGGTTGGGTGGAAACTTCACAGGATTAGTCAGGTGACTTGGGTGTGTGGAAGTGAGTTCCCGTGCTTTTGTGTTGAGCAAGTCACTTTACCTTTTTTCTCAAATGCGAATTCTCAGATCCAAAAGAGGGACTATACTTTGTCCAATCTAACACTGAGAAAGCGCTTTGATGATGTGCTGAAGTGAGGGATTATTATTGTAGGTATCAGTAGAATAGAAACACGAGGAAACAAGTCCCCACCCCGGAACACCTTCCAAGCAATGGCTGCCGCACATTATATTGCCTACATAGTAGGCAATAGTAAATGGTGGTGGTTTTCATGATTGCTCACATTCAGAAATGGCACAGGAAAAAATCCAACTCTAACTTTCCAAGAATGGGCTTGCCTTTATTCAAACCAGTTCACCCAGTTCGCTGATTTCTTTTTGCAGCTATAAGCACAGAGTAAGGTTTCTGGACTTCAGGACCCCGCTGTGAAATAAACGTTAAACTCTAGGGGTTCCTTTATTTGGGGACAAGTTAGAGGAAGTAACCCTCAAGCAATCAAAGAGTTCGCTATTCAGGGTTGTCAATCAGACCTTCCAGGAACTGACTCTCGTCACTGGGAGGTCTGTGTGGCCTTGGCCTGCTGACATCTAACCTGGTTCACTGCTCTGGAAGGAGAGAGTCAGGGCCATGACTGGCCAGGGGAACTCGGCTGGGAATCTGAGCACCCAGGTCCAACGCCTGGGTCCGTGTCGTGTACGACCCTGTACAAGTCATTTCTCTTCGAGACCTTCACTTTTCTCATGTGTGAAGTGGGCGGGTGGGAAGTTGGTCTTTGCCAGCTCCGACATCCAGTACGTTTGGAGTCCTGCTGGGAATACAGAGAGAGGCTCAGGAGCGAGTTTTGTTTTTTTTTTTTTTCCAGGACAGTATCTCTGCTGCTCAGACATAGAGACCTAACTTGGCGCCTTTAAGAGCAGATGCAGGTTCTCCCATTTCTGAAACAGCCCCTCTACTCCACCGCTTCCTCCTCCTACGTCTCCTTCCTCTTCCTTCAGTGCAGGCAAAGCCTCCACACCTCCCTTTCTCTCTTCCTCCTTTGAAAGCTCCTTGCATCCCTGCGTCCCCTTCTGTTCTTCCCAGGAAATAAAATGTCCGCTGTGCGCCCACCTTTTCGCAAAGCCACTGCCCGCCGCAGGCGCCCCCTCCCCCACCAGGCCAACGTCGCGCAGCGGCTCCGCCGGGCACCCGCCTTCCCATACCTTACATGGACAAATGCGTGCAGGCAAAGTCAGGAATTCAGGCCCCTGACGTCAGCCTCCAGCTCTCAGGGCACCGCACGGGAGACCGAGGGGAGGGGGTGGGGACGGTGGGGAGGAAGGAGGGGGAAAGGCACCAACCAGCAGCCGCTCCAGCCTTACCGAAGTTTCACTTTTTGTCTGTGGGTTCGCTCCCGGGCCCCGCGCGAGCTTTCCCGGGATAAGTAGCTTTAGCAAGCAGGGGGACAGCCGGGTGTTGCAAGGTAAGGGCTGGTCTCACGGCCCGGCACGGGGCACGGTGCGGGGCGCGGGGCCGGGCCTGTCCGGGTCTGGGGACAATGGGAGGGGGAGTGCCCGGGCACCTCCTCCTACGCTTTTGCCTCCGCCTCCAGCCGCTGCCGCTGTCGCTGCTGCCCCGGCTGCCTCTTCCCAGAGGTATTGTTGCAAATCCTCCTTCCTTCCCCCCACCCTCCGCCCGCGGGTGCTTAGGTAACCCCCAGCCTCCCCGGGCGCAAGCACCTCTGGGGTGGCAGGAGCGCGAGCGCAGGGTGTGGAGTGCGCGCCCTGCCCGGGCCGAACGGCCCGTGGTGCGGAAGTGTCGGCCGCGGTGCAATCACAGGGTGCACGCCTTGGAAGGGAGACCCCGAGTTTTTCGGGAAGCTCAGACCGTGGGCTGGGCGGGGTTGGAGCCCATCCCTTCGTGCCCCCTGCCTGAGCTTTTCTGGGTCCCCCAGGGGGCGGGGCCACGCCCAGCTGCTTAGAGCTTTCGCGGAATCCCACTTGTCACTGTGGAAGGGGCCTAGGAACCCAGTCATCCAAGCCCCCCATTTTACAGTTGGGACAACTGAGGTCCAGAGAGAAGGAAGGTTTCCCTGGAAGTCAGTCTAGCTGCAAGTAAAATAAATGGCTCCCGATTTCTGATTTCCTTTCTCCAAGTATTTCTCCAGCGCCCACTGTGTGCCAGGCCCTGTGCTGGGTTGTGGGTTCAGACAGGCAGGTGAGGCCTAGTTCCTGCCCTGAGAGAGCACTCAGACCACCGAGGAGCCAAACCTGACCCGAGATAGAAAGTGCTGGGTGCTGAGAAAAAGGCATGGATAACATTTTGATGGGCTCAGGAAAAGGAGTTTTATTTCTTGGTCTCTGGACAGGGAACTGAGATGGGGGCAGGGTCCGCCCTTGATCAGAGCTTTTTGAAGGATGGGAGTTTTCTGAAGTCAGCCAGGGACATTGAGGGAAGCCATCTGTGCAGGGGTGAGGGCGGTTGAGGGGGTGGGGTGGGGCTATAGACCAGAGAATACTAAATAAAATGTGGAGAGTGGAGATGAAACTGTAAGTGTTAATGTGTTGGGGGCACGGGGTTGGAGGGAGGGTATATATGAGATGAGATAATCAGTGGAATGTTCCTTAGGTACACTGATACTTTTTGGTGCTAGGGGGACCAGAAAGATTTTTCTGGCTTCCCTGCCCTTCCCAGGGATCCACTCAGCCCTCAACACACAATGCAAACATTTAAGGTCATCTCTGAGTTATTTTCCTAATACAGGACTCATTTTTTTCCCCAGTTAGCTTTCTCTTTCCACGTCCACCCCCTTTTCTAAATCGCTTGCCTCTCAATAAAACTTATTCTCACTAAGGTGTTAGTGACTTAATGGCTTACCTCTCCCAGATCTGGTGCTTTTTAAGAAAACCTTTTAGTGGAGGGAAGGGAAGCAACTAACTCACAACCCCCCCACCCCACCCCTGCTGCCCCTCAATCCTCACACTCCCTCTCTCTTACTGACAGGGAAACAAAAATAAAGGCCCAGAGAAGGTGGGTGCTACAGTGAATGCTGGTGTATGGTAGGGGGCCAGAATTTCCATTAGGGTTCACTCTACCCCATGACCAGCATTTCTTCTCCAGCGTTCCTGCCAGCATTGGGGACTACTAAAAGGATGAATGTGTGTTTTGCATTTAATCTTTGCAAAACAGTCCCTTAACTCCAACCCAGGCCTTTACCTTCTGGAATGTAGACTCTGGATAGGAGATAAGTAGTTGGGGCTAGCTGTCTGAATGGTAGGGTGCAGAGCTGGACCTTTGGATCAGGCAGGTCCCCGAGGTGATGCTCCCCATAAGCACCTGGCTAGCCTAGAGCTGGCTGGCTTCGGGATGGGTCCACGCAGGAGAAGCTGAGCTGGTTAATATGGCTAGGACTGATGAGAGACCCCTGAGGTGACATTCTGGTGGAGAGGTCATTGGTCTGGGAGAGGGAGACAGTTTCAACCGGTGGTTGGTGGGAAAAGAGGCTTGATTATCAAGGGTCTTAAAACTTGGGAGTTTGTGTATGACTTGAAGTCTTCATCTGAGTGTGTGGAGCAGACAGGGACATGATTGAGAGGGGAGAGGCTGGCATTGGGAAGCCTTCTGCTGCTCATTTCTAGTGAGAGAGGCAATAATTTGGCATATAAATACTATCATTGGGTGTTCACTCATTTACTTGACATATATGACTACCTATTATGTGCCATTGGCAAATACGTAGATTTTACAGCATGTTCCTGTATTTTGGAGACAAATAAGTTTATTTCATCCGTTCTAAGACACACTTTTTCAAGTTTAATATCACTGAAATTGGGCCATCTTATAATCACAGATGTGTCATAGTTGAGCAATTTTTCATTCTAAGTTGATGATGGTACATATTACAGTCAATGGTTTAGATTTGATAAAATTTGTTAATCATGCCTTGTATGAATGTACAATGCTTTGCACTCTAGAAAACACTTTCTCATCATATTTTCCATCTGAATCTCAAAAATCCCCTGAGAATTGGGCCTCGTGATACTTTCATCTCCATTGTTACTCTTGCCCAAGGTCACTCAGCTAATTAGAAATGTGCTCAAAATTACAACCCAGAACTTTGACTGTTGGTGTTAATATGTGGCTTTATCCTGGTCTGGAACTTGCATGGGTTAATGGGGAACCAGGAAAGAGTCAGATTTGGCTTAGTTTCAGAACTATGGTTTAAGATGCTGGAATGATGGGTTTTTGGCCAAGGGCAAAGTAACTCACAGGGACTGGGAAGCCTCCTTAGCCTAGAACTTGCTGCATTTAATGGAAAATGGACAGGGGTATTGAAGATGCCAGGTGATACAGTAAATCCAGAGGATGGAACACATGGCTATTTTTACACAGAAAGAAGAGCAGTGTAGGAAGCACATAAGTTCTGGAGCCCACCTACTATGAACCAAGAACTGGCTGGCCCTGGGGTACAAACATGAGGACAGGGTCCCTTTCCTTGAGGAGTGCTAGTCTGTGTGTGTGTGCACGTTGTTCTCCGGGTATGTTTTGGCTGCTCTGTCCTGAGCAGGGTTGATTTCAGGGAAGCCAGCGCAGAGGGAGTGGTGTCGGAAGAGACTCGGGGCTAAGTAGGAGTTGCCCAAGTGGAAGAAGGATAAGCAAGAATCAATCAGTGAGGCAAATGGAGACATAGGGAACATTTGAATGTTTATTCTTGAAGCTGTATTTTGAGTGGGTAGCATGAAAGGTGCTGTGGGAATTGAAGAAAGGGGAGGACTTTTATTTTTTGCTAAGTAGATTTAAATTTATCTTGTAGGCTATAGGGGCCATTAAATGGCTCTCTAGAGATTCATGGAACAAGCCTGGGCAGGAGCTCTGAAACCATCTCTGGGAATAGGTATTTGGATAGTAATGCAGGAAGCATAGTAACACACTTAAGTAATTGGTTGAATGAACCTGAGACTTTGACCTCTGTGGGTAATTAGGAGTCTTAGCTCTGTGTGTGCATTGGTGGGTGGGGACTTTTCTTGGAACTGGGCTTGGAAAGCTGTGCCTTGCTGGAAGAAACCGAGGTGAGGAAGGGGAGGTAAAGTTGTGCTGTATGCAGGAAGTTCCTGTTGGGCCGGCTGGAAAGCCAGGGCTTGGAGCTTGAAGGTGTATATGAAATAGAATGGGAGTATGTTGCGGGTTCCGGCTCTAGGTTGCCTGGAGGCTTGGTGGAAATGGCCAGTGTGTCCCTAATGTAGGTCACAGGAAGGACACAGCTGTATCCTTGAGGCCTTCACCTCTTCTGACTTCCACAAACAGGGTGAGTGGGTGGCCAGAGGGTTAATGGGATTCATGCTTGGAAGCAGCTGAGCCACAGAATTCAGGCTAGAAAATGTTAATATTCCTAGTGTTCTTTCTTAATCATAATAGTAATAATAATATAACTTTGAAAAATTTTTGAGTGCTTGACACATACTTATGTAATTCTCATTTTGGTTTATTAAAGTCAGTTTTGTGATTATCGGTTTAATTTTATAGATGAGATGATGAGTTTGGTTAAATACTTTTACCGCTCCACTAAGTGACACGGCCCAGTTTCCAACCTTTGCCTGATCGATGGCATTGTCACCACTCTTTTATGTGCCCACAGAATGAAATGCTCAAACCAACACTGGTATCAGTGTCCTTCCTTGGCATTTAATTCAGGGTACGTTCGTTGGGCCTGGCAGGAGCATGACTGAGGGTTTACGTTGGTGAGCAGTCTCCTCAGTTCCACACCATTCCCTCTCTCAAGGTACTATCATTCCCTCTACCCTTTGGGTGTTTTCTCGCCCCAAACCTAAGTGGAGAAGCTGGAGCCTCTCTGGCAAACCATCTGGACTCCCCCCCCCCCATATTACCCCTTTCCAATCCTCTGTAGTGATGAGGATTTCCCCTCAGTTTTATTGAGATATAATTGACATATATCACTGCCTAAGTTTAGAGTACAGCAGAACAGTTTGATTTACATATATTGTGAAATGATTACTGCTCTAAGTTTAGTGAACATTCATCGTCTCATATATAGAATAAATAAAAAGCAAAAAAAGAACAAAATTTTCTTTGTAATGAGAATTCAGGATTTGCTCTGATTTCCATACATGTCATAGAAGAATGTTAACTGCAGGCACCCTGCTGTACATTACATCCCTAGTACTTAGGTGGTGAGGATTTGGTGGAGGGCCTTGGCCTTGGTCATTGCCCTTGCCATAAGGTTCCTGCAGAAATGCTAGATGACCTCTGGAGTTGAGCCAAATAGCTGTTATTAGATCCTGCCCTCCCCGGGCATGCAGACTCCAGACTCCTTCTGTAAAGGGGTACAGGCTCAGGAGTCAAGAGCTTCCTGTGGCCTACCTGCCTCAGGTGGGTCATTTGCATTTTGATGACTCACTAATGCAGGCATTTTCTTGGGAGACATCTCAGGAATGGCATCCAGCAAAGTAAATAAGACCTTGGTTTTCTCATCTTTGAATCCCTATCATCTGTGGTGCCCCTGAAGATGTTCAGTAACTTCTTATGAAATGAATGAACTGAAACAATTTAAGCACAAATCACCACTTGACCACCTTAAAAGACAGGGGACCCAGAAAAACTTGGATTTTATTTACAAAAAATTGTGTATTTATTCTTACATGTGTAAACATCAGTCACCTTTAAAGCACTCAGCATTTGATGCAATGCACCTATCGAGACTTTTTTCACTGCTCAGAACAGTTCTGAACTTGTTGATTTTGATGCCTTTTAGAGCATCTGCTGTGTCTTTGTTTCCCCTGCTCTATACCAGCAAAACTTTTCCCTTTGAGGACTTTTTTCATCTGGGGACACAAACAAACAAAAAAAAAAGTCACTCTGGGAGAGATTAGGTGAATAGAGAGGTGGGGTGTGGGAGTCATACCATTTTTGGCCAGAAACTGCTGAACACTCAGCATGGTGTGGGCAGGCGGACTGGTAAATTGCCAATCATGAAATGGGCAAATGCATTGAAAGAGTGTTAAAAAAGATTCACTGAAGTTGAATGCAGCCTCTCACAACAATGCCAGCTGGTACGCTGCTATGGATGGGTTCCTAGAACCCTTACCTAGCAGGGGAAATCTGTACTGCAAGGGGCCTGACCTCCAGAAGATAATTCTGGTTTTTTTTGGTCCCCCTCCCCGATATATATTTGCTTCTCTTTGTCTCCCCTGCACTTTAGAATAAGCTTCAGGAGGGTTGCAAGGTTACCTTTGTTAATGGTCATGTTCCCAGGGCCAAGAGGAGTGCCTGGCACATGGTAGGCACTCTGGATGAGGAACGGGACTAAGTTCACTGCAACTACAGATGACAGAGTTGGCGGAAGGGACTCTCTTTAGTGGTCCAGAATTGGGGCCTGTGGGCACAGGACTCCACGGAGAGTAACTTATGCTGTAGCTGCCACAGAAGGCATTGGACAGTCCTACCGCCAGGATCAAGCTAGCCCTTCTGAGAGTAATTGCCATTGAAGCTGGTCTTTGACTTTTCTGTCACACAGGTCGTTCTGTCTTCTTTGAACATTCCTCTGTGTTTTTATCTGTGCCTTTGCCTACGCTGTGTTCTCTGCCTGGAGTTCCTGGCCTGTCCACTGTCTCTGCCTGTTGTAAACCTATGATCCTTTAAGTTCAAAGCCCAAACCTGTTTTGTTCCATGAAGGCATTTCCAGACTCCTTGTCCCCTACTAGCCCACGTGTGTGTGACATGTAGCTCAACCTCTTCTCCACCTGTCCCCTGCTTCAGGGGCTTTGCTTAGAAGAATTTGGGAGGCGATGCTAACTTAGAGATCATTATTACTAGGTTTGAACTTTGCGCTTTGCACTTTGAAAGCAAAGTGATTAAAATGGTTCAGTTTGAGTTTGAATGTGGTTTGTGGATTTTTTTTTTTTACTGCCATTTATGCCTGTGTCTTGTTTGCAAGAACCAAGCTTCTGACTCCTCAATATCTCCCAGCTTCTTTGCCTGTGACAGGCCCCCCCCCCCACCCCCGCATTCCCTCTTGTAGTTTGCTCAGCACATGTGTACTAATTACCATATGCCAGACAGAAATGCTGGATACTGGCTTATGAAGACAAGGGTCTGTTTTCAAGGATTTTGATTCTAGTATAGGACAGAGATTAAAATAGAACATGGTAAGGCCTTGTTAGAGCGATAAACAGAGGGCTAATGGGAACACTAAGAATGGAGTGACAAGCACCTGAAAGAAGAGATGGATACTCCTGGCAAAGTTTGTCTTGGGCTTTGAAGAGAGAGAAGGGCTTCATATGGTGGAAGGGGTGGAAGAGCTTTTCAGAGACCTTGAGGCCTTGAGACCTTGATATGTATGCGTAAGCCTGAGGCCAAGAGTGCTTGCAGAATAGAAGGGTGTGCTTGGTGAGCACTGTGGAAGATGGCCCTGAGGGTTAGATGGTAAAGGCTGCTAGGAGAGCTGAGGATGAGGGCAGCCTTTTGGGGAGAGGAGGAGGGCTATGGTGGCTTTCCCAGCAAAAGAGGGCCTTGTTGCATCTGTGCTTCAGAGAGCTCTAGTGGCAGAATGACAGTGGGTCAGAACCATAGGCAGGGTCCTGCTTAGGAGTCGGCTGAAATGCTCCAGGACAGGAGATCATGTACTGGGCCAGCACAGCAGAGAGGGAAAAGTGAGTTTTGGAAGCTGTTTGCTGTTAGAATCACATTAGGCAGCTTAGTTCTTATTCTTGACCTTCTAATTATTTGCTGGCTTATCAGCCTTGGCTGGAAAACTGTTTTATGTGACCAAAGCTTGTAGGCAGTAGGAGAACTAGCAAGGTGGCAGCCAGTTGTGTTAGAAGTGTGGGCTGGGGCCTTGGTGGCCGGAGTGACCTGCTTCCTCATTGTGCTGGAGAGGAAACTAAGCCCCCCTGGAAAAGGGCAGACTTGCTCTGTCACACCCTTGTCAGCTGAACTGGAATTGGGCTGTGGCCAGCTCTCCTTCAAAGGTGTTTTTGATTCTGTTTCTATTGAGCCTGGCCTAACACATTCCTTCTCCACCCGTCCCACCCCCAGGGGCTTTGCTTAAGAGAATTTGGGAGGGGATATAACTTAGAGATCATTGTTGCTAGGCTTGAACCTTGTACTTTGCACTTGGAAAACAAAGTGATTAAGATGGTTCAGTTTGAGTTTGTGTGTGGTTTGTGGATTTATTTCTTTTACTGGCATTTATGCCTATGGCTTGTTTGCAGGAACCAAGCTTCTGACTCTTTGGTATCTCCCAGGTTTCTTACTTGTGACAGCCCCTCCCCCACCCAGGCACTCCCCTTTTATTTTGACTTATTTTTGCTCTCCTGAAGGTTTTCAGGCTGCCAGTATTTTCTCTGCTCCTCCTGTTTTTTTTCCCCTTCCCTCTTAAACCTGCCAATCACAACCCATCTCAGCGAACCCATTAGTATTTCATAGCCTTCAAAGCACTTTTTTACGTGGCAAATACATTTTACAACCGTTTTTATGATTCAGCTTCCACCTGCAATCCGAGAGATGGGTCAGCAGGATCAGTCTTTTCTGTCAGAGTGTGGGCAAGAATCCAGGGGTGAAGGACCTTTCCCACACAGTACTTGGCTTTGCGTAGCCGAGTGAGAATCAGATCCCATTCCAAAAGCTCCTGTCCTGCTCCTTAACTTCTGTAAGTGAGCACGAGAAATTGATGGGAAAGTCCTCAGCAAACCCTAAACATAGGCAAGAAACCACTGTTACTATCTCACTGTGTGCTGCTTCGTAGCATGAGCTCCCTGTGTCTGTGACTTTGGAAGACAATGGAGACTAAGTTTGAGGACTGCAGATCCCTGAGGGTAGGGGCTTTGCTGTGCCATCATTTTGGCAGTGCCGTCTCCAGTGCTTTGGGGTATAGGAAAAACAAAGACCTGTTTTTGAGTCACACACTAGCCCTGTGATCTTAAGCAAATTTCAGAATGTTCAGGCCTCAGTTAGCTTCAAATAAAGATCATGTGATATATCGCAGAGCATTTGTGAAAACCAGAGAAATAGGCCTATGACAGTGCTTTACACAAAGGTAATGTAGTATTTCAGGTACCGATTCCTGGTGCCTAGCCTGGCCTGGCACGCAGGGATGGCACCTTGCCCTTCTGGTGGGTATTGTGGGATTTAGACCCAGACAGGACCAAGTTCAAATCTCACCTGCGCTCCCTGGGTTAGTCACAGGCATGATTGGGTTTATCAACATAGTAATTTTTAGACATCTTGTTAATGGGCCACCGTGGTTTAGAGCGGTGTGCTCGGCAAGTGAGGAGAGTGCCACCGACGTCACAGGCCTTTCTTGTCACCAGTGAACGGATGTGCAGCGTCCCTTCCTCCACTGTGACCATCTGACTCCCGTGGATTCTGTTTGTGTTGTGTTTTTTGGTCCTGCAGGGTTTGCTTCTACTGGAGCAATTGCTTGTGTTGTGGCCTCACATCAACGCAAGCCCCATGTACTTCAAATGGAAATCGGGTGCTGAGGGTGGTATCAGGCCTTCTTGAAAAACTCGTGTGGGCACCTCAGCAAGGGTCAGGGCAGGGCAGGGCTATTTTGGTGACCTTCAAGAAATGTGCTTTGTCCTCCTTCCTCCTCCCTAGGGGCGCCTTTTCTACCATAGCCATTGTCGACATTCCTTAGTCACTCAGGCCATCGACTAGCAGTTCAGCTGCCAAGTGACAGGGTTTCGGGAGGCAGAGAACCTTCCCCATCAGGAGAAGATGGCTGTGGGCAAATGTCATGTGATTTCCATGGCATTTTAAGGAGACCATGTTGTAGATGTTAGGAGATTCCTGTCCTCAATATTAGCCTGTGTTTCCTTGTCTGTAAAAATGGCTCTAGCAAAAGGACTTGTGTAAGAGGTAGAGGGACTGTTCTTTCTGGTTTTTCCAGGACAGCTCTGGTCTATGCCTGTGTCCTGGCATGGTGTTAATAGTGTCCCCTTTTACTCTCAGAGATGCTCTGGTTTGGAGGATAAGTGGTGTGGTCACCCTACTTGTAGGTGAGTGCTGAGTGACCTATTGTAAGTAATATACATAAGGCCAGGCCTAAGGACTCAACACCCATATGCTGTGTTAGAGGAGATGTTAGGTGCTCAGGAAGTGTTTGTTCAGTGAACTGCATTCATAAAGGTAAACTCTGAGCATGTTTGAAGGGGGTTGTAGATTGTAGGCATTTAGAGTTTATTAGATTTGATTAAAGCATGTTAATGCCTGTTTAAAATACAAGAAAGTGCCATGAGAGTGGTATAATGAAGGACTCATGGAGTGGGTGAGTCCACTCCATGTACAGAAGCTTGTTGGAAATGCTGGGCCTTGGGTTAGGCATTGACGGACAGGAAAGCTTAGTCCGAGATGCACTGGGGCAGCTAAAATTGCCCTGGCTACTAAGAGTTAAGAAATAAGATTGCATCTGTGTCCATGTGTGTACTTTAGCAGGGTTTTTGAATTTATTATGTTACATCCAGTGGCCCATCTTGCTAAAGATCTCTAACTGAATGGTGATAGCCCAATGTGGTACTAAATTCTCTGCCAAGAGGTCACAGAATATGTGACCTCTTCTTAATGAATTTCTACTGAATATGGTTCTTGTTTAGTTCCCAGGAAGAAGAAGAAAAAAAAAAAAACATTTACATGGCACCCGGAGCCTCTGTCTTGTTTGGTATGAAAAGAGATCATTTTTAGGAACTGCAGAAGGGAGTTGCCACCCCAAGGGTAGGGTTTACCCTGACTCATGGGAAAGGCAAACTCTGCTGTGACCCAGAGGGCAAGCAGCACCTTTTCTTAGAACAAGGTGAAAGTCAGGTCAGCTTTCCAGTAGTCTGGTTGTTTCCAACCTCAAAATCTTTCTTCTTGGCCGCAGCCTAACAGCTTTACTTGAGAATAGGGTTCCAGTAATGGTAGCTGTACAGAACCCTAAAGATACATTTGTCCATGTATTTGACACAATCCTGTGTTTATTTGTACAACACTGTGTGCCATGGGTACTTGTGAATGACCGAACTGTAAATCTAGTCTGGGTTTAGGAGATGTGATCCCTACCTCAGGGAGGTCATTTAAATCAACACAGTATGTAAAACTATGTGCAAAAGTAGCTGGTGGTTTTAATTGAGTAGTAACTAACTCTAGGGACCTGGGAGAAACTTCACATATGAAAACACTGTTATTTGATTGGGCCTTGAAGGATGAATGGGAATTTGTTTGGTGGGCCAGAGGAGGAGGAGGTAGCTAAGCAAGGGAAATACCATGGACAGAGACACAGAGGTGAGAAAGCACACAGTGCTCTGGAAAGTGGGAGTCAGTGGGAGTAGCTGCCTAGCAGAGAGGCCTTGGAGATGAGGGCGGGACTAAGAACAACAAAGGTGTCAATCGCTCCATTGAGAAGTTGAGACTGCGTTATGAAAAAAGCCAGTAGGGGAGTGGGATGATTGGATCTGTGCTTTAGGAAAATAACTGGTTGTAATATGCTGGATGGATTGGAGGGGAGGGAACTGGAGATGGTGAGATGTGCTGTAACTCAGGCAAGAGATAAATCAAAGCTGAATTAGATTTGAGGAAATGGATGTGAGGCACATTTCAGAGGTAGAATAGAGGCCACCCATTCTCATTTAAGTGGGAGTAACCCCAGACTCTGAACAGGTAACACATGCAGAGTCCGCAGCCCTGGTGCCAGCAGAGCCCTGCGGTGATCCCACCCTCTTTAGAAGGGCGTCTTTAGATCCCAGTGTCTTTAGAAGGGTGACAGCTCATGGCTGTGAGTTAGCGATCTATCTAGGAGACTCTCTCTCTCCATCTAGTTTTCTCTTCCAAGAATTCCATGAAACCTCTCAATTCTTAATGGGATTAGCTCTTTTCAGAGTTATGAAATCTCTGATCACTGGAGATCTCTAAGCTGCGTCTGGCTGAAATGCTACAGTGAAAACTCAGGCATCCGTTAAAGACTTGATCTAGAATGCCTTTGAGGTCTTTCGATCCTGATTTTTTTCCCTCCCTTTCTTTCCTCCCTCCCTTCCTCCTTTCCTTCATTCTTTGGAAAAGATACTTATACCAGTCCTACCTGGAGGTCATGTACCCATTTGGTTCCTTAGGATCATTTTAGCAAAAATGGGACAAACAGGCAGAGAGTGTTACAAATGGATGGTTAGGCACTAAGAATGGTGGGCTACTGTTCGTGTGGAACAGTGAGGAACCCGTGTTTTGGTGTCAGTAGGTTAACACCCACTTACCAGGGAGATCCTGTGGCCCAGGCCAGCCTGCATGGGTCTTACCACAGTGGGATCCAGCAATGTAGTCATGTCACTTTCTTCCAGTTGCCATTTTTGTAGTGGTTTATGAATCGTGTGTTTTCCTACAGACTATAGGTAAATCCTCACAGTAGTCCTGTGAGTACTTATTATTACTGTCCAAGTTTTACTGGTCAGGAATGTGAGACTGAGAAAGGTGAAGTGACTTGCCCAGGGCTTACGCTAATGAGATGTTGATCCAGGACTTTCAACCTCAATTTTCTATCAGCACAATTGCAGGTTCCTCCTGTTGCCAGCCTGGAATGATCCCCAAGGGAGGCTGTAGGACCCACATTTAATATTAGGG
Source organism: Anoura caudifer (assembly GCA_004027475.1). NCBI lineage: Eukaryota > Metazoa > Chordata > Mammalia > Chiroptera > Phyllostomidae > Anoura > Anoura caudifer. The sequence goes on along the minus strand of PVKU01000091.1, from coordinate 319,866 downwards.
TCCACACCGAACAAAGGCGGACAGCCACATCTTTTCCCTTGTAGTTCACCATAAGGTATGACAAATCATCGACCTTAAATAAATCTTTACCATCTGACTAAATAAGTTGCAAGTTCTTTCAAAGGAGAACATACAGGACAAAAATACTACATATTCCCATTACTGTTCATACCAGGTGCCAACTGACCCCCAGAAAGACCACATTGATCTGCAGCCACTCACCAGTGTGTCTGTCTCCTTTTCTCTGTATCTTCACTGGGACTTCAGTTCATGACTTGCAGTTGTCTGTGCTAAATTAATATGTAAGGAATGATATTCCATTATTGTTTCAAAGTGTGTTGTTTTGATTACTGAAAAAACATCTCAGGAAGGGGCGGTGTGTTTCTCCTGTGTGAGTTGTCACGTGGCAGTGCTTAATAATGGTCTGGGCTGGAGAAGCTTGCTATGAAAGGACTGAAAATGTTTAGTGTTTTGAGTTGCCTAAACTTTATTTATGTATTAATTTGTTCATTCAGTCAATGTTTATTGAGCACCTATTATGTGTGCCAAGCACTCACTGAGCACCTACTATGTCTGCCAGGCACTATTCCAGGGGCTATACATAACACAAAATAAATAAATGAATAAAGTCAGTGATTTTCAGTCCAACCTCCTCATTTAACATGGTAGTAGCTGAGACCTGGGAAAGTTAGGTTGATTACCTAGGGTCATACGGCTTGTTTTGTAGCACAGCCAACCATTTGTTTGAACAGTAACTGTGAAGGAAAATGTTTAGTATCAGTAGCTTTTTAAATCATGGAAATATCCTGAAAAGTTCTGAATAATGATGTGCAAACAACATCCCCACCCCATATCTATATTGACAAAGCAGGGTCCTGGTTTTGGGTTTAGAAACTGTGATTACCTGGTTCTTCACCTCATACAGAACTCCTTCCTAGACCTGTCTACCTCTTACATTTATTCATTCTTAAGTAATTACACTTATTTTTTAAAACAGAGCTAGAAAACAACATGATTCTGATCCAAACAATTTGGACCAACTGGGAACTTTCTTGGACACATTTTTGGTAAATGGGAAGAACAGATGACACATTTCTCTATCAAATAAAATAGTCAATTTAGATTTAATAAGGCAGTTATCTTCAGGTAATAAAAATTCAACTAACTTGCCATAACTATCTTGTTTAAAGTCAATTATGAGCCTCATATTCCTTACTTGCTGGGTAGAATTTAATAGAACTTCAGTTAAGCATTTATTGCTTATCTAATTCAAAATTAAGTTAATCACCACAGTTGGTAACAACCACTGAGTATTTAATTAACATTCAGCAAACTATCTTATTAAATCTAAATAACATACAGACATGTTTTGTTTGTTACCGTTAGTTTGCAAGCAGTTTCCTCATGTCCCACCCAGAGGGCCTTTGGTTTTTACCTTGGCTTTCTCTTCTGATTTGTCATTTTTATTTTCTTCTGGTTGACACCCAACTTGGGTGAAGGAGTTGAAGAGGCAGGACCTCATAGTGTTATGGGAACTTCTGGCTTTGGGCACAGCTGAGAAACTTCTGTTCTGTTCCATTCAATTTCATTCCATTCTTTGGGAATTATTAAACCCATTCGTTGTGGAAGACATTCTTTTAAACACTTAGGAGCATGGAGAGGAGGTCATGCTGATATATTTAGCTTTTCTTTCTCATCTTAAGATATGAGAAGATTGGAGTTAGTTCATTCGTTTAACATATATTCATTGGCCTAAGGTCTGTAAGCTACTTTGCTGGGTGTCCTTGCTCTTATGAGGACGTGCGGTCTAGTATGAGAAGTGCAGTAGTAGAAATACTGGATAAGGTGCTGCTGCAGGAACGTTGAAGTTCCTTAAATGTTGTGATTCTTAAGACAGTGTTTCCCAAAATGTTAAGGGTTTTCTATGGCAAAAAGTTCCTATAGCCAAGTAAGTTTGGAAAAGTCCAAGTTAAACAAAATTAAATGGGTATGTTTATCATTGGACTTCTCTGATTCTTTAGTAAACTAATGCACAGCATAGCCTTCTAAGAGGTTTATTTCCCAAGTTATTTGATCACTGACTTCTGTTCCCACCAGGACATTCATTGGGCTTAGTGTTCCAGTGTACGCTGGGAAAAGCTTCCGTGAGCCATGGATCCTGGCTACCAGCATCTCAGCTGAGGAGAGGTACTCAGGCATGCACCTCACCAACTATTACAGGGTTGGAGGTTCTAATTTGTATGAAAGGTGAGCAAGTGAAATGAGTGATTGCAGACATAGGGGCTGCAGGCTGGGGTTGAGGGTGTAAAATCAGAGCCGGCTTTCCACATGAGAGCTGGGCTTGTGAGAGGGAGAGCATGTATGTGAGGACAGAGGCCTGGAGGATTGCCACACAGCCACTGGGAACAGAACCGCTGTGAAATTCTGACATGACTGATTTGGTTGAGACACCCTAACACATGGATTCAACTTAGACCAATGTTCCTTATAACCTCAATCTGGGGTGGAAGAGGCAAGCAGGCTTTTTGGTGGAGAACTCCGCTTCTGGCCTCGTTCCAACTGAGTGACTGCCCATCTGCAGAAGCCGTCACTTCTGTAGGCATTCTGACACTGGGGCAGTGCCTCTGCCTGGTGAACCAGTCTCTCTTAAGAGTGAGTCTTGGTTTCTTGGTGAAGAGCTTGATTCTGGCGGGTCTGGTTTTCATTTACTCCATGACATACCATTTTTCACCACCTTTCCTTCTTCCCTAACTGCCCATGTTCTGATAAATCATTCTCATCCATCTGTATCATGCTTTTCATCTAAGGTGTGCTACCCTTTTATATTCTTCCTGAGAAGTCATTTACTTTATTTAAAAGAGTGCTGCTGATTATGTCCTTCCTAGTAGTCATTAGCAGACGGAGCATACTAGGTGAAATGGAGGATAATCTTCAGGTCTGGTCCACCATATCACAGGAGATTTGATCTCAGGCTGTGTTCTTTCAGTATTCACCTTGTTTTCCATCCCTGTGCAGAAAAGAGCACAGGCAAGGAATGGGGAGATCTGGGTTGTGTTTTGGACACGAGTCTTCCCCTGTCTGAACCCAAGTCTATGAAATTTTAGGTGTAGGCTAGGTGTACTCTTAGAGACCTTTCAACTACAAATGTTGAGTGTTAACATTTGCTAAGTCAACCTAAGCTGACGTTAATCTGGACTGTTTGATCAGACACACATCTTGGAGTCCGACAGTATGAGGAAGTGTGCAGTAAGCAAGCTCCCTGTCCATGCATAGTAGGCATTCAATGAAAACTGGTTCTTCTACCCCAGCCTCCTTTTGGACTCATTTTCTTTATATCGTTTGTTGTTTTTTAGTCACTTTACCATCTGCTCTGCTACTCAAGCTTATCTCTTTGCCCACACTCTTTCCATTCCCCAGCTGGATATGGATAGTCCCTTGCTTCCTATCTCCTGAGGATTCCTTGTTTCTTTTTCCCTTCTGGCTCTGACTATGCAGGGTGTCTGCTCCGGAACCTCCTAAAGACAAATGACTGCAATGGTGGGGAAGGCTGGGGAGTGGCAGTCCTGCTTAGCTGCACATCTTTCCAGTGGACAGTCTGTTTTTCCAAATCATTTCGTTATTGAATAAACATTGTTCAATGAGTGAGAGCAAGTCTTGCCCCCCAGGACCCCACACTGGAGGTGAGATGCTTTCTGACTTCTCTTTGCCATCGGTGGGAAGCTCAGTCAGTGAGGAACAATATACACTGGAGACAAGGATTTTTGCTTTCCACAACTGAGCAAAGAACTGCTAGGTTCTCCACATGGATTCTTGAGCGCCTAGGAAATTAGTCACCTGGAAAGCTTAAGCCAGTTTTGAAGATGCTTTGGCAGCCTGCATGTTTTCTTTTCGCCATACACCTGGACAGGCAATTCAGGGGCAAAGGTGTCAGCGGGCGGCCTGGCAAGTGGCAGACTGGAGGGCATATCGTGGGCTGGCCGTACAGATCACTAGGAATGGTGTGGCAGAGACACAGGGCACGGCACAGCCTGGAGACCCTGTTTACGTGCTGAGAGGCCATCAGTAGTGGCGGTGAGGGTTGGTGCCACTCCAGTGAAGATTTTCAAAAGTTAGGAATTTACCTCAAAGTTCTTTTGCTGCTTCTTTGCATTAAATGTCACACTCACCTTCCAAGTTTTGTGATTAATCCTTTGGGTTTTCACAGTTACATGTATACCTACTTGAAAAATCCAGAAATGTTTTGAAAGCCTAGATGTAACAGGTAGGCTGTGGAGCTAGATTGCATCCTGGCTCTGCTACTTAGCCCCAACTTGTTACTCAGTCCCTTTGGGCTCCTGCTGCCTCATCCCTAAAATGGGAATAACAAAATTACCTATCGCCTTGTGAGGATGAAATGAGTTGGTACATACCAAGCCCTTAGAACCAAGCTTGACACATAGTAAGCTCCATTCAATGTTAGCTACTGTTATCACGTGCTATCCTTATGAAGTCAGAAAATTGTGATTTGAAAAAGATGCTAGACATGAGTGTATTCTTTTTGTTATCTTTTGGAAGAAACTTTGAACTTTGGAATAGTTTTAGGTTTATAGGAGTGTTGTGCAGATTGTGCAGAGAATTTTCATACACCTCTCACACAGTTTCCCTCATTTTTGACATCTTACATTACCATGATGCATTTGTGAAAACTAAGAAACTGACATTGGTACATTACTTCAACTAAACTCTAGGCTCTTTTTGGGTTTAATCAGTCTTTCCATTGACGTGCTCGTTCTTTTCCAGGATCTAGTCCAGGGTTCCACATTGGTCCCTCTGACTGATTGATTTCTAGTCAGCGTAAAATTTGGCAGTCGCTCTCCCCTTCCCTGGATCCCTGCCCCGAAGCTGGTTTGTTTCCTCCCCACTGTGTCTCTCTAGTACTCTGTGTTTTGCTAGCACTTACCACCATTGCAGTTCTATAGGCTGTCTCCCTTGCCGGAGCGGGAGCTCCACGAATTCAGGGACCATGCACGCTTGTTCTCATTGTATCCTCATCCCCAGCGCAGCACCTGGTATGGAGTAGGTGTTCTATAAATACGTGTTAAATGGGAATAATATTTAGTTGTCATATCTCTGTGACTGCAAAACTTGCATTAAAAAACAGCTGGGAAGGATTCTTTATAGAGAAGCCTGCTACAATCGATCTGTAATGTTGAATGAATAAATGATGTGGTTGTGGATGAAGTGGGACAGGATGGGACCCACTTTTCTTGCACACCCCTGCTTTTTCTGTTTTTGGAAGGGGCTCTGGTAAAGTAGGGCTTAAGGATCACCACACTCCAGCCTCTTTGTATTCCAGGGAGGAGACTGAGGCTCCCAAATGGGGAGTGACAGTTTGGGGTGAAACTGGAAGGCCACAGAAAGTTGAAAAAAAAAAAAGGATGGTGGAAGTTCCCTGCTCCTGTCCCTGTTGTTGAGTGGGTGCCTGAGGGACAGTCAGGGACTCTGAGGAGCTGCGTTGGGATTCGGGCTCTTCTGCTTCCTCCTTATCAGTTGTCCTTATCTCTAAAGTGGGGTCAGTGGTCAGGGATACGTCACAGTGCTTGATGTTCATGAAGCACCAGTTTCACTTTGTAAAAGTTAAGTGAGCCAAGGCACTTATTTCTAGCATGGCGTGAGTGCTCAGTAAAGGTTTCCTGAAAGAAGCCTTGAGCATTAGGAAACTTTATTTCTAGAGCAGTGGGACAAATTGATGCACAGCCGTGAACAGTCATTTATAAGGAAACCTGTGACACCCAGGAAGGGAGCCAGTGTCCGATAAGCAGGATACATTGCCCGTTCTCACTCTCAGAGGCTTTATCACACAATACCACGTTATGTTGCAGTCTGACTTTCACACAGATTGGATCCCTAAACTTCTTACTGGAATTAAAAATACACACTCGTGGGCAGTATGTGTCTTATAAATTACAGAAAACAGTAGTGTGAAGCCGTGGCATAGTAAGTACAGTTAAGCCTGTGGCAGGCACTGATACCAGGAGGGAGACGGGGATGAGGCAGCTGGGGAGGCACAGGAGCTAGGGAGCTGGATGGGGTGAACAGGTGCTCGGTGCCAGCAGGGATGGATGGAGCCCCTCCCTCTGCATTTGGGAGGAAGAAGCTGAGGGCAGTGAAGGCAGTGGCAGGACCCCAGAGAAATAAATCCTCTGTGTATTCTTCTTTTTTTCTTTTAAAGACTTTATTCTTTAAGACCAATTTTCAGTTCACAGCAAAACTGAGAGACAGGTATAGAGATTTCTCATATCCTTCCTGCCCCTACACATGCATGGCCTTCTCCATTATCAACATCTCCCACCAGAGTGGGGCATCTGTCACGATTATTATCACCTGGAGTCCATAGTTGACATTAGGGTTCACTTTCAGCGCCGTGCAGTCTATGGATTTGGATGCATATGTAATGGCATGTTGTTTATTGTTGTGTCATACAGAGTATTTCCACTGCCCTCAAGATCTGCCTTCTGTCACCCAGCTGGTCCCCCTTCCCTCCTGTACCCCAACCCCTGGTGACCATGGATGTGCTCAGTGTGTCTGCGGTTGTCCTTTTTATCTCACCATTCAGGGGACCAGCAGACTTTTGGAACCTTGTTTTCATTGTCTTCCCTCATTCTTGCCTTTGTCACATTTCCTCCCTCTGGGTTGCCATTCCCTGCTGCCATCACCCGTTTGAATCTGAATTGATTTTCAGGATCCCACACCTCCTCCATAAAGCTGACCTTGATTTCCATGCTTTTCCCCTGAACAGGAAATAATTCTGCTTGTGATGTCCCATGGCCCTTTGTGTGTACTGCTTGCATGGTGTCGAGCACTTTCCACACCTTCTGTAATAGTTTTCCATGTGCCTGTCTCATTTTGGACTTTTCCCTTCTTTAAGACACTCCTTCCCACCTGGAATCTGGCCAATGCAGCAGGAACACTTGTTGAATGGGTAGACATGTGCGTGGATGAGTGGGTGGGTGGGCGGACAGATTCGACATCGTCCATACAACACTCAACCTTAGTTCTTTCAGAATAGCATTTTAGCTTGTTCATCTCTATACACCCTAGTGCCAGCACCGAGAAGGTGCCCTCTCATTCATTCATTCATTCACTTACTTGTTCATTCGTATTCTACAATAGACTTTCAGGAAGTATTTCAGGATTGCAGCAATGAACAGTCTATTTGCTGATTGTCTGCACAGAGAAAGTAGTATTCTTTGGGATGTGTTTTCATACTTGTAAGGTTTATCTGGTTTTATTTTTTTTCTTTTGACATATAAGGACTAAGGACAAAATGATTTTTTTCATCTACATGTGTCATTGGATTACAAAGCAAATGTTCTCTCGTTCTTTCAGCTGGTTTGTACCAAAGAGTTTGCTGGGCTTAGAAAGGCACCATCTCAGATTATATGGCAGTTCCTTATTGACTTGCCTCCAGGATAAACCCCCTTTTCAGTTTTTTACAAAAGATGGTGCCAGGATAACACAGTGCTCCTCATGTGGCTTCCTTGCTAATGTCTTCACTTTTATTTCTTAACATAGTGACAGAATGCATTCTGCTGAGGTGGTAAATAGATAAAAGAAGATCAGTAGAGTAACTGTTTGTTTCTTGGAGCCTTCTGTATTAATCACAGGAGGAAGTTCAGACATGGCCAGGTGAGAGAGCCAGTTGACTTAACTCATGCTAGATCAAAATCAAAGTGGCAGAATTGGGAGGAGTTTGATGATCCTACATTCAGGAAACTCTATCATCTCAGAATGATAGAGCTGAGAGGATCATAGAGATCATCTGCTCTAGTGGTTCTCAAACTAGAAGGAGCATCAGAGTCATCCCGGAGGGTTTTCTCAGCTCCAGCCCAGAGATTCTGATGCAGTGGGGTCGTGAACTTGAATTTATGACAAGCTCATGGGTGGTGCCAATGCTGATGAGAACTACTGACCTAGTCCAACTGCTGGTTTGCTTGCTTTTTATGGATGGGGAAGGGAGATCAGAGATAGGTGGGAAGAGCTTGCCCAGAGTCACACAGCTGTCAGGAGCAAAGTTAGAGGCAAAGCTGGTATTCTGACTTGTAGTCTGTCCCTCGCTGTCACTGGAAACTGTCTAAGAACAATATTACTTTCAGTTCTACTGCAGAGTGATAGCTAGCATTCACCAGCTTTGAAAAAAAAAACAAAACAAAACTTATTTTCCAGCACCTTCCATTTGGTTGTCTTCAACTGCATTTTCTCATTCAGTTGACCCATAGTTTTGACCTTTGACCACTGCTGTGCATTAGGAATTGCATTTGAACTGGAGGAGATGTAGCACTGTGTTAGTCTGAAAGCATGGGCTCCAGCTAGTCAGAACTTGCATAAGTTGCTCTTTCATTTTTCTCACCTGGAAATGAGGACAGTGACACTTCCTAAGGCTGTGTGGAAAGTGCTGAGAATGTACCTAGCCCTCAGTGCACACTTTGTGATTGTTGGCTCTTGCTGCAATCATTATTTCTAAAGAGAATAAATAAGATGTGGTCCCCACCTTCTCATGCGTAGGTGGCTTCCTGAGTGCCGCAGTGGAGAGAAACTGGGAATTAGTGGAACAAACACATGCCTTGGAATTAGGAGAGCTGGGTTCAAGTCCCAGCTCTGCCACTTATTAGCTACTTGGTCGTGGGCAAGTCCCCTGACCTCTCTGAGCTATAATTTGAAACAGGTCAATTAAGTCTAGTCATAGAAGACCACAATGAATAAATGGAAGGATGGAAATTGGGAAAAGGTACAAACCTGTTTACCAGGTGCAAGTTTGGGGCTGATGGGGCATGGATCTGAGGAGGAGACCAGCAGAAGGAGCTGCGTGGCCCAAGGCTTGATGTTGGAATGGGCAGCAGACCTGGGGGTGATCCAGGGATGGTTGGATAGGTCAGCTAGCCCAGAGAGGGGTTTGCTTGCAGTGCAGGAGAGAAGTCCTCACTCCCATGTGAGGGTCCGTACCAGTGTAGAGCCTCCAGGACTGGGAGGGAGGACCAGTTGTAGTGAGGTGGGTGCTAGCTTTGGAGCTGACTAGGGAGTCTTGCCAGGGTGATGGCATGTGCTTTGGACTGGAGCCTTGAGCCACAATTATGGTTCTGCACCCTGGACCAGCACAGGAGTCTGAAAGATAGTGATGTGATGAAAACCCAGGATTGTCCCGGGCACCTTGCTTACTGGGTTTATTCAGCAGCAAAGGAATCAGATTAGAAAAGACTGGATATGGTTGCTCTATCGTTCTTGATTGGTTCAGGAGCTAGAGAGACTGGGCTAGAAGTTGGGGTGGTCCTGGAAAAGATGGAGATAAGTTCTTGTATAAGCCTCAGTTTCCTCATCTGTACAGTGGGAATGCTGATGTTATCTATTAAGGATGCAAGTACCAGTACACCTTGCTGGTTGCTGGGAAGGCACTTCATGGTTATCAAATACCAGAGAAGGACATGGAGTTCATATTACAGGGAAGCATCAAACAGCTGGAGAAGAACAGGAGATAGGTGGAGCTGCCTGCAGAAGCCAGCAAAGTCATCTGGGGAGAACTGTGATGGCTGCTGCCCGAGGGGGGTCAGGGATGCTGGCAGGATGGGGCTATGTGACAAGTGCATAGAGCATAAGAGTCCCTGAAAATGTTGCCGAGCTGGAGTCAATTCAGTATACAGCCTTTTGCTTTCATGTCCTTTTGGCATGGCTGAGCCTGCAGCACTCTCAGTTCACAAGTGTGTGAAAAGTGAGGCTCTTGTGGTTTCACCTGGACAGGGGTGTCAGCGTGGTGGGTGGAGCTCCAGGGCTGTCCACGCTCTCTCCTTGCTTCCTAGCCTGCATGTGTGTAGAGGGACTCATGGATTCAGCTCATTTCACAGATGGGGGGAATGAAGCACATTGAGAAGTCTGTCCCCAGTGAGTGTGCCACAGCCCCTTCCCTTAAGCTCCTTCTCCCCTCTCTTTGGCATTCCTATCTCCCTTGCTCATGCCCATTAGGCCGATCATTCATGTTGTGCCTTTTTCCACACACTTTCATTGGTCTCTTTTCTCTGTTGCTCAGGGTCTATTCTGAGCACCTTGCTGGTTACTGGCTACTGTTTGCTTTTCCAAGGTCCCAGAATCTCCCTTTCTTCGGATCATAACTCAAGACAATATAGTATCATTCTGACGTTTGTCTTCTGCCCACTGCATCCAGCTGCTCTTCTTTGGCTGGAATTAAACCTCCTGTAATCACTTCACCTTTCTGGTTCCCTGAACTGTGGGTCACACTGTTGGTCAATCAGTGAGTTTATGAGACAGTTTGTCTTTTGCTAAAAGAGTTGTAACTGACTTATGCATCACGAAGGACATTTATTGTCTCCATGTTCATTGCTTGTTATTCCGGGGACCAGGGGACATAGGGTGAATGAGGTACTGTGTCTGTATCTAGGAGGTTGTGGTCTGCACAGGAAACAGACATGCAAACCAAATTGGGCAGTGCGTGAAGTGTTGTTACACGGGTGTGTATGCACAGTATGCAGAGGAAATGTCCCGCTGGCAGGGCTGCAGCTTGGTGACTTCGTGGACATTCAGGCATGTTTGGCCACTAAGAAAGAAACAGAGTCATTTTGAAAGGCTTGATGCGGGCCCTACATAGCCTTAAGTCTCCCCATTCCCTGTTCATCATGGAAGCGTGCTGACCCCATGCCCTTGACTTTGCCACCACTGAAGCCTGTTCTGAATCTTCCATGGCAGCCTCCCTTTGGGTTGCTTCTATCTTCAGAGTGGGGCTTCCCTCTCTGGCTCATGTGTGCATCCCTGACAGGCAGTCCTGCATCGTTGCACTGAGATGTTCTCCCAGGGCCCTGCCTCGGCTCTCCAGCTCATTTCCTGCTTTGGCCCCCGGTGCTGCAGGGTGCTTGGAGGGCTGTCCCTGCTGGTTTCTCTCTCCCTTGGTTTCTCCTGAGACTCCAGAGCCCCTGCTCTTCTGTAGTGCCTGTATCTGGGACACACTTGTTTGTCCAGTGCATTGTTCAGCACTTAGGGGTTCCTCTCTCGCTCTCATACTTCCATGTAAAGTCCTCTTGAGCAGGCCTGAGTGTATGCTGCCAGCAACATTCCTCTGATTTACAGGAACCCCATTTCTCATCCTGCCAGGAATCTGGTGAGAAGGGGACTTCAGCACAGCCTCTCTGCAGCCTCTTCTGTCCTCCAGGATCATGACCCCCAGCTGCAGAAGTAACCATCCTGGCCCTGTCTTACCTTGTCCTCCTTGTCCCCCACGTGCGAAGCCTTCTTCCTTTTCTTCCTCTTCTTCCTCTTATGTTCAGCCTTACCCTGCCTTGGGTCCATTGGGCCAACAATGGCCCTTTCAGGCCTTGCTCTCCTTTGTTTGGCTCATGCCTGATGATCAGAAGTAACTTATGAAGCAACGTAAGGATTGGTTGTGTCTAGTTTTAGGAGGAGGTCAGAATGGCCCTCTAGCAATGCCCAAGTCAATAAAAATGTGTTGGTTTCATTTCCCAATTAATTTTATTTCTAGGTACGAATATAGGTGCAACCCCATTAAGAGAAAATTAAAGAGAACCAATTGGCGTTTGGAACTGAGTGGAAGATAATTCCTTATCCGTTCTCTCACTCTGCATGGGCATCTATGGCAATCCCTGACTCTGCTTTAGGGAAAGTATCCCTCCCCCAGCATCCTAGCTGGCATCCTGCCTTCTCACTCACCAGCTCCCACGGCCTGTGGGAAAAGTCCTTTCCTGTGAGCACCTCCCTCCTGCCATCATCTGGCCTTGCCTCAGTTTCAGAACTGTCTCCCTCCATTCCCTGCCATCGCACTGCATTCTTCAGCTACCCTGAGTGTGTGTTACTGGTCACACCATCTTGCAGGGCTGTGACTCTTAGCATGTGCTTTCCTGTTGGCCAGAGGGCCCTTTGTTTCTCTCTGGTTAAAGCCTGCTCATTCCTCAAAACGCCGCACAGGTTTCTCTTCCTCTCGAACTTCCTCTCAATCCCTCGGGAAGAATTGAAAGCAAAAACAAACCCAAATTTTATTACAGTATGTGTGGTATTGTTTGGAGAGCAGTACATGCTCATAATAAAGTATTTCAAATATACAGAACCAAATAAAGAAGGAAATGAGAATCACTCAGAAATCTGCAATTTAGATACAGACACCATTTATAGTTTTAATATTCTTGAGTAGTTCCTTTCATTCCTTTTGGGTGCATTTACATTTTACTGACTTGATGTCTTACAGTAGATACAGTTTTTTGTTTGTTGCCATTTCACCAAACAGCAGAACATGAGCACTTTTCTCATGGCATTAGGAATTCTTCATACATGTAGTTTTTGATGACTGTATATTATTCCATCTTAAGAATATACCACGATTTTTAATCATCTGTTTCTAATTTTTCACCATTGTAAATTGCACTGTGATGAACTTTCTTTTTAGCAAATTCTTTATCTGCATCTTGGATTATTTGGAATTGCTCAAAGGGCAAGAACTTTTTTGTAACCTTGATTTGTAAATAACTTATGGTCACTTAAGTAAATTAGTAATATATAGAAAAGCACAGAGAAGAAAATAAAAACCACTTTTAGCCGCTTGGGATAACCAACATGCAGTTTGGTGTATAATTATGTCTGTGTTTCTCTCTATTTTTCTAGCCCAGGAATCAGCAACCATTTTTGGGCTTTCCAGGTCTCCTACAAGTTCTATCATATGTTCTTTTTTTTCTTCTTCTTCTTTTTAAACTTAAAAATATTTAAACTACCCTGGGTAGTGTATCATACAAACACAGCTTGGTGACCTGGTTATAGTCTCCAAGTAAGACTATGCTGTACATACTATTTTGTAATTTTTCTCCTCTGCAAGGTAGCTACCTCCCCTTGTTCCTTGTGGTTTTCTGTTTCATGCTGTCCAAATATTATAAATGGCTTTTTGCTAGAATGCTCATGGAACCTTAGCTGTGCCTCTGATACAGAATTTAAAGCATGTTTTATTGTAACTATATCCTGAGGTGTCTCTTTTTTGTGTCTTACTCATTTCTGTCTTTCCAGCCCCAGCGTAGTGCCAAGTGGCACACACTAGATGCCCCGCATGCGTATGCAAATTTACCCTTTGCTGTGACTGTGCTCAGAACATTTCTGTGCAGGGTCTGTTTCTTGAGCCAGTTGCATCAGTATCGCATGGGACCTTTTAAAAATGAATAATCTTAGCCCCACCCCAGAATCTACATTAAACATGTCCCTCAAGTGATGTGTGTACACAGTAAGTTTTGGGGAGTGCTATTCCATAACTCAGCTCTGTTCTTTTGGGCATGTATGTATTTACAGGCATCCTCTCCCCATTCTTTCCATTGGTGGGAACCTCCTGGTAATGGACCTTTAATGGGAATTTTTAAATGCAGGAATGGGTCTGGTAGGCCAGCACAGTTTCCCGTGTGGCACCAGCTGCCATCTTGCGAAGTGGAGCCCACGTGGCTCCTATTGCTTTGCTCCCATTTGCTCCCATTGGGCCGGGGGTGGATGTGATGGTGGAAGGGAGCAAACATTTATTTTGTGTCTGTTGTGTGCCAGTTTCTAAGGTGAGGCATGAGGGTCTCAGCTGAAGGGGGCGCAGGGATCTTTAAGACTGATCGATGACTCTTAACCTTCAGAACTAACCAGAGAATTTAAAAAATATATACATACTTCCCTCCCTAGTTCTCATTCGAATCTCTGAGAGATAGGCCTGGGCACAAGTAATCAGAACAAAGTTGCCTAAGTGTTTCTGTCAGGCATCTGCAGTTATTTAAAGATCCAGCAGTCCAGGCCAACATCCAGTTGTAGAGATGAAGAAAGCGAGGCTAAAAGAGGTCACTCAGCCTCCCAAGGTCACAAAAATTTTAGTGCATAGGCAGGAATGGATCCCAGGCCTTTTGCCTGAGGATATAGTTTCTCAGCATCCTGAGCTGCTTGCAACCTTCAGTGATGGGTAGGAAGTGGAAGTGGGCAGAGGTTGTGTCCTTGTCCTTGGTGCTCAAGACATGTGGGTGCATCACAATGCGGTGAGTGACTCACAAGCCTGGCTGTGAAGAACACACACCGAATCTCGCACTCTTTCATTCTTTCCTTTTCCACCTTTGCCCTGCTTCATGTCGTCCGTTTCTGGGGCTATGATGGTAGAGGCTTGAGTGATGTTGACAGCTCCCAGCGATTGAAGCAGCTGCTGTGGCATCTGGTGTCCTCTGTCACCTTTGCAGAGTTGTGGACAGCACCCTTCCAGGCAGTAGCCCAAGAATCTGCATTTCTCTGTTTTTGCACTGTCCCCTTAGTGCCAGGGTTTTGGATGGGAAGCCTGGTGAGCCCTTGCTTCCAGTCATGCCAACCAGCAGCAAACAGAACAGGGTGTTGGCTGAGGCTTTGCAAACTCCCTGTGGATGGGTGTACAGACATCATGGAGAGTCCGGGGGTGTGGTCAGCACTGTGGTTATGTGGCAAACTGGAGTAGGAGACAGGGATAGAACTAATTACCATGATAGCTGCCATTTATTGCGTGCTCAAAGTGCCAGACACTCTGCCTGAGTTATGTTTCTCTTCCTCCTCTAACAGCCGCGAGAGCCTTGAGGAGGTTCAATGCCTTTCCCTGATGGTAGACTGTATGTGAACCCAGGTCTGTGTGATTTTAAAGTTGAGATCTTAGCTCTCATGCTGCACTGCTTTCCCCACTGGCCCTGTGCTCATCCCCTCTCCCCTGCTGCTCATAGAGATTTAACCAGGAAGACCATGGAGATAGGTCGAACTCAGTATTTAAGAGCATATGTGAAGAGATATCCAACAATTGGATAGACCGCATCAGGTGTGGGAGATTTCTGGTTGTTGCAGGTGTTCAAAGAGATTGTGTGCCTCTTGGTGGGAGACTCTTAGATGAGGATTTGACTGGCCAAGATGTGAATCTAACTGGAGGAACCATTCTCAAAAGAATGAAAAGCACATTAGGTGAAAATCTATAGATGGGATACTGGTGAGGCATTGGTTTTTCATCCTGTGTGGCTACCTCCAGCCATGAGAATTGTGCTTCGATAGTTTCTGAATGTCTGTAGTGTGCCATGACTCATGGCTCTGGAGGTGTTCTGGGAGTGAGGACTCACCCAGAAGGAGTTCCTCATCTGATGGGGGTGGGAGGATGTGTACCCATGAAAAAATAAACTCTCCGAGACTAGACAGTATAGGGGAAGTGATGAGACTGCCTTGGAAACTTAGAAGAAGGGGGTAGGTTCTATGAGTAGGAAATTATGTTTTTGAAATACTGGACTTAAACTGGGCTTTGAAGGATGCATCGAGTCCTTCAGGTGGAGCCTGCTGAACTGTGTGCTGGGAAGGCAGGTGGGACCCTAGAATGCAGGACCTGGGATGATACAGAGTTGAAGAGTGAGTCTCTTGGGCATCTTAAAGTTAAGAGGGTGCTGTTAAACCAATTTTTTTTTTTTTCAGGGTTGGAGGGAAAGCAGACATGCCTTCTCTAATTCCGTAAGCATTTATTGTGTGGCTACTGTGGCTGGAACTAGCAGAGCCAATCTGTAAGGATGAGCAGGAGTGAGCTGGAAGGGTTGGGCAAGGGGTCTACCAGGAAGAGGAAGCTGAGTAGACATAGCGTGGATGAGATGTGGTTATTTCATTGGGCCTGAGGTGTGGAAGGGTTGCCTGAATCTTTGCTGTCCTTGATCTTGATGAAGTGGGTGGACCTGGATTCAGAGCCTTGGTGTGTAGAGTCATAAGGAGCTGGGAAATTCCCAGTTTATTAGTTTCTGTTGCTCTGTCTGGTACCTTCTAGTAATTGGAAGCTCAGGAAGGGAGTGACTGGAAGCTCTTGGAAAAAGTTTTCTTTTATCTCTATCCTCCTCCCCACTTCTTCTCCATGAAATAGATTCCACTGTGTATTACTAACCTATCAGGTACTTTATCTTCCTCCCACCACTTGCAGCTGGTTGCAGTGCTGAGATAATTGGAGAGTTTGTTTTAGCATTTTATCAGAACAGTCAGGGAATGCTGGCTTATGGGAAATACACGCTGCTGCTGCTGAGGAGCTTGGGAACCAGGGCTGCGTGGCCCGGTTTTTGCTGTACTAACTCTTGTTTAAAAAAAAAAATTAATTAATTAATTTTTAAAGAGAGGGAGAAATATTATTAATATTAATGTTATTTTTCTATTAGTTTCAGGTGTGTAGCATAGTGGTTAGACAAATTAACCACTTTACAAACTGTTTCCCATGATATTTCCAGTATCTAACTGGCAAAGTACATAGTTATTCCAACATTACTGACTATAGTCCCTGTGCTGTACTTCACATCCCCATGACTATTTTCTTATTTTGTGTCAATTTGTACATCTCAACCCCTTCAGCTTTTTTACTCAGACTCCTAACCCTGTCCCCTCTGGCAACCATCAGTCTGTTCTCTGTTTGTTTGTTTCTCTATGAGTCTGTTTCTGTTTTGCTTGTTCATTTATTTTGATCATTAGAATCCACATATAAGTGAAATCATATGGTATTTTTCTTTCTCTGAGTGACTTATTTCACTTAGCATAATATCTTCTAGGTCCATCCATGCTGTCTCAAATGCTATGATTTTGCCTTATGACCCAGTGATTCCACTTCTGGGCATATATTCGGAGAAACCCAAAACACTATTCTGATAGAAAAATGCACCCCTACATTTATTGAAGCATTATTTACAATAGCCAAGCTATGGAAGCAGCCCAGGGCCCATCCATAGATGAGTGGATAGAAACTCTGTGGTCCATTTACACAATGGAATATTACTGAGCCATAGACTGAATATTTTGAGGGCAACCTCCAGGTATTACTCAGTTCTCTATCCAGGCACTTAGCACAACATAGTGCCTGTGCCAATTAATTGCTCAATGCAGTATTTGATGTATGAGTAAAGGACTTGCCTCATCCGCCTTCATATACTCATCCCCAGTGTAAGTTACTTCTTACCTCCTATGACAGTGTGAGGCTGTTAACAGTGGGTGAGAGAATGCCTGGAAAGTACCCTTACATTCATAAGCTGGAAAGTTTTGAAGAATTCATGGAAAATTCTCATGGGAGTATCTGAATAGTTGGTAGCCAGGTGAACACTTGCCAGTGTGTTGCAAACTTACAAACATGGGCCAAGGCATGCAGTGCACAGCTATCTTTAAGTAGCGAATCCTAGTACAAATCTTGGTTCAGATGTCATGATGTCCAAGCAAAGGGCTAAGGGCATTCATGTATCTTACAAGAAGGGTTAAGGCAAGAGAATATGGTCAGTGGATGTGACATAGGGAGATAAAAATTTTCAGGCTGTTTTTTTAGTTAAATTCCAGACTTTCTGTTTTTTTTTTTTTTTGTTTTGTTTGTTTGTTTGTATGAAAGAATAGCAAAGCAATGCCCCTAAATCATGGGGACACTTGTAATGGGGAAATTGGTTGATCTTGTAGCTGAGTTGGATCTCAGATCTTTTCCTCATGACAAGGTCATGGTGCAGTCCTGTTTGAAGCCTCCCTTCTCCTGGACCTCTTCTTCCTAAACAGGAAATTTGGTGTCACTCCTGTCAAGTTTATGGGGATAGTGTTTGGTGGCTAAGCAGGGGAAAAAGCAGATGGATACAGAACGGCAGGAGGCAGACCTCCCCACCAGTGTTTTGAGGTACGTGTCAGGCAGAGCTGCTGTCCCGTGCTGTTACCTATGAAGCCTGGCTGCATTTGGCTGCATTTGGAGCATCTCAGGTGGGTGGGTGCTGAGGTGTGAGACAAGGATGTGAAGCTGGGGTTCCTGACTTCCCAGGCTCCTGGGAAGTGATGGAGCTCAGAGCTCTGGGTTTTGCTGGGTCTGTGTGATCTTCACAAAGCAAGGACCCTGTGGAGTGTGAAATTCAGGAGATAACTGTCCTGTCAGGCCCAGGTTTTGAAAGGCCCTAAGTTCTGAGATGGTGTGACAGCTAAGTTGTCGGACATTCTGGGAGGGAGTCATGGGGCGCAGACATAGGAGCACTGTGACGTTTGGAGATCCTGAAAATGGGAGCTCATGAGCGTGCTGTGCTGAGCGGGGAGACACGTTCGCACCTGCTCCCTGTTCGGCCAAGCTCCAGCCTTGACTGCAGAGACACCTTTTCCTCCTCTGTTGGTGGCACCTGGAGAAAAGGATTGGGTTTTAGACCCCAAAAGGCCTGGCTTTGAGTTTGTGCTGGTACTTTATGGTTCCATGACCTTGGGAACATTATCTTCCTCCACTGAGCTTCTTCCTCTGTGAAATAGTGGGGGAATATTCTTACTCTGTAGAGTGGTTGCCAGGATTGGAGAGACTGTCTCCCAAGAGTCCGTGCTGGCATGGAGGAGGCATCCCATAAAGGGGAGGCATGAACATGAATCTTAACCAGCCCTTGTATCCATCTTTGCAGTGGATAACAGTCCTTTCCTCTCATAGGCCCCACCATTTGCAGACTTTGTGCCTTTGCAAATGTAGTTATTACCTTCTAGAAAGCCACCTTCACATGTCCCTATGATGTCCATTTGCTCAGGTCGAGCTTCTACATGGTTTTTCAGGAGCCCTCCCCAGGCACCCCAGCAGGCAGCCGCCTCCTTCTTTCCTTCTTTTCTGATGTGGGTCATCCCCTACCTTGCCCTGGGGGCTGTGACTTCTGTTCACGTCCACCTCACCTGTCAGCTTCCTGAGGGCAGGCTTCTGGTCTCATTCACCTTTGCCCTCCTTCTGGCACTGATCACAATGCCTGGCACATTGCGGGTGCCCAGTAAATAGGTTCTAGGTGACCAGAAAAAAAAAAGAGAGAGAAGTGACCGGGCTGATGGCTGGCATTCCCCTGGCTTTAGAAACCAGAGAGGAGAATTAGAAATGGTTCAGGAATGGAGTGTCAGGCCTGCGGGCTCCTATTTCCTTATTCAGGGTGCAGGTTGGGATTGCCCGGAGCCACAGTTCCTTGAGACTTACCACCTCAGGCCTGAAACTGCCTCCTTTAATTACCTCCTTTCCAGGGAACAGGAGTCCTTGTTGTCTGCCCAGAAGCAGCTAATTATAGCTCCAGCCTCCTGCCGCGGTGTGCTTCTAGGCCACAGACTGCCGCCTGAGCTGTCTGTTGATTTTAGGGTTTCCTCAGGGATTCTTTACATTTTCAAGTTTTCATTAGGGACTGCTTTTTATTTGGAATCCAGAGAAGAGAGTTGAGGGGCATAGAATGTTCAAGATTTTATAGGAAGATGTTAGGAGAGAGTTAAAGAGCTTAGGGAGAAAAGCAGAAGAGGGGAGTTTTTCAAAGGGGGCAAAGTGACTTAAAAGAGGACCTCGTTGTGCATTTAGTAATCTCCATAAGAGTGACATTTTGTGATGGTTTTCCCAAGAAAGCCCCTACACATTTGACTTCTGTGACTTCTTGGTCATGCTCTTTGCAGCTATTCCATTTTCCTTGAAATATCATTTTCCTTTAAATTTTGAAGAATTTTAAAATAAATGCTCATAATTAAAATAAAATCAAATAAGACAAAAAAGCATTTATAAAATAACCAAGAATTTCTTGTCCCATATCTCTCCATCCCAGTTCCATTGTCTACTTGTAACTGTTTTTAATTTCTAATTCTTCTGCTGGTTATTGACATATCTCTAATAACAGTCTTGTATCTTTAGTTTTTTAGTTATTACTTTTTTTGTATGTTCATTAATTTTTAGGATAGGCAAAGATTAGCTTTTTATGCCCAATGGTACTTCCCAACCCTTTTCCTAATTTTTTGATTGATTTTACCTCTCTTTTAGTTTTCTTTATAAATTAATATCATATTTATAAATCTCCTTTTTTTGTTACCTCAACTTTTGGCAGTACTTATTTGCTCACCTTTTTGTGAGAACATATGTTGGGGTTTCTCTCCACTTTCCCTCTCCGACTTCTACTCTTATAATTTGTCAGTTATGTTTATCTACTTTGCATCTCAGTGTTTATAATGGATACATGTGTACAAGCAGCTGCATAAAGTTTTGTAATCATAACTGAGTCTTATGCTGTGTCTGTGGGTTGATTTCAAAAGCTGAAAACAATCAACATTTACATTATGATTTCTAGGTAACTATTGCTCAATATTTATGTGCTGTGGTTTCATTTCCTTTTCTAAGGCTCTGAGGTCACCACCTTTAAGCTACTTACAAGGGACTGAATTTTCCCTTAGCATCAAAATCTAACAGATCCTTCTAATTGTTCAAAATTATCATAGGTTTGTTTGTTTTATTCTGTAATGATCATCTGGCATATATATGTGTGTATATATATGCAAGTGCACAACTCTATATATTTTGGAGTTTAAGATTGTAATTTTTTTTTCTGGTTGAGAAAAGAAAATTAAGTGTTTTCTATAGTATTCATATCTTGTCTTTCTAATTGCTCTCTTACCTGCTTATAATCTATTCTGAGTTTCTTCTTGAAGTTCCATTAACCTTTTCTTTTCTATTGCACTGGTTTTAAATTTTGCTCTTGATTTCTCATGCAGTCTTTTTTTTTCCTTGGAGTTTCTGATTGCCTTATTTTATTTTAACCACTGTATCTTTATCATAGCTTCAGATATTTCCCTACTCTCATGGAAGAGTCCTGAGTCATGCCATTAGCTGTTGGTTTATCATCATTGTTCAAAAGAAGGTAATGTTATTAAGATATTGCCCACCAATGTTTTCTTATACATGTTCATAGTAGGCAGTTTTGTTTGTCCTTTTTTCTCCATTGAATATTCATTCACATTTCCAAATTATTTATAATTCTCATATTTTTAATGGCCACTCTCATATTCCATTGTGTAGACTACTGTTTTTAAAATTCAGCCATCTACATGTTTTTGAACATGGATTGTTGCTAAAGATTTGCTCTTATAAATAACACCATTATGAGTATTTCAATGCACAAGGCCTTTTTCATTTATGTATTTTATGAGCACTTAGTAGAAAAAGAAAACTGGGAAACCTATGCTATCTTCTTTGAGAACATGTTTCAAAGACTATGCTTGGATCACCTGGCATTTATTATTAATTTTTTTTGGCGGGGGGAAGGAGCAATAGGAAACAGGAGAGAAGTGCCATTTCTGAATCAGCACCTTGAATTTTCTAGCAGCTTTAGAAGTGATAGGGTGACTTACTGCGTACCTGGTAGTATCTAGAAATCTACTGAGTATCAGTCTCTTTAAATGAGTCCTCTGGGTTCAGCTGAGGCTCTGTGACTTAAGCTTACAACGTTCTTCATCACCCCAAAGTTTTATGTAATAGTGTTTTTTTTGCCAAATATTTTCAACATGATTACCTCCAACTGGATTACCTCTCTTATTCACTGAAATCGTCTCTCAGGGACTGTTGGGAAAATCAGAATGATTCTAACATAATCAAGGAGGAACTCCCATTATGAATATTCTGTAAGATCTATAGCTGCTTCTACACACAGCTTGTAAGGCAGGGATCTGAGGCGTTGCAGTATTATTAGAACAAAAGGACCACTGTGAAGAAATCCACAGTCAGGAAGTTTAAACTTTCACGTGATGAGAAGACTGTCCTCCTGTCACCCGGCAGCATTGCATTAGTATAAAACCCCATCCATCTGGCAACATTTACTCCATGGAATTTACAAAGTGTGGGTGGCATTATTACAGAAATGGGACCCTTGTCTTTGCAAAGCTTTATTACAATTCACTGATGAACACTGATCAATGCTAAAGCGTATGTACTCAGTTGCACTATGGAAAAAAAAATCTGAACTTAATGAGTCACAGTCTAATTATTTTGGATAGTGGGTGATAATATTGTATTGGAGGAGATGAGGAGACACAGCATATTGCACCTTGGGGAGGCTGTGGCCCAACAGCCCCATTTTTTACTGTGAGAAAAAGGGGACCTGGAGGGGAGAAGGACTCTCTCAAGGTCGTATAAGTAGTTAGTGGCAGAGCCAAGTCTAGACCCCATATCTCCTCACTTCTAGTCCTTTGTTTTTTTCTTATTCCATCTCTTATGCTTTGAAACATTTGCAATTTTATTTCTAAGTGTAAATTGTACGTCATTGAACTGGAAATTACAGAAATGTTCCATCAGTTGGAATGATGCAGAATA
The DNA here is from genome assembly GCA_004027475.1 of Anoura caudifer. NCBI lineage: Eukaryota > Metazoa > Chordata > Mammalia > Chiroptera > Phyllostomidae > Anoura > Anoura caudifer. The sequence continues at coordinate 297,776 of PVKU01000091.1, read as the reverse complement.
TCTAATAATGGAGAGAATACATTTGTCTGGAATGGAGTCAGAAAGAATTTAAGCTCTGAGACATAAAGAGACATTTCTGAGATGAGGGAAAGTGATAGGCAAGCCAGGGCCTTTTCTCAGGATGTAATTGGAGCCATGCTGTTGTTTCTGATCTTTGGGGAATTTGGGAGTTTGTTTTTGGCTAAGACACTGCCAATCTCTAGAGCACAGATTCTGCATCTATCAAATAAGAGAGCTGGGCTTGATGGCCTGAGCTTTGCAGACCATTCAGCCCTGAGCTTTGTGAGTTCATGATTTGGGGTTATGCCCCACATTTAAGATGACTGGGAGGAGAAACAAACACGTGACCTTACTGAATCACTACCAACATCACCTGCCTTGTTCTGGCTGGGAAGTAGGTCAAAGTTTGGCCGACGTGAAAATGCGGTGGGCCTCAGCTGTGAGCTCTGCATAGGTCCCGGTTGTGGACACCTGTCTCAGAGGCTTTGTGGGAGGGGTTGACGCTCAGAGGTGGAGAAGGCATACTTGCGGTCCTGAGTGGTGCAGGCAAGGAGGGGTGATTGGTAGGAGAAGCAGCCATTTGGGGGCGGGTGGCTGGTGAAAGAAGCACAGCTGGGGACGGGGAGAAAAAGGGAGAAGCAGGCATATACTGACTGCTTATTTTGTATGAGCTGTTGGTGAATATATGTATTTTTTAATTCCTCCGAAACACACCAAGAAGTAGGTGTCATTATTTGGATTTTAAGGATGAAGAAATTGAAGTGTTATTTGTCCATGGTTAGGCTGCTAGTAACTGAGGGTGGAGGGTGTCAGGGTTGGATCTGATGCCAAATCCCCCTTTGTTTTCACAGTCAGGTGTGGGTGCTGTGTTCTGGGTGCTGGGGATATGGTGGTGAAGGAGACAGGCTAAGTCATGATGTCATATTGCTTGCAGTCTATGAAGCAAAACAGAACAAAGTACACAAATCCACACTTTCAGAGGTGGAAAGTGCTACTCAGGAGAAGAGAGCAGCATGAGGAACTAGTGAGTGACAGACATCCGTGGTGTGTGTTTACGTCCTAGCCGTAGCTGGTGCACAAAGGAGACGTGCTGACTCGCGGGCAGCGGACAGCTCTGGCTGGATTGCGGTGCCGCAGGTTAGAACTCAGCCTTGGTCGTGATGTGAACCACCTGTGTTACTGGAGCAGTCACCTCCCCATCATTAACAGTGAGGAAAGTGAACCCTGCCCTTCCCACTTCACTGGATGAGAAGGGGAGAGGGAGTGAATCATTTTGATGTACAGCTGTTTTTAAAACCTCAGTAGGTTATAAAAATACATGGAGGTTTTTTTTTTTTTTTTTTTAACAGCTTTGGTTAACTTTTAAAGTGATGTCTCCTTATGTTTCTTTACTGCCTTTTGTGTGCTTTGAGGAAATATGTTTCCATATTCCTAGGATGAGGTCAGAATGAGCCATGCCCCCCCACATTGGCCACACCCTTGTGCCAGTGTCAGGAGAATCTGGATTGGACTTGTCAGCATCAGAAGGCCATTGGAGGTGTGGAGCCTCTAGGTCCTGTCATCTGAAGGGCTGAGGATGGACTGGAGGGGAGCTGCTGAGGGCAGGGAGCTGATTGGGTAGCTGAGGGAGGTGGGAGTCAAACTGGGTTTGACTTCAGACTTGCATACAGTGGGCCAGTTGTGTGTCAGGCCACAATGGAGAAGGGGGCAGCAAAGGAGACATTGTGAGTCAATTCAGCATTGGCCATGACCTTGTCCTGGGTGGGGAGACCTGGATGCTGAGGAGCTGTGTTCTTCTGGTCCTCAAGAGGTATCCTACCCAGAGATGATATATCTGTCCTGTTCCAAAAAGTATGTATATCAACATTTAGTTTAGTAGTTGAGGGGTGCATGCAAATGGAGATGATATTGAAATGTGATATTGAAATACCCTGTACTGAAGGGGCACTGGACTTGCCAGGGAAAATCTTTTCATTGTTGGATTGTGGGGAGGTTCAGGGGGTCCTAAGGGAGAGATTGGGGAAACTGGGGTGGTGTGAGGACACTTGAGGGCCTTGGAAGAGAAGCTGCTTACCAAGAGGAGTGGAGACATTGAAATATTTTAGCCATCCTTGTTGCCGTATCTCTGTGTGTGGGTGAACATCACATTTATCTTTTGGTGTTGTTAGTGTTATCACTGAGTACACATGAGACACAGAGGTGGGAATGATCAGAAAGGCTTTGTGGGGTCAGTGATGCTTGAGTTGGGTTTTGTAGAACTTTCCAGGAAAAAGGGGGAACCTGGGTGAGAGCATCAAATTGTGAAAGAACACCAAACTTGACTGGATGGTTGAAGGGTTGGGGGTCAAGGGGTTTTGTGCTCAGGGGACTGTGAGCACAGGGGTACCATTGAAAGAGCAGGGAAGAAAGGAGAAAGGAAGAGCTGCACATCCATTTTATCCGTCCCAGGAGGCAAGAGGAAAGGTACTGAGTAGGGGAAGCAGGCAATTGTTATGTTTACTTTTATTTTAAATAATAACTGCCATGTGCCAGGTGTTAGGCAGTTTGTTAGAACTGTCACTAATCTCCCAGTAACCCCACAAGGTAGAGATTTTCATTCTTCCCTCATCTCACAGATGAAGAAATCAGAGTGTAGAGTGTGACTTGCACAGTGTCACACAGTGGCAGGAAGAGGATTTGAACTCTCATTTGTCTGGCTGCAAAGCCTGAATGTTCTGCCCCTCCACTATGTCTCCTCTCTGTCCTGTGTATTTGTAGTTACAGCCATGAGGGACAGGGTGCTTTTCTTGCCTAGAAGTGTAGCTTGTAACACAAACTGGAGGCATCCGTGTCCTCTTCTGCAAAGTGGGGACCAGAGTCCGTGCTCCCAGTTTTGGCAGGACTCAGGTAGGCTTAGCTGCCTTCCAGGCCCCTCAGCAAGACCATGCACGGGGAGATGGCTGCTTCGGTCTGTCTGCCCTGCTGTGCCTGCGCCTTTGACTTGACTTCACTCTTGTGGGACTATGTCCTGATGGTGACAGTGAGAATATGCTGACCACATGGATGCTGCATATTTCTGGTCTTCTGGCAGGGCTTCCTCAGAGTAAATCAGTAACATGCCTCTGGTTATGATTTGGCCTCTCCTGTAACTTGACTTCAGGGAGACCCTGTGTCAGTCCTGTCAGTCTGTGTGCCCATCGTATTTCCTCCTAGACGAGAATGTTTGTGTTTTGGTGTTCTTCCCCCAACAATAACGCAGGGAAGACAAACAAAACCAGCCGAGTGGCAGCGGAGCGTGGTGGTCAAGAGCACAGACCTTGAGCCCGATTGCCTAGATTCGGTACCCACCTCTGCTGCTGTCTAGCTCTGTGACTCTTTGTGCCTCAGTTTCCTCATCTGTAACATGGCAATAATGATAATGATACCTATTTCATAGGGGCTGTTCGGAAGGTTAAATAAATTAATATTTGTAAAGTACTTAGAGAATTTCCAGGTATATAACGAGTGCCCTAGGAGTGTTTGTAAAACTACAGCAGCAAATTTTTCTGCTCTGGCCCTGCCTTCCCCTGTGCTTAAGATAGCACATGCCATGATAGTCAGAGCATTCTGGTTTTTCTTCAAGACCTGGCCGGTGAGGGCACAAGGCTGACTTCCACTGTGCGTGGTTAGGCACCGAAGGGTGGCATGTTCATGTGCGTGGTCTGGCGGAGACCCATTGTGATGGCTACTTTGCCACGAGAACTTTACTGGCTGAGGAGAATGTGTGGCTGAGAAATACCAAAGGGAACAATAATTTATCTTTTGCTGGTAGAACAGAGTTTGGATTAAAGAAAATTTGCAGCTGAGGTTATCTATTTTTAAATTTTTCCTGGCCTTGTAGTCTATAGCCTATGTGCCAATGGTTTTATCTGGTTGGGTCAGTCAGTGGGTACTTTTTAATTTGGGTTTTAAAAAAAATTAGGGCTCACATAAACAGAAACAACCAAAGATTTGGATTCTGACCGACAGGGTTTAAGGCCATGGTGCCCCACTTGTGCATTGAGTCCCTGTGCGCAAGGCCTCCCGCCCCCAATCTCTGAGCATCCATGGACTCTTCCTGTGCTGTTTGTTTTTCCTGCTAAAATTAGGGTGCTGAATGGCCACAGGACCTGCTCTATCTCTGGGGTCTGTGAGTGGCCCTCCTTCTCAGTATGTTAGCTGCAGTTTTGAAAGAGGTAGTTTTTGTTTTTGTTTTGTTTTTGCTTTTAATCCTCACCCAAGAACATGCTTGTTGATTTTAGAGAGATGAGAAGGGAGAGAGAGGGGGAGGGAGAGAAATATCAACCTGAGAAACATCGATCGGTTGCCATGTACACGTGCCCTGAGTGGGGACTGAACCCGCAATGCAAGCATGTGCCCTGACTGGGAATCAAACCTTCAGCCTTTGGTATACAGGATGCAGCAGTTAACTGAGCCATGCCAGCCAGGGCTAAGAGAGATTTCTAAAAATCAGATCTGTTGATGGTGACTCTGGTCAGCGAAAGAAGAAACACATTGATCATCTTTTTTTTTTTCCTTCTCTCCTTTTGGCAATGGTGCCCCTACGAAGTCCTCATTTCAGCCTCACACCTTTCTAATCCCCCTAACATTTCTGTGTATCATGCCCAAAAGGTGGAATGAAACTAAATAGTCATTACCATTCAGCTCTTGCAAGTTGTGTGGGGTGGAGGAGATTTTGACGATTATATTTCAAGCGATGTCTGTTTGTACAGGACATTTTCTGGAGCCCATCTGGAGCAAGGCGTTTGAGCCTCAACTGTGCCCTCTCCCAGGCTTGCTCATGTCCTGCCCCAGCATTTTTTAGTCTGTGCTTTTGTAGGCAAGCTTTACCCAGTTCTGCAAACCTTGGAGTGTACTGACTCAGGGAAAACTTAATTGTTTTCCCTAGAAAAATCCGGGTGACCGTATCTATGGTTTTTGAAGGGTGAAAGGAAGAATAGTGATTTGGAAATTAAAATACTGATGTTCATGTAGCCACACAGTTGTATTTGTGCATGTGTGCGTGCAGGCATGATTAAAGTTTATAATATTTTAAGCTCATACAGTGTGTATTTATAACGAGGGAAACTTGGGTGTGATTCCTTACTTCTGTATAATACTTTGGCGCTTTCACTTTTTTTTTTTTTTTGTTTTACAATGAGTCTATGAGATGTATAAAGATGGGGTTATATTTTTAAGGTAGGGAGAGGAGAGGCTCAGAGAGGTGAAGTGGCCTCCTTGAAATCCATGTGAGTGGTAGGTAGGTCTTTTGACTAGTTTTTGACAGGCTTGTTTTGATCTAAGAAAATTAGAAAGACTGACAATGTAGTTTGTGATTCTTGAAGGAGTAAGTTTAGAAGGAATGGAGGTTATGCTATTTATATGAAGCTGTATCAGCGATTTTCAGCTCTGGTGTGCCTCGGCACACTGGTGTGTGGGAGAATTTTTTGAACATGCATACCTGACTGTTTAGTTGGGGACACTGACCTCTTTTCCCTTAGATTGTCAGAAAAAAAAATGGCAACGATCAAACACAATAACCATTCAGTGTGAATGAATCAAAGTCATACTTATTTATTTTTGTCAGTGCAGCAAAAAAATATCTAGATTTTGGTGTGCTGCAGAATTTAAGTGATTAGCTTATGCGTGCCATGAAATGTGGAGGGTTGGAAATTGCTGAGCGATACCAAGACTGCAGTCCCGATCTGACCCAAGACGGGAAATTTAAAGTGTGGTTGATACAGGGAAAGAAGTCATGGAGTTCACTAATTTTCTCAGTGGAAGGGCGCTCCATCTGTCCATCCTTCCATCCATCATGTAACCATTCATTTCATCATATTAAAAATTACGTACAGTGTGCCAGCTTCATGCTGGGCCCTGTTCCGCCCAAGTTAAATCAGAAAGACGTGTGGCGGCTGAGGATGTAACACATATCCAGTTCGAATTGGGATGTGCGGTGAGTATAAACTATTCATTCCATTTCAAAGGCTCAGTACAAAGCATAATGTAAATTATCATATTGATAAATTTTATGTTCATTACTTATAAAGTGGTCATATTTTAGATTTAGTGGGTTACAAAAGATATTATAAAAATTAACTTTTTCCTTTTTCTTCTTATTTTTTAAAAATGTGGTTGCTAGAAAATGACACACTTGTGGCTTGAATGATAGTTCCGTGAGGCTCACACTCTGGAAGCTTGTTGTCTGGTAGAGGAAGCACGGCAGGCCCCCGGGTGTGCTCCCTGACCGCGGGCCATCCCTCTTCATTCCTTCTCTGCCTTTGTTAAAACCTGTGTAAAGTGATGATGATGGGTGGTCGTCATCAGTGTGCTGTGTTCTGTAGGACACAGAATGTAGAATGGTCAGTACCATCATCCTCAGAGTGAAAAAAGAAGGGAAATCTCAGGAGTCCATCTGGACCAGTGTCTGTCTTTGGTCCTGAGCTGGGCTGTCTGTCTCGGCAGAGCCTGATTCCCTCATGCACAGCTGGCGTGGCAGCAGGCATCTTATGCTACTCAGGAGCAGTGTTGGTAGAAAGGAAGGCAGAATGGTTTCTGGCATTTTCTTTTTAATGTCTCCTTCAGAGCTGCCTTTCTGGATAGCAGAGAGGTGACCTCAACAGCCAGAGACAAGAAGGAGCAAACTGAGTCATCTCAGGCCTTAATGAGGTTCACGAGGGACCCTTCCTGGGACTGAGGGTCAGGTGAGGTTATGCTGTGCCCAGGGTGAGTTTTGCCTCGGGGCTCCAGGCGGCACTGGAGCAGCGCTGAGCTAATTTTACCCACAGGAGCTGACTACGCTGGAGGGTAGGGCTTATGACATTGGCCTTATCCTGTGATGCCCAGAGAGTTCCCAAGGCGCAGCCCCGTTATGTCTGGGCTGTTTTCCTCCTACAGTTTAATACATTTTTCCATTAGGTGTGCATATCAGCAAGCAGGAAGCTGAAGAGCAAAGAGCTGGATTTTGTGGAAGGAAGGCCACGGAGCTGGATTTGGAGCCTGCCTCCACACCTTGCCTGCTAGCCGTCTGACCTTGGGCAAGTTACATAAACCCTCTGAGTCTCAGTTTCCTCATTTGTACAAAAGGACATATACCTGTGTCCTAAGATCGTTCCTTGTTCCTTGGTTACGTAGGAGGTGACACTTAGAAAGCAATCACTCTGTGCTAGTCACTGCTATTGCTGCTTTATTCATAGTGATTCATCCAGTCCTTTAAACACCCATGAAGAAGGTACTATTGCTAACCCTATTTACAAACAAGGGAACAAGGACAGTTCTGGAGGCTGATGACTCTGTGGGGCTGCACAGAGCAGGTGGGCGAGGGGTGCAGCCGGCATGCCTTGGAGGTACTGAAGTATGCAGGGGCAAATCTGGAAAAGAAGGAGGTCAAGCCAAGAATTCTCAGGAGTTAGTACTTGTGCTATAACTGTGCTTCCTGTTATATAAGTTAGAGTTTACGTTGACCATAAGCCAGTTTGTGTAGTTCTGTTTAGCTTATGGCCCCTGCCACTTATGTCCCTAGGGTCTGTTGGGTCATTACAGTAAAGTGAGATATTTTCTCTTCACAGGCAAGGGAAGGTCCCATGCACATAGGTCTTATTTGAGCAGATCAAGCAATAGAGGAATGGATGATCAGTTAATTGATCTATTGGTTTTTATTTTCCCTCTTGCATCCATCAGGCTTAAGTGCAGGAGAGACATTTTACACAGTTCAATGGAAAGGGATTAATTCAGGGGAAAAGATGCTGGATACTTTCCAAAATTGTTGGAAAGGATGGAGTAGACGGAGCCAGGAGACCACATTTGGAACTACTGATTGAAGAGTTTATTCCCTAGCCACAACCCAGGGATAAAGAAGGTGATATTAGGAAGCCATTGCTGAACCTCTGGAACCTTTCTCCACATCCTCAGAGTTGGCGGCAGCACATTTCATTGCCCCATGGAACGGCATTTTGACTGAGGATCCCACAATACTGCTGGCCAGAAGAAATAGCAACGGGGTGATTTAGCTCCATGTCCACCTTCTAAGTCTAACACAAGTAAATCTTAGTGCTGTAACCTAATTTACTAGTTTCAAGGGAGTGTGGGAAATGTAGTTTTCAGCAGTCTGCTTCTGCAGGGCAGGAAGACTCTCCAGGGTGGGAAGGAGCTCCGATTGAGTCAGTGGAGAGGATATGTCGGCCACCAACACATTCATTTTAAAACATCCAGAGGTTATGATTCCAGAATATTTAATATGTACAATTAATTATAATACTATCATATAATTAGGTATAATAGCCTACTTAATATTTGTTTATTTACATAAAATATATAACAGTAATATACTTGGTATACCCCAAACGCAGGCTGTTTGTCCAAGGTCAGTTTCTGAATTGGGTTTTTGTTTTGTTTTGTTTCGTTTTGGCAACAGTGGTTGACTTGTAATTTTTTAGTTCAGTTTAATCTCCTCTGGGCAGTTGTGCCCAGGACAGCTGTCCCATTTACGTAATTTGCTCAAAAACATTTCTTAAACACTTAGGATGAGCCTGGCCCCAGGCTAGATTTAGCACTTTGGGCAGAGGTCAGTCATGGGTTCTTCCGCTGGGAACTCTCACTGGAGAGGAAATAAGTCAAGTTCAAGAATAGTGTAAGGAAGGTTGTGATTGGTGTCCTAGAGAGCGAGCTAAGCAAATTCAGAGAAAGGAGATGATTCTGGCTGGACTGAGAAACGAGGGAGTCTTCATGTTGAGTGACAGTGGTCATGTGATTCTCCACTGCAGGCAGTACCATCTCTGTAAGGGGTATTTGCAGGAGTGGTGGGGTGTGTTGTTGCTGTTGTCCTCTCAGTGCTGGAGGCCAGACCACTCTGCCGTGTAGTGCTCAGCACCAGAGATGCTAGATGTCCTGTAATATGCGAGACACTGCAGAAATAGCTGCTTTTGTTCAAAGAGCAGTACTCTTCCTATTGAGAACTGCCATTGGCCTTGAAGGTTGTATAGGATATCTGAATTGGATCTCAGGGTAGGGAGGGGAAGTAGGTCAAGTAAGGGAATAATGGGAGTTAAGAGTTCTGTCTGAATAAGCAAAGAATGTATGCTGAGTGGCAGTGGAAGGGAGTGTAGAGTGGAATGGAAGATTGAGTGTGCCTTACTCAGAAACTTAAGCTATTAGATAAAGCATGTGGACTTATTCTGTTGCCACTGGGAAGCTACTGAATATATTGGCACAGGGTCCTTGAAAGCAGAAATCTAGCCTTATCTTCTCGCTGTGTATTGGTGGAAATCAGGATGCTTTCTGAAGGACTGAATGCCCCTGAGAAGTTGTTCACAGGAGTTGGTACCTGTGTTTTGCTGGATCCGGGATCCTGTGGTCCTGGGATAACCTAGTAGTCAACATTTAGATTTCAGGAGAGTATCAGGAGGGGACTTGGCAGCCTGCTAGGCAGACCATGTCTCCACATCCAAATGAGAGCACTGTGGTCAGACAGCAGTCCTATTTGCCTGCACTATAAAGAGAGAAGCTACTGTCTTAAGAATTTTGAAGAAAAGAGGGTTTCTTTCATTGCCCTCCCTCGAGGAGCCCACAGGCCACGAGGCATATCAGGTGCATTCTGTGCTGCCCGTGTTAATGCCCTTGCATCTTAAGCGTGTTAAAAATTGCCAGTCAAACCAGTAATTTGCTGACAAGGTTCATGCCCTGTGACCGTGACTGCAGTTGTTCTTGGGGAGCAGTTTGCTGGTCTGCATGGCAACGGTATCACACAGCGTCCCCTGTGCTGTCCTGTAGCATAGTGGTGGCTTTTTGGCATTCGGGTTAGTCCCTCTTTCTTCTTACCAGATGGGCTTTGGAGGTCGGGAAGGAAAGCGTGGGGTGGAATTGACCAAACACATAAGGGTGCGTAAGCATTTATTACCTTGTTAGTTTCCTTTCTAACACTTCATTTCTGAAATCTTCCAGGAGCAGAGAGAGAGGGGTGTGTAGGTATGTGGGATGACCTCAGAGCCCTCATTGTATGTCTCAGAGAAGGACAGTGACTTGCCTAGGATCATGCAGTGAGCTGGCCCTGAGGCCATCACCTTCTGTGGTAGGGTGTTCGTGGCACTCTGTGTCTGAGGGACAGTGTAGTGTGCTCAGGTTCTGGAGCCAAAGGCCTGCACTTGGCTACTGGCTCAGCTTCTTACTGTGTTCTGTAACCTCAGGTTTCCCATCAGTAGAATGGATGTCATGGCCATATGTGGTATTAAGCATTCAAAAAGGGGGGGGCACTAATTGTTGGGACCATCTTTAAAAAAGGTCGGGGGCACTGAAGAAACTGCTGACTATACCCCAGTCTCAGAACCCTCCCAAGGGGTCCACTTCCCCACTGGCCAGTAGGGAGATTTGGAGCTCAGATTTGGAAGCACAGCACTAGGGGGAAGTATCATCAAATCTCAGAGTTTTGAGGAATTGGGGTTTACTCTTGCTTGGAGCCAGGACTCATGTAGCGATATAATGGGAGATAGGGCTGGAAAGATGGGTTGGGCCCCCTCCTGGAGCCTCGGAGAGCTGGCTTGAGGGCAGTTGCACATGGTTTTCTGTGCACTTCAGAGCACTGGTGAGGAGTCAGCTGGTGACGAAAGGGGGCTTAACCTGGCAGCACCTTCAGGATGTTCAGGGAACTTGGGGCAAAAGTCAGGCGAGAGACAGGGAATCTTGCATTTGGAGCAGGAGCCTCAAGATGTGGTGATTCCCAAGTTTTGGGCACTTTCTCAAGTTATTTTTTGCAGTGGTTCAACTTTTTACTTGAGGTTGTAATAAAAACGTTGTTATTTTATATAGGGGTAGAGCTGTGAAGTTTCCGAGAGTTTTCACACCCATCAGCTCCTTGGTTCTGCTCAGCATTATGAGGAGGTAGAAGATGGGGTTCTTACCCGTATTGCCCAAATAAGGAAATTGGGACTCAGAGAGCAGATGGGATTTCTCAGGCTACTCAGCTGGTCGATGTGGCAGCTAGGAGGTGGGATGCCACATCTAATGCTCCCTCCTGTGCCAATTATCTGGCTCAGTGGTTCTCTCAAACTCACTTTCCACCCTTGATTGTGTTGGTTTACATCCTTGGAAGACTAAGATGGCCATGAATTTCAAAGGTCCCAGAGACAAGCTGTCAGATTTTTCAAAGATGAGCACTAGGGAATTTAGGACACAAAATGTGTTCCTCCCTCTGGCTCTTTAATGCTGCCGGGCTTTGTTCAGGTTGAAAATGTCCATGAGAACAAGGAAGGAAAGAAATGGGCCCCTGTCATTTATTTCGCATCTTCTTTGCCCTGGACACAGTGCTTCATGCTTCTCCATCTGCATGCTTACATAAATTTGTAGATGACGTGATCTTAACACAGTATTTACTATAGCATTCTGCTAAGCAGCTCTTCTTATATCCATATTAAATTAGTTAATTCTCATAAACATCTAATCTGGTTGATAACAATATTATTCCCCAGTTCATGGGTGAGAAAAACTGAGGCTTAGTGAGGTTTAATGACTGACTTGGGAACACAGATCTTAAATAGACTATAATCCAGGTTTCCTAGTTTGGGAATTCTTTCTTCACTGTTATACTACTCAGGGCCTGTCTCACTGGTAAAAATGCGAAACTGCTTACAAAGGAGGTATGTCTCAGACCTTGGAGGTTATAGGCATCAGAGCCAGAAGGTACTATGAAGAGCCCAGGAGGCTGGTGGTTTTCAAGCGGTGCTCCCCTGAGCCTGAGAGACTGCAGGAGTGGGCTTGGGGTTGGGGTGGGTGGTAGGTGGGGGGATTGGAGGTGACAAATGGTGAGAGAAGGGGAAGAAAGGGAAGTTCTGGAGTCAGGCCGAGCAGTTCTGCTGTTACTGACTTTGCAAACTGGAAAGTGTTGTTGTTAGAGAAAGAAAAGTTTGAAATCCATTGTGCTACCCTAGTTAGCTTTTTACTAAGTCTGAGAGAAAAGGTGGCTAAGCAAAAGTCACCATTGCCAGGGGTCTTGGACTTTTTCCTCTTTTTCAAGGAGACATGCTTTCTGTCCACCTCACTCTGAGGCCTCTGGAGTACCTGCCTGCAAGTTCAAAGGCCGGGCAGCCTCTGAGAAGCTTCTGTCAGAAGCTTCCGGCTGCCCCACGTACACGATACTTGACCTGTGTCTTTCAGCTTGGCTGTGGACCTTGGGAACCTCACTGAGATTAGTTCCCTGGCCTGGCCTTCAAACGCATTGTCTCACTGAATAGCTGTGACTGTTGAGCGTTCCCTGTGTACTCAGTGGCGAGAGCACAAGCAAGGTTCCTGACGTCAGGGGACTGGTGAGGAGACAGAAACAAGTAAGGACTTTTGTCAAGTATTTTTGGAGATAGTTATGTTTGTTATGCATGATTATCAAGTGTGATAGTTTCGCGAGGGTGATTTCATCTCAAAGACATGGAATAGGGAGAGGCTAGGCAACGGGAGAGGTTAGACATTGGACAGAATTGTAAGGGGTTGCTTGCCCTGTGACTTTCCACTTACTGTCTCTGGGATTGGCACAGCTTACTTTTTCTTTAAGTCTTCCTCTCCTCATCTGTCATGTGGGAGCGAGACTGGCCAGCTCACCGGGTTGTTGATGGGATTAAATGGCATAATGTGTGCAAACTGCTGCCAGTACAATGCTCAGCACAGAGTAAACACTCATTAAATTATAGTTGTTATTGTTATTATTTGGCAGTGAGGAGCCGAAGAGACTATTTTATAAACTGATCAATGGTGTGATTAGAGCTTTGCTTCTCAACAAAGCACTCTACTTTCACTACCTGGGCCTGCAACCGTCGTGGTCTCTGGCTTCATTTCACTCTTCTAAGTTATCTCTGTTTGCTTCCTTTCAGCTGTCCACCTCTCCCACTAGTGCTCACACACCTGTGTCATGAATTAATTTAGTGCTTTTCTCTAGTGTTAAGCACAAGGAAACTGATGATAAAATGCAAAGTGGCAAACAATCATCACTGAGCTGGGCGTTCATCTGCCTTGGGAATGGATTTCTGGGGAAAATCCAGCCCCTCCATAATGACATTGATGACTTGGATCTTTGCAGAAATTGAAGAGAATCCTGATTACTATTGTGCTGGGAGAGGACTGAAGGAAGCCAGACTGGTTCCTCACTCTCAGAGCTTCTTGGGGGCCCCTGGCTCCCAGGTGACCTGCAGCAGGACCTCTGGTATGTAAATGGGCCTCTTTGCTGCCTTAAGATTTTGTCTCAAATCTTAAGAAATAGCCGGGAGGTTTTTAATGGATTGGAATTTCTGTCTTTTTGCTATCTGCAACTTGAAATATCCTGTGTCCTTGATAATTCATGCTTGGGAGCTTCCTTAGTGCTCTCTGGTAAATAGCTTCTTACTGTTTGCATATTTCCCCACAGGCATATTGCAGAGAGACTGGAGCCTGTGTTTCTAACAGCTTCTCCGAGGAAAACATTGCAGGTCACATTTCTGCAACTAAGACTCTGGGGTGGGGCCAGGGAGCATCTTCCAAATGTCCATCTCTATTATCTCCTTTTGGCCTGGCATTTGCTTGTGGCTGAAAAGGGAGAGTCTGCCTTGAGCATTCCTGTAGACAGATGTGACTTTGCAGTTAAAAATTTGACAGTCCCTGCCGATCTTCAACTTCAAGAGTGAGTAGTGTATAGAAATAACCCTATAGAGCATCAGATTATTGCTCTTCAATTTCCAGAGCCTTCATGTTTCCTTGTTTTGAGGATGACCTCACTGCTCTCTGAGTTTGTAATGGAATGCACAGTCATTTACAAGTAATCACACCATGATCCCCTACACGTTTGTACGCCTTCCCGGTCTTTCAGAGGGCTTTCACTCACATTATCTCATTTGATCCTCATAACTGCTCTGAGAGGCAGACAGAATGTCTCTTTTAATCTCTCATTTTCAGGTGTAGAAACCGAGGTTTGGAAAGTTAAATATTTGTTTGGAGGTCATACAGCTAGCAGAATTGCACCTGGAATCTCAAGCAGTCTAACTTCTAAACCAGTGTTCTTTTTACTACTTACTCTTGCTGTGACCTCGGGAGTATCCTTAACCTCCGTGAGCCGTGGTATTCCTCTCACTAAATTAGGTGTGGGGCTACCTCCAGGGGTAATTGCCACAGGGATTAAATGGGACTATCTGGGAAAGCATTTACCAACTGGTAAAGCATATCTGTAATGTGAGGCTTCACTGTTACTTGTACCTTATATCCGAATAGTGCCATCAGAACTGTGGCAGAAAAGAACATTTCCCCCCTTTTTGTAAAGATACCAAGGCTAGAATACCTGCAGTCCTGCCTGCAGGCCACTGACAGCACTGATGTTGGAAAGGCCCTCTTGTTCCACAGACCTCTGTCTTCCCGTGCCTTGGAACAGCCTTGTATATCCTGGAGACAGCTTTAGGTCTGGCAGGACCGGAGAGCAGGAGTGGGGAGCTGGGAATGGGATGTGTGCTCCTGAGCTTTGTCCACAAAGGATGGGGATGTGGCATGGTGATGAGGTAGAGGTAGGTGAGGAACTGGTCCGGAAGGCCTAATTTCTCCCATTTCTCAGTGACTGGGATTTCATAGGAAACATCTTGTGAATCCATGAGGCCAGAAGTATATATGCAGAACAGGATGCTTAGCAGTAACACTTATTGGAAAACTGAGAAAGAATGGATTTCAAGTTGGCAACAAATGCATTAGGAGCTAGCAATGTGATGCGGTCGGGAAACAGCCAGAGTAACTGAGGGATGAGATCTTGGAGAGCTTCATAGGGAGCCAGATTTTGTTTCCATATAAGGAAGAACTTTCTGTTGGAAAGATGGAATTTGCAGCTTCAGGAGATGATCTTCACCTCACTGGAGACCTCAGGGCTACCATGGAGGGATTCACTGACAGGGGGTGGGGACATTGGCCCTTGTGGTTTTTCTCCTCTTGAGATCCCTGATCCAGTGGTTCTCGGTGGTCAAGAGGCAGAGAGGCACACATACACTAAGAAATGAAGAGCCCCTTTGTGGATTTGAAAACTGATCTCTAAATGCTACTTGCAAAATGGAGGGTAGATAAAGACTATTATTCTGCTTTTCATAACAATCCTTGTAGCTCCCCCCTTGGTCCTTGGTTTTCCAGAACTCCTAGGCCATCCACGGACAGCTCCTTTTCATGGAATATCACTTGCATCTGCTAAAATGTACTTGTTGCAATATTGGAAGGGACTTTAAGCTCCTGACAATACGACAATCTTTCTATAGCACCACTAACTGATGGCTGGTGTAGTCTTCTGAGTTACGTGTGAGAACCCTCTCTTTACCCTCTTCAGGCCTGCCTCAGGACCCCCTGGGATACTGCAGTGGTAAGAATTCTGTACTGAGCCCTGGTTCTGGCATGCAGGGGTAGGTTCTCTGATTCTGTTTCCTTATCTTATTTAATAGTCACTTATATTTGTGTCCATTGATGAAGCATGCCATAAATAAGCAATGCTTGCAGTTTTTCAGGTACTTGTGACATGCTTGCAACAATGAGTAATCCAAATAAACATGTCATGACTATTTGTCCAGAACAAGTAGGGGCTGCTTTTAGAGTACATAGTTGGACGGTTTTGGGATAGCTACCCAATTTGTAGGTAAGACAATGTAAGCTACAAGAGGAGAACTGATTCGTCCCAGATTTTAAGAAGTGATTCATTTGGACTTAGAGCTTGATTCCCCTTGCCCTGACCAGTGCAGTTTGTTGCTAGAAGATTCTCTGTGGATGAGAACAAGCAACCTCCTGGTGCGGGCCCAAGGGCCAGGAAGTGGGCGATAATTCTAAACTGGCTCATCTGACCTATGAAAGCTTTTACAGCCAATAGTAGAACAAGATCACACTAAGAAATAGAACCATGGGGAAGCCGAGATATGGCTTCCCTTCTCTGAGCCAACCCCTCTTTACCCATACCGCCATTTCCCCCAGCATTTCATCTCTCTCTCTCCTTTCTCCTTTTCTAAATTAGCCTGGAGTTATTTTAGACCAGATTCATTCCTGACTTACTTCACTGGTCCAATTTAGTCATTGAGCACTACTCAGGAATTTAAGATTGAAGTTAATCTCACAAATTAAATTGGGCATTCCACCCTCCTATTCTCCCCACTCCCACCCCCACCCAGCGTTCTCTGAGAGTCTGGTTTGATTCTGGGTCTTCCTGCCTGGTGTCTGTTCTATGAAGAACTCATGCAAAACTAAGTTTTTAGGAGGAATCTCTGTTTGAGGGAGTTGGGAATAGAGATCCAAAAGTGGGGATTGTTTTAAGGCTCATCTGTCATTGAAATAAGTTCACACCGGATTCTGGGTGACCTCTGTAGGTGAATCCCCACAAATAGCTCCCCTTACCCTGAATTAATAGGTTGACTTCATAAATGTAGTTACATTCTGGATGACCCCATTCCTAAGGTGAACTCACAGACTTTCAAACCAGTCCCTTCCTTGTTTGGGTGGGGCAGCCTGTGAAACAGTTCAGACTCCACTTCTTTGGGGGTTAATCATTTACTCCCTGTAAGGAATTCTGTCTTAAGTGGGGCATTTCTTCAAGTGCCAGAGGACAGAAGGGTGATTTTTCTGACATCCTCCAGCCTGCTTCCCCATATATGGAAATGTTTACCCGCCACACTGATCTATTGGAAGAGAAGGAGGTGACTCAGGGTTTAGGAGAAGCAGGATTTGAATTCTTGTTTCCAGAAACAAAGTCGTGCCCCTCCCCCCTCTGCCTGCATCCCTCCCCTCCATTCCTTTGCCCCTAGTTCTGGAAGCTGAGGAGAGAATGTCTCAGTGCTCTTTCCCTCCGGCCTTGAGATCACGTCCTTGCAGTGGGACTCGGGGTGTGTGAGAGGGAGTGAGAGCCAGTGGAGGGCCAGCTGCCTGTGGGGCCTGACGTCGCGTGAGTACCTCATTATTGCCAGAGCGAATGGCATTTCTGCTCCCAGACCCTGAGTTTGCAGCCCTGACAGCTGGCTAGCTCACCGGTGATGGGGCTCCTTGCTGGGAGCACTGGTGCTTTAACTCAGGGTGTGGACAGCTGCTTTCCCAGGGGATTACTCCTCACAGTGGGATTTATAGCCAGGCTCTGTGAGGAAACATTCTATTCGTGTGCAGAAAAATTAGAGAGATATTTTCTCCCACCTGAGGCCTAACTTGAACTGGGTGGAAAGATAATTTGTGAGTGTTGTCTGTCTGACTGCTAGGGCTAAAGCAACAAGACAGAAGGGATGTTTGGGGTTGCTTGGGCAGGGAGAGTTTTAGCTTGAAAGACAGAGGTATGGTTGGACTTAAGAGTATAGAATGTTGCTATATAGCATTTGCATAGCATCCACAGTTTGGGAAAACACCTGGTCCACAGTTTGGGAAAACACCTGGCAGGCAGGACATCTGTGTCTTTTTGATGGATTGTTGGAGGTGGAAGGACACTTAGACATTATTCAGTTGACTTTTTTCATTTTACAGCATGACAGTGGGCAGTGGAGGCCCAGAGAGCCCATCTAAACTGCCTTGCAGGTACATGGCTAATTAGGTGGGATTAGTACACAGATCTTCTCACTCTGTGTTCATTCTTCCTTTCACTACAGAATAGCTGTTCCTTCAGGCAAAGGCAGAAAACATGCCTATTTTGCGGATGAGGAAATTGGGACTCAGAGATGCCAGAGTTGCCCACATTTACTGATCTTGGTGAGAAATCGAGAACTAGAACCACATCCTCCCAGTTCAGACCTCTTTCAGTCATGTTACATGGGCTTAGCTGCCTGAATTTGTTTTTTAAAATTTTACTTTTCCTCCCTTCTTTGGTTTCTACTTATCTTTTCCTGTTTTCGATCATGTGAATGTTGTTTGAATGTGAGCTGCTACCTTCTGATCTGCTTTGCTGCCTGTGTCTTTTCCATTTCTGAAAGGGGATGATAGCTTGTCCGAAAGGCAGGACTGAAGAGTGGAGCCCTGGGCTTCGGTTCTACCCCAGGCAGTGGGAACTGTGAACAGGCCTTGAAAGAAATTGAGCAGGTCTGTTCATCTAAGCCTCTGCCACTCTTCTTGAAGCTGTAAGAATTCTGGAGTATTTATGCCTCCCATTCAAAGGTGAACTCTGATTGTGAGCAGATTTTAAACACACACACACACACACACACACACACACACACTTCATTTTTAGCCTTTTTGATGCAGTGCCAGCATCTGACAGAGACCAAGAGGGCACTACTCTAGTACAGTCCACCAGATGCCATAACGAGTAACTCTGTGTGGTCAGTTCAGTTTCTGATCAACTTCGGTGATCATTTATTCCAATACAGGGAAGATGATAAGGCTGCGTTTTGGCGAAGCACTTTGATGCCAGTGTCATTGGGTGGCAGACTTTAGTAGAGTAGGGAAAGGGCTCTGAGTCCTGTGTTTGTTCTGGTCATTGGTGAAGGGAAGGGATGCAGCCTTCTAAGCTGCTCTGAAGCCCTGGGGAGAGGCTGTATGCAACCTGTCTTCTCCTCCATGGGGCCTGTGGCTGGATGGGGCTTGGAGGCCCTGCTCCGGTGGGAGGAGGCTGCCTGGAAGTGTGAAGGCTTGGGACGGTTTTCTGCTGTGGTGCTGATGGACAGGGGCACTAAGAGTTTAGGGTTGATGGTACCAGTGTGAACGCTATTCCTTTTAATAAGGAGAACTGATGTAAATTGATTACTTCCTGGTACCAAGCATGGTGCTAGGCACTAGACCTAAATCTCAGAAGTCACTACTACAGCTACCCGTAAGTACATACTATTTTTTAAAACTTTGATTTTTACTTTTGGTAAAATACACATCATGCAGCACTTACCATCTCAGTAGGGTGTACAGCTCAGTAGTGTTTAATACTGTCTCATGTACAACCAGTCTCCAGAATGCTTCTCATCTTGCAAAACTGAGACTCTGTACCCATTTAAGCATTAACTCCTCGCTATCTCCTTTCTCTGGCCCCTGACGTCCACTAGTCTACCTTCTTTCTCCCTGGGTTTGAATACTCTGGGGATCTCACGTATGTGCGATCACACAGTGCTGGGCCTTCAGTGACTGGCTTGTTTCACTTAGAATAACATCCTCAAGGTTCCTGCTGTTGTACCCTGTGTCAGAATTCCCTTCCTTTTTAAGGAAGGATAATATTCTCTTGCACGTACATGTATACCCCATTTTTTTTACCCTTTAGGTATTATTTTTTTAACCTCCATTTTATAAAGGGAGAACCTGAGGCTTTGAGGCTGTAAGTAAATTGCCCAGAGTTGCATCTTCAGTAGTGGAGCTGGGATTTGAACCCAGTAGTGTGACTTCAGAGTGCATGTGCTCAGGAGTAAGCAGATCCTGGGTTGTAGCTGACAAGAGTGTGAAAAACCAGTGCATTTCTCCACTGGATAGTGGCACCTCTTTTCACAAGTTGCGGTGACATTTCAATAGCCAAGTGTTCTAAAGGAATGTCCACAGGTATTTTCCTCTGTTTTGCTTTTACTTCTGGGGATCTCAGGGCCAAATGTGAAGCCCGTTTGTAGCAAAGTATAGGACCTAAGGCTCCTATTTTTTGTACTCCTTTTCTTCACCTTATTTTTCCATCTTCCTCCCCAGTTTTTTTCACTTTAAAAAAAGGTCATGAACGATGTGCATCTTTTGTCAGGTACTTCAGATCCTTTCTGGAACAAGGCAGCATATATAAATCAGTGACATGGTATCAGGTATTTTTGTTGTTATATCTAAGCAACAGCTGGTCTGTGGACAGAGATTGAAGATGTGAGTTTCTGACCTGGCTCTGCTGCTCAGTCAGTGTTTATTTTATTTTATTTATTTAAATTCTCACCTGATGACATTTTTCATTGCTTTTTAGAGAGAGGATGGAAGAGAGGAAGGGAGAGAGAGAAACACTGATGTAAGAAACATTGATTGCACCCGTGTGTGCCCAGACCTGGATGGTACACGCCTGGACAGGGATTGAACCTGTGTAGGCATGTGCCCTGACTGGGAATCAAACCTGCAATCTTGCAGTTATGGGACAATGCCCAACCAACTGGGCCACCCCAGCCAGGGCTCACTCAGTGTTTAACTCTGGTGATGATGCATGCTCCTTTCTGAGGCTGGGTTTTCCCACCTGGAAGATGGGGTTGTTGGTGATGGAGGTGAACATTTCTTTGCTGAATCCTATGCTAGGCATAATACATGATTTATCACTTTTAAATCTCCCAGCATTCCCACTAGCCAGGTGCTGTTATCCCCATTTTACCTGAGAAAAGCAAGGCCTAGAGAAGGGGAGAAACTTGCCCAAACTCTTACAGCTCCTGAGTGCCAGCATTAGTGATCCATGTCCTACTCTGGAGCCCAGGCTGTTAGCCATAGTTCTGGGCCACTTACTCTTCAGCAGTCTATACGGTTTCTTTCATCGGGGCATGTGTTCGCCTAATTTTATTAAATCTTTATTGGGTTCCCACTCATGTGCCTTGTACTGTTCTGGGCACTGATCCAGCACTGGGTTTAGAGTGAAGAAAAAGACACAGGCAACAATGATCCCTTGGCGCTTGCATTCCAGTTGGGCTATGTGGAGGAGGCAGATATTAAATGAACACATAAATAGGAGAGAATGATTAAGTAACACTTCGGAGGATTCACTCTGACTGAGTGAATGGAGGAAGGGCTCTGGGAGGTGATTGTTTAAGCTGAAATCTGAATGACAAGAAGCCAGTCATGTAAAAGTCAGGAGAAGAGCATTGCACACAGAGGGCATGGTCCATGCAAGGGCGTAGAGAGAATAGGTTTGTGTTTGGGGAACAGAAGGAGCCCAGTGTGTTGGAAGGCCATGGGCTCCAGGGGGAAGAGCCTGAGACAAGAGAGGGGAGGGCTGGGTGGTGTTCCTGAGCTAGAGTGGAGGTGGGGCCCTGAGTCTAAGTGTGATGGGAAGCATCTGAGTTATGTTTTGCCAGCATCGTTCTGGCTTCTGTGGGGGCAGGGGAGAGATTGCAAGGAGGGGACAAGAGTAGAAGCAAGAAGGTTAGGAGGAGACTCTTGCAATCATCCAGGTGGGAGGTGATGGTTATTTTGATGAGGGCGGTACAAGTGGGGCCAGAGAGCAGTGGACAGGTTCATGACATGTATTGGAGGGGTTGTATATGCTACCAAACGCCAAGTGCAGTATCCTTTAGAGAGGTGTCAAGCTCAATGGGCAGGACTCTGGGAGACCCTGACACAGGTGAAAATATGTACAGTGGGTGGGTGGGGCACAGACTGCAGCTGATTCGGACTAAGGAGTCTGTGTGCTCCCTGCTTTGGTTTCTAACCTTGCGCTTCTGGCCAATGAATGGAGGGCAGTGGCTTCCTGCCTCTGACTTCCTGGCTAAGAGCTGCTGGAATGCCCCCAAATAAGCCCTGTAGAACAAGCCGCTTCCTTTGCTTTCCCTGGGTATTTGTATAAAGCATTCTTTCCCACCAAGAATACAGAACATTCAGAGCGATGTTGACTTTATGGGCCATATTTAACTTAGTGTTTTTCCTTGATGTGTTGTCTGTTCTTGTAGAGATTCTTGCCTCCAGTAAGCTCCCTGGTGAGGAGGCTTCATTTAATCATCCTGCCCTGTAAGGTGCGTCTGGAAGGCTTAGTGGGAGCCCAAAAAGAGCTGGGGCTTCAAAGCCTCACCTCCGCTGGAAGACTCTGGTCCGAGGGCACCTCCCAGCCCTCCTCTTTCATTTACGTGCGAATTTACACTTGCTGGCCCTTGCTGGCTTCCTGCAATTCCTTTTAATGTGCTAGGCTTTCCAGTAAATGCTCCACCTTTCAGGGGATAAAATGGTTTCAGAGAAGTTAGGCGATTTAGTCCATGTAAGGTAGTGCTCTCGAAGGTAACCTCATGCCCCTGGGGGTCTCGTGATCTTGTACTACACTCAGCCCAAGCCTGGTGATGCTCAGAGATCAGAAATGAAATCATCTGAGATTCACTCCTGAAGCTTTTTCGCACGTTCCTTTTCAAAAGTTTGCGGTCTATAGATACCAGTGTTTTTTTTTTTTTTTTTTCTTAAGATTCTTTAATATCATCTCTTAAAAACAGTGTTTTATATTTTGCTCATTCGATTTTCTCTAAAATTTTTCTTTCATTCATTTAGTCAACAAACATTTTATTGAGTTCTTACTGTATTCCAGGCATTGTGCTAGGTGCTGGGGATTGATTCAAAGATAATTTGCAGGCGTTTGGGAGGGGAGTGGATAATTATAGCACAGCGAGATAAGTGCTATAATAGAGGGATATATAAAGCGCTAGAAATAGCACTACGAACAACATCTACGAACAAATTGCCTTCTTTTTTCCTTTTGGATTATTCCCTGTTGTATATTGCCCAAAGTGGGATTACTGGGTCATTTAAAAGATGAAAACAATTTGGCACAAAAAGATGTAATGACTTGCCTGGGGAATACAGCTCAATTTTCAACAGGGGGAAAAATTGTTGACAACTCCAGATTTAGCTACTTCACCAGAAGGATTAGGCAGTTTTTCTGCTACCGGTATTAACATGGTAGCTTTCAGGGGAGCGCCTATTCTATATACAGGATATGTATTTCTACACGCAGAAACACATATAGTTGATCTCACAAGTAAATTGTTAATTCCCACAAGGACCTAGCTATGTAAGTATGATTGTTTCCACTTTACAAATGAGGAAACTGTGCCTTTGTTAAAAGGAAATGGCTTGCTCAGGATTGAAGAGTTAATTTGTGGAGAATCCAAGAATCAAGTGCAGGTCTTTTGATACGGTGACTGTCACTCTGTTCTCTGCTCTGGTCACCAAGTCGGGGCACTTCTGCTCCAGCTAGGGCCTGGAATTCATTTAATGACCTGTAGGGACTCTCTCAAGAAGATCAGGATGTATGAACAAGGTGTAGAAGTCCTAACTCCTAGAGTTATTGCTAGAGAACAATGTCCCTCTGTACTTTGACCTGAAAGGACCTGAAGGCCTACTATTCTTGATTTTGGCCTGGGTTCTGAAAGGTCAATACATAGCCTTAGCATTGGAGCCCGGAATCCCAAGTGAAGCTGAAACCATGCCACAGTTCTGCTTGGAAATCTTCATTATTTTCCTAGTATATTCAGCTGTATGTCCCCGACTATAAGTTTATTGTTTTTCATTTATAACATTTTTCTAGTATTTTTGGCATTAAATAAAACTCCTTCCCCTGGAACCCAGGGCCCATCATAACTGGACAGCAATCTGTGTCTGCCGTGAACTTCCTTGAAGTTCCTGCTCCTTCATCCCTAAGTCAGCCCCATTCCCAGCTGCTCCTCACAACACCCTGCATTTTCTCACCTTAGTGCTTTAGTTCATGCTGCTCCTTTAGCCTGAGAGGACCTCCCCCATTTCATCTTCCTGCTGCCCTTATAAACCTCTGCACAGATGACACTTTCTGAAAGAAGTATCCCCTGATCATGTGCTCCCCACCACCCATGTGCCCCACCACTTACACTCCCCTGCACTAGAAGTGATCTCTCTGTTCCCTCTTCTGCCAACTCACTTCACAGTGGGCTCTGAGGAAGTGGAGAATCTATTGTGCTTATGAGCATAGGATCTGGATTCAAATTTTGGCTGTAATACTTCCTGGTTGTATGATGTGTCAGGGTAGTTAACCTAATTGAACCCAAGTTTCCTCATCTGTCAAATGAGTGTAAGTAATCACACCAAGTCATAGCGGTGTGAAGAGGATTTGTATTGTCACCTGCTCTTCTTCTAAGGCACCTGCCATCTCCTACTATGTTGGTATCTTACCTCCTTCCAGATGGGAAGCTCCCTCAGGGCAGAAAGGGAGTCACATCTTGCCAGTGTCTTTGACATAGGGGACCTGCTACCAAGGCTCCTTTAAGGGAAGGGATTCCAAACAACTTAACTGGTGACATCAGGGCAGGCCCATTGCTAGTCGAAGGTTTCAGTCACACGGTGCCAGGCCTGGGTGGGAGCTCTGAGTTATGGAGTGTTGAGCACGCACAGTACATGCTGGACAGGCCTCTGGCTCCTGCTTCTTCAGTGACGAAGAAAGAGGCTAAAGCCTGGGTGCAGCCTGTTCTTCCGATTTTCCAAGTTGAGCACTGCTGGCATTTCCCTGACACGGAGCGGAAATCCTGCTTGGAACATGACACCTAGTTTCTTTCCTGGGTTTCCCACTGGTGAGACCTCCAGACTGGAGGAAAGGGTATCAATGGAGTTGTAGGTTCAGGATAACTCTGAGAGCCACCTGCTCTTCTGACTTCTCTGTGGGTGGGACCCTTCAGGGGAAAGGAAGCTGTCCTTTAGACACTCCTACCAATTACAAAGCTTGAAACCTGACTGTGGAAAGGCAATTCAGGTCTTACAAGGATAGTGCTACCATTTCACTTTCTCTTGAGTCTTTTCTCAAAGTGCACTACCCACGAGTCTCAGGATCCAAGTGTTTTAGCCTGGCGCACAGGGTCTCCACATCCTGGCCACAGCGTTCCTTTCCAGCCTCACATCCTACTGAGTCCCCCCACGTGCTCTGCTGCTGGCCTCACTGCGTTAGTCACTTTCCCCCAGAATACCCTGAACTCATCCTTCTCGAGGCCCTAGCACATTGTGTTCCCTGGGCCTATTTCCTCCCCCTCATACATGGAATCCTCTTGGGTGTTCAGGCTCAGTTTAGAAGTCATCTGCAGGGCTCTTCCAGACCCAGGGAATAACGTGGCATGCATTTGTTGTGATTTGAACTCTTTTCTTTCTGTTTTGTGTATTCGAGCATGTCTCCAGTGAGGTTATGAGCTCTGAGAGCTCAAGGCACATCTAAGTAAGTACCTACACCTGCTAGGTCCAGACTCTATGCCCTCCTAGGACAGGAGGTGCGAGCAAGTGTCTGTTTTGTGAACCTCTGAATACGGGGCACATGACATCCTGTTAGCTAACAGTTGCATCTGAAGGGTGTTCAGAAGCTCACACTAGGGTTTTCAATGATTTGTTTGATCCTGAGCTCAGCCATTTGAATTCTTTCTTTGAATTGGTCTGATATCATCTCATTGCTAACTTTTCTCAAGTCTGTTTCCCATATACCCAGCAGATGTCTGCTTCGAGCCAGGACTCTGAGCTTATTTCTCTTAAGAACATAACAGGAAGGTGGAATTCAAGAAGTATCTATTTGCTTCTAATGTGAACATTTTTTTTTAAGTTTGAACGTTCGTCTTTATTTTTTTATCTCAAAGCCCCTTGACATGTGAGAATAGCAGAAGAGTTTTTTAATGGGTTATCTCCACCTTTAGCACAATAGCTGTCCCCAGTATAGTTATGAGTGCGGAGTAATAAAACCTGTGTCTTGGAGCTTGATTTAGAAGACCAGGGTTCAAGTTCTAGCTTTACCACTTCCTAGCCCTGAAACCTTGCCTAACCTCCCTAACCCTCAGTTTCCTTAATGGATAATTGGGAAATCTTTCTCATAGGGTTAATGGAAAGGCTAAATGAGGTTTTGGACATTAAATTGGGATTTTTACTGCTGTGTGGTTCATATACAGGGTTTGGAGGCCATTTTTAAACAGGAGTTTCAAAAATGTTTGCCTTTGAAGGAAAATGCTTGGATGTTTTAAGTTTTCATGCACATGTTCTATTTTGTTTTCTTGAATGACAAAATTAGTGAATTTATAGTCAGGGTACTTATCGCATCTAACAGACTTAGGGAATGTTCATGGCTTGTAAGACTCAGGTATAGTCCCTATAATTAGCTTTGGGACATTATAGAAACCTTGGCAGTCAAGGGGTGAACCTTAATTAATGCAGACTTCATGCTGGCTTTGTGCTGCGCATGCTGGATGTGGAATCCCAGGGCATGATTATGTACTCCCCTCATGGGTAGGTGTGTGATTAGCCCCATCTTGCAGATAGGGAAACTTGAGCTCAGAGCAAGTAAATAACTTACACAAGTCCAATATCAAGCCATGAACTTCATCTTGTACCCATGATGGCCTCCAGAAATTCTTTCTATTTACAGAAGTGACAAGACCTTCCTTTACTTTGTTGATCCTTTATCCTCTGGTTTTGAGGCAGGCCCTCTTTCCAGCCTAGATAGGGCACTGGGACTCAGCAGTCTTGAAGCCTCAGAACTTGATTAATGAACCTAGATAAGTGTCTGGACTTCTCTTGCCAAGAATCTGCTCATTTCAGACTTCTTTGACTGTACTCATTCATCAGCCTTTACTTTCTTTTTCTCCCTTTGGGGACCTATTTGCCTTTGACCATCTCTGCTTTTGAGGTCAGGAGTTTGTTTGAAGAAGACTTCCTATTTTCTTTTAAAAAAAACGGGTGGAAAATTCATTGAGTATTTCCAATCATCTGCTCCAACCATGTGGTGGCGGGAAGAGGAGACACAGGGCTGAGAGTTCATGGTCTTGCCACTGACCAATGAGAGGATGTGGAGTCAACCCTTCCTTTCCTCGTTGGAGTCTCAGTGTCTTTATCTGTGAAAAATGACAGCGCTATGAGATGACTCCTAAGATTTAAAAATTTTGCATGTTTTATGGTGTCAAAACCATCAATGTTGCTGAGGTGCATAATTATGCAGCTGTTTCTCTGATACTTTTCAATCTTTAGATTTAATCTATTCAACAATGTATAATTTTTTAAAGGGAAGCTTTTATAGACACTTCTGAAATATAAGAGTGGTAGGGGGGATAAATGGATGTTAAAAAATAGAAAACAACCAATTAAATAGTATATAGCGTTTAATTCTCCTTGGAAACTTACTGGGAAATTGAGGAGCACTTTAACAACTGGTAATTTAAATTGCATTTGAACTATGCTAATGGTTTGTTTGCATGGGAACTTCAATCATTTCACAGCGGTTCTTTAGCAAAGCTGCGTGTTCTCTTTATGGAAAAGGAGAAAAAATATTAAAAGAGAAGCTGACTGTGGAAAAGGGAGACCACTCTCCTTTGTGCTGGGAGGGAAACTGGCAAGCGAGAGATTGCCCTAGGGCCAAGGTGGCGAGCCTTGCCCTTGGTGGGCTCTCCCACCTTGGATATCCTGGTGGCTGTCCGAGAAACTGTTCTGATTTGTCTCTCTCTCTGCAAGGAGAAGCTCAGGTTCCCGGGGCCTTGAGGGAGGGGGCTGCCATTTGTTTTCTGTGTGATTGCATTGTCCACAGGTCCAGTGCTGCAAATACCTTATTCCTCAGCAAATTTGAAATTTGAAATTATGCCTTTTTCTCGTTTCAGTGGAATGGCTTTGAAAAATCTTTTCTTAAAAGATTTTATTTATTTATTTTTCGAGAAGTGGGAGAGGAGGGAGAAAGAGAGGGAGAGAACCATCAACATGAGAGAGAAACATCGGTTTGTTGCTTCTCCCATAGACCCCCAACCTGGGACCTGGCCTGCAACCCAGGCTTTTGCCCTGACCAGGAATCAAACCAGCAGCCTTTTGCTTTGCGGGATGATGCCCAGCCAACTGAGCCACACTGGCCAGAGCAGCTTTGAGAATTCTAATGTCCTTGAAAACCACTAGGTTCCCAGGGAACCATGAATTCTCAGGGAACTCACTGCTTTGCTATGTTCATCTTGATTGTGCTCCATTTTTGTAATGTAATTTCCTTTTGCTATCTGGCGGGACTCTGAGAACTTTGAAGCAAGTGTTCAGAGACCTGGGTGTGGAATGTGGTGTTGTGCTCCAAAGCTAGTGTGTGACCAAAGAAAAGTCTCTCTGCCCAATGAGTCTCCTTGTCCACCACCACAAGTGGTGACAACTGGATCCAGAGTGGTAAGTGCTGGACTGGAGCTCTGGATTGCCTGCCACTGGTGGTGGGCTCCTGGAGTAGCCACCTCCCTCCTCTGACCCCAGCTTCTTCTCCTGTCAATTGGAAGAGTTGAGGTGGAGGTCCTTCCCAACTTTGATCTTATATGGGTATTTGAAGACTGAGAAAATATACATGAAGCAATTGTATGATTGATTTAATAATATTTAAAATGACAACAGTGAAAATAGAAGTAGTCATTTTTTCTCTTATGTGGATTTCTCCTGAATATAAAACAAGACACATTCACAACAGCCAGCTGCTTTGGCATCTGTGTATGTTGGAATATATATTGCATCATCTTTAGTAAATTAGTAATAGCTCCTAATTAAATGAAACCTGTAATGAGGACTTACTGGGAAGTATCAAGATTGTCTAGCTCTCTGCTCTCATTGGCTCTTACTTTTCAGGCAAGGGAATCAAGGTTCAGAGGGCCTGCCAGTTCCTACAGTCAGAAATTTGTCTCTGAACTCATATTACTTGTACCTTTTTATTGGTTTTCATTCAGATTTTGCTGTTAATTTTTTTCTTGCCTAAAATGTATCTAACTGATCTACCTCCTTCATCTCTGATATTACCATGGAGCTGCCTCCCGGGAGAGCTGAGGATGAACATGGGTACTGGCATTCTCTTTCCCCACCATTCTGAGACAAATTAGTGAAAGAAATGTGCCAGGAGCTGACTGGGGGCTTAGGAGGAATAGAGGTGAGCGGCAAGATTTGTGGGTTTCAAGCTTGGCATCATTCTCAGTGTGGTCTATTCAGTGAGTTCATAAACCTGGGGAGTTCTAGAGCTGGTGAGATCCTAGAGATTCATGAACAACCTCCTTCTCCCATTTCCCACACACAGGTTGGAGCACTGAGGCTCAGAAACAGAACTGAGGACGGAATCCACTCACCTGATTCTTGGTTTAGGGCTGTTTTCATTGTTCTACTGGGCACTCATTGGAGGGGAAGATACCGTTTCCTCAATTGGTGAGTCCTATGTGGAAAAGAAAGCATTTTTTTTATAGTCAACATTCATGTTTTAATGAGTTTTAAAAACCAGTGGTTTTCAATGGAGGAATGCATGGCACTAATAACAAGCTTGGACTGAGAAGTAGAGAGGGACCAAAATGTTCCTTCTTTCTTCCTTAAGTTAATTTCATTGGCAGTGGACAAAATATAATAATGCTAATAAAATGTGTGGCAAAGAAAAGGCAGGACTCAGCTCTCGGAAGTTGGCGTGAAGAGAGATTGGAAGAAAATTTGGAGTAATGATGATTTCCGGTTGCCAATAATTGTATTCCTTCCATCCTTCTCCTTTGGCATGGAGGGAAGTGTTCTTGAAACTGAAGACCAAAATGAAAATGTCAATGAACAGTCTCATGGACATTTGTGAGAAAGAAAGTAATATTATTGAGTGGCTCTTGTTTACCCCTGTATAAGATGCTTCTCTGATTTCATTTTATTTTCACAACAATCCCTTGAGGTAGGGGAGGCTAACTTTGCTTAGGCAAAGGGTTGAACTCGTGTCTTAAAGGGCCCGCTAGAGCTTCATTGGGATCTGAATTTGAATCCTGTTGCACATTCAGAAAGGGGAATGGTGACCAGGTAAGGCAAGCTTCGTTTTGTGTCTCAGAATTCCTCTGTGTTTAGAGGGTAGAACAGAGCATCATGGTTAGAAAAGAGGGGCGGTAAAAAGAATCAATGGTGTGGGCCACTCTGGGCTGGGACGAGACTTGAGGGAAATAGCTGGAGGGTTCTGGGAAAGGCTCCTATTTAGAATTCTGGATCTGTGGCCTCCATCCTGAGGGCCAGTCTATCTGTGCCCCACGCATTGGCTTTATACTGAATAAAATATATGTCTTGGCCTGTTTCTGATGCAGCTTTCCAAAACAAAGCAGATGCTGTTGTGATGGATAAAACCTGATTTCATTTAAAAGTGTGGCTCAGTTTACAGTTACATTTTGTCACCCTTTCTTCTCTTCATCAACGCATCTAAAAAGAATACGGGCAGCCTGTTAAAATTTCAAATGCGGTCTTGAAAGCTTTGCCCCAGTCATGCACTTTAAGCATCACATGTTCATCTTTGTTACCTGTTCTACCTCCTGAATTTTTTTCAGTGTTTGAAATTAAATTGTGATGAACATAAAGGTTTACATTTAGGTTAAAAAAGAAAAAGCCTAGTGTGTAGTGGCAGAACGGAAGAGAGTACTACACAGGAGTGAGCTGGGATAGATGCGGGACTCTGTTTTCTATAAGCCAGTTAGGAGCCAACAGTGGATCTTGTCTACTGAAACACGTAGGCAGCCTCAGACACATTAAACAGAGATGTTATGGACAACAATGTGGGTGGGGGACCCACTGGAAACCAGAGGGTCAGAGGTAATGTGGGCATCAGGCTCAGTTTGAGCGCGGCTCGGCTGTGTCTCTCCTTGGCTCCTTGCCCTCCCTCTTCTGTGTGGTGGCTTCATTGTTGGGGTGTCTCACTTTGTGGTCATGAGATGGCTGTTTGCTGCCGCCTGGGCTATAGGCCTCCTCCTTGCCATTTGGGGAAAGAGAGTCCTGTTTGCCATATCCCCATAGAGTCAGGTAACTGGGTACTTCTGTACCAGTCACTGAGGCCACAAGGAAGACACTGTGCTAACTTGTGTGTGTGAACCGGGGCTGGATTTTGAAACCTCCCTACCCCGACTTCATGGCATCTACACAGTGGAGAAGTGGTGGTTCCTCAAAAGAATATCTGGGTACTGGGAGGATGGAGAGAGAACTAAAGCTAAAAGGTTTAGTGACGATAAACCTTTTATCCGTCCTGTAAGAGCTCCCTTAACGTGTCAGATTTTAGCCCTCACCTCATCCTCTAAAAGGGACTTGAGCCAACCGGACTCTCCACGCAAGGATGTTAAGAGGACCGGAAATGATTTCCCACTGGGAGCTGTTACAGGAATGGGATCCTAGAGGAGATGGGAGGCAGGGCACATGTTTTTATGGCCTTTGGGATGATAAAACCCAGTCAGAAGAGGGACAGCATCTCATGTTCATGAATGTTTCCCCTGAGTCTAGTAGAATCTCTGGCACGTGATAGGTGCACAGTGCATTTTTGTGGAGAAAAAGAAAAAATCCAAAGGTAGTACATGTCCCTTTCTCTGAGGGTGTTCATTGCACAGTAGCCAGTTGTCTGTTGCAGCATTTTAGGAATTCTAGCACAGATGAGTGAAGAAATGACTGGACGGAGAAAGAGGCTTTTGGGACCAGTATGGCTTATGAAGTTTGTGAGTTCATATAAAGGCAGTGAGTGTGGCGGGATGGGTATCAGAAGGTTTTACAGTTACTGCAATAGGCTTGCATCCTAAAAGAACCACATCCCTCTGCTGCATTTCCCCAGTCATTGCCCTGTCTACCTCTCATGTTGGTTTGGAGCCAATAGGTTGATAGATGACAACCTGTTTTGCAAACTGTGAAGTGTGGCCCATACATGGTAGGTTATTATAGTTGTTTCATTCTTTACTGTAAAGACTCAGCCTGAACATAGAGAAAACTATGATCTCCTGTGCAGTCCTCAGCACCCTGCCTGATGCAGGGCTCAGTGTACGTCATTTCTCCTAACTCTGCACCCCCGTCACCCCCAGGATTGGGTGGGTGCTGATTTGTTCTCAGTCTGGGAAAGGATCTAGAAAGAATCTTGCTTAGTGATGGTGATTGAAGTTGATGTGGAATAGAGTATTATTATTACTTTTTGTTTTTGTTTTTGCTCTAGACTAGTGATTTTCAGCCTTTTTCATCTCATGGTACACATAAACTAACTAGTAAAATTCCACGGCACACCAAAAATATATTTTTTGCTGATCTGACAAAAAAATGTATGATTTTGATTCATTCACACAGGATGGTTACTTTTGTGTTGGCTGTTGCCATTTTTTTTAATTTGACAACCTAAGGGAAAAGAGGCCAGTGCTCCTGACTAAATAGTTAGATATTGCATGTTTTGTAAATTCTTGCGGCACATCCGTGTCCTAGACAGGGGGAGGTGGAGAGAGGTAGATGGGAGACAAAGTGTCAATGCTTGAGAAATCCCCTAGAAGCTGCAGTCTGGCCCGTTGGCTCTTGCTTTGTTTGATTAGCTAATCACACCTTTTGCTCCAGGCATGGCTGGCCTAGCGGGAGTCAGGAAGGAAATTATTTCCCTCTGTTGATACTAGTGTACAATTGTTGATGGTAGCCAAGGGCTTTCAGTTTTAATATTTCCTCTTTGGTTCTCAGAAGAATCAGTTATTAGTCTGCGCCGGAAGCAAAGCATGGGTCACTTCCACTTGACTTTCACAGGTGAATGTCTTGGCTCCCTACGATTACTTGGTCAGGTGGTTTTTGGGCATGTGTGACCATCTGCTAAGTCAGCTTTTGCTGCCTCTATGTTATTGCTTCAAAAATTACAAAAGGACTTGCTGGGTCTGAGCAGGGACCCATCAGCCTCCTGAGGCTCTGTTGTTTTTCTGCAACCTGGGGATGTCTTGTATGAGGTGTTTGCTCTCCATGATAGTAAGAAGAAGAGCTATCTCTCTCTTTCCCTCTCTTGCATTCTATCTCCTTATTCCACTTTCTTCTATTTCCTGACCTGAGCACAGTGGACATACCTTGATCTTGGGGAGGGCCTGGGGAGGTCAGACTAATTCTCAGGTTTTCCCTCTTTGGATTGCTGTGCAGTAGAAGGGGTCTGAGGCTGAATGGATGGGGAGCCTCTGAGTCCTTTGTAGATTGCTGCCAAGCATCTAACCCTGGTTCACGGCAATGAGCTTGATCTCTGCCCTGATCTCAGTGTTTGTCTGGAATCAGTGACCTTCCAGATCTTTAGGTGACCACAATGAATTAGGCATAGTCCTTGACTTTGAGAAGCTTATAGTCTAGTTAGAGAGAAAGACATATACATGAAAATGAAATATACCTTAGAAAAGTATTGTTTACAATGTGCCTACATTAATCACCACAAATGTTTTAGGCCTCACATTAGGTGCTTGGGAAATCAAGGTAAGTAATTTATAGCCTCATATCTCATGGGGCTTAGATGAAAGGTTAGAGAGTGGAAAGAATTGGGAACATTGGGAAAAGTTTCCAGGAGGAGATTTGATCTCACAACTTCTCAGTGAGCCTTGCAGTCTTGTGACATAAGCCTAGGGGGTTAGTAGGTTGGACCTCTAGCCAGAGTTTTGCTCACGAGGACTCCGAAGTTTCTAAGGTTGGATTTAGCTGATAGCAGAATACAGCTGGGCATGTAAAGAGTCTGTCATCTTGCATGTTCATTCCGATCAATGAAACTGTAGTGGGAAGTGTCGTGTTGGCTTTGAACTGCACTGGCATTTCCATGGTCATCTCCATGTGGCCAGAGCATGCCTGAGTATATGTCACCAAACTAGAAGACGACTCTGCATTCTGGGGCACAGAGAGTTTCCGATAGTGAATCTTTCATAGTCTACGCCCCAGGCCTCAGGAAAAGGGGTGGGGTTGGTAGGGGCCATTAAAATGATCTCAGACTTAGATGCTATCTTCATTATCTGTTGCTGCATAACAAATTACCCTAAATTTAGCACCTTAAGACAAAAAACATTTATTATCTCACAGTTTCTGTGAGTCAGGAATAGGGAGCAGCTTAGACGTGTGCCTGACGGTCTCTTTCGAGGTTGCAGTCCAGGTGTCTGCTGGACCTGTGATCTCCTTAGAAGGCTCTGTAAGGAAGGGGGCAGGGGGACTTATACCAAACTCACTCATAGGACTGTGGGCAGAATTCAGTTACTCACTGGTTGTTGGGCTTAGGGCCTCAGTTGCTGACTATTGGCTGAAGGCCACCTTCAGTTTCTTGCCATGTGGGCCTCTCCATAGGGCAGCTTACAGCATGGCCCTGGCTTCCCTCAGAGTGGGGAGTGAGGGATGCAAGCCAAAGCCTTTTGCGACCTAATCCTGGAAATGACACATTGTTCCCTCTGCCTCATTCTATTTGCTAGAAGCAAGTCTCTAAATCTAGCCCACACTCAGAGAGAGGGATTGCACAAGAGCATGAAAGCCAGGGGTGGATTTGTACGGGGCCCGCTTAGGAGCTGCCTAGGTTACATGTCATACGCTGTGGTGTAGGAGTTACATGGGGCCACAGAATAAAGTCAGAGCACTTCTGTGAATCAGTGTCACTTGAAGACTTTTGGGGGTTAAACTCCATTTAAAATCTCAATATAAACATTGATATATAATAGGATAGAGTGCAAAATTGGCATGTTTTTTCAGAGGAAAAATACAAGTTTTCAATTAATGCTATGTTGCCACACTTCTGCATTTTTACCCCCTTTAGTTTTGCGTGGCAATGTCTGAATGTTCTTACTTGAGCTTTTTACTGTTCAGGTGAGACACCAAGACCCAGAGAGGGGACAGACTCTTCCAGGGCCACAGAGCACTGGCAGCCATGGGATGACCGTCTAAGCCTCCCCTGACTCTCGCTCAGTGCTTCCGTCCTCCCTCTCCAAACAGTCTGTGTGTCATAATCAGCCCATATAACTTCTAGGCATGTTTTCTCCGCTTTCTGCAACCTCTCTTCTGTCCCAGACACTCACTGGAGAAAGTTAGGTCACACTTTGCAGTCTTGAGCCTTCATGTTGTCCCTTTAGGTAAATTTCAGGGTCCACATCTCCAGTTGGGTCTCATGGGTCCTGAAAAGTTGCATAAATCAGTCTTCCTTGGCTCAGACAGCGCGTCTCTGTAGTTATGAATAACATTTGTATTAAGAACAGTGAGCCAATACACAACATCACTGTGAGACTGACAGGATCAGACAGAAAACTTCAGCCAATACCTTCTGTCTGGCAGAAAGTTCTTTTCCAGAACATCCATCTCTTCCCCCGACCAAAACAGGCTTTTTATAAAACCAAGCTTGGCAGTACATTTGATAGAAGATGACAGGTTCCTTAGAGTCCACCTTAACATTCCTACAAAAAAAAAAAAAAATCAATGGAAATGGAAGACTTAAAATAATGGTCAAGCTCATTAGTAGCCCCACTGCCAAAATAAGGCAAACCAGCTTTGGTTATTGAGACTGTTGCTGGCTGGAATGTTACTGCTATTCCCCATTCATGGCCCCTTTCAACTCTCAATGTTTTTTATACTTCTAGTGCTTTCAAGGTGTTTCTTATTAATTATTTGCATTTATGAAAAGTCCCTAGCAGGAAATGGTTTTTGTTGGGTGAAGGCAACAAGGTAAAGCAAAATTTGGAGTAAGGAGACTATTGTGCATTAACTGCATAATTTTACTGAAGTCACTCACTTACTTTTTAAACTGGTTTTCATACCTGAAAAAATGGGACAAGTAGCAATTACCTGACAGTTTCTTTTATGCTCACAAAGCGGTATGATGTTTATAATGTTTCTGAGTTTGGTACTCAGTACACAGTTGGTGCCCATGAAACATTAGCTTCTGATGTCCTTCGTGGTCTGCACCTGCTAAACATCACCCTCAGTCTGTCGTCAGGCCATCATCTCAAAGCCCCTGCTTTGTACTGGCCCCTTGGCTTGGAGCAGACCTGCAGTATTTGCATATGTCACCCTCATTTCCTGTTTTCCTGAATAACACAGAGCCTTAACTTTTGTAGTTTTACTTCTAACATGTGAATACAGACATCATAACATGCTCATGTTTTTTGGTATTTGGAAATATAATAGTTCTGGGAGCGAGATATTCATATACAATGTGGAAAGCCTCTTGGGGATCTCTACGTGAAAAGTCAGCGTTGGCTCTCATGACAAAACTGTCTGTCTGGTTTGGCGGATGAGCCCCACCCAGCTGCCATCAGCCTCCTCCTCTTTTGTAAATGGAAGCTTCTCTGGGACCTGCTGGCACTGACCCTCTTTGGCTCTTCTTTGGACTTCTTTAGGATGACATCACCTCACCCTCCTTCAGTGACAACTGGCTTGAGTTATATCAGTTATTTAAAATGATCTAATATTTTCCCCTTAAATCTAGGGTCCTGGCTCATTCTATGATTAAGCTAGTGATTTATTTATAATACGGTACAAGATGGCTGCAGCCACTCAATGATGTAATCTAAGAATGACATGAAAACAAAATGGGCTTTTACATAATGAAAGTGTTCCTGTAATAGAGTTTTATAGCCAGACGTTTTTTCTCCATTGAGAATGGCGATGTATTCTTTATTTTTCCTCCACTTTTCTTTTCTTTTCCTATTTATGAGCCTTAAGGCCTTTATATCATTTTAAAAAATCAACATTTAAAACACACAAAGACTTGGGGTGACTCTTCTAATCTTGTCTCGCTATCATCTTCATTCCTTCGTCCCCTGGCTTCATCTGTGGCCTCTGTTATGGCTACTGCCCTGCTCAGCGGCACACAGGGTCCTCGCAGCACACAGCCATTCCTTCGCTTATGCTGTTCCTTCCGCTGGAAATGCTCCCCTGATCCTGGGTTTTCTTCTGCTAAAGATAGGTACAGAGCACTCATTCCTACAGATAGCAAACCTCTACTGGCCAGCCCAAATGCTCCTCTTCCTGCAAGCCTCTCTGAAGCTTCTGCCTCTGCATAGAAACCCTTTATCTGTACTTCTTACAACTTAATACAATAGCAAGCTCCCCTTCCCCACTCCAAGAAATAGTCACAGAACATCAGCATTAGAGGAAAAGAAGTGACTTTGGAGAATAGAGGCCAGGGCCTTTGGAGGTCCGCTTTTGCTCCTAACCCTGACATGTGAGGAGGATATGGCCCATCTCTGAGCTTCAGATTTCTTTATGTGAAGAATAAGTGGCCTGGATTTCATTTCATGTGGCCGTATAGTGTATTAGTAGTGGCTCCTTGAGGGTCTGTGTTGAGAAGGATCCTGCAGCTGCCTCCTGACTGAGTAGGAAAGAGCCCATGATCATTTAGCAATATCTGTAATGGCTGTAGGTGGGGAAGGGGAGGGAGAGGAGGGGTGGAGGCATACAAGAGGTCTCTTGTCTATTTTTAGATTAGATATTTAGTGATCATTTTTTGTTTTACTTTCTGGGATTCTTTGGTTTGCCAACTTGAACTTTCTTGCCCAAGGTCACACAGCAGTAGTGCCTAGAACCTATTCTCAGGTGTAGAGATGGTTAAAAACTCCATATTCTAATCTCACATTTATCTTACAGGATGGCTGGGGAGTTGAGAAGCTGGGATAAACAGTACCAGAGGGATCATTGTTTTTTTTTGAATGAACAAGGCTCCCCAAATTCTGTACGTTTTTGAGGTATAGTGGGGTCAGGAGATGCCTTTCATCTCATTGTCTTCTTTGCTTCCAAAGAGTTATAATGTTTGCACTGTTTTAATTTATGTCAAAGATGGCATTTTAAGGTCAAGGTCACAAAGTTATTGACTTTGCCAGGGTTTTATTGGGTTAAGGCTCATGGAGTTAACCCATGAATCCTTTGGATTCTCTGTGCCCCTCCCCCAACCCCAGACAAAGTGCTTAGTTCTCAGCAGAATGCTAAATTGCTTGAGCAATTTAAATTGCTAGGTCAGCTGCAAAAAATAAAAAATAAAAAAATAAAAAAATAAAGGGCCTGGAACAGCGGGAGAGACAGAGGAGAGAGGAAGAGAGCGGTTTGGGAAGGCTGATAGCACTGGAACCCAGAGCCTCTGAGTGACAAAAAAAGAAACTGGAAGTGGTTAGAGTAGAGAAGAGAGAAAGTGGAGGGAGAAGGCAGGAGCAGGGCAGGACTGTGCTGTGGGAGGGGGCACAGACTCTGTCTTTGCAGGTATTTAGGTAGAGGCTGACGCTGACGGGTCCTTTGTAGAGGCGATAAGAAGTTGGGCCACTTGTCCTTTAAGGTCATTCCTGTCTGGACAGTCTGGAATTTTCAGAAGGCACATTTTGTATGCATTTAAATAATTTCTTTTTTGAAATGAAGGCTTTGTGATGAAAGTGACTCTTCGTTTCTCCATGGTGTTGGCACACATAAATGCTGACTTATCTTGGGCAATCTTTTGTCCCATTTAGCATTATTGATGAAGGGAAGGAGGCTAGCTAAGGATGTCTTAGTAATTTTTTGTACTGAATATATGATGATTTCTGTGCTTTTTAAAAAGATACTTCCAGAGAATTCTGTTTTGTTGGTCTCTCTTTGTCTATCCATTACCATTCTTCTGTCAACAGCTTGCTTTTTCATACTATCAGGGTGCTTTGTGTATACATCGGAGAATGCTCATGTCACTGTGCTCTGCTGTAGAAGCAGATTCTTAAGCTTCCTCTTCCACTATATTGTAGAAGCTTCATAAGAGCATGAATCCTGTCTTATTTCATAAGCGGACCCTTAGTGCTTAGTGTAGTGATTTACAAATGATAATGATGACTCATTAACAACTGTTTATTGAGTATCTACTCTGTGCTAGACACTCTTCCAAGCCCTGGGAATAGAGCCATGAAAAAAATTAAGTAAACCTATTTGACAGTTAACCTTACAAACTAAGGAGCAAATATATAATTTAGGTTGTAATCTATTTTCAGAAGAACTGTGAAGCAGGTTAAGGGCACAGAGGGTAGGGAGGACACAGATTTAAATTCATAGGTCTGAGAAGGTCTTACTGGTAAGAGTGTACCTGAGGCAGTGAACCTGAGACAAGAGAGGGGTAAATGTTTTAGGCTAAGAGCAAGCTATTGCAAAGGCCCTGAGGCAGGGACATGCAGGGTACCTTCTAGAAAAGTGAGGGGCTGCTTTGGTTGGAGTGTAGTGACCTAGGTGAAGTGTTTAGGAGAGAAGGTTACCCATGCTCATGCAAATACTTGGAGCGGCAAATGTTTGTTAAGCACACATTGAAGGTGCTCAGAAAAAAAAAAAAAACAAAAAACATTGCCTTTGTGATTTAAAGAATTCCCAGAAATTTAACAAAGGGATGGTTTTCTGGTTTTCAGCTTTAAGATACAGAGATGGTAGACAGGGAGCTGGGGCAGTAGTGGTGGGCAGTTCAGAACAGGTCCACTTGTGGAGGGTACTGGTTCCCCTATGTGTCGCCTCCCTTGATGGAGGACTCTCTGATTCTCTGCTCCTGAGATCCACACACCTGCAGGGAGGCTGGCCCTGCGTGCAGATGGGCAATTGCACGCCTAATCACCCATTCAGGCACCCGCTTATTTGTTTTCCGCATGCAAATGTGGGTTTTTTGCAGATGGATTTAATATATTTGTTGCTTCCCCATTTTATTTAAAACAAAACACACGACCACGACCAAGCATGTCAGTTGAGGGCAACAAATAGAAACATGAGTATTTGCTATTCCTGCTGATGGCAGGGCTGAAAGGGATTCTAGGCAAATCAGTCTTTTCTGTTGTCAGTTTTATTTTTACTTTGTTAGCCCTCCTTAACATCTTAACGGTTTCAAAGAAGGATGCGGTATTAATATTTTCCTAAATCATTTTCTCAATATTTCAGGCTCCATATTTTTACTGTGTGGTTTCCACTTCAGCCTTTTTAGTTTCTGAACTTCTGGCCTGTTGTAAAAACAAAAGCGGGGGGGCGGCATCATGGAATCGCCAAAGGCCATTGGCAGGTGGTGCCTGCAACTTCTTTAGTCTGGAAATAAACAAATAAACAAACACAAAATAGAACCATTTGCTCCTATTACTGTGCTATTATTATTTATTGTACAAGATCATGCAAAAAGTCACTTCCATTTATCTGGGACCCTGTAGGTTAACGCCAGAACGAGAGGAGGGCTTTGGGGGCTGCTTGTTTTTGATTTCTAATGCAATTTCAGAGCTCTAGAGTGGGGTGTCAGAATTGGCAGATACCTTGGCGGTTATTCTGTGCCTAACGCTGTACTTTATAGTTAGGGAAATTGAGACACAGAGACGTAAAAAGACTGGTTCAAGGTCTGAGCGTACGAGGTAGCCATCGGACTTGAGCAACAAGGACCCTGGCAGATGACCTCCTGGGCCTAGGGTGATGCGAGGGCTGCTGGAATGCACGGAGGATCTCATTTCAAGGTGAGGTCTGTGTGTAAGTGGTGTCTGTGTATCTCATTTTTATCTCATAAACTGATTCAAAAATCTTTTTGTGTCAAATCTCAAGCAGAGAAGCAGTGATGGGGAGTGTGGGTGGGTATTGCTTGCAGCTTGCCTTCTGAGGTGGTGGACTGGAAAGGGCAAGTGTGCATATTTGTGTGTGCGTGCGTGTGTGTGTGTGTGAGAGAGAGAGAGAGAGAGAGAGAGAGAGAGAGAGAGAGAGAGAGAAAGAGAGAAAGAGAGAGAAAGAGAGATTGGGAGAGAGAAGATGAACAAACCAAGAGGGAGACGGGCAGACCACTTGGCAGCAGGGACTTCATAATTAGAGAATTTCTGAGCCAATAGGAAGTCTACAACTTACTGAATTGACTGCTTTACTTTGTAGAAAAAGAAATTGATATCCAGAGTGATTGAGAGCCTAGTCCCAAATCATTCAACTTTGAGTCGTTAGAATTTTAGGCCAGCAACATCCTTGGAAAGAAACATGTATTTGGAAAATACCAGTCATCACTATCAGATGGTACACAATGGTTAGCTGGCAGGGCTGCTCGGGGGAGAGGACGTGTCTGCCTTCCTTCTTTGGAGTGCCTTTCTCAGACCTGGGTTTGACCGGAGGAGCATGGCAAGGGCTTTTCTGTCCTTGCAGACATGACAGACACGTCATCAGACATCAAAGGAACACTTAGCCAGTGACCCCAATGACTAGCTTACAAACGATCCTCTGAAAAGTTAGGTTTGGAGAACAAAGCCAGTTAAGTAACATTTTGTGTATCTTTTATGTATCCTTAAATGTAGGAGCCTTTCACTTTTAAATGTAAAATGTTAAGATCCTGGATGATGGGCTATGTAGCCCAAGCCCAAGATGCTATTTTTGGGGGTAACCTGAGAACAGGAAGGTTTGTATATACGAAAAGGGCAAACTTTCATGAGGATCATATTGGGAGAGGGTTACAGTTCTGGGTCATGGCCATAAGAATAACAA
Source organism: Anoura caudifer (assembly GCA_004027475.1). Classification (NCBI taxonomy): domain Eukaryota; kingdom Metazoa; phylum Chordata; class Mammalia; order Chiroptera; family Phyllostomidae; genus Anoura; species Anoura caudifer. Next base: position 257,057 of record PVKU01000091.1, on the reverse strand, counting down.
ATGACCTTGGGAAAGCCTAGCCTTAATTTCCGAGGCCTCTCAGAGCAGGAGTGCAGAGGGAGGAAAGGAGTATCGACGTAGCATGAATTCGACCGGCTGCGCCTGCTCTCTGTGCAGGGGCCTCTCTGTAGATGGGTGCCCTGGAGTGCACATCATCTGTTCCTCCTGCGGATGCTGCAAGGCTGGGTGTAAGTGTCTCCCATAGGGTGCCTGATAATCCCAGACACCAGTGGCAGCCTCTGTGTCCCTGTCAGATGCAGCCTGTGACGTGTCTCCAAATGAGTTCCCCATGTTTTCTCCTTTCCTGCCACCTTCACCCACCTCTCCTCTGAAAGAACAAACTCATCAAAATGCTCTGAAGGTTGATTTCTGTTGATTTTTTTTGTATTTTGTAATGAATTTGTTTCCTGTTCATATAAGTAATTAATTTACTTAAAATAAGTACTATCCTTCTCCCCTTGGACCTCTAGCTTTCTAGTCTACACAATCTATTTTTGAAGAATCTTTAGGGAGTTATTGGATTTGTTGGAACTGCTACTGTTTCAGAAGCAATTCAGATGACAGAATCCCACATTTAACTTGCTTTTCTAGCAATTCATTTTTCCTTTAGCTTCAAGGAGTAGCAGTGGGGGGTAGGGTATTCTGAAAAGAAGAAAAATGTGCCAAATGACTTGCTGATTTCCAGCTAGGCACATGGAAAAAAGGTTTTTATTTCAGTGACCTCTCTGCTCATTGGAAAATCTGGGCTGGTAGATTTCATGGCCCTAAGACTGTGAGCACTCTCGAGTTACCAGAGTGATGAAGGTAAATCGCAGGAAAGAGGATGCTCTCTTACTGGGCTCACGGGTGTTACAGAGACATGCTGTCCTTTGGCATTAAGACACATCATTTCTTCCAGTTGGGTAATACTATTCCGGAACAGCTCCCCCGATTCCCAAATACATGAGGCACATATGGAATGCAGAGCTTTCAGAGTTAGCCTTAGCCTGGGTGAAGTTTTAATATGGCCAGTGGCCGACCTCAGGGATTCCTACTGGGTGTGTTCAGCACATTTCTCACTCAGAGATACTCCATACCCCATTTTTGGGGTGTCTCTATTCTTGCATTTGGGCCTATGTGGTATTGTGAAAAATGACGCAAGAAATAAGAGGGCAGGAGAGCTGAGCTTCGCCCCCAGCTCTGCAACAACCACCTGTGGAACTATTCGCAAACATCTTAATTTATTCAATAAATATTTAAATGAGCCCTTTTGACACATCAGGTCCCGGAGATACAAAAATGTATAAGACACAGTTCTTGTCTTCGCCGATTACAGTGGGGGGTGCGCAAATGGAATGCGGGTGGCCTCTCCCTTGTGGTTCTTCTTTGACATAGGTCTGTGTGACGGGGCTAGAGGGTCCCAGGGTCCCTCTCTCATGATGCGTTCATTTGTTCAAAATTTGTTAAACATCCAATATAATCATTCATCTGACTGAGGATTGGCAAACAATTCCCTTTCTCCCAGTTCATAGCGCTGATGTTGAAGATGAATGAGGCAATATCTACAAAATGCTTTAATAAGCAAGTTGGAGAAAGACGTGATATAAGTTTGAGGCATTATTATTAACAGAAAAATGAAAACAAGGGCCGATGTTTTCAGAGAGAGAGAACAGATGGCTGCTTTGTTTAGAATTTGAGTATAAAGGAGAGAGAAAAAGAGATACTTGCCATATTGTTTAGGCCCTACATTTGAATGACTTTAAAATGCCAAAACAATCTGGTTAGGAAAGTCCCATGGATTCAAAATAGCTCCTCCACTGATCAAAGTATAATTAATACAACAAAAAATGACAGTAAGAAAAATCCTAATAAGAAATGCTACAGTGACAACTGACACAACCTGGCAAGAACTTCCATTTTTGCATCAACTGTAGAAACTTAATTTTTCCTGTCTTCAGGATGTGTACCACACGGAGGAACGAATTAGTGGGAACTAATTTAAAACTATGTTTTTTCTAAAATCATCCCCGTTCCCCAGGTGACTTCAGTTTTCTATGACTAACAAAGGAAATCTTAAGTATCCATAAGAAATTGGCAGTCCTTTTGCACCTTTGCTGTTGGATGCTGTTAGGAAAATGGTGCGAGTAGGGAAGTTTAATTGGAGCACAGACATCGAAGGACCTGGAGTGATGTTGCAGAAGGCAGGATAAGGGAAGGACCTTTGACAGGCTTTCGAGAAAAGAGTTGTGAAATAGTTTCTGTCTCTCTTCCTTTATTTCTTAATTGTTTCTTGTGAACTGTCTCTGCACTACACAGAGTAGACAGTTTTCTTGTGAACTGTATCCTTTGGGCATGATCCTTTCCCTCTGGTTCCTGTCGCTCTTGAGTCGCCGAACATGTGGGTGATGAGAATGAGTCATATGCCACCAAGCTGACTCTCCACTCAGGTGCTGTCTAACTTGTGGTGTGACTGGGAGGGTGACCTCAGTCTCTCTGGGCCTCATTTTGTTTTGTTTTGTTTTGTTTTTTCCATTGTGGAAAAAGGAGCTCAACCAGAATGTTCATTCTGGCACTAATCTGGTTTTAGGTCCACATCTTATATACGGCTGTAGGAAGGCTGGTCATGGCTTTTCACTGGGGAGTGTTTAAAAACAAACGTACATCCTCAAAACAATAGTAACAGTAAGTCCACATTGCCGAGGCGGGAACCTCTTAACCATTCTCTCAGCCAGATGTTGAAATTGTCCCTTAGCCCTCTGGCAGCCCCAGATGGCAGTGTGGCATAGCTGGGGGTGGCTCCTTTGCAGCCCCACAGGCAGCAGGCTGAGACTGGGGAGATGCATCTCTAGGGTCTGGAGTCCTGAGTCCTGGTCCCACTTTCTGTTCCTCACCATGTGGGACCTTCTCAACAGTTTCTCCAGATCCGATTCTGTGAGATCTGGTTGGTCTGTGAGTCATCAAAGCATGAGAAGACATTCTACTCTGTCCTCAAGGTCAAGTCTTTGCCCAGAATACTCCTAGGAGACCTCTTACAGTGTGCTACATGTGTGTAGTCAACCAAGGGGGTATGTATGTGACAGACAGGGAGGCATTTGGTTAGATGCCTAATTCCTTCTACCTTACATTTAAGTTAGCAGTATAATGATTAGTTGTAGAGGTGACTCTTTCCATGTCATTCCTGGCAACCCACCCCCTTCTCTTGAAGCTGCAGGTGCACATACCTCTCCTTTGGCCTAACCACACTGCACAGCACCTGTGGGGTATTATGCTTGTCTCATGCCCTGGACTGTGTACGCAACTGTGTCTACCCATGTCTAAAGCCTCAGCATGTTCATCGGTAACTGATATGTAGTAAATATTCAATAAATGTCAGTTGAATGAATGTATGGTGGATGGATGGTTCTGTATTTCCTCACCAGGTCATGAGTTCCTTAAAGGCATGGACCATGTCTAATGAGTTTCTTTCTTTCACCAAGCATCCAGCCCAAGGCTTTGAATGCAGCGTGGAATCAACTGTTGTTTGTTGAATTGCTTTGAAGAGAAGTGGAGATGGATCTGGAGCAGAGACAGCACATTTAAATATAAATCGTTCAGCTTGGTTGCATCGGCTGTCTTCGGAAAACCCAGCTGACAGAGGTCATAGAGCACTTGTGGGCCCGTGACCAAGCACCGTGGGGGTGTGTGGGTGATTGCTCCTCCTGAATGCCTCCTTGTCTGTCACATACAGACCCCTGTGGTTTGGTTGGCTATGCTAGTGATTGTTTGTCTTTCATCCTTGAGGTCTGTTGCAAGTGTCATTTTCCCCCTATCCTTTGAGCTCCTCATTCAAGGCTGCAATTAGAGTCAACTATTGCATAGTTCTGTCTCATTTGATTTTAAACAGTTTGTGGGCAGGGCTCGTGTTTTCTCACAATTATTGTGCTCCACATCAGGGGGCCCCAACCCTGAACTGTGCCGCACAGGAGGAGATGAGCAGCAACTGAGGGAGCTAAACTTCATCCCGCTCCCCTTTGCTCTCATTACCTCCTGAACTCCAGGCCCCTCCACCCCAGTCCATGGAAATATTGTCTTCCATGAAACCAGTCCCTGGTGCCAAAAAGGTTGGGACTGCTCCTCTACATGGATTCTGGAAGAGCCGTCTACAGAGAAAATGCTCAGTAAATGTCTGTGGACTTGAATTTCATTCCACTGCCTTATGTCTCCTGCTGCCTTTCACCTCTTCTTAGGGACTCAACTTGTGTAATGATGCCCCCTTAACAATGAAGACTGCAAAGTAAACTTAATAATCAAATTAAAAAAGTGTGTTTCCTTCTCTGAACTCCACATTTTGTGTGCGTATATCAAAATAACTTTTTTTTTTGCGTGTGCCTGCTTTTTAAACAATCATATAGTGGTAAATATATCTTGCTACTCTTATTATTCTTCGTTGTTCATTAAAGCCTCTTAATGTGAGGACTGTCTGGGAAGAGTCTAACCATTGTTGATAAAGCGAGCATGGTTTGCATGACATCATTGTAACTTCAAAGCCAAGGAGCGAGGACTGGAATGCGCATGCACGAACAATGACGACTTCACTGTACTAGTCAGTGGGGGTGGTAGATGAAGTTGAGTGAGCATGTCACCTGTGTGGCTGCCACATTCAAAGTGACTGAGCAAATAGAGCAATAAATCTGCATCACATTTTGCATTAACCTTGAACATTCCTCTGTGGAAACTATTTGGATGATTCAGAAGACTGCAGCTATGGGCAACTGGTGATTGGCAGCTTCATCACAGCAACATACCTGTGCATGCATCATATCTCGTGCAGAGTTTTTTGGTGAAAGATCAAATCACCAGGTGACTCAGACCCACTACAGCCCAGATTTGGTGTCCTGTGACATCTGGCTTTTCCTAAACACTAAAATTACCTTTGAAAGGGAAGAGATTTCAAACTCTTGATGAGTTTCAGAGAAATACAATGGGATAGCTGATGGTAATTAGGAAAACTGTGTGAGGTCCCAAGTTTCCCATTCTGGAGGGGACTGAGGCATCATTGTTGTATGTGTGATGTTTCTTGTGTCTTCTTCAGTAAATGTCTCTATTTTTCATAGGACATAGATAGATACTTTCTGGGCAGACCTTGTATGTCAGGAAAACAAAAAATTTACTGTTTATTGATTGTGACTGTTGAAATGTTTTCAAAGTTTTTCCATTTTAGTTTTTGGCTGATACCAAAACAGTGTGGCACGACAGGAGGATTTTTTTAGAATGGCACTTGGATGAGCTATGTGCTTCCTAATCGTTTTGTCATCTTGAGCAAGTTTCTTTGTGGCCCGTTATTTCATTATCTTCAAAATGAGATTATAGGACAAGGTGATCTCCACAACTCTTTCTTTTAATTATTAACATTAAATCCATGGTACCCCAGGGCTTCAGGAACAGGCATATATTTCTAAACATCTACTTCATTTTTCTGCCCTGTGAGTGGGAATGATGACCCATAAATCTCTATAATCATAAGCCTCAGTAACTTTCAGACCCCTCTAGGAAGTAGACACCCTGCAATTCATTGCACTAATTTGTTTATGATTAATATCTTCTGCCCCTACTCATTTCCCAAGCTCAGGTTTTGAAATTTTATTATAGGGAATTCTTTCCCTCTTGCACTAAGTAGCTTGCTCAAAGTTCTTAACCCATTAAGTGTGTTAACAGTTTACTGACATCTAAGGCTTTTCTTTCATTTTTTACAGTCTCAGATGTGAGGTTACAGTGTTTCAGTCTCTTGTGCTAGGGATTAGTGGACTAAGCCCTGGAGTGGGGACTCTGGCTGTCTCAAGTCACCCAGATGAACTAGAATAGGAACCATATTCAGCCTATACTTGAAGGCCCAACAGGAAAGCTTCTGAGCATCAGAAATCAGAGAGGCATGTCAGTGTGGAGTGTCAAGACCGGAGTGTGACTGAGCTCAAATCGCTTCAACAGAAAGAGACTCACTTGGTCTGCGTATGAAATGGGGTATAACTTTTTTCTTCATGAAGGCTGTCCAGATGACCTCTGGAGGGTTCTTCCTACCCTGGGATGTATACATTTTAGAACAATTAAAACCTACAGCCAAGGTACTAATTGCCAGGTACTTTGGTGGGGAATAAAGTTTGAGGCTATTTTTAGAGCCTTAAACTATTTATAGACTAGTTGGTAAGAGAGAAATATCTTTGTAAAGCTAGGGAATAGTTTTATATGTTATATAAGGAAGGTGATGTTCACATATGTAGAGTACTTAAAAATTTTTTTTATAGACTAGTGAAATTGGTTTGTCATTTTTTTGTTGTTGGTGTGAAAATTGAACCAGGGAGAGAAATAAAGTAATGTTATCAGCATCAGTGTAAGGACACCGTAAAACAGCAGATGGCTGAGGCTTTTTCTAGAAATTAGGAAACCGCAAAGGAGTTTAGCATCTTCTAGTCTAGTGGTTTGCAATCTTGGCCACTTACTAAAATTCCTAGAGGAGCTTGGGAGATGTGCACTGTCCTGAAGCGGCTCACCTGAGTCACGCTGTCTTTGGGTGAGGCCAGAGTTTGAGTTTTACTTTGAAGCTCCTGTGAGAACCACCAATCTAGTCTGGCTCTTAGATCTGTGTCTTTGATGGAATCTTGGTTAACATTTTACTCCATGGGCTGCACTTCTGGACTGTTATCTCCTTGATACCAGAGTGAAAACTGCTGGGCAACTAGCTAAGAATTTCACTCAGAAGGCATGACTGTGCTGGAAACTCTACTGAAAGTGCTCCTGAATTTTGTGAGGCCCTTGCAATCAATGTTGTGTAAAGGAAGTGAAGGAGTTAACATTTTTACGTTGGGACAAGCCTTCTTTTTTTATGCTTCTAGGAATGTTTAAAAATGACAGCAAGGAATATATTTCATTGCTTTAATTGTTCAAGGCCTTTTAAACGTATGTGCAATAAAATACCATTTAAGCTAACTGACCTTTATATTTTAATGCTTTTTGGAAGGGAACAATACCTAGTATTCAGCTGCTGCATAATTTTTTTTTTTTTTTTTTTTTTTTTTGGTCAGCAGAGCTTGTTTTGGAATCAGAGGACTGAGAGTTTTGCTGCCTCCCAGATATTTTGCCGGTTTCAGTTTAAATATCAAGTTCCATTGGGTTGATGATTCTTGACCTCATAATGTCTAACTTTCATATCTTTTTTCTCACCTCTCCAAACTTATCCAGAAAGGACACTTCAGGGCCTGATTGATTCACGGATTCACCAATCTTTCCCTCTGAGGGGAAGGTCAGGTGAGTGGCGGACAACAGCACAGAAGGCCTGTCCATGTTCTGACAAAACGAACGCTGTCTGTCTCCTACCCCTCCATCTGGTGAAATGTAACCTTGAAGGCCACGGAAGATAGAGTTTTAAAAATTGATGCCAGCTATAACCTTGTTAGATATAGTTCATCATCCAGCTTTAAACTTGCTCTTTCTAGACGGGAAATGGTACTCAGATTGCACATGTAGTGAACTGGAATTTCAGAGGCTTGAATTGACCAAGAGATCTTGTAACTGTAGCCCTGGTTACAGATCCACTGTGGTCTTGGACATCTTAGGTGTTGTTCATAGAATATTTATCCATGTTAAGAAATTAAAATATGCAAAATTCTTTGTGTAGCTATGAAATGTATGTACTCATAATGTTATAGGGAATGAAGTAGCTTGGTCTTAACTTAACATTTTAAAATACTATTAAAATATAGAACTAACTCTTAGTTTCTGTGTTTTTTTCTTCCTTTTCCTCATTTGTTCCTTTAATTTTTTTATTGTAAATGATTTCAAGCATAAAAATGTTGCAAGAATAAGAGTAGTCCAAATACTATCCATATGCTTTTATTCAGGTTCACCTACTGCTAACATTTTATCTCATTAGTATTCTCCCCCTCGTTCTCACTCTGTATATTATATAGTTAATGTATATAATTTCAAATAAACACATGAAAACTATATGTAACTTTTTCTACAGTTTCTGAGAGTGAGTTGCATTCAAGTTTTCATGCATATATTGAAATTTAATAATCTTTTCTTTTATTGGTTCTAGACGTTGGTCATAGTTGGAAGGCATTTCCCAATACCATGCTCACTCCTGTCAGCTTCTGCTGCCTGCATAGTTTCACTTACGTCTCTGAATTATTTGCAGTTTATTATTGTGTTTGTTGTGGTGAATGGATCTAATTGTATCTTTTTTCCAATGGTTATCTAGTGTGCCAACACCAAGTATATAGTACAAAAATCTTTGTCTCAGTGGTTTGAGATTGTTGGTGACTTTTAAACCTATACCATGACTAGGTGTGCACGCAAATGAATGGTGGTGAACAGTGGAACGGGGTGATTAGAGGAATAGGAGGTTCTGACTAGATAATGACTTAGAACAAATTAGAACCCAAATCTCCTAACTTTCAACTCAGAACTCTTTCCCTTTTACAAGTCAACCTCTCTGACCCATTTTTCATGTCAAACTGATTAACGTGTTTAGCAGAAAAGGTGTTTAAAACAAAGAAAGGATTTAGGCATTATCTGTGCTTTTCCTCTTCTTAGTGATGTCTGTAGCCACTCCTTCACCCTAAAACACATTACAAGAGCTTGGCTGCATACTTTTTTGTGAGCACCTGTGACTGTGTCTCTTGCCTCTAGCACCTGGTCACATGCTGATTACTCACCTGTGCCTTCTTCTGCCAAATGCCCTTGTTGCAGAGGTGCCTGTACTTGTAGCCCATTCCTGCACTGGGTGAGAAGGGGACTCCTGGGGTTTTTGGGTTGGGGGGTGGCTTTACAGGTCCATGATCCTCTGCCAAATGGGAAATATACCAAAGTCTCTTTCTCTTATGTTTTGGGGAATGAAGAAATCAAATAAATAAGTTTTCATACCTGTAAGAATCAAGTTGAAAATACTTATAGGAAGCATAATAAAGTTTTCTCTTGTTTTAAAAAAGAACTCAACCCATGATAATTTATTATTGATGGCACAGCTATTATTGTGCATTTTGCAAGCTGAGTTTTGCCAAATGTTAGTCTCATCTGATCTGTTGAAAGGTAGGTCTTCCATGAAAAGGGGAATTTTTGCGGTCAGATGTGTTTGGGAAATGTCAGCTTAAGGAAATTTGGACATGTTTCATTTCTGTGGGACTTCAGAGCTCTTGGCATGAATTTGTCAAATGTACTTGATCAGGAACAAAAATCTGGCCTCCCCACCCCTGTCCCCATCAGTAGCTTTGGTGTTTTGACCTGCGCCATTAGGTTTGTAGGGCTGTAGTCTTATATTGTATAGGACCAGGATTCCACACCTGCTTTTGGTTTTACCGTTTCCTCCTAAATTCTTCTAAAGTTAAGCTCTGTGAAGGCAAGGACTATGCCTGTTGCATTCATTGCTGTAGCATAGACACTATAGTGCCTGGCATACAGTAGGTGTTCATGAAGTATTTCTGAGCTGGAAGTTGTCAGCTCTCACTTAGCTTTTTGCAGTATTTCTGGTTGGCTTCCCCTTACAATTGTATGTTTTTAGCAGCAGTATCTTCCTTTTTAGTCTAAGCAATCAGATGAACATGTTTGCCAAGAATTATGAATGTACCTTCCTGGCCTCTCTAGGGGTGTGAGGCTTAACCATGAATCATGAACACATGACCCGATCATCGCTGCATGTCCCCCAGGGACGGCGCATGGAGTTGCCCCTGGGAAAGCAGCTAGTGCACAAGCCCTTGCCTGCAGTCAGGAGGTGTGTCTGCCTTTCTCAGCTTAGGACTCGTACTGGAGACGCTGGTGGTTTTCTCTGTCCCATGCATCTTCCGTGTTGGAATAGTTGTTCTGATCAGCAGCCACGCTGATGGACTCCCACTGGCGCTATTGTGAAGGGTGATGGCCTAGCTCCTGCAACTTGTCCAGTCCTCCCTGCCCACATCTCATCCTAACCAGGATCCCACAAAAGATCCCATATTTTAGGTTACTTAGTGTTAACCATACCTAGGGGCTTAGGTGCGTGTCCATGCATGTGGACACGTTCACACATGTTCATGCACACACACACTTCTGAGTGAGGATAGGAGCTCACACATCTAGCTTAGGAGCAATTTGGGAGCTCAGAATTCTGAGGCTATTAGCATTCTTTATTTATTTTCAACATTCTATTGCTGCTTTTTTTGAATATACAAGTAATTAATTTTCATTGTAGAAAATTTGGAAAACACAAGAAAGTATCAGGAACAAAATCTAGATTGTTTATAATTCTATTAACTCAGAATATCATATAATAATGTTCCATAATGTGTGTGTGCATATACTGCCATTGTTAAATACATCCTGTACTTTTGACATTAAGTTAATATTCATAATTATGTATTGCAATGCTCAACAGTTAACCTTTACTTAGTGCCTACAAGGCTAACCGTTGTGCTATACAGTTGGTGATTGTATCTTAATTTACCTTTGTACCTCCAGGGTCTTGCTCAGGGCCCTCTGTACACAGGTTTTTGCTCCACAAATGCCTGAGGAATTTAAGTGAGTAGACATTAAACCAGAATTGGATCTGCCCACCTGTTCTTAAGAAGTTAAACTCCACAAGTGATGCATTCCAAATCTACAAAAGAAGGTGAGAGCCAGAGTAGCTGAAGCTGCCCTTATAAGGGCAGGAAGCATTTTATAAGATTTTACTAGTTTAGTAGGTGTTACTTATGGTGATTTGGAAGTGTCTGCCAGTTATGAGACAGGGCCTCACTTTATTGGGTGGTCAGCACAGCTTGCATCTGGCCTTCCTCATTTTGGGACAGGAACCCCCCATCCCCTTATTTAAAATAGCAAATTGGGATTTTAGTGATGGAATGAGGAGGGAATTGGCTTGCATTAGTGAGATGCATAGGGTGGCCCAGGATCAACTCAGTTCTACTTTCATACGTGACTGGGAGCAAGAGCTTTGCGTTAATTGGCTTGCCAGTGTCTGTGTTGTGCCTTGGATGCTGTGGAAATGGAATTGGTTGTTAGAGGCATTGCATGGTGACACAATAATCAGAGCAGAGTTTACAGGATCTAAAGGGGATTATTTCCTGCTCCACAGACATCTTCCTCTTTGGGGGAACCAAAGAAAATCATGCCCACCAGCCAGTGGGTGGATTTCCTTCAACACCTTTCCTCAGATGAAAGATGTGGGATGTGTAGCTGAATGATCAAAATTGCCTAGGGCAACAGATATGGAAGGAGCGTGCCCTTCCTGCAGTGTAACCTCCCAACAGAACTCCTAACAGAAACTGATACCTATATGCTTAGAACCCTGAAGGCCTTGTCTTTCTCAGCCATACTCACCAGTCCCAGTACAGTGCTGTTCTCCTCTGCGTCATGTGGGGTAAATCCAGATGAAACCTCCAGATCCCGACTCACTCTTACCTCGAAGTTGCACAATGTTTGTGTGGCTTACTTATTATTCCTGTCATAGTTTCTTGGGAAAGTACTCTCTGTTGAGGGAGATGTGGACAATCTCTTGGTTGCTTCAGCAAAGAGGTTATGAGCCATTTTGTAGGACAGCGGTTTTCTCTGGTTGGCTGAATGCATCCACTGAGTGTGTGGATTCACATTGAGAAAGGAGCAAAGAGTTATGGAATGCCACATCCACAGCTGGGTCGTGCCAGGTGTTTGCATTAGATATCTCATACAGTCTTTCCAATACCCATTCAAAATATAAATGCTCCTCATTTTACAGGTGAGCAAACTGAGGCTCAGCATTTATGTTACTCTCCCAGGTCATAGAGGTAGTAGGACTACCTCTGGAAGTAGTCACAGGACTCTGGAAGGCAGTGACATCTGTGGGCCCTGTACACTGTGCCGCCTGACACGAAATGACACATCATTTGAGAGCATTACTCACTTTTATCTTGTTCCTAGATTCTGGGCACACAGCCATCATGTGGGGTTTGAATGTCCTATTCTGTGAAGCCCTTCCTGACACCCACCCCCCCACCCCTCGCAAACCCACAGGCCTCTGCGAGCACTGAAATGGTTAGCTGTGTACACATTTGTCTCCAGTTCTGGACTGTGAGTTCTTCTAGATGTCTCACTTAGTACAGTGTCCTATTCTGGAGGGCTTTGATACCCGTGCATGAAGGTTTCTGTTTCTGCCCCACATTGTGCATCCATGCTAAGGCACTACAGAGCTAGAAGTGCCATGTTAGAATTAGGCAACTCAATTACCGTTAAGGTTGCGCTGGCTTTGCCTTTTGCTGTAATATTTGCCCTACAGCTACTCTTCAGCTTAGATCTCTGCTGCAGCCTTTGGAAGGGTAAGAGAGCCAGGTGCCTACTTTATTAATATTTTGGGCATCTCCAAGTTTGTGCAGGGAGTGATTGAGGGCATGATCAATGATGCTAGCATCACATAAGATACTGTTGTATCAGCATAAAACCATTAGTAGTATGAAAAAAACCCCATGTATTTCAGGTTTGTTGTATATATCTAGATATTATTTTCTAGTTAATATCTGGAAAATTAAATGAATTTCCAGATATTTACTTTAAAACATGGGTGAATCTTTTACATGTGACTTGTAATGAAGACTTCGGAAAGTGCTGTATACCCTGAGATTCTATAAATTAATTGAAATGTAAAGGTATATATTATAAGGGTAAAATGCAACACTATTTCATGGTGATTGTGAAAGCTGTTTATGTTATGGGGTAAAGCAATTATTAAGTACTTTTGAATAACTAAACAATCAGGGAACTACATTGCTAGTTAATACTAGTATTAGGTTAGTTTAATCTTAGTAGAACACATTGGCTGGGTAACTTCGGGAAGAACATCATATTTGTTCTTAGCTAACAAGTGTTTATAAAGATATAGATTGCAATAAAGGCATTATTATGAGATTAGGTTATATCATAATCCTAACTATTATAGTATAGGTCAGTGAATGCATTTATAACCTTGACAAGAACAATCACTAAGAGCAAATTTTAAGCATCTGTTATTTTATTTTACTTAAGGTTAAGATCTTTCCAGAAAACACCTGTTTAAGAATTTTTCACATTTTTTGAAGATAGATTAAAAGAAGAATGCCATCTTTGTCCCCATCAACATTTCATGATCAAGAAAACCTCCAAAACCCTGTACAGCAACATCAGTGATAAATTATCTGCAAAACAGAGAAATTTCATATTTATTCTGTGTCAAGGAAGTTCAGATGATGATGGCAATAGATTTTAGCCTCGGCTTTGGCTTAATATTGATTTTAACACTCAGCTATTTGGCATTTGGTCAAAAAGGGTAATGGGTACAAATCTGTCAGTGGATTTTTATGCGTTTTCACCAGGAGCCAACATGTAGATATGTCAAGGTCAGACTGGAACAAATCCCTCACATTTATCTACCATTAATTTGTTTATAAATGTTTTCCATCGTCACCATCCAGCAATTCTCCTGTAATCTGAAAGATGTCAGCGAGAATTATGTTATTCAACAGAGGGAGTACGTGGCTTAGAAAAGTGAAGGGCGTTAGTTGTCTGAACTTACCAGGTAATGGTGGAGCCTGGGCATCTCACCCCATCTCCATCACTGGCTTTTCGGCTTAGGTCTAGAGCTCTTCCTGGCACAGAGAGAGTGAGCCTGTAATTTTCAGCCTGACTGTCACAGGAGAAGAATTGCTGGTAAACTCATTAATTAGGGCTATGTTTTTATAGTTTTATTCTGACTGCTAATGCCTTCTGAGTTTAATTAAAATTGCCCATCTTCTTGTAGATGGCTGTGCTCCCAGTGCACCAGGCAGCCCCAGCCGTCCAGGGTTTCCTCTCTTACCTGCACAGTGAAGATGATGGTCGTGCCGCCTCCTGAGCCCTTTTAGCTTTGCCAACCTGTCCTGGGATAAGGGCTGCATAGAGGAAAGGCGAGACCTAATGACTGCTGAAGCCCAAGCCACTATATATTTGCAGAGAGGCATGACAGAGCGAAATAGCATTGACAACTTGGTTTGAACAGACTGGTTTTTAGTTGACATTGGAAGTGTAAATACTTCCTCTAGTTTGTAAGATATGAAATTCATTGTCTACCACATGTATTTCTCATTTCTGTCTTCAGCTTGCAGTTTGGTCATGGAATGCAATTATGGAGATGATTTCAGTTTGGTTTATTTGCTCGGTGATAATAATAATGTATTCACTGTCATTTATTGAACATCTGGTATGTACCAGCCTATGTACACACATCATTCCTAATCTTAAGAGAAAAACAACATGCAAGGCATATATTCTAATTCCTACTTAGCAAACCAGGAAATTTAGGTTCAGAGAGATGAAAGGACTTGTTTAAGTTCACTCAGAAATTGGCAGAGCCAGCATTTGCCCAATTGCTCTACCCTATACATACCCCCACTCTGCCATGGCTTCAAAGGCTGGAAATTGAGATGCTACATTCTCCTTTTTTCCCCTGTCTGACTACAGTGGTGGGTAGAACCTCGCATGGGCCGGTGCTGGCTCCTACTCCCAAGGCGTTCTTGACTTGTGTTCTGATGCGGGGACATACCTTCACTGATTATGTGATGCCAGTAACCCTCCCATGGCATCTGCTTACAACACCATCAACCCCATAGAAAGAGCTTGCCCTGAACTCTCCAACCAGAGGGAGAGAGGCCTTGAAAAGAAACCTGTGTGTAGTTAGGTGTTAGTGTGATGCTGGAGCTCTACAGCAGGTCGGTTCTTCTCATTTATTTGACATCTCACTTTCCATTAAGCATTTCATTCAATATGCCAGCAGTGACTCTCCATCCTAGGTGCATGTTAAAATCACCCAGGGAGCTTTTAAATAATAACTATGTCTGCGTGCTCTCTTTGGGCATGTTCTCGTTGGAATGGCCAGGGCAGTGGCCCGGGTATCAGCATTTAAAAAAAATAAGTACTCTAGGGGACCCTGCTGTCCAGCCAGGGATGAGAACCAGTGCTTCAGGGGGAGAAAAGCTCTTTCTTCCCTTTGTTGTTGATGTGGTATGCTTCTTTTTGGACTCCACTGAACCCTCAGTATTTTGACATCATCATTCCATGAAGGGTAGAGTTTGCTGGCCAGGAGCATTCATGCTCTTTGAGGCAGCTCAGGCTGTGGAGGTGCTGACTTTGGTGGCCCCAGAGAAGGGGAATGGGATACTTTGCATTAGATCACTGGGAACAACTGAGAGGCAGAGCCATGACCTCTGCCGTCCTCCCTCGGAATTCACTCTCCCTATTCCCACCCAGTTTTTAGCACCGCAGGGGAGTGCTCTTTAGTTGGGTGGGATATTCATAATCACTTTCCATGGTTTTACTTCAGAACATTTTATGGCTTACTTACATTAGGATATTTGTTGGTAGCCTCTTACTTTTTGTTTACTAATTTAAAATTTACAACTACCTGTAAAAAAATGGCTTCCATTGAAATAATCATGACAGCAAAGGGTTTGCATCCAGAGACACTGCTTCCTCTGGGGGAAATCCACTCTGGCTCCCAGCCTGGCGTTCAGCGTCTGTCCTCCATCTGATGCCAGTCTTTCTCTCCAGCATTAAGGCCACTCTCCACTGTCCCTCAGTCTGCATCAGCCAGCTAACCTGTGCCCTGGACCAAGACCCACCCCATTCCTGCCTTTGTTCCTGGTCTCATCCTGCTGAAACATTACCTCTGTCCTGCATTCCAGCAGCTAGAAATGACCTTTCCTTTCCTATCGCCCTGCACTGCTTTGGATGGGAACACTTTTAAGACCTATCCCATTGTACCTCGAGCTGGAGCTGCTCTTATTTATGAGTATGTCTAAGTGCTCCCTTTCTGTTGGCTTCTGGAGTGTGGGGCAGCCACTTAATTTTGGTGTCTCCTGCTGACCCAAGAATGTTGGAGACATCCCTCACTGTTTTTTGAATAAGTGTGTTACTTTTGGTTCAACTCAGCAGTTGTCTGCATTAACCTCCTGAGATATTGGTAGCTTTGGTGAGCGCTGGGAGAGGTCTACCGTGATGGAGAGAAATCGGTGACCTACTTAGGGAAGATCCCCTGCGGGCTCACTGATGAGGAAGTCTCCTGGTTGAAATCTGTGACAGGCAAGCCTGGCTT
The DNA here is from genome assembly GCA_004027475.1 of Anoura caudifer. Classification (NCBI taxonomy): domain Eukaryota; kingdom Metazoa; phylum Chordata; class Mammalia; order Chiroptera; family Phyllostomidae; genus Anoura; species Anoura caudifer. The sequence continues at coordinate 241,006 of PVKU01000091.1, read as the reverse complement.
CTTTATTCTGGTGGTTGTTTCCATGTCTTTTAAAATTATCCTCCCCTTTTTTCCCTTCTGAAGTATAAAAACAATGCATTCTCATGTAGAAAACTGATGACATTTCAGAGGGCTAAAGAAGAAAATAAACAGGATCTCTAACACCTTCACTTATCCATCATTAGTGAAACCTGCCCCATGTTAGCAGTGCATGATCATGTAGGGTGTCCTGTGCTTGGACAGAGGAGTTTACTTCTTTGTATTTTTAATAACTGGTAGCAAGGCCAGTATGTCCAGTGGGTGGGCTGTTTTTATTATTGTTGTTGTAATTATCATCATCAATATCGTCACTGAAGCTAAACCAAAATAGACATTGTCACCATTGCTGTTGCCTCCAGAAGGACTTCATGGGATGCACTATGATTAAGCACTTTGTATTTACAAAGTGCTTGTAGTCTTTTTTTAGCAACTGTGCCTCAACAACAGCTGTGTGAGGGAAGAAGGCACATCGCAGATGCAGTCGGTGGAGCCAGTGCTGAAAAAGACAGCGTTTCTGGAGGATGGTAGTGGTGTTCTGGGTGGGAGCTGGGAGGGGCCCGGTGGGGCCCACAAGGGCTCCCAGGGCTCCTAGTCCTGTGGGAGGCAGTCCTGAGCCAGCAGCAGTCCCTTAGGTCTTAGCATCCATTGCCCTCGCAGGACTGCTCCTCACGTAGCTGTGGATTTCAGCTAAAGAAGAGAAAAGGAAGATGTGATTTTAAAGATGGAGGGACCCCTCCCACAGTGTGTCCTGCGTGCACGGGATGTGGGTGGGGTGGGCAGTGAGATCTGTGTTTAGAAAACATTGGGGTGAATGCATGGGGGTGGTGGGTGCGTTTTCAGTTTACTTTTTCTTCTTCTTTTAGGTTTTTTGTCTTGTTGCCTTCTTTTTAAAATTGTATTATTATTTTAAAAATATTTTCCCAGCACTGAAGAGAATGTGAACACTTTAGAAAAGTGCTAAAAAGAGAATAAGAAATCTCTGCAAATCCACTCAGTGATAATCATTGGTAAAGTTGTGGAAAACACCTTGTAAAGTTCCCTCTCTCTCTCTGCGTGTACATACTGTATACATGTGTAAATGCATGTGTGTGTGTGTGTAGATGCACGCACACATACAACATTGACATGAATGACTACATTTACTGTTACACAAAAACTTGCAGGCTTTCCAATAATGTGACTTTTCATTCAACAACCTGGCTTAAAAATTTATATTAATGAATATAGGTCTTTCAGATTCATAAAGTGCAATTTTCTTAAAAAAACTGGTGGTAAAACCGAAAATCTTCTTTGTAGACATATATGTGTATGTAAACTTAGTGTGTGTTTGTGTATATGGCTTCATGATTAAAAAAATAAATTCTTTAGACGTAATTAGATATTATCTGCATTTACTCCTGTAGTAATTCCTAGCAGTTGTTTATACATTAGGAACTGCCGCATTTAGAAGGGGCAGACAGTGGGCTAGGTACTGGCATTTACAAGCGCACAAGATGCTGCTCCTGCCCTCTGGGACTCAGCCTGCTGGGAAGTGTGGTCTGAGGGAGCTGCTCGTGCTGCGGGGCTGGCTCGGGAGCGCGGAGGCCCTGGTGACAGTTCCCATTCTGTTCATTGACAGTAATGAGAGAGCTCTCACATCACAGGTGAGTTGCTTGACTCTCCTGATATTTCCTACAAGCACGATTCTGAGTGTTATTAAAATTAATTAATAATAAAATTAATATCAAAAATAGTATTTCTTTTTTTAATGGTAAAAGAGTACGTACTTCTCATGTTATAAATTTAGAATGTACAGGAAAGTACATAAAAAAGAAAATCATCTGTAACCCCACCCCGTACAGGTAACTACTGCAACATTTTATTTGTGGAGTCTGGCTCTTTGACTCCAGGTATTTTATCTGAACTCTCCCCCCTGAACCTGGTTCTCAATTCAACTTTATTTAACATTTTTAAAAGTTTCAAGATCTAAAAAAAAAAATCCCCTCTCAACCAGAATGCACTTGCATCTCTTGCACACACAAACGCACATAGGGGAACAATCACTCGAGTTGAGCACTAAATTCTTATTTTACAGACAGAAAAACTGAGGCCTACAACTTGTCCAAGATCATGTAAAAAAAAGTGGCAGTTAACACTCAAACCCAGGATCCTGAATCCTGATTCATTGCTTTTAGTGCTCTGCAGTGAAACCTCCTTACTAGGTCATAGAAGCAGTGGTAGGGAGAGAAAAGGAAAAACACGTCAGTTCTAAGGAGTGCATTTTTTCCCCTGTGTCCTTTAGCTGAGCTATTTTTGTGACTATTCAGTACATGTGCAATGCCGCCTCTCAGAGCATTCCGGCTGGACTGAGAGGCCATTCATCGCCGCCTGCAGGCATGCCGTCCCCCTGTGGCTGGCTCCATGGAATCCTCGGCCCGGAAACCAGATGGGAACAGATTATTCTAATATAAAAATCAAATTCAGGGTCTGAGTGTACAGAGAAAAAAATTGCTGTGCATCCTGTTGGACTATGCACATAACGATGAAACAGTGATTAATGAGTGTGTGACTGGTTGGGAGGGGACAGGGGTGATGTTGCGGTTGATTCATCTGTTGGTCTCTGACCCATTCACAAGCTCTGATAAGTCTTATACACAAATGGAAACTATTCATTCTCCTTAAACAGGCCCTTGCTATTGTAGCTCTCATAACCTTGAGTTTCTTTTTGCGTATAGAACAAAGCATGGACTGCTCAGTCTGGCATTGAAGGCCCCCTATGATCTGTCTCTCAGATATGATATAATGTGGAGACGTAATCATGTTGTGGTTAAGAGACAGACTCTGTGGCCAGGCTGCTCCACCACCAACTAGCACTCTTACTTAGGCAGGTTACTGAATCTCTCCCGTGCTTCTGTTTCCTCGTGTGTGAAATAGGAATAGGGTTGTTATGGGGATTCAGTGAATTAGGGTCTGTAAAGGATTACCAGTGGCTAGGTCATAGTCCATTACTTAGGAAGAACTGTGAGGATATTAAATGGATACCTTTCTAGCTCCTCTTCTGAGAGCATTTCCCTTTCGCATTGGACTTCTGGTCATTTCGGAGACAATTCCCTAACTTTCCTGCCTCTGTAGAGTTGTGACACTCACCTTTAAAATGTTCACTGTCTCATTTCTGCCCGTCCAAATCTTACTCATTCTTTTGAGGCTGGGCTCAAATGCATCTTCATCCATTTCTTTCTTTCTTCATTCACCCACTCATTCATTCCTTCAACAAATTTTTATAGAGGCGCCAGGTGCCAGCTGCATTATCTAGAAAGGCTTCCACAGTTTCCGGGGTTAGGGAACATCTACCGCTACCACGTGGGCTCCCTTGTGACATACTGTCACTGATCTCGCTCCCTGTTTCTGATGCATTTGTTTGATCTCTTCTAAAATAGGAGCTCTTGGAGAATGGGTGCTCATTAGTAGGTGCTTAGTAAGCTTTATTTAAAATGAATAAACGAGTGAATGAAGAGTCAGCCATTGTGGGTGTTCATTACTTTGAATGGAAAGGAGCGGTTCTGAGGGCAAAGGACCACTTCCAAGTTGAAGAAAGGCAGGAAGACCGAGATGAGAGGAGAGCTGTGGAAGTAGAGAGGAATGGGATGAGAGAATAGGTTACCCTCTGAATCATAAAGAATTTGCTCCAAGAAGTGGTTTTCCTTAAGTGGTATAAATTGTGCAGAGAGTTGGGTCTCGCTTTTCCTTTTCCTCTTTAGGAGGTTGGAGCTGATTTTTAAACTGAGGTGGGGGAGGGAGGTGGGGTTTGGAGAAGAAAAGAGAAAATTGTTTTCTAAAGCTCTCTTTGCCAAATAACTCTCTGGAGAGACGTTTAGACAAAGAGCCTGCCAAGGCTCACCAGCAGCACACACGTTCTTTTGTCACTCTCCCATCGCTGTTCTCCCCTCCAAACGCTTCTGTTGATTTGTTTCTTCCTTTCTCTCTCTTTCTTTCCTCTTCCTCTCTCTTTCTTTCCTCATATAAGTACTACAAATAAGAAGTTTTTGTGTTATTTTGTGAAAAAAAATAAAACAAAATACAAAGTATGCAGATGATTTCAACCTACAATTATTTGCCAGGCTATAAAATGATGTGTTTGAGATTTTTTATGTGGTCACCTCATCTGTTTTCCCCTGGAAGCTTCCCTCTTGCCACCTCTCCTCATTTACTCTCCCAACCTTTACCCACTTTGTGACTGAAAGTGGGAGAGGGGACTTGAACAATTAGATTGAAAAGGGCCAAGGGCAGCTGGTAAGTGCTGATTCTAGATGTTTAGCAGGAGCCAATTCCTGGCCTTTTTTTCCTGAGGGTTTTTCGGCTGATTTTTTTTTATGTCTTTTGAGTTTACTGCTGTGATAGGCACCAAGGTTCAATGATGGGTGCACATTGACTGAGTGCTTAGTGTATGCAGGCCTTGCGCCTCTTTGGGAGATGCCCAGAGAGAAAAAGTAAACTTCTGCCTGTGTGTGCAGTGTGTGCGCGCGTGCACACACCTGAGTGTACACTGCAGGGGCAATGGGAGACTAGTTTCTAGGGCAAGAAGGTAGGCCAGGAAATAGGCAGAGATGCACCTGGAGGCACGCTGTAAAGTGATCAGTGCCAGAGTTGTGAGCATGCTGAAGGGCAAGGTGTTCTCTGTGCAGCCAGTGAGGAAGGCTTCATGGGATGGGTGGGTGGGTGGCAGCGGTGGCATTCTAGGCTTTGACATACAGCTAGGATTTTAATCAACAACGGAGAGGAAGATGAGTCTTCAAGACCAAGGGAACAGCAGAGGCATCACGATGTGTGGCGAAGGTGGAGTGGCAGGCTGTGTTGGGAAGGTGCAGGCAGGTGAGGCATCTGTATCACATCAGAGGAGTGTGAAATGCCCCGAATCATGTTCAGGACTTTCAGTCTGCAAGCAGTAGGGAGCTGTTATGGGTTTCAGAAACAGCTGTGATAAGACGACTCTGGTATGTGTGTGTGTGTGTTGTTTTGCTTTTACTTTTAATTTTCCTAGTCTTTTTAGGAACTGTTAGGCAACCTTAAGTCTGGAAAATGCGTACTGCCTGCCTTTATATGTCTTTTCTTTTTGCTTCCGGCCTGGCTCTGTTCCTTCTCAGGCTTCTGATTATGAAGTGTGGCAGTGCCGGCTCCTTGGAGCTGATGCGAGGTCTCTGAGCAGCTCTTGGCCTGTTCTTCCCTGTTTTCCATCCTTCCCCCTTCTTTTCTCTTCCTCCTCCTCTTTCTCTCTCACCACCCCCACCAGCAGCAGCAGCACTCCCCTCCCTAAAATAAATAAACCAGTTGCTCCAAAAGGTTCTAAGCACATTAGTCACATATCCCAGAAGTTTAATACAGAATTATTTTGACAGTGAGAACAAGAAGTGTTTTCTAGTTGAACGCACAGAACTTGCTTATTCCAACTGGGCTTTCTGCCGCACAGACAGATGATATATTTTTTAGATGGATCGGCCACGCAGGAGCCTGCATCTCTTCTCTTGGAAACATGACAAACTGCTCACTACCAAAAGTGGTTGGGGAAAAGATGTGAAACGAGAGAGAGAGACAGAGAGAGAGAGACAGACAGAGACAGACAGACAGAGACAGACAGAGACAGAGAGAGGTGAAAGTGCATCCTTATCATGCACATAACTTTCTCACTAATAACTTTCATAAACCACTGAGAGATTTCTATGTGTTTATTTATTTATCGGGCTGTCTCTGGAGCTGTGAAGTCCTTTTTTAAACCTGGGCTTATGTATGTTCTAAAAGATGAGGACAGATCGAGTTATTGCAATGCGGGTGGCTCTCCAAGCATTCCAGTTGAATTGCTCTTCCAGAAATATTTCTTGACTCACTTATTTGGCACTTTCTGCTGCTGTTACTAAGCAGATTGAAGAGTCCTCCCTGTGCGTTCACCAGAATACTCGAGGGTTGATGTAGATCTCCTTGTCCCTATTTGGCATTGGAAAGAAGGGGGAATGAAAAGCTCAAGTCCATTGTTGCCCAAGAGGCATTTTACCTGAGATGCCAGTGTACCACCTCAGGAGTCAGAAAACGAATGAGAGTGTGTGCTCTGCTCTTTCCAGCTTTGCCCTTCAGGCTCCTACCTCCACACAGGAGATCCTCCCTCACAAGCAGTTCACCTGGGTGTGAAGACCAGAGATGAGCCTGGAGAGAAACTAAAGCAGTCCTGTACCTGAAACACCTGCTCCTTCTGTCTCCCATGATCCTTCACTTCTTGCTTCTCAAATCCTTCTAGAGATTTCCAGCCTTTTGAGGGCCTTAGCTGACCTCTCTAACTGTAGCATGTGCTCTCCGAGCTTTCTTAACCTTCACTGATTGCTCCTCATTAGCCCCTCATTCCCAGGCCTTCCTCCAGGAGACCTCTGGGCACTCCAGCCATTAGCTGGCTATATGACCTTTGATGGTAGACTCTTCGGGCTGTGGGGTGTTTTCAGATCTTTTTCCTTCGTGGAATCCTTTTATTTATTTATTTATTTATTTATTTATTTATTTATTTATTTATTTAAGGTTTTATTATTTATTTTTAGAGAGAGGGGGAGGGAGAGAGAAAGAGAGGGAGAGAACATCAATGTGTGGTTGCCTCTCGTGCACCCCCAGCTGGGGATCTGGCCCTCAACCCAGGCATGTGCCCTGACTGGGAATCAAACCAGTAACCATTTGGTTTGTAGGCCCGTGCTCAGTCCACTGAGCCACACCAGCTAGGGCTCCTTTGTGGAATCCTTTTATACCCTCATGAAATGTGATGTGAAATCCCAATATGTAAAATAGCCCAAGTGTAGTTATAGGGTGATGCTGTCATTAAATAGTGGAAGGTCCCATGGGCTTCTGTTCAGGACCTAGTTATCTTTCCAGGACTCTGGAACCCTCTTTGAAAACCACTGTACTGGAGGCCCTTCAAATGCCTGGCAGCCCCGGTGACCATGTTTCCGCCTTCATTAAACCTTCTGCCTCTCTGTACATCTCTCAAGGTACAGTTGGGGAAAATGGGCCCAAGTGAGATATGACCCTTGCTGGTTTCTTCACAATGGCTTTGATATTGGACTTGATGAAGGTCTTGCAGCTTGCTCATTTCGTGATTCCTCTTAGGGCCCTTGTCAGCCCCTAGGCCCTCCCAGAGTCTGTGCACTCCTCAGCCAGCACTTTATTATTACTCATTATACTGTTTTGAGTGGTAGTCTCAGTAAATTCTTGCCACCATGGTTGGTGCTCTGGGCCTATAGCCTCTGTCTCAGGAACATTTATGAGAGGAGTAACACGGCATTGAAGCTATTTTTAAGGAAACCTTTATTTTTCCTGTAAAGTGCTGAGTTTGCTTTTTAAGTAAAGCAAGTAATAAGAGTAAAGCCTGGGTCATCTCTCATTCTTCCACTGATATGTACACAGCATCTCCATTCATATGATACTCTCCTGTTCCCAAAGAAAGTTCTGACCTTGATGATCATCATACATTTTCACATGGCAAGACAGTTTCTACAGAGCTATTCCCAGCTAACATCTCATTTGAGCCTCCCAACAACTCTGAGGCAAAGGAGACTTAGTGAGATTATACATGTAACTCATAGGTAGACTCACAGTTCACAGGTTGAGAAGAATTACGGGCATTTGAACCTTAGGCTCCCTGATTCATGCCATTGCACCAAATCCTCCATTCTCCTTGTGGCAGGAACTATGAATGAGGATGCTATTATTAAGTGCTTACTTATATGTCAAACACTGCTAGGTAGACACTTTATAAAAACCCAATTTAATCTTTTCAACTACAGCTACTCTACAAGGTAGACATGATTAGGTCCAGTTTGCAGGTCAATCACTAGAGATAATAAGAGGGTGGATAACTTGCTCCAGTTCTACTTCACAGAATTGTTGTACCCTAAATTCCAACCAGGACATTCTGCTTCTGGAGGCTTTTCAAGCACAGGATATTGTCTGTCCTCAGCCCTCCCTAAGGAGAGGAGACAAAAACTCACTTTTGAAAATGACAAAGCCAGTGTGGGTGCCCGCATGCTATGTTGAGAGCAGCATACTGCTAAGGGTTAAACAGGTGGCTGTTTTCTTTCTTTGTTCTTGGAAGCCATAAGGTCTTTCTAAGCTCCTTGTACTTTCTTTTTTAGATTTTATGTGTTCCTACTGAAATGATGAGTTCTCCAGCCTACTGAACTGTGTACCATTGGGCAAGTCATTTCTATTCTTAGGTCCTCGGTTTTCCCCTCTGTCATTCGTCTACCCTATCCTTCTAAGTTGTACCAGTCTAGGGAATGTGTCTATTGAATTATTTTTCTGTTCCTTTTGAATATATTGTGTGGGGTTATAGATACTTAACTCTTGTTTTAAATGGGAATGACAGTCACAGGTTACCTCTGTTCTCAAAGAGATTTTGTGCTTCTGAAATGCAGTTTGCAAAAGTTTGAAAGTCAGACACCACATAAAGAGATAACTAAACTGTATCATGGAAGTTGGATGCCTAATATATGATCTAATTGGCTAGCTGGTTGTGTCTTGCTTTTTCAGTGTCAATTTTGCCTTTGTAACTCTTATGTTAGAACAACTCTCTTCCCCATCACCTCCCAACACATGTGCGAGTGTGTGTGCATGCACATACAAATTCTTGAGAAAGAAAGCCTCCTACATTTGTTAAACTTGTCACTTTCTCCACAGAATCTGGTTAGCATACCTTTGGGTGAGTGAAAGAGAAATCTTTTTCTCTGTGCCAAGTTCAGGGTGTGAATCAATTCTGCCTGCCTTTTGCATTTTAGTAAATGTTTCCTAGATGGATTCATCGAATTTCCAGTAAAGACAAACAGCTCAGAAACCAGATTGCATTCATACCCCTGGCCTGAGTTCTGTGACCCAGACATTGGAGCTTAGTTCCATATATGGCAAAAAGAGAGACAGGGAGAGGGAGCTGAGGGAGAATACCAGACATAGAATGCATTCCTGAGAAATGTGCATTCGTTACTGACAAAACAGAACTCTCATTGCTTTCCGTCTTCTGCAGAACATGAACTGTGAAGTTGTGAGAAGGAAGCCAGTGTTCCCAGCATCTGCTACAGAGAACAGTTTATTTTCTCTTTTCAATTGCATGTAGGTTTAATCTGCAGACAGTGTTCAAGTCAATGCTAGCATGGAAGGAAGACTAAGAGTCATATTCTTGGAGTCAGCATATGTGGGTTCTTAGCCCAATTCAACTGCCATCCAGCTGTAAAACTCTCTTTCTGGACTATGTTTTTCAATGTCAAAGTGGCAGGGCCAGATTCGATGATCTCCAAGGTCTCTACTATTTCTGTTTTCTTTGGTTCTAATTGTGCCTTAGATTTTCCAGTTCTTGTGGAATTCCCCGCAGAAAGTAGTTCCTAATTCTTTCAAATACTTTCTGTGGTTTGAACTTAAAAAGACAAAATAAAACCGTGGTCCTGAATTTTTCTTTGTGATTTCCTTAAATATGTTTTGGACACATTGTTAGCCTTCACTTGGCACATAGCTTTGTGCTCAGGGTGGAGATGAGTGCTTTTACCGCCTCTTCACGTTCTTCCCTCTCTGCTTGTCCCTTCTGTGGTTGGAGAATGAATGTGGCTGCGCCCAACAGAGTTGTAGGAACAGGTGTGCACTTAGCAAAGGCAGCCTTATGATGGCCATGTTAATTGCCTGATTCTTTTAAAAATTCCACCTTCTCTGTAGGAGAAGTGGGACCAGCAGGAGGCAGATCCCACAGCTTCCTCACACCTTAAGAAATGGAGCTAGGGATGTGAAACTGAAGTGTTGGCTTTCCAGTTGGTAATTGGATGAGTCACTTGCCTGTCACAGATATTAAGAAGGTTAAGAAGAAGCTGAAATGTAAAATTCTGGCCTTAGAGAGGACTGCAGTTATTTCTACTTTGTGAGACCAGGCATGATGGTCCTCTTTGTATGGGTCCTGTAGTCTATTGCCAACAGACAACCCCTTTCTCCTTTCTAAAAGAATGGCTTTAGTTTCTTAGCTCAGAGAAAGGGGGTTTCTTTGTTCCTCGACAAAATATTCCAGCCCTTGGGTTTTAATGTCTTGATGGCAGCCTGTACCTGCCAGCAACTGAGCAACGGTGGAAAGATATCGCGTTGCGGAAGCCACTGTGGTTCAGCAGGTGCCCAGAGGAGTTCCCCTGCTTCCCTAGAAGGCTGAAGAACCAGGCACGACTCTGCCTTGCCTGGCTGCAATGCCTCTTGCTGAGAGCTGGCTACCACATAGCCTCCAAGTTCTGGGAGGAGGAGAAGGAAGCAGGCAAGTAGTAATAAAGCAGAGCATGACTGCTCCAGAGAGAGAAGGCGCTAAAAGGTGAATGTTCTGATGGCAGCTGTGCCATGAGCTTGCCCTGTGACAGTCAAGATGCTTCAAGTCTGTGGATCATCCTTTCCCCATCTGGCAAGTGAAGTGGTAGTAGGTCTCGAAGGTGTCTTCTAGCTCTTAAAGCATGAATTCAATATATTTCCAGATTGTCTCCTCACGTCTCACATGTCTCCTACTTGGTATCCTCAGTAACAGTGAACTTGTTAACTTAACATCCATATCCTCTCTAATGTCAAATAGAATAAAAACACCCCTCCATGAGCTCCTGCTCACCATAATGTTACAACCAAATTCTTTAGGATAGCAGTCAACTGTTTCCTAGTCTAGTTCTCACGAGTGATTCTAGTTTGGGGGAGTGGGGGTGCAGAAACCTTGTGTTTCATGTGTGGCACTCATCTTGAGTGTGAACTTTGGCACAATGGAGGTAGATAGGTATGCTTCTACAAAGAGGGGACTGCACGTGAGGACTGGCAGTGTCGCTGGGTCAGGAGTACAAGTGAGAAGAAATGAATCGGGGTTTTGGGGTTTTGTGATAGACTCTACCAGTAGTTGAGGGGAGATTTAGGGAAACTGACACAATGTATCTTATGCTTTAGTAAAATGCATAGATTTTAATGGTTATAAATGCTTGGTGCTATTATGAGAAAACCACAGGAAGACCAGTCATGTAAATAGTAATAATTTATTGACGATGACTGATCCTTTGGGGAGTATGATTATATGATGTAGGTTTGCACAGGGCTTTGCAGTGCGCTAACCCCTTTCATACCCATGATGTCATCAGAACCTTACAGCAGGTCTGTGAAAGTGGTAGGTTATGGAATATTATCCTCGTTTTACTAAAGAACAAAGCGATGCTCAAATTATGTGAAGAAGCTGCCCAGTGCCACGTGATAAAGAGATGGCATAGAAAGACTTGTCTAGTGCTCTTATGGCCTCACTGTACTTCCTGCCTTTTGAAGCTTTAGCCTAGCCAGCAAAACAGGGTAGACACACAAATGTGCCCCCCACCTCTCCACCAGCAGATGTTATTTAATTAGTGAATCATGAGAGCCATAATATTCGGTGATTCAGTCCTGGTGATCAGTAGGGTGATGTGTCAGTCAGTTCACTTTCACAGCTGAATTATCAATGAGGGCACCATGATGGAGAACAGAATTGAGGATGTCTAGTTTCTGACTGTTCATTCTTGTATGTTTGTTTTCATTTATTTAAGGTAACAGAGAACTAATAATTATTGAACATGTAATATGTGCCAGGTTTTGTACTAGGTGCTGATCAATAGAAGTAAACCATAAATCAAGGGTTATAAAGGACTCTAAAATTTATGTAGAATACCCCATATTCCTTCTCATCCTTCAGTCATTTCTCCGATACTCTTGCCAGGTGGCAAGTCCAACTGTACTTGATTATTTTATGTGACATCTTATAGTAGAGGTTAGTTGCTTCAAAGGCTGTAATCTTTAGTCTTTGGAGATACACATACAAATTAATTTTGACTTCCATCCGTGGTTGTTTATGTATCCATTAAGTGTTTTTATGAAAAGTAAACCCTTCTGTTGAATTTCTATTTTCTTCTGAGAGTAAGTTTCTTGGGTTGTCTGTCTGCTCTCCAGATTCATTATTAACTCTCATTTGTACTAAAGTCTCTTCTTACTTGATGTGGGATGGCTTATCTTGATTCTGAAAATTGAAATTTGGGGAAATACACCCATGTTGTATTTTTTCCTTTGATTCTGTTTTTGGGACTAGAATTATATCTATGTAATTGCTCAAATTTTGAGTCATGTAAGAACATATTCCTGTACATAAGACTTGAAACTGATTTATCCTTTCATAGAACCACAATATCTTCAAGTTGGAAGGGATCGTAACAGTCTCTCCAATAGCCTTACACTAAAAATTCCTTGAGGATAACTGTCAGATTTATTTCTGTACCTCCTCTTGCTGCAACTCCAAACACCTAGCTCAGTGTCAGGTGCCCTCGATAAATGAGTGTTGGATTGAGTTGGATTTCTCATTTTTAGTGTTTTCTTTGCCCTTTACTCAATCCGTCCAGTCATTGGGAGGAGATGTGTGGACTGGGTGAGTGTGACGAATATGTAGATCATGGGATTTGCTGCCCTCGACTAAGGTTTTAGCTGTGTTTAGCTTTAAGAATGCTGAGTAACTAATAAAAAGCGATTCCAAAGCACTTTGCAGATGGAAACTGCTTCATGTGTCACAAACAATAATGGTCTCTCAAGCTTAGGCACCACCAAAGAAAGAATTGCCGACCTTGCACCATGTAGAAACTTCTGGTAGACCTCACTGTGGAAGAATGAAACAGTTGACATTGACTCCTTTCATCATTTCATAACTAGCACTTTCATCTCCAAGTCACTGTGCATTCCTCATTATGGACACATTTTGCTTTCTAAATTACCTAGGAATTAATCCTTCCAAATTTCACTAGGAGAGGGACTGAGTGAACACCATGAAAACTGATAGGCAACTCTTCTAGGCAAGACTGTAACTCAGTCTTTTTATTTGGTACTTAAATCAGGTCCTTTCTAGATCCTGGCCTTTTCCTCAACTGCTATTTCTTTTAAAGAGTTGTAGTCATCTCTGTTTTAGTTCTGGAGCACATAGTATTCTCAAGCTTTGGAAACTGGCTCTTTCTTCAAAGGAGATAGTAGAATGGCTAGGGCCCTTCTTGGCTCTGAACCATCAGTTTTAGAGTAAAACATCATTTGGCCTCTTAGACTGTATTTCCCCAGATACCCTCTGTTTTCACAGAAAGGCCCTGCTTTTCCTCCTGGGGTTTCATCCAAGGAATGGCTTGTCTTTGTTTTTCTTTTTTAGTCCTAGGTGTGGGTCAGTATGATTCAAATTTGGTGAGCATTTTCCTCCTAGGAAAACTAGTTCCTTGTTTTGGGATGAGGATCTTGGAGCAACATTTAATACTCAATTCTAGATTTTAGTGGCTCAGATATCAAGAGCTGACCTCTACAGTGATCAAGTGGTTGAATTTCTAAGTGCCATGGATTTCCACTCAAGACTTAGGTTTGTAGGTGACTGACGATTCCTGGGCTGTTGTCATCTGCCCCTAAACTAGACATTTAGGAATAGGACCAGTGATAATTCTTCAGCAGTAGAACTTGTGGGATAGATCTTCTCTTTTCTGTCCCCATGATTTAGGCCTCTAACTTCTGGGTTTACTTCTTGCTTTTTGTTTCTGTGCTTGGATTCCAGCCCCCAGCCTCTCTTTAGATCATGCGTGGTTACCATGATAACTCACATTTATTGCACACATACTAAATGTCAGACACTGAGTAAATTACTTTCCATACCTCATTTCATTTAATCCTCAAAGCCAGCCTGTGCAGTACATCTGCATGTTTTTCATCTAGTATGGAAAACGAAACTGAAACTTAGGGAGATTTAAGGAACTCGCCCAGCATCATGCAATAGTAATGGCAGGGTCAGGGTAGAAGCCGAATCTCTTTGACAGCAGTTTTGATTTCTGAATTTCCCTCCTCACCCCTGGTTTCCTCTCCTGTCCTCTTTTTCACCTTGCTGTGTCTTTGTCTGAGAAGCAAGGATCATGCAGGTGGCTGGAAGGAGTGCTCTGTCCTTACCTCTTTCTCCTGTTGGCACCTACAGCAAGAGCTTAAGTGTGTGCTATACTCTTCTGACCTCTCACCAGATTTTAAATTGGCTCTCAAGGCTGAATTCGCTGACAAGCACCTTTTAATGGGTTCATTGTATTTCATGGTTTACTTGGTTTATCACCAACTAGGGACAGCTTGACATTTGCTTTTTTGTCTGTTGGATTCAGATCTCCTCTCAGCGTTTCTTCACACTTAGCAAAGACCCTATGACCACGTGAATTGACAACAAGTACGTTTCTGCATGTTCATCCTAATACAAAATGTTATGGTAAGATCTAGAGGCATACTTGAATTTGGGAGCAGTCTAAGCGAGGAGAGTGAGGCTCGGGGAGGGGTGTGGCCTTCACCTCTGCTGGTGGGTAATGGTGGGCACCACATAGCCACTGAAATCATCGCACTCTCCAGGGGACTGCCTTGGCCTCGGGCACTTATATTAGTGGTGCTGAGCATTTTTGTTTTACTTTACATTTGCAAAGTGCTTTCCAGTGATTTATTAGCTGTTCTTGTTTTAATAGGCCCCGGAGGTAAGTTGATATTCAGACTTCTGAGAACATAAATGCATAGAGAAGGCTCATCTCATCAGATATTATTGGATCTGGGGTCAGGACTCTGAACTGCTGGGATAAGGCCATTTGGGGTCATTGCCTTGTGAGGATTAATAGGAGATCAAGTGGACTTAGCTTCAGCTTCCAGAGTCTGTAAGGCAGAGGTAGAATGATGGCAGCTATTTAAGGAAATTGCATAGAAGACATTATCAAAAGACCTGGATTCCAGTCCTGACTCTGCATTTCACCAGGTGTATTAATCTTGAGCAAATGCTTTGCCTATCAGTGTCTTGGATTTACCTTCTGGTGAAACAAGCTTCCCTCCCAAGTCCCTTTAGATCCAACATTTCGTTACATATAATTCTTTGAAGTTGGGCCCCTTCACTATAGGGGTAGCCAATGAATTATGGGACAGAGAATTTGGATATGGGACTTCTAAGCCATTAGGGGATATGTATTAAAAAGATGCTCACCTTCCTTTTTCCAGGATCCAAGGACTGACTGAGGACGATATGCCTTCAGATTCATTTTAAAAGCACATAATCCTGTTCACTATAAAACTGAGAAAGTGAGTGGAGCTGCTAGAGAAAAGTCAGGTGGAAGCCAAGACCATCAATCCTGTGTCTTATGGGTGTTGTAGAAAGTAATTAGCAGGCTTGATTATCTCACTGGTTCAACACACGTTTTAGAGATGTGATGTAATGCAAGGAAACATTTAGTTGTCAGATTTTAGGGCTGTATCAAATTTATTCTTGCAGGAAAAGTCTAGTTGTCCTGGCAACCTGAAATTGATTTTCTTTTTGCTCTTGTCAGCTGAAACTGGTCCCCTTTGAATCATTCCTCTAATTTAATATAGAGAACTGTATGTCCCTACCTGGTGACCAAATCGTTCTTAATGACAGGTAACCCCTGCAAATGATTCCTCTTTCCTGCCTGAGCCAGAAGCTATACTTTATTACTGCCTTCACCCTATGTTGTTTTCTTTGTGATTATTTATTTGCCCATGGAGTCAGGTGTACAAGTAAAGTGGCATTCATTTAATTAAGAATTTAATCAGGCCTATAGTGCAATGACATCATTGGCAGCCAATCACAGATTTTCACCTTCAGTTACCTCCTGGGCAGGCGTGGGATTAGAGTGGGCTCCAGGACAGGGAGGTCTTTTGCAGGGATACCTAGCATTTCTGTAAGTAGGGGATGGTGATGTAACGTCCCAGATGACAGAGAGGAAATGGAGCTGCATGTCTGTTTTCTGCCTTTGTCAGTCATCTTTAAAAAGGGAGGGGGAGGACCTTTAAATTAGGAAGGGTGGAATTGGCATCACTGAGAAGAAATTGATGCACACAACAGATGAGGAGTTATGAGAGAGTAGAGTAGTTAGCTCTGCTAAATGATTGCAGAGTTTGTGGGCCACACGTACTGTACCTAAGGACACAGAGGAATACTTCTGATGGTGACTGTGGAACTGCTGCCAATAATTTTGAGGAAACCTGGAAATCAGCAGAAATGCCAGAAGTGAGAGATGAGGAAATAGATATCAGTTATCAAAAAACCAGGTATCCGGAGTCTAGAATCTGCTGACTTTGTCGTGATTCCTGGTACAATTCTAGACTGGATGTAGATGGTTTATGAGTCTTTGAAAGGAAGCTGTGTTCACCAGGAGCCAGAAAAGGGTCACTTAGCTATTTCCCTTTTTGTTTGTGTTAACCAGCTGGTGGCTTAGGGTGACATCAGGACACAGCGTAGACAGTGTAGGCTTTGGAGTTCGAAGGTCTGGGTTTAAATCCAGCTTCCCTTGCTTAGTAGGCCCATGACTTTAGGCAAATTGCTTAATTTCTGTGACTCAGCTTCCTCTTCTATAAAACGGGGTTAATTGTGAGATTGGAACGGATGCTGTGAAGACTAAATGAAATAATGCATAGGAAGTGTTTAAAAGAACACCTTGCAAATATAAAGCATTCCATAAATGTTGCTATCAAAACTCTTAGGAAGACATTTGGATTTACTAAAGCATTTGAAAATGTGTACATGTTTATGGATAAGAGGGAGACATGTAAGCTGAATTATGGAATAAGCAATGGATGAGTTTATGGGCCCAGGAATGAAATACACACTTATTAGTAATGTGGGTGGAGAAAGAGTCCTTCTTGATGGGAGAAACTTCAAAGTTACATTGCAAGGGTGAGGATTCAGGAACAGGGTGAGTTTGTGGCCATTTTTGCAACTTACCAACCCCCTTGCTACTCCCCCATCCATTTTTCTCTCAAAAACTAATAATCTTTAACAGTTTGTTATGTGTCTAGTTTTACCCCATACGTTTATATTCAATATATTTATCTTTTTGGTTAATGAAAACTCAAAACTTACAAAGTTTACATTCTTTGTTCAGAAAATACCAGGACTGTTAAAACGGAAGCAGTCTCTTGAAACTGCAGACCATGTGTGACTTGTATCTGATTGTCCTCACATTCATCGGTAGAGTGGTGCCTTTACTGTATTCCCTTCTTGTCACTGTGGCCTTTGGGAGACATTTCTTTCTTGTTTCCTTTACCCCTCCCCTGCCCTCCCCTGCCCTCCCCTGCCCTCCCCTGCCCTCCCCTCCCCTCCCCTCCCCTCCCCTCCTTCCCTCTTGCTGTCTACCTCCCTACATTTCTTCCTTTCTTTATTATTTTTTAAATCTCTTGTCTCTGGTTTAAAAAGGGTCTTAGTGACCGGGCATTTACAATGACATTATGGGCCCTTGGTGAAGCAGGCTTCGACCACTTAGTTCTAGCTCTGAATTGTCAGGTCTTCACCAGTTTACTTTCTTGGTCTTCTGTTTCCTTGTCTTTAACACTAGACGTCGTGATGCCATTGTCCAGCCTCCAGAGGCCACACTGGGTGGGGCCTGAGTGATACATATCTTCTATATCTCCCTGCCCTGTGTGCCGGGTGATAGGAAGTTGGCTTGCATACACATGCATGTTCTTTGGGCTTGTGGAGGGGTCCGTTTAATTTTGGTAGGATGCTGGGAGAGCAGTAAGCTCTGAGCCTCTGTCAAGGGACTTGTGGTGTGTTTTCTTGGCCTCCTGGTATCGCTGTTGTAAGTGATAACTTTGGGAATCAGCGTGATCTGACTTCAGGCCACCTTTCTGTCCGCTCCCTGACTGCTCCTGTGCACTGCATCCTCACGCTCTTCATCCCGCATGGAGAGTCATCCCGCATGGCCAGCTCTGGGAGGCAACATCCTTCTATACGCATCTCAAAGTCCACCTTCTCAGAAACATCAGCTCCCCCTTTGGAATCAGTCTCTCGCCTCCTACATTCCCTACTCCAGGGTTTGTATTTTCAGAAACTTGTTCACAGACCACCTTGTATTTTAAGGAGTGGTATCTGTTTCTGATCTCTGATCTCCAGAGAGCAGTCATCTTGAGCCTCTGGAGCCTAGCTCAGTGGCTGGCATTTATAGGCACCCTGTGAATGTGCGTTACATTGAATTACTCAGGAGGCCTGAGGGGTTGGGAGGTTAACTAGAGTTAACCAAAGGAACTAGCAGGGCCCCTGGGAAGTGGCTTAGGAGTGTAAGGCTTTTATGAGCAGCTCTCTGCTTTCCCCTGGGCTCCTTAACCCTGTGTCTCTAGAGACAGAGGGAAAGGGGGTGTCTGTACAGCGCTGGTGACATTCCTGGTGGGATTAGTTCACCATGTACCATCTCTTCTAGCTCCCAGGTTCTCAGAGCATCTACCCTATTTCTGTCAGGAGAGCTTAGCTTTTGAAGCAGAGGAAGTGGTTTACGTGATGACCTCTGAATATCTGACTCTGATTATTAACCTTCTTGCAGTTGTCCCTGTTGCAAGGAATAGGCACATGCCAAGGTGCTGCATTTGTGAAACTGAGTGAAATTCCAGCCTGTTTTGTGTCTCTGCCCTTTGGGAATAGTCCAGGGTCAGGCTGTGCTCCCATGTTATGCTGGATAAATCCACTTTCCACTGTCATGTTGGGATTTTAACTCAATTGCTGCTTGTGAAACACCTTCTCCTGACTTGCAGTTCAGCTGAATGTTGCTTCCAGTGACTCATGCACAGACACACCCTTTATGTTTACCATGCCACAGAAGAGAATTTAAATGGAGAGGGGGTGCATTTTGCAAGGGAAAGAGAAAAAGAGCAAGCACAGGACACCCGATTTCGGTCCTTAATCTGCCAGAGACATATTGGGTGATGTGGAGCCTCAGTTTCCAGATCCGTAACATGGGGACACTAATAATTATAAGGAGGGGTTGTAAGCTACCTGTATATAAATTCACTGAGGTTATTTAGGTAAAGTGTGTGGCAGAACCCCTGATGGTTATCAACCGTCGTTGCAGAGATTTGGTTAGGAGCCCAGTTCCAATAGCTGTTAGGAATGATTTAGATAACTTCAGTGAGCCTGAGTTATTAAACCTGAGTCGCAGTTTAAATGGATTTTATTGGGGATTAAATGTAGCCCGCATGCTAACTTGTAAAGATTAGAGGATTCTTGTAATAGGCCTAGCACAGTGGTGATTCTGAGCATCCGGTCTAGGAATTGACACTCACCACTACCTGGCTTCTCTGGGGTGATGTGCCTCGGAGGTGCTGACTGAAGCTCCCCTCTATGACCACACTTTCTTCCTGTATCATGGCCACAAAACCTTTCTCTCTAGAAACCAGACCCATAGGACAGACTTAGTTAAGGAGATGCTGCTTTGAAAAGGTACAGATGATTCATGGCACGCATGGAGAAGTGTAGCCAGCATGGTGAAGGGTGTTTTTACAGCTTTTGTATGAAGAGCTATTGAAGACTTGGCTGTGTTTTACCCAGGGAAAGATGGATTTGGGGTAGGAGGGGAAAGGTCATGATTGGTGATGCAGAGATGAGGTCATTCCTGTTGTGGGTGGAGGTGTGCAGGCCTAACCCAGGACAGTGGCAAGTGAGGATACAGAGGTGGTTATGTCAGGAGGGCCTGAGCAGAGGGAGGGGGATTGGAACTAGGAGGCCCCAGGCAGCTGGGGGGTTCTGGTTTGAGCACTGGGTGCAGAGGCTGGAGACACTACATGAATAACTAGGGTGTAGCTTTGTAGCACTAGGGCACTGCTTTGCAGGACAGGGAAGACAGAGGCTTTCTGTGGTCAGCATCCCACTCTCAGTAAATGAAGGGATGATCCTCAGTGTGTATGTGCATGTGTGTATGAACATGCATTAATAACAGGGCCAAAGAAGTCGGGGACTTACCCAAGGCCAAAGAGCTAGGAAACGTCTTTCATTTGCTTGAAGTACTGAGTTTAGTAATGACTGTGAGTGACAGAAATGGGCAGGGGGAGCATGTAGGGAAAGGGCCTTGGCCCCGTTTCCTGCTCCCTCCCAGGCAGGTAGTGAGTAGGAGTTTTAGGTTTCACTGTTTGATAGCATCACCTCCTCTGCTTTCCCAGAAATTATTCCTCGAAGTATGACTCGAATCGTTACTCTGTTGGGAGATGTCTCACTTCAGAGCTGACTTTCTGCTCTGGTTGTTTACTAAAGAAATGCAGGCACTGGCAATTCAGGGGTGGCCTAACACAGTGGAAAGAACAGGGCTTTTAGTGTTAGAGGACCTGATCCGAGTGTTCCTTAGAGACTTATGAGAATTGGGCAAGAGAATCTACTTAGTCCCTCCAATTTTTCTCCTGCAAACTGCAGGACAGTGATTCCTATTTGGTAAACTCATGACAGTGTTTTGCAAATTGTGATGTTGGTCATAGTACAATAATGATAAAGGGATCTGGACTGGGTCATTTCTATGTGTGTGAAGCAGTAGAAGGATGTATGAGTCAGTCAGCACCTGTGGGTGGTGCAGATCTCCGATATCCTGGTAGTACCAGCATCTGCTTTTGGTGTGGAGGGGTCTTGGAACATGTGGTTAAAAACTAGAATCTACTGATTGCTTGGTTCTCCCTGGTTCTTCGATGACTCCCAGTATCAGAGCTTGTAGGTCCTGTATTATTTCGGGAAATCTCTGAATTTCTAGGCCTTCATTTTTTCATCTGGGAGATGGGGATAATCATCCCCTCGGCTTTGCCTGCATTGTGAGGGTTGGCTGGAAAGAAGAGAAATGAAGATTTTTTGTAGTTTTGCTGAAACTTTGCTGTCTCTTCTCTCTTCTGCTAATGTCCAAGGGACTTTTTTGGTCTTGAAAAGATTGCGTGGTATGGAGGAAGAAACGGGCTTATAGAGGAACGTGACTTTCCAAGGCCCCAGAGTGAATTAGAGTTCTGGGATCCATGCACAGTTTTGTCACAACATGTCAAATTCCACCATTCAGTGCAAGCCTGATTTGTCCATGCCTAAGACCTGCCCAGTGGCAGATAGAAACTTCTGGAAGGGTGTCAGGTCTTTGAAGTGTTGAGGGGGATAAGAGAAGGCTCTGGTGCAGTGGCTGCTGTGGGTGTTGAGATTCCTGTGCACTGCCTCTCATGGTCAGCAGTGACTAGTTTCTTGGGTATTTGGGTTTTGGGTGAGTCAACAGGCCCGTGACCCAGAGGACCTGTGGTGTGATTGGCGGCAGGCTGGGATTAGTCAGTGGGCAAAACTGCTTGTCTTGACCCCAGAACCCATGTACTCTGGATGGAAGAGAAAGTCCTCTCTGATCCTCAGTTGCCCTACCTACGGCACCTTCTGAAGAATAGGATTTTTTTCTCCTACTTCATGGGGTTTACATGGAAATCAAAAGAGAGGGTTTTGTTGTTTGTTTGTTTGTTTTGGTAAATAATATTGCAGTCTTCAGATACCATTAGTTTCTATTACTTAAAACAGGCAGCTGCCTTTTCTTTTTTGCTCCCTCCCAGAGCGGGGAAAAAAAAAGAAAACCAGTTAAATTCCTGAGGACAGTTGGTGAACAGTCAAGTCTTTTCTGATTTGGTGCCTTTGAATTTTAGCCTGGACCATTGCAAATATATATTGGGGATGCATGGGAAGAAGGGGCCATGTAAATAAAGCACAAGTTCTGGAATCTTAGGCTCTCACTGGACATATCTGCCCTGACGGATAATATTCACAGGCACTGGGGTTTTGGCCCTGGTTTTTCATGCAACCCATAGAGACTTGCTCCTCACAGAGACTTGATCATTAGGCTCTAGAAGGTCCTTATTTAGGAAGTGGAGGCTGATAAGGCCACACATTGAGGAAATGGCAAAAATCAAGATGAGAAGCCAGCTCTTTGCATGCTCAATTCCTCGCTCTTTCTGACACATCATCACTCTTCCCTCCTGTCAGGTGAAGAGAGAAGCCAGATGGTTTGACAAATGGTTCTTGTTGCTGTCAAATCTGCCTTCTCTTTCTGTTCAGACAGGCAGTTCTTACCTTCCCTTTTTGGGGAGATTAGGTGGGGTGGGCAGAGAGGGAGGGAGGTGAATGAAGGGAGAAAATTATTTTATTGCCTGATTCCTTATGTGGCAGAGATGGCCAATAAGCTCTCATTTCTGTGTCAAGAAGCAAAGCTAAGTCAATGAACAATTGTCACCTTGAATTTAAAGCACATAGAGGCCCAGAAATGGCAGGTTGCATTAAGACACAACATTGATTTCATATATTCATCTTAAAAAAACATGTTTAAGATGCCATATCCATAAATACTAATAAGGCTGTCTGATTCCAATATTCAGGTAAGATTAGCATTTTATTGAGTATTTTATCTGTCAGATTCAATACTCAATGTACCATCCTCCCAGGCTTATTAGCATAATTGCTATGCTTAAGCAACAATAAAAAATTCAGCAGTAAAATAGCAGTTAGTGCAGGCAATTTGTTATCAAAAGCTTTTACTTAAGGACAGCTCCATCCTGCATTTATTAGCAAGTTAGGGTTATAATTTATTTTTATTTGGAAAAAACAAAAGAGGGCAAAATTTTGCTTTTTTTGTTTTGAAAATAACAGAGAAATTAAAAGGCACTGCCTCTCTGGAAAATTGTTCGCATCCCTTCTTTCTTTGCCGAAAGCAGCCTGTGATCAGAATAGATTCCGCTTGGGAGGCATGTTGGCTCAGACAAAAGTTGCTGTCTGTGGCATTGGAATAAAAGGGTAGTAATGCCCATTTATGTTTGTACAGATGTTTCCAAAAACACTTTAATGTCTCTTTTGCTTAAGTCTCTCACTGGTCCTGTGAGAGCTCCATTTTAAGAACAGAAGGCTGAGTTGATGTGACTTTTCCCAGGTGAGGCGGTTGAACAGCAGAGTGGAGCTGTGAGATCTAATCTTCCAGCCCCCAGGCCTGTGGCAATGTTGTGACCCTTCACACGGTTGCCCCCAAATCCTGAGGTGGGTACTCCTGCCCTGTGGTGTATGGTTTTCAACCTAGCTCTTTCCTGTATGTGAGACCTGTCTGGAAAAAGTCCAGCCATTGTTAATATAACAAGAATGGTTTGCACAACATCGATGCAACCTGGCAGCCAAGGACAGTGGACTGGAATGCACATGTATGAACCATGACAAGTTTACTATAGTAGTCAGTGGGGGTTGTAGATGCCACTGAGTGAGCATGTGTACTCTGTGGCCATCACATTCAAAATGACCGAGTGAGTAGAGCAACGAATCTGCATCAAATTTTGCATTAAGCTTGAACATTCCTCTGTGTAAATTATTTGGATGATTCAGAAGGCCACAGCTATGGGCAACTGGTGATTGGCAGATTCATCATGACGATATGCCTGCTCATATATCACATGTCGTGCAGAGGTTTTTGGCAAAACATCAAATCGCCCAGGTGACTCAGCCCCTATAGCCCAGATTTGGTGCCCTGCGACTTCTGGCTTTTCCCAAAAACTAAAATGACTTTTGAAAGGAAAGAGATTTCAGACCATCAATGAGATTTGGGAAAATATGATGGGGTGAACTAGAGAACCACGAGGTCCCAAGGTACCTACTTTAAAGGGGACTGAGGCACCATTGTCTTAGGTATAGTGTTTCTTGTATCCACTTCAGTAAATGTCTCTGTTTTTCACATTACATGGCTGGATACCATGTGTGCACATGCACATGCACATACTTACATGCGTCTAGACTCCTATTCCCACCCCCCCCCCCAGAATTTAATGATGTACTCTTGCAGTCATTTTTCCTTTTTCCTTAGATGTCCTACTTGAAGTAATTCTGCCATAAGAATTTTTTCTTAATAGGAAATGTCCTCCATTTCTTGCAATTACAACTCTCTTTATTTAAAAAAATTTATTGTTATTCTATTACAGTTGTCCCAAATTTTTTCTCTCTCTCTTTATTGACTGACTCAGGAAAGCAGTTGTGATTACCATCTGTGAAGGACCTACTGCAAAATACATGATTTCATGAATGAGGTGGCAGTCGTTAGATAAGACAGAGAGATTTAAAAATGTGGGAGGAAATTGGAAAACCACTTTCCTTCTTTTTTTGAGAAATTATTAGAAATAAATAACATTAAATTGAAGTTTTTCAGTGTGTATTAGGCTTCAATTGTGGGTCATAATTTCCAAATTAAAGATAAAATTTGGGATGAAAATGGATAACTGAAGCTCCCAAACTTTCAGAGAAGTTATCTTAGTGCCTTAGAATTTTTTTCCCTTGGTGAATTCAGAAAAAGATATATAATCATTGACTCTGAGCATCTCTGATATGCAAAGTTCTCTGCTGGCCACTGTGGTCTAGTCTGTGGCATTTACAGACTAGGTCAAGCAGGGGTGAGGCTCAAGACTTGATTGGAATGTTAGAGAGGGTGTTAACAACAAAGGAATGTCATTTTTTGCTTTCAAGCAGCTATTATTTGACAGAAACACTAATAGTGATTTTCCTTAGATTGTGCCATTTAATCTAAATGCTTCTCTCAATTATTCATGGAACTAATTTTTATTGAGTACTTATTATGTATGAGTCACTGTTAGTGTTTACATATATCATCTTAATTTTTATAAGATGAGATTGTGGTAGGTATGGGGATCACTGGTCTCAGTGGTTAGTGGAGAAAACTGAAGCATAGAAAGGGAGTAATGAACTTGCCCAAGTCTCACAGCTAGTAAGTGATGGAACCTTTCCAGTCTCCGTCTCCTGTTCTTTCCACTGCACTGCCAGGCAGAAAAATGAATTAATAGATGGCTAGGTAGATGGGCAATGCTAATGATGAGTAGAGGGCTATATAATTCTTGATGTGAGAACTGGTGGAAGTTTATGAAGAGCACTAAACTTAAAATTCAGCAGCGGTTCAAATCCTAGTATGTTTTTTGGTGTTTATAATACCTGGGTTAAATGATCTCCTATAATCTCAGTGACTTTCTTGAATCAGGGTTAATAAAATCTCTCTCATTGTAAGAATAGATTAGAAAATGCATGTGAGACTCCCCCAAGGTGCCTGGCTCATGGTGGATGTTCAGCCAGTGTCGGAAGTAACCCATGAACAGGCAGTTTTGTGTGCTGGTTAGAAACAGCCACCAGAGGTGTATTGCCAGGGTTTAAGTCTGCTTCATGACATTATAGTGTCTGACCTTGGGCAAACTTCACTTCTAGTGCTTTGATTTCCTGGTCTATAAAATGGGTTCACCACAAAGGGTCATGGCAAGGGTTAAATAAGTTAAAAGATAAGCAAAAAATAAGTTAAAGGTGCATGTAAAGCATGTCCAACAGTGCCTGAAATAGCAGGCCCTATATACATGTTAGCTCTCATTGTTCTGTTGTACTGCTACAATGATGAAGAACAACAGGTAGAATGCAAACAGGTTAGGACTCTGGACTGTTCATCCAGGGACCGTGAACCAGTGTAGCCTGGGACATAGGAGTTGCATTTGCATTAGCCATTAACAACCTTGGAAAAGTTCCGGGCTTCTCACTTCTCCATCCTTGGATCCTTGCTTACCTGCAGGTGATAGTTGAGAGAATAAACTCTGGAGGATGGGTGTGCCTAGGGAGTGGAATGCACCTGCATCCTTGATAGCTCATTCATAGACAGTTGCCAGGTAGCTACCGAGGATGAGTTTGCTGGCCCTGTAGGGTGTAATTTTTTTCTGTGTTGATCACATTCTGTCTTCCCATAGTGCCCATGTACCAGGGTCCTGTCCTCAGAGCTGTCTCCCGTTTTCTTCCTCTCTAGAGGGCGTGTATATACTGGGGCCATCTCTGCCTGTGACTGTTTCTCCTGCACAGAAGGAAGTGGGTGGGAATTTTGGCATACCGCTATTTGAAAGGTGATATACTCAAATATATATATTTCATACATTTTCAAAAAATAAGAATACACTCAAAGACATTTAATTTTAAAGTTGTGCTGCTGAGGATAAGCTCTAAGATAGAAGATTCTTCAGGGCCTTGGGCTTACTGTCCTAAACACCAGTTATCTTTACAGAGAGAGAGAGAGAGAGAGAGAGAGAGAGAGAGAGAGAGAGAGAGAGAGAGAGAGAGAGAGAGATGGCTTCCTGGAATTGATTTTGGGGGTATTTCTTTGGCTTATTCAAAATAGAAACAGAAAGGCAAAAGTATTCGTTCATGTCATTTGAACATGTCTTTATAGGGAAGGACATTATGATAATACCTTGCATTGTGTGTGGGGCTTTGTGGTTTTCAAAGCACTCCAATGCACATTTTTTATGGTAGCCCTATGAGGTAGACAAGGCAGAGCTTATCATTTCCCTTTTAAAGATGATGTAACTGAGATGCAGAGAGATAGAGTGGGTTTTCTTAAAGCAGTGATGGGTGCAAACCCAGAACCTCTAATTCTGGGCTGCTTTCTGCTTCACCACTTGATTTGAGTGTAATGAGCTCATTCTTACCACATACTACCCAGGTTATATAGAGTTGTAATAAATCTAAAAAATCCTCGCCTTTATTTTCCATTGGTTAAAAAATTAACTTTTTTTCTCCCAGTATAAACAGCAATGAATGTCTAGGACTTTCTGTTAAACCAGTATGTGTTTTTCAAAAATCAAATGTCAAAGTATTTCCTGAAACTTGCTTTAATGAATAAGAGAGGTGAACGTAATATTCCTTTTTTGCATGAGGTCATTAGGAAACAGGATGTGTGAACTTGCTATAGAAATTTAAAGAGGAACCCTTGCACTGATGTACAGACTGAATGAGTGTATTACAGAGGGTTTCGTGCTGGTGGAGATTTTAAGTGAAAGAAGTTCTCACGAAGTGCGTCAGTTGTTTTTGGCTTGCCCAAAAAACTAATCTGTTCCATGAGTTGGATCCTAGGTGGGGTACACCCCCAAAACCAGAAACATGAGTTCGACTTCTAGTTTTGATTGCAAGGTGCCCTTATCTGGAATATTGGTTGTGTCCTCCAAATACAGAACGTAGGGATGGAAGATGCTTTCAGCTTCTTATGACTAAGAGTCAATGCTATGCTTGCTGAAGGTGGGAAGGACTGGGTTCTCTTTGGCAAATGTCTTTGAGTCCCTTAGAACACAGGGCACCAAATAAACCCGATGCTGTATTATTACCTTCGTGTATTGGAGTGGGGGTTAGATCACATGCATTTTGGAAGCCTGTTTCTTTACTTTGCACCTCAGGGTTTCTTAGGTGATGACTTTTGAGTGAATTGCCAGCTTCCTGCCAGTGTCTTGGACAGCCTGCTTTAGAGAGATGCAGACAGTGTTTCAGTTTGGACAGATGACCCCTTTGGCTTTCCATCTTTGATGGCTTCTTTTTTGCTCAACATCATCTGGTGATGTTAATGATATGAGGACAGAAATGGGCCCTGATTTATGTCTCAGATACAAATCAGCTTGTACCTTTTCAGGACACAGATGGCCGTGAATTCTTTATCCCCATGAGTGTCCATGTCCCATTTATGTTTGTCATGTAAAAATTAGCACCCACTCTACAAACAAGGTGAGCAATGAAGTCACTAGCATAGCAAGTGAGCTAGAGCAAGCTGAAGAGTCTCTTCTCTGAGTTTCTCTCTCATGTGTAATTCTGTTTAGTCTGGCATTGATGTGTCCTATGTGTGTTAGTTTGGGGTCTTCTGCTAGATTTTGAAATCCTGTAGGGCAGGTGTCATATCTTACTCACCACCATGTTGGTGCCTGGCAAGTAGTAGATGATTGTTACTAAGAGCTGGATCATAGCTCCTCGAGGGAGAGATGGTCATGAAGGTTGCTCCTTTGGTGCATTCCAAGCTCTGCTCGGCACCTTGGGGACGTCAGAGATGCAGACACCCTGGCTCCTTCCTGAGGGAGTTGCAGTCTGGCTATGTCGCGCCAGTGAGAGCACCCCGTAAACTGGGAAGCAGCGCACATCTGGGTCATCCCGATGAGATTTAACTTTGCAGTGGCTTCGAGGACAGGCTGTGCTGCCTTCTCTCCCAATTCAGAATCCCCTACCATAGCCCCACTTCCTTCACATGTGTAATGAGATAGTCACGAATGGACCATGGAGGTAATAAGCCTGTTACTTGTCAAGCTGAGTGCTAGGTAATTTGCTCTTCTTTGGAAGATGGGGGTCTATTTATTTTTTAAAAGGTAGATTGCTGAATGGATAAGCAAAAGGTGACACCCCCACCAAGAAGATCATTCAGCAAAAAAAAAGGAATAAAGTACTGATATATACCGCAACGTGAATGAATCTTGAACACATTATCTATGTGAAAGAAGCCCATCAGCAAAGACAACATATTATATGATTCCATCTGTGTGGAATGGCCAAAATAGGCAAATCCGTAAAGTCTGTAGAGATAGAAAGTACAATAGATGAGTAGTTGCTGCCAAGGGTGTGGTGGCTGGCGGATAGAGAATGGCTGCTTGTGGGAATGGTTTTCCTTTCGGAGCAGTGAAAGTTTTCTTAAGTCAGATTGCGGAAATGTTTGCACAGCCCTGTGAATATATTAAAACTAAATCGTAGACTTTATCTGGGTGAACTGCATGGTGTGTGATTTTATCTCAATAAAGTTAGTTAAGAAATAAGTAGATGTCTTTTAATCTACAAGCTCTGAGGGGTCAAATGCTGTGTAGCATCAAGTTTTTAAACTCATTCAGCTTGTTTGGGGCCAAGAAATCATGCACGCTTCACCGTCTGACCACACCTAAGGAAGGACTGACAGTGTAGCCGGTGCTGCTGAGCTTGAAATTTGTTTCCTCCTGACTTGATGCACAGTATGTCCCAGAGCTTTAAAATTTATACCTCCAGGAATGTTGATTAGTGAGATACTCGATAAGAAATAGCAGGGTACTGGCAGCCCTGATTGTATGAATAGGCGTTGGGGGCTGTGTTCCTGGTTTGCTTGTCAATACAGGAGAAATGTGTGATTATGTTGAATGATGGTTAATTTCTTTATCTTCCCATTTTAAAAATAAAGATACACGGCTGGAAGACAGGTGCCTTGGCAGGGATGAAAGGAAGCCTGCAGCTTTGTTAGTGAGCCCCAGAAAGGAAGAAGTTGCTATGTAGGAGTTGACCTTTGAGTCCTGGGTGATTTTAGGCCCTGTTGATGAATTAGGAACCGTGGTTAGTGCTTCACAAAGGATTTTTCATTTACTCTGACTTTGTGTTTGTCTGCACAACTTTTTCCATCCCTCCTTCACGATCCTTGTCCCACCCTCTCTGACTAACTCGCTATCTGGATGTGTGTAGAGGCTGAAGGAACGTTATGCTTTCTAGCTTTGTATGTGAACTGTTCATACACAAACACTTCTCTTTGATTAAGTACCCAGTGAAACCAATTCACATGAACTCCAATTAAACTTTAATGAACAAGTGGGTGTATTAATATCAGCTGAGTAATGCAGGCAGCCCGGATTCCAGTAAGTGACTCACTTCTCTGAGCAGCTCATTCCCCATGCACGGTTAGAGTTACTAGAAAGCTTCCAGCTATATTTGAGTGGATCTGGTCTGGGCCTTGTAATTCTAGCAATCCTCGGGGCTTATTATTCATCTAGTGACAAAACCACCATTTTCCAGATCTCTTGTTTTCAGGGCAGAGATTGGAAATGGACTTGTTCACATTGAGTAATTAGGCCTCTCACAGAGCTGTGTCCATATGGAATTTTATGTACTCCATCTTCTTTTTTTTTTTTTTTTTTTTAAGTGAGAATTCGTTTTGTCCTCAAATCCAGAGGCAGTGTAGGTGAAGATCAAGGCAGTGAAGGTAGAACCTCAGTTTTGAACTAAACTAGCTTTCCTGACCTTCATTTCCCATCCCCATCTGCTCTTCTGCCTCAAGTCTACAGCATCCCCATAGTTAGAACAGAGAGAGCAAAATCTTCCTGGAATGGAGAGCCTTTCTGAAGACAGACCCTGTTCCTTCCAGAGAGCGATAACAGTACCTATTTCTTAGGGAGGATTAAACAAGATAGTGAATATAATGCTCTTAGTTTCTTGCCTGCTGCATAGAAGTTCTCTGTCAATGTTAGTTAACTGGTGTCAATGGAGGAGGGCTGGGGAGGAGAGGATGGAGATGAATGGGGCTCAGTCCTCAACAATAGAGGAGCTTAGACTCTCCTAGATATTTGCCTTACACTTAAAGTGTTTATAATTGCAGAGTGATAAAGACCAAAAGCTTGGAAGGAGCTATGGGGATTTGAGGAATGTAGAGATAGATCCCTGTGGTTGGAGGCATCTGAGAAGGCTGGGTGATCTTGGCTGGCAGGTCAGGGTAGGTAGGGTGAACGAGCTAAGGGTTTGTGGAATAATCTGAGGATGATCAAAGGATGTGAGTGAAGGCAGAGGCCCAGATGTACCCAGGCACAAGGTAGGGCGCGTTCAGTGTGGTCAGAGTACGCAATATGTCTGGGCTTGACGGACTAATTGAGACTGAACTCAACTTCCATCTTGGTCCCCAAGCCACAATCTCAGCTCTATTTGCTGTTCTGCTGTCCATTCTTTAGTACCCATCTAGAAATCAGTTGAAAGTTTAACACTGCAGTCCAGTTAGTGGAAGTGAAGACTAGGCTGCAGGATAGACTTTAAATCTGCTAGCTCACTGGGCTTGCTAATGCAGCATTCCTCAATAATCAGTTACCCTCTTTTGGACAACCCCTGCTTGCGACTACTATCCCACAGGAGCCTGGGCCTGTGAAACTCCTTACCTTGAACTGCAGAGCATGCCTGCTTTCAGCTGTCAGGTGAGTCCCAAGGCTGGGAGGAAGGGCTGAGTTGCACAGGCCTAGTTCCTTCTCCAAAGTGCATAATTGGGTAACTCACCTCCTCTTCCCCACTGCCAAGGTAGGTGAAGGGAGAAGAGTAACATGAAAAGGCAGAAAGCAAGGTAGAAAGGATGTTTTCTGCCGCCACTAGGAGCCTTGCCTCCATTTCTCACTAGGATTCTGATAGGGTTCCTTTTGGGGGGAAATGGGAGACTGGAAGGTAGGACAGGGCCATGTTGTGAAAGTGGGGGGCAGTGTGCCGAGTAGGCGATGAGGTAATTGAGGCTGGCTAATCTACTTAGGAAATGCACATTGAGAGACACACTAAATAACCCAAACTGGAGTAAATAGGGTCTGTGCAATGCTGTCAAGGATTGTGGTGCAAGAATCGGCCTCCATTTCAGAAATAGCAACCCCCCCTCAGTGCCAAACTTCAGACATCTCGTGTGAATTGATCAGAACCTTTGCTTCCCTCCCAGACTTCCGTTTACAGAGTGCTATAGGATAAAGAAATACACAGCAAAAGGGATAAATTCCACAGTGATAGCGGAGGTGGGAGAGTCCAGTCAAATAAAAAAATTCCATTTTTGGAATTTTGGATAAATCAGAATTGATTCTTGCAAATCAGGAATTGAATGGACTGATGATGCAAATTAGGAACTATATATTGCTTATAGAAAACAAAGGAATGGATATTAGATTTTAAAAATTTAAGTCAATAGTTTGTTTAGCAATTAGAAGTAGGTATTTCATTATTAAACAACTGCCTAGGATATTATTTCTTGTTACATATGGCTGAGAAAAATCTGTTATTTCCATTTCATAGAAGAAGAAACAATAGGCAAACTTAGAGATCATTGTTCAAGGACACTTGGACTAGGTTCATCAGCCAGCTGAAAACTTTATTTTATAATGTGGGATTTCATTTTTGAAGTGCAACTGTAGGATTTGTTTAAAGGTTTTCACCAGATGACTGAATTGGACTTGATTTTGACATTCAAAGGAATCAGGGAGGTGTAAGTAGCTAAACTCTCTACCTTGTTCTGGCTGAGAGAGTTGTCATAGACATTTAGTAGCCATGATGGGCTATCCATCTTCTTCTTTGGGGTCTGTACCAAATTCCTTCCACTCCAGGGTTTCTCCAGAGCCTGTTTGTCTTTCAACAATGTTGAAAGCAAGATGCAGAGGGTATGCTCATCCATTTTCACTTAGTGCCATCTTTTTCAAGGTAATAAACTGAATATATTGTGTAGATTGGTGAAGTAGCTTCCCTCAGGTGAACACTTTTTGCAAACATATATCCTGGTGGAAATTCTTTGTTTGCCACATGCCAGGGCCCTTGAGTAGTTCATTTTTTACTGGAGACCTCTCACAGATCACACTGCACTTTTCTTGGGGCTAAGCTTTTTTTTTGTGCCTTGGAGACAATTCTCTGTTACCGTGGTCATTCTCTGGCCCTCTGTTCCCACTGTCTACCCTGAGCACATGTTACTTCCTTCCTTCCTGATCCTCCTAGAGACTCCAGCCCAGTCAGCTCCTGGCTTTCCTTGTCTCTGACTCTCTTGAGTACCCATGTTGATGATGGCTCCGATCAGCAGCAGTTCTCATCTGCGTTTGTGGATCAGCTTCACTTGGGGAAGTTTCACCCAAAGTCAGATTTTTTTACAGTGTTTTTTATGTTGTTCAAGTACAGTTGTCTCTATTCCCCCCCCACCATTCCCCCAACCCCAGCCATCCCTACCTCCCACCCTCCATGCTACCCCACTTTGGCTTTGTCCATGTGTCCTTTATACATGTTCCTGACATCCTTTCCCTCTTTTCCCTCCCATTCAGATTTTTAGTCTGCATCCTAAATCTTTGGTTGTGGGCCCTGGCATTTGCATCTTAAAAAACTTTGTAGGTAATTCTGATGGGCATGTACTGTTACCAGTTTACTTATAGTGTGCCATGCTTCAAGTAAAGGCTATTTAAAAAAGATATTTAATCCATTGTTTCCTGGATGCAAAAGATACACTCAAGGCATGAAAAGAGAGTGAGTAGGTCTCAAAAAGGGTGTAGTCTCAGCTGGAGAGGAAGCTGGATGTTGCTACAAGGGAGCAAAGGCTCAGCATTCTCACCACCTGCTTTTTTTATACCTCAGGCTCATTCCTATGAGTGTTTATTCTGCCCAGCAATACTTTTATTGTTCCTACATATATGTGCTATGGTTTCTATTCTAGAAGTTTCCATAGGAGGGGGACTAAGGGCAGGAGCTCTTAGCTCAGCCCCACTAAAGGTTAGGCCCCTTCTCAGGTTCTATCTTATTCTGTGGGTTCCAACCTTTCCACAGAGACACGACTTCACATCTTGCCCCAGATCCTAAGCAGGTCCACCCTTTTCTGGTGTACATTCCCTATGTAATTAACCTGTCTTGGACCTTTAGTAAAGAACCACATTGTGTCAGGTAACTTCCATGAAAATTGCAGACCGTACAGACTGTGGCAGGTTTGCTCACTGGCAGAGGTGAAATGGAGGCCATGTTCCTATGGTCATCATTACAACTCTCCCTGAGCTTCTTTGAATGTGCCATGTGGAATCAGTGTAACTACTTTTCAGTCATATCTTTCTTATTTTAAAACTGCAGAATTGATCTTAGCACCTTGTCATCAGTAAAGTCTGATGGAAAAACCTGTCTGATGAATGGCGCAGGACGTGGCCATGCAGTGCGGCGAGTCATACCGAGACCAGCTCCCTGTGAGCTGCGGTCTTTCTTCGTGCTGACTCCAGACCGCCCTCTGCGTTCTGCCGTCTTCAGCAGCTTTCGAATCTTTGTCTCTGATTTCCTTATCTAGGTCAGACTGTGTCTTTTTTTAAATCGTGCCTGGACATCCTCTTAATAGGGTGGACAGGTCCCGCTAGGATAATTGGCTTTATACGTTTATGAAAATAGCAACAGTAGGAAATGTTATTCTTGAACAGTCTTCCCCTCTCACTGTGGGCAAGGTGTTAAGGGGCCCAGATAGGCTTATATATGTGAGGTTTTTCTTTTTCTTTTTTTCCAAGTGGGATGTTAGTACTTTGGGGTGGAAGGAAAGCAAAAGGGTTTTGGAACTTCTTTTAGGAAAAAGAAACTAAAAACAAAACTCTTTTGCTGAGATAAATGAATGGACATTGTCGAGAAGGCAGTAGAGCACCAGGAAACCTTGAGTCAGGTCTGCTGTGTCATATTTTACTGCACGAACCTGACTGATCTGCTCTCTGTGGGGATCGTTGACCCTATCTCTCTGAGTTGCTGAATGGATCAGATGAGTTAGTGCATCTCATCTGACGAAAATACTCTGTAAATGGGGCGGGGGGACCTTCCTAGTTGTTATTTTAGCACAGGTGCTGGCCTTTTTCCTAAAACAAAATAAACATTTCTTTTTCAGTGATAAAACTTAGGGATACCTATTTTGGAAAGGTGAAATGCACAAAGATAAGAAGAAGCAGATTAAAACACCCGTAACCCATTGTACAGAGATAACCGCTGTTGCAGTTTACACACATAAGCACTGGATCCTTTTTTTAAAGCAGGGAGTGTGGTCATGTTCTATGTCTTTAGTTTACATGTTTTCTTTACATAGTATCATACTGTAACAATTTCCCCATGTCATTAAACATTATTTAAAAGCATACATTACAATCACTGCATAATGTTGTGTTACGTGAGTGATGTATTTGCATGTATTGTGATACATGTTGCCATTGCTTCCCTTATTAGTACTGCTTACCAAGAAGAGGACTCGCTTCAACGCAAATCAGGGGACTTGCAGTAGAGGAATTTGCCATTCTATTTCATTCGGAATGAAGATGTATTGGACTAGAATTTCGATATTATTGTTAGTTAAGGTCTCAGTTCTAGGATAAAGTTAGATCTATAGAATGGTTAATTTAGAGAGAATTCTGACTAAAAAATCTATTAGGCCAAGTTCTCTTAATTAATATAACGTTAATTAGGGAAACACTGAAAAATAGTGTCATTGTTACTCTCATGAAGGTACTGCATTAGATAAGTTGCTGTATGCCTTCTGGAAGGCTTTTAATTGTCTCTTATTAGGAGGATGTGGTCAACTTGTTTTATCCAGAGGGTCTTTTTCGTTGCTGAAGATGTACATGATGCTGTAGCTACCACATATTCAGATGTGTTGACATAATGACAAAGAGAGACCTTTCGGGTTTTTTTAAGTGGAGATTTAAGGAGCAGTAGGTTAGGGAGGGAATTGTGCTCCCATTTCAGTCCTGAGATTGATGTTTTTGTCATGGATTTATCTTTTCAGCTTCTCTTTATGCATTTCTGTGTGTCTGCTTAACATCTTGCCACCTGCATTTGCCTGAGTTCTGTCCCTCTATTTGTCCATACTCCAGCCCATCTCGCCTTCTGCCCACCTGTCCAGTTACCCTTCTAGTTGTCCATCCTCTGCCCATCTCTCTGCATCGCATCTGTCATCCGTATCTATCTACTCAATTATCCATGTTTACCTGCACAGTGAAGGAAGACTATTTTAATGGGAGCATACTGGTTTGTTTTTGACAGAGGTGATCACAGTGGCCAAGAGCACAGGAACCAGGAAGTGAAAATGACCAGCACTTGACCATTTTTGTTTCACTTTGAAATCAGATGGGATATTTAGAACCAACCTGACTATCCACTCCATGATGCTCTTCAGGATGTTCTTCATGTAATGCATTTGGGGGACCGTTGTTTCAACTAATATTTTCTTAGAAATCAACTATCCAGAGATGGAATAAATAAGACCTATTATATACCTTCTGAGTAATAAATTGAGAAAGGAAATAATTTTTTCAGTTTGGACTTGTACACATGATATCTTTCTAAATGTATTGACTTAAAAGTCTACTGTCACATTTTCAGGGAGTTGAGCTGTATCACCCAGAGGTATTTTGAAGTGTGGGGACCTGTGTTGCACTTGTTATTGGATGAAATGGAAAGAAAAATACCAACTGTTACTGAAAACCTCTTTTGATTCTGAGAAAGCTGCTTTGCAATTACCAATCTTATTTAATTCTTCCATCAGCCCTGTGATGTATCTCATATTATTCCCATTCTGCAGATAAGAGGCAGAGGCACAAAGAAGCTAAATGGTTTGCCCATGTTTTGTGGTTAACAAGTGGCACAGAGTTTGTGGAATCACAACTTGTTTCACTGAAAACGGTTACTCTTTGCAGTAAACCATACCGATGCTGTGCAGAAGACTTGCCAAACCTTAACTGTATATCATTTCTACACTTTACATTTTATTTTTACTGAGCTTGTGAAAAGGATCCTGCAAGGAGCACAATTTTCAGTTCTTTTCTCGAAAGAGGAGAGGGTTTGCATGTGGACATGATAAAGAAGACAGTTCTTAGGATACGGATATTTGTTTGGATCTATAAACTTGACTTTGGTCTTTGACAGATTGAGGTGTTCCTAATGTGCAGCTGTGTGTTTGTGTAGGACTTAAACTGAGTCTCATCAGTCAGCTTGATCCAAATGATGCACAGGTCTCCTCCACTAGATGTATATTATGCAGCAAACAAACCAACGAAATACGGTAACAACTGTCTTCAAACTTTTGTAATGTCTGAAAGCCAGAAAAGAGCTATTGTAATATGCTTTGCCAAGCCAGCTATTGTGATCACAGATGAGCCTGCAATAGTAATGACTTGAACACACAGCAAATTCATTTAGTTCTTAACTTTTCCATAGGTTTGAAAGTTTGCCACGACATCCCTTTTTATTATGCTACACTGTAGCATAATTAGTGGATACAGTGGATACACTGTACCCAATAATGTTGTATCCTGGGTGAAAATTAGTTTTGGTATAATTAGATGCCAGAGATGGAGATTGGGTAAAATAGACTCTGCCATTGGACCTGCCTTATGTGATTGTATTTTCACTTTCGGTCTTTATTTTATTTTTTAAGAATATATTAACTGCCTACTGTCTACCAGGCACTGTGGGAAGACTGTGTAAGAATAGGGGCCAGCAAACTTTTCTGTAAAGGGACAGATGGTAAATATTTTGCCTTTGGAGCGTAAGTGGTCTCTGTTGCAGCTCTTCACCCTGTGAGACAACGTAAAAGACTCAACTTTGCCATGGACAATATGTAACCAATTGATTGTGGCTATGTTTTAGTAAAATTATTTACAAAAATATTCAGTGAGCCAGATTTGGTCTGTAAGCTCTGATTTGTCAATGCCTGTGCTAGAACATCCATGAAAATAGTGAACTTAGTTTCCAATGCCTATAGCAATGCCTGGAGTATGGTGGATTCTCCATAAGTATTTGTTGAATGAATGAATTAATGAGTCAGACTCTTCTCCGATCTCTAAGATCTCATAGTTCAAGAGAGGCGATAAGAAATACAAAATATAATATGAGAGTGTGGAGGGTAGTGAAATAAGGTGGTATTTTAACCAGCTCCTGAAAGATAGGTAACCATATGTCACCAGCCAGAGATGAACGGTGCATAAGTCAGGCAGAAGACTCACACAAGAGAGATAAGAAGCAGGATATTCATGGCCAATGATGCATAGTTCACTTGTTCTGTAGTAGGATTTCCCTGACTTGTCTGATTATTGAAAACACTTGTAATTGATACTATAGGTTCCCAGCACCCTCCTTGGAATTTCTGGTTTGGAAAGGAAAGTTTGGCCAATACTAGTTTATAAAACAAAGATATGAAAAGAGTTGTAGTGGGAGAGGTCACTGGGAAAATATACTGGGGTTATTTCTGACAGGAGATAACTACTTACCCAACAGAACCAGAATTGGCTATGGTAGGCGAACCTTGAATTGCCCTGTGCATTCTTTGCCACAGAACAGGCAGGGAGCCCCGGCGGAAATCCACTCTGCTTACCAGCCTGCGTTCTGTGTCCCCTGTAGAAGTACCGTAGCCTTTGTGATGAAATGGTGTATAATTTAGTCAGCTGTGTAAATATGATGAAAATATCATATTGTGTGTAGCTACTAAATTTATTGCTTTTGAATCTCTTGGTTGACAAACATCTAAGAGGGCAAATGGATTCAAATGACACAGAAGAAAACTTGCTTTCTCTTGGTGTAATTCAGTTCAGAAGAGAGCATTGTAGGTTTGTAGACTGACCACTGGGAGGGCCATATGTCTCCTTTTTATTGGTGGGGGAAACAATGTAGGCAGTGATTTGCTTAAGTTCTGTCACCAAATTATTGGCAGAAGTATGAGTATAATGCAAACACCAAGGTACTCAGATTAGTTTTTAGCTTTCATTTTATAGTACCATGCTTCATTTATCCATACATTTTCTCATTTACGTAATTTCTTTGTTCCTTGAATCTCATAGTCTTTCATCCGTACCTTTTCTATGCTGCTTATCATAAAGTTGTATCCTCATGTCTTCTGGGCCAGTACCCCACTGTTACCCCAGATAAGGCTGAGCTCTGTTTCCCCTGGAGAGCCTTAACGTATTTCCTGGCAGTTAGCATGTTTTCAGCAAATAATTGTAGAGTTAAAATATCTCAAACATCTTGTCCTTTCTCATGTGTTTTGACTCAGGTTTCTTTACAGTTATATTGTCAGAAAAGTCAAGCTCTTGCAGAATTGCTGAAAGAAGATGCTTTCTCTTAAGCTTCCTTAAATAAAAAAAAAAAGTTGAATTCCCCATTGTGGCTGAGACCTTTCTTAACAGCTCTTTTTGATAGTTAAATGTCAGCATCTTCAAAAAAAAAATGTCAGTAAATTATCAGAAAAAGAAATTGCATAGTTATTTGTGCAGATGTATTTTAATTGACCACTTAAAATAAAGATTATAGCAAAATCCTGAGAAATTTCATATATTGCACATTTCTCTCAACTGCCAGAACTTTTTTTGTTTGTGTCTCTTAGGAGGCTTAATTTTTATTTCTCCTGTGTATGGTTATATGTATACATTTGTTCTTTTCAGTAGATGGTGAGCATCTTGAATTAAAGCTTTAAAAAAATTAATCCCTGCACCTACGCAAAGCACAGTGCTGTTGGTACTAATACTAAATATACACTCGCTTAAAGAAACATGGTTAGAAAATGGTTAATTTTATCTTCACTTATTTACTTAATTTACTCTTATTTTTCATCTGACTTTGTGCCATATTTTGTGCTTAGCATTGGTGGTGAGACTGGATTTGGGTAGGCATAAGAATGAATAAAAAATAGTTCTTGCAGGGAATTCCACTTTAGTGGGGTTGTTGACACCTAAATATGCTGTGAGAAATCTAAAGTAGATCCAAATGACTTGTATTGTAATCTGGAGGCTGGTTAATTCGGACAGGATGAACCCAGGGAGGCTCCAGCAAAGAGGCAGTATTTGCAATGAACCTGAATGTGTATTTGAGTTCCATTTCAGTTATTGGTTTTGATCCTTGTTAACGCAACACAACACAACACAACACAATGCAACACCACCATACACATACAAAGTAATGTTTTCTTCTTTTCCCAACCTGTGTGACTATAGATTTAAAAGTAGAGCTATATTTTACATGGGACAAAAGAAAGAGAGAGCAGGTTTCATTGGAATCTGCAAGTTTTTCAACGTTTGAGAGACTCAGCCACCAGAAATTACTGAGATGGTCTTCTTTATTAGTGGCGTGGATAGCAGGTACATTGGCCAGAGAGAGATACACAGTAGGTCCTCACTATCTTATTGATAGGTTCTGTGATTTTAAGCAAAATGAGGTACAATGAAACCAATTTTATGATAGGCCATTCAATTTAAACAAGAGCTCAAGACCTCATCAACATCATAAGGAAATGACCTTGAGGGAAAGAAATGGTGTTATTTGAGGACCTGTCCTCCCTGTACTGTTCTAAACTAATGGTGTCCTTTCCAAGAATTTTCCCATCTAGTTCTTTTCAATAGTTAAACTACACTAAATAGGTCCCTGGGTAGAAGGAGCATAGGATGGTGGAAGAAGTTTCGACTTTGATGTCAGACAGCTCTTGTTCCATATCTAACTTTGCCATTTATTATTTATGTGACCCCAAACCATTGCTTATCCTTTTCAAGGTTCAGTTTCCTCATCCTTGAGAATGGTGATAATGGAAAGTACCTCCCAGAGTTGTGGGATTAAAGGAGCTAATGTTTACCAAGCTCCTATTTCCATGCCTAGGACATGATGCATCATCTGTCTACAGGGCCATGCAAGTTGTGTAAAAGAGGGAGCAGGTGACCTATAAGTTCTACACTTTTGACACAGACACACTGTGTTTGCTGAGTTAATGCACAGAGATATCCTTGACTTCCACAAAAAAATTCTTCCAGTCCTTTTTCTTGAAACACAAAGCCCATTTATCTAGCTTTTCTTTCTCCACTTTAGAGTCTTAGGTACAAGAAATAGTTTGTTCCCTCTTTACTGCACGGAAGATAACAGGGCAGTTGTGCCGATGTGGCTGCTCCTGGGCCAGGGTCTCAGCACGTGTTTTGGGGAGGGAGCTGCAAGGTGTGGTGCAGGACAGGGAGAGCTTCAGAGGGCTCTTTCTCTCTCTCTGAAAAAGGTGGCAGCTGCCTGCAGCCAATCAATTATTGCCACATAGAATGCTTTGTCAGATTTTCATCTGAAGTATTTAGTTTTTAAACCTTGGCTCATTAAAATATTTTAAAAATGCTTTTGTTTCATTATTAATACTGGTGTCCTTATATACTTCCTTATGGAAGGAGAAAAATTCAACTTATGATCTCAGTAACATCAACTTTGGCTCAGTGTAATGACAAAGCAATTAAATGTTCACACCGTACGTGGAAAACAGAACCCATCTGAGGACCAGATTGGCCTTCAGCTCTCTGGTTCATATCTCTTGTACATATTTTTAACTGATAAAGGTAACAGAACATGATGGCCAGCACTCACCAAGTCCTTTCCCATGTGCTAGGCACTCTGCTATGGATTTTACATATGTGATCGAATTGTTAGCAATAATCCAAAGAGCTATACATTACTATTATTCCATTTTACAGGGAAGGGCACTGAGGCTCAGAGAGATTAACTATCTTTCCTGAGATCACACAGATTATATGTAACAGGTGGGTTTCAAACCTAGGACTGTTCACTTTTAAAACCAAGCATGCCAGCAGTTCTCAACCCTAATGGTATGTTGGAAACACTGGAATACCCTTAAAAATACTGCTTTCCAAGTACAACTCTGAACTAAATAAATCAGAATATCTGGAATGGGAGCCAGGCATGAGTATTTTTTTTTTTTTTTTTGATAGCTCTGACTCAATGGTTAGAAGTAGAAGTAATACAGATAACAACCCCTCCCCCCACATCGAGCACTCCCTATCTCCTGTATCCTATTTTATTTTTTAAACATATTAATTGCTCTTCGAAAACTCTGTCCATTTACCTGTATGTGAATTTTCTGCCTTCACCACAGGTTTATATACTCCATGAATGTAGGAATTTAGTCTTTTTTTTTTTTTTTTTTTTTTGGTTCTTCCCTGTATTCCGACCACCTAGATTATTGTCTGACACGTATTTGCTCAGTAAATATTTATTTGAATGAATAATTGATCCTTCACTTCAGGGAACTCCCAGTCCAGTGAGGGAGACAAATAATACATATTTGGTCCTATGAGATAAGCTGGTAACAATGATGGTCAAGCTGACTTCATTAAAACTTAGAAGACTGCTATTATGTCTTAGGCATTAGGGGAAGTTGTTTTGACATGTATGGAATAAACTGTGGGGTGTTTTTGGTCATCTGGTAGCACTAGACTTAGACTGGGTCCATTCTGTGCTCTGGTGTGTGTGTGTGTGTGTGTGTGTGTGTGTGTGTGTGTGTAAATTGAGTAATAGGTGACACACTCATGTTACCTCTGTTTGGGCATAATTTTTGGTGTAGCAGCTTGGGATTATAAGCAGGGCATTCAGAGTTTTGTTATCCAAACATCAGACCATAAAACAAATTCAGGACTTGATGGTACAGGTTTCACCAGTCTACAGGGAATTCAGATACTTTTATTCCTCAGAAAGCCAGCTTCTGTAGGTCTCTCTGCCCCTCCATCTGCAGCAGTATGTCTCAGCCTTTATTTATCAAAGACTTTTATGATGGATAATGTTCATATAACAACACGTTGTGGGCTGTGACCAAGGGAAAGCAGGCTGAGGTTAAGTGGAGTAACTGGAGACCCATAACTCTGCCTCTTGTTCTCCCACTTAAAGTAACTGAGAGTGTGAGTGACAATATCATAGGGATAACCTTGAAAGAGCACTAGCCTCTAAATAACAAATCATTTGGAACTTTAGGACTGTAACAACGACGAGTAACAAATTGCTTGTGACAAATCTGACAATCGACGGACCCTGGTGGTTGTGAAAATGCTTAACCCCTGCTAGGCCCAGGTGCATTGAGCAGTCATTGGGGTGCATTGAACAATCAAAATGCACCCCAACAGGTACAAGTTGATGGGGAGCCTTGCTGATGGAGCTGTAGGGTATCATCCTGAAACGGATAAGAGCCTATGACTTAGAAGATCCAGAAAAGCTCTGGGGCTCTCTCCTTAGGCAGAGCAGGGAATAAAAAAAATGCCTTCTTCTACAATAATTAAATTGGGGTTGAGGACCTTTTCTTGCCACTTATTGCTGGTGGCCCCCAGGCAGTGCATTGGCCTTTTCTGAGCCTAAATTTCTGCTAATACATGGTTGGGGAAGAATAATTTTGGCACCCTCTCTTGCCAAGGTTTGATAGGATGGCTAAGCACCTATGAAGTACTTTTCAAAATGAATCATCATCTCATATAAGGATTATGCTTGATTAAGGGAATGATGATAATAAGTGATAGATTTTCTCCCTGATTTCTCTGCTCAAATTTAACCAAAAATGAAGGTTGAGAGGACATGGGGGGTGAAGGGAGATAAGCAAAGACTGAATTTGGCTTTCTTCTGTACTCCCCAGAATAGTTATATCCTGTGGAGTCTAAAGATACAATTTGGGCAATCTGCTTCATGGTTGAGATTGTTGAACATAGTAAACTGGGTCTAAGTAGGCTCATACCTGCATGATATTCATGAAAAGTGCCGTGTTGGAGGGGGCCTGCTTGTTTTGAAGATGGGCTGATTTTGACAAAGGGAAAAAATTGGGATACGTTTACTGTAAATTGCAAGTAAGAAACAACAGAAAGTTGAATATTAGAAGAACTTAGCTATCGCAAAAACCACACACTTTCACATCAGTAAAACATGGAGTTCTGATCTGAATGAAATGTGAAACTCCTTACAGACCACAGAGTAAAAAAGGAGTACTTCTGTTTCATTATTAATATCATTGTCCTTATTTCTTTAAATGAGAATTGATAGCAACCATAATAGAATCTTTCTCAAAGACCAAACAGAAAGAAAGAAAAATAAAACAAATACACAAAAACCTCACCACCACCATCACCACTAACAAAGCCCACTGCTCTGAGGACGCATGGTCTCTTACTATCCATTGTTAAGTCATCAGGTTATAGACAAAGTGGCCCATGTTTTTGTCTATCAGGATAGAACAGGATAGAATCTTCACTACGTTTTTTTTTCTTTTTTCTCT
Source organism: Anoura caudifer (assembly GCA_004027475.1). Lineage (NCBI taxonomy): Eukaryota > Metazoa > Chordata > Mammalia > Chiroptera > Phyllostomidae > Anoura > Anoura caudifer. The sequence continues at coordinate 197,813 of PVKU01000091.1, read as the reverse complement.
CCTCTTCTGGAGGATTGACAAAGTTGTCCTTTTGTCATACTGCAAGAAGGGTACTTTTGTCATCTGATGTGTGTGGGAACCTGAAGCAATGAATCTGTGTGTACCAGGGCTGTTCTTGTTCACAAGGGGGCTGAAGTGCTTCAGAGTAAAAATGAAGCTCTCTGGAAGTAAAACATGGTAGGCTTTTAAATAAGGGGCCATGCCCTGACTGGTGTAGCTCAGTTAGTTGTGTGTTGTCCCACAAAGCAAAAGGTTGCCAGTTCAATTCCTGGTCAGGGAACATCCCTTTGTTGTGGGTTTGGTCCCTAGTTGGGAAGCTTACTAGTCTTTCTCACATTGATATCTTTCTCCCTCTCTTTCTCTCTCTCTTCCCCTCTCTCTGAAAAAAAAATAAAATAAAATGAGGGTCCAGCAAAGTTGAGGGAAAGAGGCCCATTCCTTACGAACACAAGGGATGCTGTGGTCAGGTCTGGGGAGTGGAGCAGTACACTTGAGTTTCCATCCCCGTGGCTGGCCAGTTAACTACAGCTGGCCTCTGCTCATTTCTCAGTGAAATGTGGGAGTTCAAATAGATGTTTTCCAGTTATCCTCCTAACTGGTGTTTAGAATTGGTAATTATTTATTCAACTTTTGCTTCATGGGGACTTAGGATGTTGCGGCAATGGTACAGGACATTGAAACCAGAGTGTTTGGGGGTGAGTGTTGGGTTCAATGTATGTGGTTAAGCGGAACAGCACTATGATAATAATTATAGTAATAGTAATAATAATAATAAAAACTATTATTAGGAAGAGTCCTTATACTAGTGCAAACTAATGTCTACTGAAAATACAGGGGTGGGCAAAAGTAGGTTTGCAGTTGTCAGTATGCAAAATGCAGAGTTGATTCTGGTATTATTATTTATTAGTTATATTATTTCCCATATGAACAACTGTAAATCTACTTTTGCCCACCCCTGCATGTTCCTTGCCAGACCTTGGGCTAGGTGCTTTATATATGTTATCGTATTTAATTTCCGCGACAATCTGTTGAGGTGTAAATTTTAGCTTTCTGTTTCACAGCTATGGAAACTGAGACATTGCAAGAATAAAGAGCTTCCCAAAAGTCAAGGCTAGTAAGTAGCTGCATTAGGCTTCAAACCCTGATGTCTCGGGCATTCTCAATCCGCTATGCTATAATAAATTGAAGAGCTGGAAAGCTGCAGACCATCTAGCAGTCTCCCTTCCCCTGAGCGTGATGTTGTCATTGATGTATTGTTGTCCAGCCTTTTGTTTAAAGAAAACTGAAAGTAATTAGAATAATCCACACAAAAATATAGCACAAAATTAAAAAGTCACAAAAAGACATGTAATGAAAAGTAAATCTTTCTCTTATCAATGTCTTATCTTTTTACTTTTCACACTCAGAAGATATTGGTTTCTTATGTCCACGTCTAGAAATAAACTGGGTATAAACAAGAGTATGTATATATTATATTCCTTTATATTCCGGTATATGTAAAATATTTACATAAGAGGTGGCATACTATACACAATATTTTGCATTTTGCTCTTCTCATGTAATTATATATCTAGATGATCATTTTTGTATCAGAATCTTACATGTAGAATCCAGTAGTTTTAATTTTCACATCTGTTATCACCAGTGACTTTGAACACCATTTTAAATAGGCTACATTCATTTATATTTCCTTTCTGTGAACTGCCCTTTGCCTTTTTTCCCCTTTTGGATAGATGGACTTTTTCTTATTGTTTTGTTACAGTCAAACAAAGTAACCCTTAGTTTGTGATATTTTGCACTTATCTTTAAAACTTGCAGATTAAAGTAAAAAAAGTTTATATAATCAATTCAATATTTGGCTTTATGTTTTTTGGGGGGGGCTTATGTAAAACTTAGAAATGCCTTCTCTACTTTGTAATTATTTAAAAACTTTTTATTCTCCATTTTTTCTTCTAATTATTTCATCTGGCTCTTCTGTCTGTCTCTCTTTCTCTCTCTCTTCCCCCCTCCCTTTCTCAGCACTGATTCACTGAGATTCTATTTCAGCAAATGACGTGAGGTATGGTCTATTTCGATATTTTCCAGATCATCCTGTTCAAACACTATTTATTGAATAGTCCATCTTTTCCACACTGTTTCTAAAAGCCACCTTTATTATATATTAAAACCTTAATGCTTAACTACTTAATGATTTAATACTTAGGAATTTGCATCATTTTGGGGACCTTATGTTCCATTCACCTGACATTACATCTAACTAATTGTACGTGTGTGTGTTATTGATTTCAGATTATTGATTTTCTACCCAGCTACTTTACTGGATTCTGTCATTATTTGAATAAGTTTAGAATGAATTTCTTTGAGCCTCTAGTTTAGTAATCATTTTATCTGTAGCTATAATTTGCCCTTTTCTTTGTAATTTTTATAACCCTTACAACTTTCCTTTAATTATATTTTGTTTTACCTCTGGAAGAGTAAATATTAAGTAGCAGTGTTAGGGTGAGTGCTCTTTTTTTCCTGATTTTAGTGGGAATGCTAATGTTCCCTATTAATTGTGATGTTGGGTTTTGGTTTGAGACATATACAGTGTTAAAACTGTCTGTTCCTATTCTGAGACTGTTTTCTTATTTTTTATTTTTTTAAACAGACACTGGTTGTTGAATCTTTAATACCTTTTGGAAACTATGGAAATGATTATACCTTGTCTTTTTTTTAAAGAAACTATCTTAGATTTTTTTCTTTTGTTCTACAAATTTGGTGAAATATATAATTACATTTTTTCAAACAGGAAATCATCCTTGTGTTTCTGAAATTTTAGATACTTGGTCATAGTTTTTGCATTAGATTTTAGTGTGATTGGAATCTAGAGGTCAGTCATTTATTTATAATTTTTTATCAATTTTCATAAGTGAGATTTTTTTCAAAAATTGTGTGTGTGTGTATTAGCATTGTCAGGTTTTAGTATTAGTGTTTTGCTTGACTCATTAAAAATAATTTAGAAGTGTTTCTTGTTAGAAATAGTTTGAATAGCATTTATATAATTTAGTCCTAAAAAATGTGAAAGAATTTTCCTATGAAACTACCTTGACCTGATGTCTTTTTTGGAGGGGTGGAGGTATTTACTCTTTAACAACAATATTATTTTTATTGTAATTGGATTAGTTTGCTTTTATATCTCTTCTGTGGATACTTTTGTTAGTTGCATTTTAGGAAAGTCACTTATTTCAAATTGATTGGCAAGGAGTTGAATTCTTTGTAATTATTTTTATATCTTCTGTGTTTATAGTTATTTCCACATTATTATTGAAAGTTTTGCGTTTTATTACTGTCCCTCTTTCTGATTAGTTTAGCAAAGGATTTATTATTTATTAAAAAAAGGAAAGGTTTATTACTTATATATTATCTTGCCATTCTTTATTTTCTCTTTAAAACTCCAGTAATACATCTTTGTGTTTTTGCCTAGGTTTATTTTGTTGTTTTTCTAATTGTCAGAATATAACTTGTAATTCACATTATCTTCATTTCTGCTTTTTATTAATATTAATAAGGTATAAATTTTCCTTTAAGGATTGCTTTAGCTTCTATGCCACATGTTTTGTGAAGTACTGATTTTGATTTAGTTATTTGAGTATGTACAATTTTTAAGATTACCAAGACCTGATTTAATGTGAGCCTCATGGGGACAAGAACTTTGTTCTTTCATTTCAAGTTTACCGTAGTGCTTATCACATCATAGGTGCTTAGTAAATATTTTTATATGAATAAATAAATCCCTGTGAAGTGATTATGGGGCTTGTGGCAGGTTTTCTCCTGTTGCTGTGGTTCCCTTCTGTTGTGTTTGGGCATCCTCTCTGGGTATCTACTAATGTGGAGGCATGAGAAAACATTGACATGCTTCACATTACATTTGCAGACAATGTTATTAATGGGTTTATTTTAAAATTCTGCCAATACTATTTTCTCCAAGTCAAGTAAATTGGGAAAAGGATCTTTGTAAAAATCATCCGAGTAGAATCAGAATGTTAGAACTGATGGGTTAGCAGAGATTGTGTTCATGATTTCTGTGGACTCAGACACTTGGTTCAAGTGAAATCGTGCGGAGTGGCTCCGGGCCAGAATGTAAAATCATAAAAACAGACCTGCTGTCATGGGGGGAGGGCGCAGAGCCAGGGGAAGCCCGAAACCCTGCTGCTGGCCTCCTTCCCTCCAGGCCTCCTCCCATATCTCATTTGAAAACCAATAGTTTTAGTTTAAAAACTCTCAATTTTTAAATGTGAATGAAAACAAAATGCAAAGGAGGCAAATGATTCATTTAAAGTTACTCAGCACATTAGAGGCATAATGTGGGCCTGCAACTGAGGCCTTCTGTTTGCATCTGACGGCATTTCCAGGCTCCCGGAAAGCCTCCTGTACCTCGTTTCCACGCGCACTTTTTGGTGGACCTGATATTTGATGACCTCCCTCTGCAGGCCCCGCAATCCTGGCTGAGGCACACACTGCGTATATGCTGATCCCTGAGGGGAAAGTTGCGATTCAGGCTCTCAGATCTAAGAATTGCAGACTTAGTTCCTAGTCTCCTGATGAAATTGCTAATCTGGGTGCCAGTGGTGTTTCTGCTACACGGACACCTGCCCACACAGCATGATTAGAAATTATAATGATGACGACAATGAATCTTCCAGGACACCCACATGCTTTGCAAGATATTTCTGCTAATCGTCTCTACCAGAATCAGATGAATAACTTTTTTGTTATAGTTTTTTAAAATCTCCTCTTTAAGTCAGCTAAAAAATGCTGGTCTTATTCTGGTGTAGGTTAAAGATTTGTCCTTGTCATTTCTGGTATGTAATTTTTTTTTTTTTCTGTGCAGGAGATCATAGAACCTTAAGTGCACAAGGTAATGGACAATGCTCTGGGCCAGCTGTGAGATTTGGGTACAGGTTCCAGCAGTGCCAAGTTTCCTGTGAGCCCTTAGTAGAGGTTATTTCCCATCTCTGCAACTCTGCTTCCCCTTTGTTTAAGGGGCATCAGATTCTGTTGTCTTCAATTTACTAGTTTGGTGGTACTCAAATAAGGTAATGAGTAAGGAAATACTTCATTAACTCTGCACTATAAATTGAGAGGGTTATTACTGAAGTCATTTTTGCATTGTTGATATCATAGCCTACTATGGTTCAACATGTTTAGTGTAGTAGGATAGTCAAACACTATAGGTTTGTGAGTTGGGAAGGCAGATTGTTGTATTGATCAAACATTGGGGAGGGTCAAGACAGAGAGATTACCAAAATGATTCCTGAAATGTTGCAGGCATCATTTCCTTGAACTGGGAAAAAAATGCTGCCACGAAGGGATGTCATACAGGAAGAAAAGAGAGGATCTCAGGATCTGGGAGTCTCATTCAAGAAGTAAAAATAAACATAGGCGAGAGACTAGGAGGCTAGAGTCAGGGCATGTGATAGTGGAATAGAGATGGGGAGGCGACAGAGGCAATTAGAAAAACGCCAGCACTGGCTTTGGACCCTGTGTATCTGGAGTGTAGGAGGACAGGCAGACACAAATAGAGAGGCTGCAGGGAAAACAGCATCTTCAGAGAAGAGCCGTCTCCAAGAAATCCTTCCAAACTCCCTTCAAATACCCTCCAAGGAGGGTAGGAGCGGTTCCAGAGCAAGCTCTTGAGGGCCAGGCAGAGCCTGGACTTCTTTGTCTCTGCATCCTTCTGTTTACATGGTACTTTGTTCTCAGTGCTTGTCTTTTCTTTCTCTCTTTCTCTCTTCCTTCCTTCCTTCCTTCCTTCCTTCCTTCCTTCCTTCCTTCCTTCCTTCCTTCCTTCCTTCCTTCCATTGTTTTGGAACTCTTTCATTTGAAGGTTTGACTACCTGAAGGAGTGTTTAGGAGGGGTTCTGATAGGAAAGGCTGAGTTGGGTAACTGTTTCTCTTTTGGATTCAGTTTCCTCGCCCAGAAAGTGTTGGATGCTCTTCTATAACATTCACTACTGTTGTTGAAGGAAAAACATTTTTCTAAAACTATGATTAAAAAATGTACTCAGCAAATATGTTGATATTTTTGTTGCAGTGGAGAGGGTTTGAGAAGAAGTAAACTGTTTCCAAAAGTCCTTTTCCTTTAGCAGAGGAGTTCAGCTGGTGCATTGGCTCAGATAGTTTTAGCCTTTACACTTACCGGTTGATTGATTGATCCATCCATCCATTCATCATCCATCCACCTACCTACCTATCTATGGACAGTGATAGAATTTAATTTCTTTTATTTTTTAGTGTTTGATTGGTTTGGCGAATCAGGTAAACTGATTTGAAGGAAAATTGGCTTCTGATAGAAAAATCTGAAAGAAAAGTAATGTGATTATTTCAAAAGGACTTTTTTCCAGGCTCGCTTACATAGTTTCACAGACATGGGACCTAACAGGTCTGGACATACTGAATCTCTGAAAACCCTGCTAATGTGTTGGTGAAGCGTTTTTCCTTCCTAGCACAGATGGAGATAGACTTTTTGTCTCCTGGTAAAACTGAGCCAGTTTAATCTTTGAAACCTTCAAATGAGATTTGGGAAGATGATTATCTATCTAATGTGAGCCCATCTATAAAATAAATGTTTTCAATAATTAGCAAAAATGTAAATTTTTCAATTGCTGATTTCTTTTTTTTGCCAAAATTGGTCTTTCTCATTCTGTTCCTTTATTTATTTATTTAAATTTAAAAAAGTCCATTCAATTCAGCTGATTTCTAGCTTCCGGTGAACCTTTTAACTAATCAGATGCATGGCAACGCTTTTTAATTCGTTGTAAGAACAACAAAAAGTGAGAAGTCACTTTAACGTCTTTTCTGTAGTTCAGTGTTGTCCGCCCTTTTCCCGACGAGCTTTGGTTTGGCTGGAAGCAGCCTGAGGGAGTTCGGTTCCCAGTCATCCTCACCTGGTGCCGCTGGTGAATTACAAAAAAATGGAGTTTCTGTGTACCTTTCTACCAGCTTTCTCTTATGTTAATATTTATCAATGCTAAGAAATGCTCAACGGTGCAACATGATGAATTAAATACAGATTTTATTTGGGTTTCCTCAGTTTTTCCACTAATGCCTTTTTTCTGTTCCACAGTCCGGCTGGGGATACTATTCTGTGTCCGCTCATCATTTCTGCTTAGTCTCCGGCTGTCAGTGACTGTTCTCGGCCTCTCCTTGCTTTGCGGTCCTGCCACTTTTTAAAAGTATCGAATTTTGCAGTCTCTCTGTCGTCTCTGAATCTGAATTGATCTGAGATTTTCTCCTGACTGGACTGGGGTTGCAGCTTTCGGGGAAGATCACCGCAGACGTGAAGCCCTCCTTATGGCTTCATATCAGGAAGTACGTGGTCTCACTACGACCTAGTACAGGGGCATTGATGTTGCTACTGCTCAGTTTGATTATGTTTTGTCTAAAGACCAGTTGTCTGGGACTATTAATGCTCCAACACCTTTGCAAATCAGTAGTGACAGTCACGGAGCAGACTTCAAGCTGCCGGTCTCGGTCTCATGCTAATGGAAGGCCAGAGCTCCCAGAGCAGGTGGCTCCCGAACTCAGTTAAAGATGTTCTCTGGACCTGCAGCCCACAGGGAGGCTTGCTACATTCTGCCCTCCAGCCCTAACCCTGGGTCTGCCAGACAGAGAGAGTTGAGTGACAGTGCTATTTTTTGTAATTTTACCCAGTGAAAACCCCAGGGATTGGGGTTCACCTTAGAAACCAAATCTCCAGCAGAAACAAGAACACTAGGGCAAGTAGGAAGCAGTGAGAGATGGACCCCGCCCATCCCTCCAGATGACTCCAGGAGATAATGTTCCCCCTGGATTAATGTGGCTTAATGAAAGTCAGCTGTTTTCATCCCCACCTGTTCTGGAGGAAGTACTGAGGGAGAATGATGGAGGGAGAGCTAGCTCTTTATTATTTGACAAGGAAACAGAATTTTCCATATCTGTAGACCCATGCCAGAAGGTATGAAAAGGTAAAGAGTTTCTCACCGCTTTTTCTTCTTTTTTGGTAGCTTCATGTATTGATGCATTACACAGTTACTGAGTTTATACCTACCCCGTATTTTACTCAGAGGATGCACAATGGGGGTGGGGAAAAGAAGCATTGATGACTAGAACTGGAAAACAAATCTTGATTCAGGCCACAAGAGTTGAGGGAAGGAAGAGGCTCAGGTCCTGTATTGGATTATATCAGTATCCCGACAGGCAGCGCATCTAAGCTGCCGTTTTGTCAGTAGTAATCCTCAATCCTGTTTGGTTTTCCCGATCCTCAGTGTGGGATGGGGCCATTTCCCACTCTAGCATTTGCCACCCCAGTGCCCTGCAGTCACTTTGTCTTGAGCTATAGGCTTGAGAGAAATACCTGTGGGTGTTTGTTTATTTTGCTTACCATTATAAAGCTTGTCTTCTTTCTCCAGCAAATGTTTCATTCTGTTCACTGACTGGGCGGTGAAGTGAGGAGTCTGGAGATGTACTGTCCAATATGGCAGCCCCCTCGCCACATGTGGGCACGGGGCGCTTGCAGTGCGGCCAGCATGACATGTTGGAAGGGTAGTACTTTGCATATATTTGTAAAATAAATTCCTTTTACTATTCTTTGTCAGTGTGGTGACTGTAATATTTCGACTTGCATATGTGGCTCATATTACGTTTCTACGGGGCAGTGGTTAGCGCCTGGGAAGATTATAGAGCACACTAAATTGACCTTGTGTTTTCCTCTGAGTTCTAATAATGTTGGCATTAAGGGGAAAAGCTTCAACAGTCATAATTTTCATTAAAAAAATGTCTGATTCAGAAGGATTGGCTCATTTTACATTATTGCTTGGACTGGAGAAGAATCTGACATTTGGTATTTTCATAATTGAGAACATAACTTGCTGACTTAAAAAAAAATCACAACATTTTGTGCTTGGCCTTAGGCACCTCTGAGCTCTTTGAAAGTAGGGGTTGTGTCCTTTTGTCTTTCTACCATCCTTTTCCCCCAAACCACACACTAACTAGCACATAGAAGGTGGTTAACTAGCATTTGTTGAGAAACAAAATAACTTTAAAAAAAGAGGAAGCCTATGAAGCTACCCTATATTTATGGTTGGGAGAGAGAAATATCCACCTTTATAAGGCATCCTTTTTTCTTAAGTCAGCCACCAAACGTGAAGAACATTGATCCAAGTGTTTATTTACTTCTTGATTTAATTACCATTCTCATCAGGTGTCCCTGTCAGCTCTGCTTATGATAAAGAATCTTTTCAAAATTCTTAACCTCACCACCCCTCTGGCTAAGGGGAGAGCAAAAAGGATGCTGCTGCTTACACATATTAATTCTCACCTTGTTTATACATTTATAAATCTGATGACTGGATTATTCTTACTTTTCCTCTTGTTTGATCCTTTCCAGCATCTATCTGTACTATGGAGAGTATGGGAATCATAATGAAAGATGAATTGAGACTTAGTTATATTGCCTTTCCATTTGGGTTTTTAATTTTATGTACTTCCTAATGAACAAGAGCCTCTGTGAACACATGCCTTCCAGGCCCACAGTCTTCTATTACTTTAATCCCCTGATTCTTCCTTCCTTCTTCAGTGCAAAACTGGGGCTGGGTGAGGAAGCAGGCTTTGTGTGATGACATTATTTGCTCAGAGCCCTGTGCTGGAAGAAACAAGAGCCTTTATGATTCCAGGTTTAGACTATAACTAATCCTTGAATCAGGCTATGGTCAAGAACATGTTGCCTTGGTTAGAAGGAAGTCTTATAAAATCTATGATGGCTTTGTCACTTACTATTTCTAGAAAAGACCTCTTGCAAGATTATATATATCCATATTTCTAAGGAATATTTGAAGCTTTGATTCTTTCTGCAGAACAGAGTAGAAGATCGTGGAAACTCTTGGAAGTAGGCAGTGGTAATAAGTGGAAAAAGGATTGGCCTTCGAGTCAGAAGGCCTGTGTTTACTTCTTGGCTCTTGTATTTTCTAGCTGTTGGTTTCTTGTCAAGAAACATATTATCTTTGAGCACTCATTGCTTTATCTTCCTAAACTTGCCAATGTCTACTTCACAGGGTTGTTATTTGTTAATGTAAATTGAATACGTATTTTAGGGACTGATACTTTGGCTTTAGAAACACTGAATGAACTGGTTTTCTCACACGTCTTGTGATTTTGCTAGTTATAGACCAATAGCCATCTTCTGTCTTCATTTTGGAGGCGGAGAAGGAAGGCAATGGGGTGACTGTGTGGCAAAATCCACTTTAATTCTAGCTTTGAGAAAAAGAGCAGGGAAAATGTGGTAAGCAATTGCTTCTAAAAAGCTTAGGCTAAAAGCACTTGATGGATTTGTGCTGGCTTCCCGGTAGACTCATCTCTGTACTGCCCACATAGCACAATTAATAGTTATTACTCAAGAAGGAACAAATAAAAAAAAAGAGAGCAGGCATAAAAACATCCTTTTATCTTTCTGATGATGGTCCTTTTTGTCAGGTCTGTGGAGCCATACCTGTGAATCATCCTGGGAAAACACAGTGTGGGTGACTAGAAGGAAGATCTTGTGGCTTATTTCTTACCCACTTCCTGTGCAGGGGAAATGTCTAAGCTCATCTTTCTTATCTACTGATGCCTTGTCAATATCCACTACCGTTCACCATGCATCTTCACAAACAAGGGCCTCTTTCTCACATCCTCACTTTAAATGTAGAAAGCCAGTTATTTTCTGGGCAGAAAAAGTTGTAAAAAAAACAGCGGAATAAAGTTAAGAGGGTAAGCATGGGGCCATTGAAGAATGCTGGAGTAGACAGGACTCTGAATGTGAGTGTAGAAATACTCACTGTGTTTGTTGCATGAGGATATGGAATGAGTCACAGTTCTGCTACAGACTGACCACATGACCTTGGGGACTTCACTCTTATGCTACTGGAGTCCATGGATCAAGTTTTGCCACTTGCAGTCATGAAGCTTATTCAGACCCTAAGGGGACCCTGACTTTGAGGATGCATGTCCCATGTGGGCATCTAATTTTCCAATAGATTTCACTTCTCGGGTGGGGTGGAGGTGAGGGTCATGCACTTGAGAGTCTGTGCCTGGGTTTCCATGGAGCTGAAGCAGGAGTATTTTGGGTGAACTGTATAATAATGTCTCTGAATATCAGTTTCATCATTGGGAGTTGCAGTCTGTGAAACAGCATAGAATTGTCACCAGAACTGCAGAGAGTGTGTGTTGTTATGTGCCTGGTACAGAATAAGCTCTTAATGAAGGATTGGCATTATTGTTGTTATTACCTATAACCACAGTACTTTTCCTTTGCCCTTTCTTGTAGGGATAGACTGTGACTACAGGAAACATTAATTTTGAAATGCTTTGCACTAGATAGAAACTATCTGTGTAATGAATAGTTACATAGTTATTTAATGACATAATGAATGTCATTAAAGAAACTTTAAAATCAACTTCATTTTCTTCTTTTAAATTTTTACCTGTGGATTATTTGTCTTCAAGTCTTGAATAGTTACTACTTTGGTATATCTTTTAGATTTTTTCCTGCATTTTTTTTCTATTTCACCTATTATTACCCTAAGCCAAGCTCTCATTGCCTCCTGCTCTACCAGTGTTTCTGCCGCCAGAACCCCCTAGAGCCTTGGTTCTCAAAGTGTGGTTCACAGAACAGAAGCTTCACCACCAAGTCTCACAGCTGGTTAGAAATGTAGGATCTCAAGTCCCACCCAGACTGGCTGAATCAGGGGGCGTGTTTCCTGCCATGCTCTGGGCCTATGTGTGAGGCTCCCACCTTTGCTCACAGTCCACGCTTGGCCATTGTGTGTGTGTGTGTGTGTGTGTTCTGCCTCCAGAGTACTTCCTGATTCTGATTGCCCTTAGCGAGGGGTGGTTCAAAGGGTAAGTGAGGGGCCAGGGAAGAGCACGTAAGTAAGAGTAGAGTAACTCGGTACGAGTCACCTTTCATCACTTTGACTTGGCAATAGAGTATCTGAAATGATCTCTATAATGCTTTTCCTTGTGGCCCTTCTCCATAACACCGTGAAAGATCTAAGTTTTTAATTGGATCATATCAAGTCCCCACCATACAGGGGTTTCCATGGTATCTAGAAACTTTTGAAAGACCTTTCCATGGACTACAAGGCTCTTTCAGATGGGCCATGTCTTCTCCTTTATCTCCCACCCTTAACCACTACACTGGCTACAGACACGCTGGTCTGTCTTGTACTGTATATAAGCCACGTTTGTTTTCCTGACTTTCCTTTGATTCTGTATATGGCTGGCTTGGAGTCAACATCCAAGGCTCCATTATATGTGGCATCTCAGAGAGATCCAGAAATCTCTAGCTACAGTAGTGCACCTTTTACCTCCCTATCACTCCCCCCTGCATTATCTTGTTGTATATTCTACAACATATTTATGGTTCTCTGAAAGAAAATAGTTAGTATATCTTTGTTTTCTTTATGTACATGGCTAACTCTTTGCTGAGAGATATCTTAGGTATAACAATAACGATGAAGATTTGCTGGATGTCTGCTCTATGCTAGGCACTGATATAGTAAACTAATGCATCAGTTTGTTTGGATTATTTCATTCTCTTTAATGGTTTATTTATTTGTGTTTTTGTCTTCCTCTTGTCTTAGGATGTTAGCTTCCTAAGGGTGGGGACCAATTCTTGTTGGCTGCTAGATCCCAGAATGTAGAAAGTGGCCCAGCATAGGAGATGTGCTTGCTCAGGAAATGACTGTTTATGGAATGAATGGATCCTAGAAGATTATCATATGAGAACAGGTCTATGTGGAAGGAAAAAACAGTCTTTCTCATCCCCTATTCCAGATATGTTTGGGGAGAACACAACCTTATCTTTAGTCTAAGAAAGGGAGCAGACTTTGGAATCTGATTAACAGTTTGCTATAGAGACCTTGAGTGCAGATGCGGATCCTGATGGTCTGGGGCAGAGATTCTTGAATGGCACCTTAATGAGAACGAGGTCTGTCTAAAGCCTTCAGTTTGGCATTTGGCGTGTTTGAAAATACAAGGCCTCTGACTGGATGTTCTCTTGCGCACGTTGTCAGTGTGCGTATGTGAACCTGTTATTATTATGGACTTAACCAACAGTAACCATGGTGAGTAGACCTATCACACAGCATTTTTTTTTTGAGTCAGTTTAAAATGCTGACAATTAAATATACCGTACTCTTTTAAGTGATCCATCAGTCTCCCTTGTTGTCATGGTGACCGGAGTATATTTAGAAATGTGACAAGTACACTGAGTTCAATTGCACTTTTGCCAAAACATAGTTTTGCAGCTAAAATTGAATTTCCTGATTGAAGATCCAAGTGCCGCTAAGGGGGCATGATCATCGCTATACATTATTCTGGAAGCACAACTTACATCATTCTATTAAATCACCAGTAAAAGTCTCATCAGGATAGTGAGATATTGGCACTTGAAGTAGTTATACTTATAGTTGATAAAATAATGTGAAATAAAGGTGGCAGGTTTTTTCTTTTAAAAATGAAATTGGGCCTTACCAATATAACTAGTTTGATGATTAATGTCTTTATATATTCATAAAGAAGTTGTAGGTAACATGGATCTGTTCCTCTAGATTATATTCTGTTAATCCAGAGAATTGATCAAGGACCTTGTCTCTCCTAATTGCAATCTATTCTTAACAGTATGAGGACCTTTTTTTTGTGTGTGTGTGTGTGGGGGGGGTCTGACTTTGGATTAACAAGTATCCTTATTTTTCTCTACCCCATTCCTTCTGGATTTTAAGTGAAGGGGGATACAGAGATAAAATGAACAGGACTCTTGGCCCAAACAAAGGAAAAGTAAAAGTCTTCTCTCTTGGCTAATCAGGAAATTGGTTAGAATTTTCACTTTCTGTGGTCCTTTGTCCTGTCACCATAGTGCTGAGAATGATGTTGCCTCTGAACTGCTTGCTTATTTGACCACAGAAAGTTCAGGACCTTATGCAGCGGCTGGTTAAGACAGATTCTCTTCTCTTGAGGTGAGAAAAAAATATTCCTGGATACTTTTGCTTATCTGTTTTCATGGAGCTGAGTGCTTTGGTATCTGGGATAGATTTTGAGCACTTGATAATATGGTTAAATTATTTATTTCATGTACATTGTAAACAATGATAAGAAGCATCCTAGTTATAGTAAGAATGAGTATGATTTACTGAGTTTTTATTACTTGCTGTGTATATAGGCACTGTGTATATAGTAAGCTCTTTAATGGATCATTTCACTAGAGCTGCACACTAAGCTTAGAAAGTAGGTCCTACTGTCATTCTCATTTTACATTGAAGAAACTGGGTTAGAGAGATTTTGTATCTTTCCTAAGTATACCTTGAGTAATAGCAGAGTCTGGATTCTGTTCCAGGTGCCTTCAGAAACAGTGGCTGCCCCATAGAAGGCACATGATATTTGTTGACTAACTAATGGCCTAGTCCATGGTGGAGTCATAGAGATGTTTCAGTGTTTCCAAAGGCTCGCTGAAGTGGCAGCCACATAAAGGTGAACAGGTAACAGGATCTGAAAGTAGAGCAGAGTCTCTGTCTTTCCTAATGGTTTGGAACCACCAAAGGGCATTAGTGCTCGATAGGAAGGGAACATGTGGTAATGCCATCCAGGCCAGTGTATCAGTCTCAGGGCCTCTTAAACATGAATTTTTATTTATGTAAGTTGTAGCTAATGATACTTATTATGGTAGAAATTATAACAGAAATTTAAAAGATATTATTAAATGCAAAATATGTGTATAAAAATAGTACCTTTTCCAAAACAAACTGAAAAACATTATAGAGAAAAGTGGCAACTGGATTCTCATTTCTGCTTTGAATTAGTTGTGATATATGTTTTGATTAAAGTTTGTGAAGAAAGAAGATCCAGAAAGGATTTCCAAAAAGGATTGGAAAAGGAAGGAAAAAGGAGGTAATTGTGGGCTTTATTCTTTTATACTACACCAAAAGTTAACAAGTGGTAGTTTTCTCAAGTTTGGTTAAAATGTGAAATTAGCAATCAATAAACATTTTATAATCTGTTATATTAAGATCTAATGGCCTAATTATTACTTTGAATGGGTTTCCACTTACGATTTTGTAACATCATGCATTGTCCATTTGGAAAATACTGAGTTATGCAGATCTTCTAAATGTTCCCATGGTTTATTCTATACCATAAAAAATCATATTTAGTGATACTATTACTAATTTCATCAAGGAAGTATTTTAAATATTAGGAAGATGTCAAGTGTATAATAATAGATGCATGATTTATAAAATTTTAATTTTCACTTTAAAACTTGAACTTTATCATTGGCAACAAAAACTTGTTAGTTGTTTTCATTTAAAATGATAGGCTCCCTTGCTTTATTTTTGAGAAAATACCCCGCAAAACCCAAGTCTGAATGACTGTGGTTTGCCCGTCATTCTTTCACATAAAAATGGTGTTCCATGCAAAGAGCTGGTAGTTCAGCTCTTAATTTAAACAGTCTTCCAAGTGCATTTCTCTTGGAGATGACCGTGCAGTTTGGGATTCAGCAGAAGTGCTTTATGCATATTTCTTATTTCATCACATGGAATATTAGAAAGATGTGTTCTTAGGGACTGAGATTTTATAAATTTAACATTTAATGCATGAAGAACAGTCTTAAATGAAACTAGCTTTTGCACCCACCTTTACTGTGGGTGCCTGGTGGTGAAAAGTTCAATGACATACTATTGCTACATTTTGGTGCCGCTGTCTTGATCCATATTAAAACTCCATTTTCCCCATTATTGCTTTTTTGCATCATTCTTGTAAATGTCAACACATTGAAACAGGCTCATCACACATTTAGTAGTATTATGAACTTGCAGACCCTTGAAAAGTGTAGAGACCCCGCCCCACCCTTTCGTTTTATAGAAAGAAGGGAAGAGCTGGAAGAGGACTATGCGAGACAGCAACAGTAGTTAGTGGGGGAGCTTGGATGAGAATCCACTTGTTACTGAGTTCCTCTTTTTGTTTTTTCCTTTTGATTTCCTGGTTTAAGGTAGATATTTCTGAACTTGTGTGTGTGTGTGTGAAAACTGAACTTATTTGGACAGGGTTCCTATTTCTGGCATAGTAAAGCCTTTGAATAGTTCCCTGCTCTGCACTCACCACACCGCACCGCTGCTCTCTCTTCTGTGTTTTAGTGGTAACCAGTGCTGCCTCTTTAAACGTAAAATGCTTTGTCTCAGCCAAGGCTGAGAAGTTGAGAGTGGAGTTAACTGCTTGTTCATTTTTTGGTTTAAAATTCCAGATTTGTGGGTGAAAAAAAATTAAAGGGTTTGGATTGAAGCAGCCACTACCTTCTTCACCCAGATTAGTTTAAAAAAAGTCACAGGAGGGAAATTATACACACAACCATTACCTTTATTTCACTGCACGTTACTGGACAACTAACCAACTGCCCTCCGATTCTCTATTAAAGCTTCTCTCTCTCTTTCTCTTTCTTTCTTCCTTGTGGGAGGGAATGAGATTGTCCAATTAAAAAATTGCTCTCAATTTTGCTTTTGCTTATATTAATATTTTAAGTGATCTGCTTTTTTAAATAAAAACTGGTCTGACTGTGGAATCATAATGAAGAATGCTGAGAAAAGCAATAGAATCAGACCCAGATATTCCATTTTCTCTTTAATACCTATCGTCTGTTTTGGAGTGGGTTTTGGGGCAGGGGCTGGGTCCAGAGAGATGTTGCAGTGGGTGGAAATGAGTAAACCTGGCAAACTATGAAAGTAGGTTTGCAGGACCTAAAACACATTGTTTTCTTATTTTCAAATAAATTGGATGTTCTTCTGTAGCATCTCATTTGTTCTTACTTCTCATCCACCATTTGATTGCTTTCCCTCACCTGTGAGTTTTTTGTGTTAAACCCTGTTTTCTAACACTCTTCTGATTCTTTCCCCATGCCTGTCCTTGTCACCCAAAAGTGAGATATGACTTGACCTTTGGTTCTACTGTGCATCAGCTCTTCCTCAAACCTAGGCCTTTGGTGACTTCCTTTTCTTTCTGCAGAACTGGTGTTTCCTGCCTTTTGTTACCCTCAAACCATTTAATATTTTTTTCTTTCTTCCTTAGACTTGCAGTGATGATTTTTCCTCACTGCTTATTAGGCCCACAAATTGCCCAGCAGCAGTTCCATTTTAATTCTTCAAGATTTGTTTTCTGTGTCCTTGCCTAAACTTCTGGAGCATGTGGACTGTCCTGCGCTCGGTGCATTGTAGGTGCTCTACGGATGTAGTGGATGACTGTTGTGCTTATCCAGGGTCTCTTCTTCAAAAGGCATTCTTCAAATTTTTGTCTTGAGATCTGAGATGTTTATCTCTCAATATCGGACAGCTAAATCTCTGAAACTCCCAAGTGCCGTGGTCCATCTTTTAGCTCGGACTCCTTCCCCCTGCCAGGATGTCACACGTGCTTTGCTGACAGATGGCCATTTAGCCTCTACTTGAATACTTCCAATCCTTTGTGAGGCAATTTGTTCTGTTCCTGGGCAGCTTCTGGTTTAGAGATCTTCGTTACATTGCTCTGAAACTAGAGTTTCCATCATCTCAATCCTCGTAGTCTAGATTGTGTATTTTGCAAAAGTGTAACATGGCTTATTCATGACACATTCTCATATATTCGAAGATAGCTCTAATTCCTCCATTCACTTGCTCCTTCAGTGTTTTTCTTGCTGTCTGAATCCCAAGACTTAAAAAGGTTTATATGCTTACATTTTTATGTCTTCCCTATTTCCACATCATTCTCTAGATTGCCATCATGCCATACAACTATAAGTCCTCATTCAAGACTGCTTTTTTTCTGTTAGATACTGGGAACACTATGAGTTTGTGGGTCTTAAAGGTGTGATATAAATACTAGCATAACTTATGAGGTGTGTGAACTCAATCAGATTACTTAATCTTTTTAAGCCTTGGTTTACTCAGATTCGAACTTAACATGGTTTTCTTGACAAGTAATGTTTTTCTCTACATAAATTTTCTCAACTCCTGCCTACATTTTTACTCATGAGTTCAACCTTTGTTATTATTTCTGTGAAAAACATTTTTTCCCCTTAAATGGGTTTAGGATGACTAGTCATTGCAGATTACTTAACTCCTCAATGAACCCTTTACTCAGTAGCTTTTAGAATTATTTAGTTGAATAGTATTTCTTAAAATTAAATATTCAATTGATTTCAACCCAACTAACATTTTCCAAGCACTTCTTGTAGTGGGCAGTTGGACAGCCATGAGCAGAGCAAGGAAAATGGGCCAGGTACAGAAGGCCACCAGGGTGGAAACTCCCAGTGCCCAGCAACGGGCAGATCTGGGAAGATAGGGATCTTGCCCCTATAGTAATGTTTCTTCCCCTAGCATGTCTCTAGTCGTGTGAGTTATATTCCCTTAGAGGAAGAAGAACAACAGGGCCTGAGAATAGCGTTTAAGCATTAAACTCAAGGACAATGAGGTTCTGACCTACATCAAATACATCTCGGTCTCAGTCGTGTTTGAGCTCCAGGCCAAGAAAAGCAGCAAAAGCAGACAAGTCATGCCATGGCTGACATTAGGAAAAGCTGCATTGAATAATGACTCCCTGCCCTGGGCCTTATGAATCAGTGGAGACCAGGGACACACCTGGAAAGCTTATGAATATTCTATTGGGATCAACCCCTGAGAACACCAGATAAATACCCTCAAAGCAGAAGACCCCAAAACAGTGCTCCGTTCTCTCAGATTCTCTCTCTCCACCCTTCTCCCTCCCCATGATCTTCCCCTGTCTCCCTCCCTCATTCTCTCTCCTATTCTCCCTCACCCTTCCTCCCCCTAACTCTGGAACACCCTCAAGCCTTTTTGCATCCCTTTCCCCCAGGCACATTTTCCTTGCCTCTTTCTTTCACCTGAACTGCAAGGGCCCTTTTTTTTTTTTTTTTGCTTATGTAACTTGTGTTCCTGAGCCCCTTTCTTGTATAGCTCACTTCTTCTACCTCTGTGACTTTCCAAATAAACTTTCTGTTTTAATTTGAGTTTTGGTTCTGAATTCTTTCTTAGCCAGAACTCAAGTACCACAGTTGCTGAACCAAAGTATGGTCTGACTCCACTGGTCTAACACCTGGTGCTGTTTTCATTTTGCTGCTGCTGACACATTGATCTAGATGCCATAGGAATTGAACAGAATGCTTTTTTTGATTTGTTCATGCATTCATTCAATTGACTTTTTCTTGGGCATCTACTAATGACCATATTCTGGATTGGGTGTTTGGTTGTAAGAAACTGAGTTAGACAGTCTTTCTCTCTTCAACATGCACAAACAAGAGTGTGAGACAGTGTGGTAATTTTAGTGATCTAGATATGGAAACAGGCATTGTGGTAGTCTTCGGAAAGACTGCTTCACCAAACCTTTCTAGATCAGGAAAACCTTCACAGCAGGGGAGATGCTTACTGTTCAAACAGGGTCTCAAGTCCACAAGAAAAATAAGACCCATACTAGGGTGAGGTTACATTTAGTTATAAACCAATTTTTGTGAAAACCAATTTCTAAGTTCCATGTGTTACCTTGAGCACACCCCCACGTACACCGCAGTTGGATGCATGCATTGTTTTTAATTTTCTCTGTTTCACTTATGGGCCTTATATCCTCAGAATAACTGAAAACTAGGTATGATGATGTTACAGACTCACTTTTGGGACATAATTACTGCATGAATGCATACATCCGTATTTCCAAAGTAGAAACAATAACGTGTATATACGTACAAATGATCTCTTGATGGTAGGGCATAGTACAGAGTCCTTTTTCATCCACCATTTTAGTTACTTCTTATAGAACAAGATGGTGCTTGTGGGTTTCCTGGGTGTCTGAAGCACTCTTACTGATAGACATTAGCACAAGAATTAGCACTAAATAATTGTGTATGGAGGATTAGCAAAAAAATTTTTCTGTCTTTATTCCAAAGTAATCATGCTACATTTTCTGATTTTATTTAGATTACAAGACCAGGTCTGTCCAAAAGCAGGTGTTGCGGAAAGAGTTTTTTTCCACTCTGTGGGTCACCTTTGTCACTTGTCAAATGAGAATATTGCTGCTACAACTAACAATAGCACCAATTTTACTCTACTGGATTGAGGTGAGGAGTAAAATCATTAATCTGTGTGAGAGCATAATGTGTACAACTGGTCACAATCGTAAATACCTAATGCACCTTTTGAATGACCAGATTGGCAGCTACTTAAGCCAAGGTGGATTCAGCTTAATTAATTATTTTTTATCTGTTTCTCCAAACTTTCTGAGTTAGCTTCCTGTTTCCTCTCTTCTGTTTATCCCAGAGTGATTGCTGGCAAGTGCTATATGTTCAATAAGCACTTGTTGATATATTTTTTTTAAGTATTACTGATGTTTTTGCTTAGGATTCCTGAAACATCTTATTTAATTCCTAGATTATAAGTTCTTTTGATAGAACTCTTATAAATATCACATGAAGAAGTTGAACATTACTTTTAGGCCAAAGCAATTTACTTTTCAAAAATCTGATTAATTTCAACACAATCAGCCAGGATGTCAGAAGATCTCAGTGTCTCTGATAGGTGCTGACAGGTGAGGAAATTAAAATCAGGGAGGGAAGCAATTAAATCCTGGCAAACATTACTTTAATGAGACAACCAAATCATTCACAAGCTATGGAATATGTTGTATTCATGATAAGTGTCTTAGGGTGGCAGGTGAGAGAGTCATTTAAAAATGTTCTTCACAAAGGATTTGATGATGGCAATGAGAACCTTTCCATATCTGCCATCTAATGCTTTTGGCATAATCTAACATTTCATTCGCTTTTGGGACAGATGTCCTAATAATCATGCTTTAGATTATGATATTGTTTAATTTAAAAAAATCTTAGTGTAAGTAATCCTTCCCCTACCACCTTTACCACCACATAAAACTTATCAAAATGAACACAGTATAGACAAAATAATTTCTGGCTTTGTAAGAGTGGGTTAGAGATAATCATAGTCACAACCTGTGAAAAAAGAAACAGAAAAATGCGTATTTCATGTATGTTTTGTTTCAAAAGATTTGGGAATTAGAGGGCTAAGAACAGAACCCAGGTCCTCAATCCACATACAGGTGCTCTTTTCAAGATATCGCCCTCTATTGAGAAAGAACATTGGGGACCATAGGGCTCCAGAGCTACCCATTTATGGGATTAATGGGAATTTTAACAAGTTCTATCATATTTCTTAATAAGATATAGCACTTATATTAAGTATTAAGAGGCACATTTACATTGGTCTCAGCAAATCTAATGCCAGATGGTTGGAATTTTTGTTTATAATGTTAGAATCATCATCCTAGTGGAATATTGCTTAAAAATTAACCTAGGGTACAGTGATCCATTCAAGAGATACCATGGTTTGTCTAAAACTTGTTGAAACAGATCTTTCTGTGGTTTTCATTTCTCATGTCCTTCTATTCTTTTCTGATTTTTTCCATCATTTTTTCCACTCTCATTTTATTCTCCATCATTTTTTCCACTCTCATTTTTTCCTGATTTAATTTTTTCCTCCTTTTTCCCCAAAATGTAGTAGAAATTGTCTGTTATTCTATATTAGTACCAACTAAGTTTGGTAAGCCTTGCTTTTGCTTAGATTTTAATTAATAGGTTGAAGTTTTGTAAGTTAGAGGTTGATCGTACAGGGTTGTTTTTTTTTAAATTTTTGGTTGAAGTTGCTTCTGGAGATGAAAACATTTTTCCTGGGAGAGGATGGGATGGGTGGTTTGAGAAAGGGTGCAAGCATGCCAGGTTCTGGTTCAGCAGTTGTAAAATACACAGAGGTAGCCACGGATAACTGGCTTCTTTACCAAGACACTAGAGTGGGATTTGTCCGTTGTCCCAAATGGCTTTCTGGGTCTAATGGGGAACTCCGTTCCATTAGGAAATACTCTGGAGTTCCTGAGAACACATGGCACTAAAATCAAGTGAAGAGGGCTGGTGAGCTTAGCTGGAAGGCATCAGCCTTTCTACTGCATAAGATGAGAATTACTGATGAAGGCCCCTTCATAAAAATTGAATGGTGTCAACTTCTGTTGTTTCTGTGGCTAATGTTTTGGGGGCTTGCACAAGGATGTTGCATCTTTGAAACTTCACTGGGGAGAACTGAGAAAGTGTTTATGGTAAGCCTGCATCAAACACTTGCTTCTGCATCAGCCAGTTTAGTAATGTGTTACCTTCTGGTTAGACCACAGATATGAAGTCTTCTCTTTCTCCTTTCACTTGCCAATGAAGCAGTACTGAATGTTAATGTTTTGGTGCCTTGACAATTGACTTTTGTATTGTATATACTCATTTTTCCTTTCCCTCAAAATAGAGCATTCTCAAATTGGGGGCAGCATGATGAGTAGGAGGGTCCTTGCTGGTTTTGGTGTCAAGATACAAGGTTAAATTTTTATGGGTTTCATATTAACTGTGCGCACTTTGAATTTTGTTTCTCTTATTGGTTAAATTGGGGCAAAAAGCTCTCATTGGGGTTATAATGAGGATGATTTGACATAAAATGGTCATGCAATAATTTTCCACAGTATGAAGTATAAGGCTAAAAGATGATTAATGTTTTAATTTTGATGGCATATGACAAGAACTACTTATAGGGCATCCTATTAACCATGTTCTCTTCTTAATTTGATTTGAGTCTTCTATGAAAATGAGATATATTGCAAAAACTTCCCAAGGTCTTATACTTCTCAGTAAATCTATCTGTTGTTTAAAACAAATGCTTTTGTTGCAGTCTTGTTGGAAGCACATCTTTCCGAACCTGAGGCACGATATAAGCACATACTTCAAAAGGACTTCAGATACACCTGGTTTTCTTCTTAAAGCAGTAGCTCTTGTTTTGGGGGGGTTGAGAAGTCACTTGAATTTTAATTTTGAGGCTTTGTCTTTTGGAACAAAAGTTCTTTGTGATGTGTTAGGTGAGGCCATCTGAGACTGACATAGACAAATATTGTTGTACTTTAAAACTAGAGGCACAGAATACCCAGTCCAGAGACATTCTCTAGCATTGTGTGCATATAATATCATTTTTGATCACCTAAACATGGGCTCATAGGAAGAAATATAGTTGGGTGTACCACCACTGTCTACATCTATCAGTATGAAATAATGGAGGAAATTCTTACAAATAATGTTTATGTGAACTTTGGCTATGAAGTAGATATTATAATCTTCATTTACATATAAGGAAATTGACATTCAGATGGTTTTGAGTATCTTGCCTAAGGTTATCTGTAAGAGGAAGACAAGTCCAACCAGCTCTAAATCCTGTGTGTACCTATTTCCTCATGTCAGTCAATAGCTAGTGTTACTTTATTATTCCTCCTTCCACCAACCCAAGTGGATCAAGTCAATGAGCTGTTTGTGTTTTCCCAACCTTAATGTCTTAGGAGAAACTGAGGTAAAAAGGAAAGACTTCTAGACCAGAGGGTCCCAACTCACTGCTGTGTGCTACACTATGTATTCTTGGCAAGTTACCTGCCTTTTCTGAACTTCAGCTTCCACATCTGTAAGATGAGGACAGTGATACCCATTTCACATAGTATTTGTGAAGGTCATTATGAGACAGATGTTTGTTCCCTTCTCATCGACTCTGTTCCTCTGTAAGTTTCTATTTCTTCACCTATGAAGTCACTAAAATAATCTTTTCCTGCTTCTTCATCAGGTTGGTGTGGGGTGATATGCGATAATGAATGTGAAAAGGTTTTGCAAAATAAGAAACCACTATGTAGTTATGAGTTTATGATGATTTATAAATAAATACAGCTTAGTATCTAAGAGTAATAACTTTACCTAATTTTCGTTTCCAGACACTACTGCTGCAGTTTGCTGAACCTTTGTGTCCTCTGACCCCTCCCCGAGCTATTATCTGAGGTAAGAGAGGACTGTCTTCACACTTAAGAAATGCTAATAGGAATCTTAGCCAATAGTGTTTAAGGTGTATTTCGCTCCCACCAGAAGAAACACAAAGAAAGGTCTTTCATGAGCATCAGAACTGGAAAATGGCCAAGAAAATGAATTCCCTTCCTTTTATGTTTTCTTGATTTAGTTGTCTCTTTCAATATTTAGCCCTTAAGGTTGAATACCAGAAGTTCAAAACCATAAGCTATGCGGCAGATTCAGGTTTAATAGGTATTTGTCTATAACATGCCATGTACCAGAATGTTCTTATTTATTGTCTGCTTGTATGCTCAGAGAGCATGTGGTAGACGGCGTTCTCTCTAGTTCCCTGACGCCTTTCTGAGTGCGTCTTCCACTGCACTGGGCTGCCAGTGTTTCCTGGCTCTGCCTGAGCCGGGCTTTCCTAGTGAGATCCATCACCATCTCTTAGCTGCCCCGCCCCCCAAATCTGAAGAAAACATAATCCAAGGCTCCAACAACAACAAGTTCCTGAGAGTAAGCGAGTTAGAGACTTTTGAAACCCAGAGCCCCTGTGTACTATCCAGAGGGACCCGTGTGAGGAAGATCGGCCTTTCACAGAGGAATGCCCTTTTCTCGAGTTTGTCAAGAAAATGGAGCCCCCCAAAAAAAATTTTTGAAAAAAGCTGTAAACTTTACAAAATGTGAGTTTTCTCCTACCGTTAACCAGCTGGTATCTGCATTTCCAAGTTTGCTCTGCTGTATTCTTTGTTATCGTTTAGAAGTCTTTGGTACAGGATTTGTAGAAAAGCATCTTTGTGGAAGATTTGATATCAACATGAAAATACTGTAAACATTTGTTCTGCTGAATATTTTGATAATTCACTTCGTATGTTATTTTCATCATCTTGAGCTTGTAAACATGACTTGAGTTACACAGACCTTGAAAAGAATTGAAGTTGTTGGTACTGCCCTGTATTTGTAGAGTTAATGATTTAGAATGAAGCAGAAATTATGCTGTTATGTTAATAATGGTTCTCAAAGCTGGTATTCACTATATGCATTGACTAAAAAACACGTCATGTGCAAATGAGGTGGGTGATATATGGACAGCGAATCTCCTCCATAATTAGATTAGTTGTAGCAGTGCTTGTGTTGGTTAGATTTTATTCTCATGACTACAAAAAGAGGTTACAAGAAATATAGTGACTAAAAATATAGGAATGGATCCTGCCCATCATTTGGTCCCTGTCTCCTCCATAAAGTGCCCTTGAAAAAATCTTCCTCACATATTTCATGTACTTTCATAGATAAATATATCAGAAAAGAATGTACTATAGACATGTAATATCAGTTTCTGATAGCTTCGTTAGGCAGAGAGATCTGACTTGTTCATTTAGAAATCGTAATTATTGTATTAACTTTTCTCCAAATGCTTAAATTATTATGTGTTAATAGAATAAGCTTTGAAAAGTGGTTAACTGTGCTCCCTCCTTCCTTTTGCACTGAAACCCATCTTGAAACTACAAAGGGAGGTTTAATCAACTTGGTAAAATTGTGAAAAATTGTTTGTGAGAAAGAGGGGTTCTCTCTCTGTCTCTGTCTCTGTCTCTCTCTCTCTCTCTCATCATCTCTCTATTTCTGTCTGACCTCTGTATTTTGGAGGTGGGAGCTGGTGGAAAGAGAAGGATAAAGACTTCTCAAATAACCTTTGGAAGGTGGAGAAGTAAATATTCTGGGGGCATGCTGCAGAATTTAAAATAATCTTGTGGTAATAATTGGTATCAGTGGCAGTAATGAAGAAAAATAACAGTTTAAATAAATAATTAGACTTCACAGTAGATGTGTCAACAGGCACCCACTTAATGAGTATAATCATTGTTTTTCTCTGCTCTTAACGTTGATCCACTGACTGTGGTGTGTTCTCTGTCCCATTTCCAAACCAAGTCTATTTAAAGCTGCACTTCATGGAATCTGAAACGATATACCCTGTTTACTATTTAGAGCTGATACCCAATGTTCTTTAATAGGCAAGCTCTGTACTTGAACAGGAACAGGCTTCTGGCCTTCTGTAGACTGTTGATTATTCCTGTTTTCAACAGTGTGATTCATTAGCAGGGATGAATAATACCCAATTAATTCTCATGAACTTGTCTATATTGCTAGAGTGACTTGTCTATTACAAGTTGATGGAATAACCCTAGACTGCCTTAAATCAAATTAATCAGTTGTTGTTTTCTGAGGTGGAGGTAGAGGTAGTAGTTTTAAATTAAATTGTCATTATTATTATTTTAGCTACCTGGGTAGGCTATCATTGTTTTACATTGAATGAAGCAGTATATTTTATGTTAGGATATGTCGACCAGAATTCATGAGAATCTAATTCTAATCCCATCTTGGGCCATCTCACCTTGAGCAAGTCACTTTCTGTCTCCAAGGTGCACTTCAGCATCTCAAGACCAAGTCGATCATGGCATTGATCAACTACTTCTAGTTGAATGCGCTCTTATCTGCGATTTTCTTTCACATCCTTGTCCTTTCTCCCTCTTGCTGCCACTTGTCCAAAGTCATAGGAAAATCCTAGGATTCTACTAGAGAGCCACTGTGAAAACAGTTATTCTTGTATTTAGCTTTTGATTCTTTTATATACTAGAAGAGCAATTAGGGATTTGAATTATACACTATGATTGGGCATTTATGTTATGGCTATTCACTGTCTCCAGTGACATCTAGTTTCTGGTTAGAAAGAAAAAAAAATCTTTCTCCATGTTTTTCAACTCCATGATCTTGTCTTATTCTTAGAGAATCTAGTGAACTTATCTACTGATAGTATCAATTTGTTCTTTGTTCTGTTGTTTGACTTTTCCAGGTTGAATCATTGAACTGTAAGAAGAGGTGAGAATATCAGAGCCAGAGGGGACTTTAGGAATCAATCTAGCCCAGTTCTGTCATTTCAGAGATAAAGACATTGGGGTCAGGGAGGGAATCCAATTTGTCTAAGGTATTAGTAGCAAATCCTGAACTAGAATTCTTTCTTCTGACTTTATAATTATATCTCTATTTTAGAGGAGAATCCTTTCTACAAACCGTTCTTTCACAATCCAATAAATAAAGGGCCATTGTCTTTTAGGCTAAACCAGTGTCAACGCAGGATGTGAGATGCCCTTAAAGCATAAATGGATTCTAGGCATCTTCATTAATCCCTTGGGGATAGTGAAACAGAGGGTTCTGGCTGGCTTCTACTGTCTGTGTTTACTAGGAGAATATGAATTCCCCTGCAGTCTCTTCTGTAAGAGATTATTTGACCCTGACATCACCAGTGTTTCCTCCACCCATTTTCCGGTCTTCTGCCTTTTTCTAATCCAATGAATGATAGGAAGCTGAGGATGAGCTCCTAGCTGGCTGTGTGCATAGTTGGGAACATCAATAAAGGGAAGACAGATGAAGGATTGATAAGCAAGAGGATAGGAAAGTAAGAGCCAATCCAGTGAAATCTAGTTCAAGGCCTGCAATTCTGAGTTTCTAGCAGCATCTCTCATTCTCTTGGACTTTTTTGCCTTGTTCTTGTGGGGCTGGGCAGGGACTGAGAAGCAGCTGGAATGATCTTTGCCAAAACCAAACTCATGTTTTCATGACATTTCCAAGTCCAGACAAGAGAGTTGCAATTATCCATTAGTTAGAGGATAACTTAGAGGCCACTGGATGTAAACACTAATCACAGTCTTCCTAATACTGAGATACAGAGCCTGGAAATCATTTTACTGAAACTGAGGTTCAAATTCTGCCTCTAATTAACTTGCTATGATTTTGATGAAGGGATGATCTTCCTTTGAACCTCAGTTTCTCCATGTATGAGATCGGAGAAAGAGGAGCGTGGGATAGCGGAGAGTAAAGGTTCTCCCAGCCCTTGTTTTCACGAGTCTCTGATTTGCCTAAGGTCCTATAGCAAGTTTGCAACTGAGCCTGGTCTTGAATTCAAGACCCCCTTACTCTGGTTTGGAAGTTACCATTGTGATAACTTCCACTGCTCATACTTTCTAAATTGTGTGTGTGCTTGCACTGTCAGCCTGGTCTTATTAAATAAACTTTTTCCCTCTCAGTTGACAGGTCCCTTTCTATCAGGGGACTTACCCAATACTGTTGTTCTTAATTTGCATGTGAGTGGGCACATGTGTGTGAATGTGTGTGCTTGGGAGTAGGGGAGAGGATTATGGAATATCTGGAGACTCAGCTATGAATCAATGAAATAGTTAGAAAATGCACATATATGTAGGATATTGTTTAAAATTTTAGTTTTGTAGTCCATTTGAAGGCCAGACATAGGTTCTAGGTTAAGCCAAAGGTACTTTTAATATGGGAAGTTGGAGGTGACATTTGGGGAGCATACATCCCCTGTTGCTGTGGGGTTTTTCCCACAGTTCACCTATTTTTCTACTCTCAGCATCCACCTTATTTATGAACGTGACTCTGGATTTTTATTTGTTTCAAACTCTTGAGTGATATTTTAACGTTGAAACTCCTATTCTGCCTGCTTGCTTGCTTCGTTCATTCATTCATTCACTCACTCAAATTACTTGTAATGTAGATGTCAGCCATTTTAATATATTATTTCATTTATTCTCAAGAAATAAAAGATTACTTTCCCCATTTTTGATATGTAGTAATTGAGATCAGAGAGGTTGAGTAATAAATAGCTCAGCCTGGATTTAAATCTAGATCTGCTCCAAGATATCTGAGTATCTGCAGAGATAATATTGAATATGAAGAGGGACAATGAAACAATTCTATAAACCTTAGGAATCAATTATATAATAGTTAATTAATTAAATGGTTATCTGGCACCTTAAGGCAGAATAAGAACTGTTGGACAATTGGATAAAATGCGTTATGAGTGACATATTTTTTCCTTTTTAAAATGTTTCTATCAAGTTAGTGGTCTGGGTTTCTTCATTTTTGTAAGTGAGATGAAGAGGAGACAGAGTGATTAGGGTCGTAGTGCCCTGATCATACTGTGAGTTATCAAATGAATTGGAATTTTAATACTTTGGGAAATCCATGTGTTGTTTTCTCTCTGTTCTGTTGAGCGTGGGATTTTTAACAGAGACAGACTTCTGACCATGCGTGGATCAGCACAAATGCAGATGTGAGCAGCTAGGACTTGGATCATGCCAAGATATAATGACTGCCACATGTGTGAAGCTGATGCTCAGTGCTTAATGACCCACTGTGAGAATATGTGGGAACCATGAGAGTGCAGGCTGGTGTCAGAGATGGAAGAGGTCTGAGAGATGGTTAGGGGCCGCACCTTCACCTTATGGATGGGGACACAGAGGCAGAACAAGAACCGGACTTCATTCCGGCACTCTACAGTGATACTTTGCATTTTAGACTGTCTTCCTTTGACTTATACTCACAGGGACAGGCAGCTGTACCTGAATTGGGAAAACATCGTATTAGCTGTGTGACCTTGCATGTGTTACTTGATTTCTTTGGGTCTCTGTTCTGTCATCTGTAAAATGGAAATCATACTTGACTGTGGGATGTTTGTGATGATAATCAAAATACCTTTGTGCTCTGCAATACTCAGAAGCGTTACTGTCACTCTAATTAATGATCTTTGTCATAGCCCAATGAGATAGTCACAGCTGTTCTGTTCTTATAGATTCTGTTTCCTAACTTTATCTTGATACCTTTTAGATCCTTGCCTCTCCACATTTGGTCTGAAGACCAGGAACTTCAGCATCACCTGGGAGCTTGTTAGAAATGCAGATCTCAGGTCCCAATCCAGATCTCCTGAATTTGGACCTGCATTTTAATGAGATCCCCAGGTAGTTTGTTTGCCCATTAGCATTTGAGAAGAATTGTTTTAGGCCCCAGACCAATTTCAAGGCTATTGGCTATGGCCTGCTGACAATGACTGGCAGACCGCCAGCATTTGGGGCCTGCCTCACCCTGCTTTGAGATAGCCGAGGAACCCCTGCGAAGTTGCTTCCTGGGCATGATGGGAGGCTGGCCGAAGGCACCCAGCAGGCTTTATCCTTTCAACGCCCTGCATTTCCTCAGAAGAACTATCCACCAGGGTCAAATTGGGATTGGATCCCAAGTCTTTCTGCTCTGAGTCCATGTTCTTTTTATTAAACCATGATGTCTCAGTCACGAGGAATGCTGGGCTGTGTGGATGATAACTCTTCATTCCCCACAGTGTGAATATTTCCACACTGGCTGTTTTACTCTGTTACTCAATTTCTAGAGGGAAAGAATTTAAAAAAAAATTAAAAAGCTTCAGTTGAAAGCCAGGATCCTGTGGCTTAATCAGTTATTTTCGTTTTTTAATGAGGGTGACTATTGTGAAATAAGTAATTATTAATTACTGAAAACTAATGAAATATTTTCGTTTCCTTGCTAAAAAGCATATGGAAGCTAGAAGAAAGCATATGGGTGTTTTTCGGGAAGCATATTGGTGAATGGACAAATTACAGTGGTGCCAAAATGCCTTTGCTGTCTGGCTGGGGCCATCACTGCGTGTGCTGCCATCTGAGTCCTCATGGGTTGAAAGGGATTTTTTAAAATTCCCATCCGATATGTGCCTTGGGTGGCCTCTGGAGTCACACAGCTCTGCCTCACAAGTCTTTCTGCTGTGCTTTCACTCCAACAGTACCGGCCTAGTGGGTCTGAGTATGAAATCTTTGCTCGCTAAGTGGCTGCCACGCTTTTTCCTTTCTGGAGGTCTCTCACCCTCTGTAATACACTGAATGGGCCTGCCCAGCTGAGGGCTTCCTGTTGAGACTCTCCATCTGACCCGTTGCTGCAGTTGGGAAAAGCAGCAGCCTAGTGGACTGAAGAACTGGACCTCCTTGCTCCACCTGGGGCTCCATATGGGACAGTCATTGACTCTCCGCGCTGCACATTTCTTTCTTTTAAAATTGGGAGGATAATACCAGTGCTCCTCTCTTCACAGGCTTGGCTGTTGATTCGATTTGCAGCACATGCCCTTTGCTCCTTGTCTCCTTTCCTTTGTGTGTCTTCTCTCTTGATGTATATTTAGTTGGTTTGATAAATAGTGTGATGGGTTTGGAGGTAGTTGAAACTAGTTTGACTGCTCTGAGGACTCTGCACACCTTGGCTTGTGATGATCAGAGGCAGCATGCTGTTGGAGGAGGTACTTGGTTGGGTGTCAGAAAACTGAGGCTTCAGACTAAGCTGACTTAATAAGCATTTACTTAGGGCCTCCCAAGCTAGGTGGCTTGCTAAGAAATTGAAGGAGGGAGCTGGCAGATGTGCAAGGTGAGTTTGATTCAGGACCAGCCAAAACTCGGTGCGATGTGTGAGCTGAGTAATTATACTTTGTGGGTGAGGGAATTGCGCGGGGACTCTTTGTACCTGGGAATATATTATCAAACTGGGGACTGGAGTTAACTTTGAAACGTGATTACATAGTCTTTGATGGGATATTTTAGGGACTTGAGCAGAAATCTCTGGCAGGCAAGAATGAGCTTGAGGCAAGATCCAGAAGCAGGTGCATACCCGCTACATCCAGAGAGCTGGACATAGATGACAGAAATGTTTTATTTGAGAGAAATCACTTATTTTCTGGTGGGCCTCATTCTCTTTCTCTGCAAAACATGAGCTTCGTACAGTTAGGTTCTCAAGAAGCCTTAAGAATCCAACTGGAATTGTACAAGATCTCCTATCCCACAGCCAGATAAGCCATTTAGCTGCACCCTGGCAGCTGATGATGGCAGTGGCACAGGGCCCAGAACCCAGTGTCCTGTTCCCTAGCCCAGTGCTCTTCCCACTACCCCACATAGCATTAGGATGATGGCTGGCTGAGGTGGCCATTATTATTATAGCCTTTAATGTATGGAATAGAATTTTAAAATGATCTAAGACATAAAACAAGTAAGACATTTAATCATCTTAGATAGCGATGACCCTGCCACTGGAGAGGCCAGCTCTGATAAAATGTCACCTTTCTCCACTTTGCCTATGTGGGCCTTGCTTTTCTGCCTGCAGGAGGGCACCTGTCCTTCTTCCTCAAGAAGCCTTCTCACTCTGCCCCTTGGCTCTGAAAGAGTCTTAGAATTGGACTTTGTTTCATAATTAAACTTTACTTTGTATTGCCATCTTCCCAATTTTGCTCTCCCCTCTCTCCCCCTGGCTCCCCTGTACACACACATTGTAAGGTTTCTGAATTCTAGCACTACTCTGCTTCTCTGAATTTTCTTCAGCTTCTGGCATGGTGCCCTAGATAGACATCATACTCAATAACAAAGCACATAACTGTGTTCTTCAATAGTTTTTCCCTCTTCTTGTTGCTTGTTTTTAAGATGGATATGAAACTTAGAAGCTTACAGACTTTCAGAACTTGAAAGGAACCTGAAAACTATCTGTCTAGCTGAGCTTCCTTCCAGGGAAGAAGGGACTTACCCTACCCTACTTTACCTGCCCAGCTAGCAGCAGGTCTGAGATGGGTGCCCCCATCTGACTGAGCAGTAGGGGGATGGTTGGGGCCTGGGCTCCTGCTCACCACTCAGCAGGCCTTGACTGGGTTCATCCTTCTGTGAAGACCGTCGGGAATGAGGGATCTAAGGGTGGTGTACATGGCTTTGCTGCTGTGTGAAACGGATGGGGACCAGCAGATGAGTACGGGGTACCTACTATGAGACAGGTGTTTTCACATAGATTAACTTGGGTAATTGCTGTAACACAGGACATGTAGCAGAAGCCCCTCCCTAAAAGCTCTGAAGAGTGCACTGTAGTGGCTGCGTGCTTACCTGCTAAAACGTGGGCATAGGGCTCCGCAGAGTGGCACACACAATGATTCTAAGATTGCGAAGACCAGTGAAAGCAAGCAGAGGTGGTGATAAAAACTGACATGGCAGGGCATGTGCTGACCCAGGTATAATAAGAGAGGACTCGGCTCTGGCATTCTGTCCCCACACATCCAGCTCAGAGTCTTTGGAGAGCTGGGACTGGAGTGCCTCACACCTGAGTATAGTGATGGCTTGTACTTGCTCTTATTACATCTTACTCCCTCCTCCTCCCAGCCTCCAACCCCGCTGAGTATATTTTCTTCCTCCTATTCATCTTTCTTCTCCTCCTCCTTCATTCTCCTGAGTTAACCTGGGTAGCCTAAGGGCCTGAAGGCTGTCCGATGGCAGAGGCCTCTGTACTGGACTGTGAAAATGCTGGCAGGGAAGGCGATACACAAATCTGTTAAATACACAGCAAAAATAGCTTATGATCTATGGGACTCAGTATTAAGCAAGATGATATTAACGAGGTTTGAGTGCTGTTCTGAAATGTGGCAGCTGCACACACATATTGGCTGCTTTTCCTCCCTGCCTCTGGCAGCTTGGAACGGTGTTACCATGGCGCTCCTGGGCTCTGTTTAGATCAGCTATTTTCTGAAGGAGCCCCTGACCTTCCCTACAATAGAACCATTGAGGTGGTCATGTCAGTGCCTCTTGGGGAGCTGAGTGACTGGTGAGCCCCCAGTTGTCATTTGGAAACTGTTAGAAGTTGTAGTCAGGACAGAGAGGTTGAATGTCAGGAGCAAGAAGCACTTTTAAATATTCTCTACTCTTGTTTGATGGGTGAAACTATCGAAGTTCATAGGGTGGAAGTGACTTACTCAAGGTCACAGGGTGAAATAGGGACAAGGCTAGGATAGGAACTCAGGTCTTCTGATTCACAGTCCTTTAATGTTAGAGCTCCGTCACACTTAGCACTGCTTGAGCCATCTTTTCAGCCCAGAAGGCTGTGGGTAGAGATGAGCTAGGCCTGGGGACCTCACTGTCCCTAGGAATGGGCATAGGAGGTAAGGAGAGGGAGAGAAGCTGGGTGCAGAGGAGAGAATGAGGAATTGAGGGGAATGATGGTTAGTGTGGGTGTGATAGGTGGTGCCCAGAGTAGATGCCTGAGGAGCCACTGACCAGTGCCCCTCTGCAGAGACCCTTTCCTACCAGATTCCACAGCTCAGTCCCTGAGAAGCAGATGCTTAGTGGGCAGGGGGAAACAACATCACATTCTCCGTTGCTCCCTTTTTTGACCTTATGTAAGACCTCCCATTAAACTACCATAAAGCCATTGTCAGCGCCTCTTTTCTTTCCTTCCTTTTTTTTGTGACTTTATAGTGTTAAATATTCTTCAGGTAGTTCATATGTGAAACACTGTCTCCTCCCTGAGATCACAGGGTCTGAGGGCAGAGACTGTGACATGAGTGGACCTTCCTCCTTCCTTCACTTGCTGTCCATGTACCCCTCCCGCCTTTAAACATGGCACCTGGCATAGTCTTACATCACACACAAGGATCATTGAGTAGGTTTTTTTATTGAGTTCTATTGACATGAATTCAAGAGATCTCTTTACATTTTTACTGACAGTAGAAGTCAGTGAATTATGATTTTGGGGAATAGTGTTCTCACCAATCTGGATGCCTTAAGATTTCTTGTGAACGCTTAGTTAATTTTCATAAAACTCAGTGTGTTGTGTAGTATTATCCTCATTTGACAACAAAGAAACTAAAGTCATGTGAGCTGCTGAAATTCACTTCAAGGAATACATGGTGGGATTTATTTGCCTCTGGGTCTTCTGTCTTCAAGTATTATGATGTTACTTCAACTCTCTCCCAGAACTTCTGGAAGTGATGTCATTCCATGGACAACGGTTTCAGCTTCTGTTAAGGAGTTTCCAGCCTTTTAGGGTTATAACCTTTTGCCTTCAGAGTTTGGAAAAATAATTATGAGGACTGAAGTTCAAACAGTGACTTATTATGACACTTTGGACAGCACTTTAGCTGATTTTTTTCAATAGGCCAAGGGAAAAACAGTACTATATGCTTTAATTTGCTTATTTGCTGTATCATTTAGTTGGAAATAGACTTCTGAATAACTTTATATAAATCTGGTTGCCTTCAGAATATGAGGAAAAATGGTCTTCTGCCCTAAATGAATGGACTAATCTAGCGAAGAACAAAATGAGACACCTGTTTTGATTGTAAAAGAAGGATGCAAAAGTTTTTGAGTGCTGAAGCTAAAGTCTAGATTTTGGTTGATACTGATATTTTGTAGGTTTTTCCTCAATTTTTGCCATTTTCATTAAATAATATCTATTATGCTTTTCTAATTTTTATGTGATTTGGATAAGTTTGATAACATTTCTGCATCCTTTCTGAAAAATCATAAATGTGGAACAGTCTTTCTTTTTTTTAAATTATATGCTAAGGAAAAACATCATTACCTAATTTAAATTTTAGTAGACAGGTAAAGCTTATTTGTAGTGAGCATAATATCTTGATATATATAGATAGATCTTCTGTTTCCTTTTAGTATCTAATTTTCCAGGTGTTTAAGGAGGAGGATGAGTTTAATAATAATGATATAATGCCCAGAGAGAAAATGCATAGGACAACTATGCCATGGATCTATTTCTTTTGTGTGTGTGTGTTTGTGTGTGTCTTTTGATAAAGTTGTCTATAGTTTCGAAAGTGCATAATAACCTGAGTTAGTAAAAAAAATTGAAACAGGCGCTTGGATGTTCAGGGGGATGGATAATTTATCTTTTGTTTTAGAGTTGTAGATGAAATGAAAAGTTAGATAATGGTATTGCTTGGTATCAGGTGGCGGGTCTAACCTGTCTTTATATATACTCTTTAAGAAGAAAGTTTGTCTTGGGAATCTGACTATTCTTGCAAGCTTTCTGAATTTCTTCAGACCCCTTTGATGCTCACACTTTGTTTAATTCAGTTGAATCAGTTTACTCTGAACAATGATTTAGAGACATGTTATTTGTTATAAGCAATGCATATACACACTACATAATGAAAAGGAAAAAGAAGAAAAAGGAAAGTAAAAGCAGCACTTTGCACCTTTTTTGCATGTTTGAAGCAGTCTGCCTTACTTTAGAGTTGTGTATGTGTGTCTCAGTTTCTCTAAGTAGGTTAGGAGCAGCCTGAGAATGAGAGAAATGTTTTATATAAATTTGTGACAGTGAATTTTGTGAACTCAGGTGCAGTAAATGAAAACAATTTTGATGCCATCTTTTGCTTGTAGTTGGCAGGCTTATTCAGAATCTCGTTAGAAGTCATCCTATTCCTTTTGAAATCCCTCTGCTTTGTAGACTTTCTGGGGAATGAGGAAACATGGTCCATCTGCCTACTACAAGAGAAGTGAGTAGTTTAGGAGTGCAATGGCCTGTTTACATACTGGCCAAAACTGTCACTGTAGGAGAAAGTTTTGTATATTCTAAAATGTTACAGAGCTAGGAAAAATATACAGATGTAATATATAGAGTGCATATATATGTACATATATATGATATGTTCCCTGTCATAATATTTTACCCAACGTGCTATTTACAGTAATGAATCAAAATGTCAGTTTTAAAAATACGAAGTGTCAAAGTGTTCCCACGTTGTGGGAAAGTTTGATGTGACAGTTTGTTAATCATATGACTATTATATCAAATGTGTCTCACAATGTTTTTTTGCTCAATGCTCTTTCTTGTAGGCTTCTCACACTTTTTTAGAGAATTTGTAGTTCAAGTTACTAACCTAAGGAACACATTTAGGTTACGTGTCTCCCACACCTTACATAAATGCTGCTGTGTTTTTCTGTTCTTAGAACTGAATGGATTTCACATCGTTTTAGAGTGGTTTGATTTTGTGCCTGACACATTTATTATAGCAGCTAAAACAAATTTCTCCTATGTAGTTTTGTTCCTTTCACTACAGAACCATCTCATGAAACTTTCACATATGGAGTGGATGTTCGTGTTTCTCCAAGTTGGGTTTCCCTAGGTATAATTTAAATGACCTGTTGCCCACTCCTTCACCTTGGGTACATTTCTCAATTTTGGTTAACACATTGATTCTACCGATTTCTTCATCCTACTAAAAGGGCAGAATTATTGAATACAAACATTTTATAATTTGGAAAAGGTAACACAGTTTCTTGTAGGAGAATGTGGCTATGCAACTTACTGTCTCTGTGTCTATGGACGACGCTTGATCTTCTGGCCTTAGTTTGCTCTGAAGAATTGTTAATGTTGAAATGAGATTAGATCAGTGGTTTTTAAACTTAGCTTCCAGGAGCCCCAGGGCTGTGGGTAAATGTATGATCACAGATGATGGGCTGCAGAGTGGGCTGTGAGAACTCGGGGCTCTTCTACTGATAACTCCATTTTCAGATTTGATTTGATTCAGTTTTGTGTACTATTTAATTTAAATACACAATTCGACTGCTTAAATGACCAACTTGCCTACCTATTGGCAGCCACCCTGCAAGATGATTTAGAGCCAGCATTCTCTGACTCTGCGGCTCATTTCCCGAGAGTTTCCAGTGGGCAGCCATGGCAACAGATCTTGGCTAATCTGGCCTCAGGTTCCACCTGTGTGTTCGTGAGGTCTCCATGGAACTTCTTTCAGTAGCAGAGGATTCTCCAGACTGAGATCTGTGGGAAGGACCACTAACTGAGATCACATCTATATCTGATTTTAATCCTTACATCTTTTTAATCTTAATAAGCTTCCCAATTGAACAGATTTCAGGTCAGCAAAGACCATTGTTTAGAACAAGTATAGATGTAAGAAGGTATAGAAGCTTTGGCAGATATTTCATCTGCTTCTGGTTAAGGATGTGAATGCTGCTCCTTATGCTAGAGAGTTTCAGCCAGTCTGGGGCAAAGGGTGGACACCCACCACTTGAAATTTTAATTAATCTAACACTTTCTCCTTCTCTCCATCTCAGACACACACACAACCATCACCACCTTTATCCACTACACATGGGACAGCTTGGGGTGCATCCCCCGATTGGTGGGGTGGGAAAATAAAAACATTGTGAATCATGAGTCCTGGTAGAGTCTGTGTGAATGACAAATGATCCAGAAACATGAAAAGCCTTTAAGTTGGAACATAATAAATTGGAGAGAATGTTTCTAATAGAAAAAAAAAAACATGTATTAAACAGGAGAGAAGATGAATGACTATTTTGCTAGATTCAGAAGCATCATTTTCAAAGTTGCTCAGGAATTAAATTATGGGATTAGTTTGATTTAGCTCCTTTAATAGCTGAAATTCTGAAAGGAGAGAATAGTCAAGTCAACAGTTTGGTGCATGACACTTTCTTGTAGCATCCCTCTGGTAATAAATCTCATAAAAACAATGTAAATCCAGAAGCAGCTGCTGAATGTCAAGGCAGAATATTCTTTTATTGAGACAACAGTTCAGCCACTGGGGTGCACCTGTGTTTATTGGGGCATGGGAGGAATGGCCCTAAATGCACATATAGGATAATTAGAAAAATGTCCAGGAGTGATTTTTGCCTCATTTCCTGGAGAAACTGGTGACATGAGGCAAAATGTTTTAAACAAATGTTGAACTCTAGATGTACACTTTAAATCAAATGGGAAGCATTCTGTGTATAGTTTTGCTTGAAGTAGAATGGGATAGTGGATTGTGGGGATGGAAAGGATGACACAAGGACAAACCACAACAAAAAACACTTTGCTATCTTGTATGTTTAGTTATGCTGCTTTTGCATGGACTTCCTTCTGCCTTCTTCTCCTCCTTGCTGGTGTGTAAGGCCCTTGAGTTCAGAACCTTATCTGTCTTGTTTGTTTCCTAGTTGCCTAGAGTCACACCTGGCTTATTTATGATCTCAATAAATATTTACTGAATAGATGACTTATATGGAAATACAACATTATTGAGGGAAGAGACATGGCATAAATCTGGAAAATTCTGACCTGACCACTTCCTGGGACTTTCACTAAATACTTATGGAATTAGTCATTATTCTGAGCATTTTGCATCGTTAACTCACTCAGTCCTCACTACCACCCTCTGAGGATGGCACTGTTATTACCACTGTTTCACAGATGGAAAATTGAGAGCCAGAAACATTACACAACTTACTCAAGATCACTTGGCTCATAAAAAGTAAAGCCAGGACTTGGACTCAGGTAGACTGGTTCTAACCACTGGTCTTCTAACCACTCGTACACATCGTCTCTGGACAATGAGTGTACTTATACCTGCCTGCTCTACCTCCCAGCATGTTGTAAGGCTGAAACAAAGATGATAGGTGTGCAAGCATTAGGGAAGGGGTGAACCAACTCATGAAGATGAGACAACACACAACTAACATTAAAGTAGAAAGCAGAAACTTGATGCTGGGAAAGTTCAGAGAAGAAAAAGAATGATTATTTCCAACTGGGGAAGAGGGTAGGGGATCAAGGAAGGCTTTGTTCAGGAAGTACATTTGAATTGGCCTTGAATGAGTGGGATTATGATAAAAGGAGATGCTTTCTAAAGCAAATGGACTGATGATCGACTAGAGGTGTCAATGTGTAAGGTGCAAAAGAAGGTGTTAGTTCATTGATTGCTGATTAGTTAAGCAGAGACTTTCCAAAACAGTGTGCATTGAGGAGTGGGGAGGAAGGGGAGAAAACAGTGAGTAGAGCAGTTTGGGAAGATGAAAAAGCATGCCAAAAATACTTTACCATGTTTATAGTCTTTCTGGGAGTTGACTCTAGGCAATGGATGATCCTTGCCTTACCTATATTATGCTCTGACTCATCATTTTCTGTGCATGGTCCCTAAATACTAGTCTAAGGAGATACCACTTGAGAGGAATGGTCACCTAAGCCTGAAAAGTGCTGCGTAATCTGGCACCCTCTTAGGTATTGACAGTGTCCATTAGCATGATAAATCTTTTAGGAAGCCCTGTGGGACAGCCACCAGCTTGCTTTCATTTGACTCTGGGACGTTGTTTTCCCTTGAGCAACCGTAGTTATCATGTTCTAGAAGACATACTTTAGTGGCCCTCCAGCTAGCCGGCTGGACTGATTTGTTTCCACTTTCCAACAGATCATCTAAGAGTAGAACTGGATCCATTCTCAGGGCAACCGAAAGCCCCATTCTGAAAGAAGTTACAGCACTTTTGCCTGTGGAAATTGTTATGTGTCATTTAGAAAGAAAGCTATGCTCAAGATAAACTTGAGAACCTGCAGCCCCTCTGAAAAAAGTAAGAGTGAGAAGCAGGAAGTGAAGGAGGCTTAGGTCTTGAAATGGAATGTGTCGAAGTGTGATAGTTACCAACCACAGGAACTCCTTTAGCAGGCTGCCCTGTGAACATTTTCAGAGAAAACATTGTTAAAGTCAGCAGCTTACTCGCTCGCCCCAGGGACAGCATGATGCCTGTTTCCTTCTTTACCCTGCATTGGCCTGAGTGGAAAAGAAAGGCAGTAGACTGTATTGAGTGTCTGCTCCATGCTGAATACTGTGTTAGAAGCCATCACTTAATCCCCTCAACAATCTGACTGGGTCAGGATTATTAACCTTTTCTTTTATAAATGAAGATGCTAACTCCCAGGGTACCTCACTGAGTAGATCATGCTTTACTTCTTGGACCTGTCCCTTGCTCCTTTCCCCAACTGCCTGTCCGGTGAACTCCTGTTCTTCCAGGTTGCACAAGAGACTCTCCCCTCAACTCCACGTGGCCTCTAGTCCTGAGTGACACGATGATCTTGCTCTTTAGGTCTGCATGCTCACTTTCCTTCAGATTCAGAACTCTTAGTGACTCTGGAGTCCACGTGCTTATGTTTCACTTCTCTGTCTGCATTCAGCGTTCTCTGCGTAGGACTTCATGCTAACCTTGCAGGGGTGTCCAACTTCTTGGTGTCTCTGGGCCACACTGGAAGAAGAAAAGTTGTCTTGGGCCACATATTAAATGCACAAACACTAATGAAAACTGATGAGAAAAAAAGATTTGAAGTAAATTTATGATTTTGTGTTGGGCCGCATTCATAGCCATCCTGGACCTTAGGCGGCCCGTGGTCCGTGAATTGGACAGCCCTGCTAGAGCCAGACCTTTACCTAACAGGGTGCCTCCTTTCCAGCCCATTGTGCTAGACCTCTTTGCTAACATATTTTTAGTTTTCTGGATTCAGAGCCTGCTTATTTTTAATGTCATCTCCCACCTCCTGGAATATACTGGTTACCGTCTTATTTTTTGGCCAGGTGTTTCCTTAACTTCCAAACAGCACTTTTTGAACTTGACCTGCATTGGAATCACCTGGGGAATCTCAGCCTCCATTATGGTCCACTAGGTCTGAAAGCATAGTGTGGGAGAATTTGTACTTCTAACAAAGTCTTAGATGATTCTGAAACTGTCAGTTTGTGGGCTCACTTTGATGAGTACAGCTTTAAAGTATAGTTCAGGACTCCTGTTTTTCAGGAAATTTAAGTATGTTAGCCTACAGGTTCGTTTCCCTTCTCCTTCCTTCCTTCCTTCCTTCCTTCCTTCCTTCCTTCCTTCCTTCCTTCCTTCCTTCCTTCCTCTATTATATTCTTATGGAATCCTATACATATTAGATATTTTTCCATTCATGTAAGTCTCAGGGGTTCCATCATCAACTTCTTGTGCTTGGTGAAGACTTGAGAATAAGGGAGACAGCGTGGTGAAAATGAACAAATGTCTGGATATGGGATCTTGGCTCCTGATTTTTCATCCTCCTAGATCCTCTCATGAACTCTGTGGGGGCAAATCCCATCTTATGGAGTTGTTTCCTCATCTCTAAAATAACCATTCCATTTCTTCTTATTGAACAAGCTCATGGAAAATGTCAAATGAGATCATGGATATGTAAATGCCATAATGTTCTTAGTACATTATTTTTTATTATTTTATTTTTTGTAGAGTTGAATCATTTACTTTATCATTAACAACAAGGCATGAAGGAAATGCCGTTGGTTTTCAATGAGATGTGGAGTGGAGGGTGGGGCTGAGGGGAGGCTGCCATTTGGGGAAAGCTTTTTTAGATCCCTGGAAATGATTTGCATACCAGCAGTTATGAGCCTGTGCTCAGGTCAGGGTAGCAATGTTTGTTGCATTTGTGTCGTACTCTTTCTTCAGGTAGACTGTGATAATGAGTACGCAAACTGCGATCATATTCTAAACTGATGTAAACTTGAGAAGAATGATGAAATATTAACAGTGGTTGTCATTTGCAGGCGTTTGTAGGGTGTTTGCTAGTGGGTAAATTTATAAATCTTTAAAATTCTGTTTCCTACAACAAGAATTCCTACAGAAAGAAGTGTCCTCTTCTAGATTTTCTTAAGAAAACATCTACTTCTTAAGTGCCTACTATGCAGAACCTAGCTCTGGTATTGAGGAATAAAAATATGGTTAAATATATAATTTCTTCTTTCATGGAGTTTACAATTCAATGAGAGACACAAACAGAAATGACCAGAAGTTTTTCACCTCATAGACAGACAACACTATGGTGATTACCTGAGGGAAAGTGGGGGAGGGGGAGGATGGGGGTGCCAAGGAAGGATAAATGGTGATGGAAGGAGGCTTGACTTGGGGTGGTGAACACACAGTATAATATACAGATGTTATATTATAGAATTGTACACTTGAAACCTATATGCTTTTATGAACTGATGTCACCCCCAATAAATTCAATAAAAATAAATAGGAAATACGTACCTGGCTTAAAAAGCAAAATGACCTAGGTGACAAAGGAGAGATGCAGACAGCATGCTGTGGGAACTGGAGGAGGGTTCCCTCAAGTAGGTGGCATTTGAGCACACACTGAAGAATGGAAAGGATTTCAACAAATGAACTTCAGATAGGAACATGTCACATGAAGATATAGTATGTCACTACTCCAGGCTTTTCTTATGCAGGGGTGTCCAACCCATGGCCCACAGGTCACAGTCCAGATGTGGCCTGACACAAAATCATAAATTTACTTAAAATATTATGAGATTTTTTTTTGTGTGTGATTACATATAGCAATGTATCTAATATATGGCCCAAGACAACTCTTCTTTCAGTGTGGCCCAGAGACACCAAAAGATTGGACACCCCGGCTAGTGTTTTCTAGCTGCAGTTATGGGAAAAGTACCAATATACAGAATAAGAGGATATCTCCTTTGAAGCTCCCCTACTAATATTCTGGTCCCTCTGACTCTGCTTGCTTATTTTATTTCCTTTAGTACATTTGTCCCCTCCTTTACAGAATGTTCCTTTTTGTCACTCCCCTTTTTGAATTTTCTTTCCTGGTCTTTAGCTTCTCTCTTATGCAAAGTTGGTTTCCCCTCACTACCACACTCCTTTAGACCTCCTCTTTCTCTTGCCTCCAGATATTTAAAATCCCCTCCATCCTTTACTCCTTAATTCTCATCTTGACTCCCAGCCTTAACAATAGCTTCTTTTCTATTTCCCTGCTTTGATTAGAGTAACATGTTTGCAGTACGAAGACACTGATCTTCCCTTCTCCCGGTTCCAGAGCACCAAACCCATAATGGCGAGTCTAGTCAGTACTTACATGCGTGTGGTGCCTATTGTGTCCAAGAAGAGACAAGGTCACAGTGAGAGGAAACAGGTTGTTAAAATCTGCTGGAATAAACATCAGGTGCCAGGCTTGTCTGAGAAGGCAGTGTAGATTTTACATTCTGTGGCAGGATGTGAGATGCTTTTGATGTTCAAAGCCTCACATTTTGATACTTATATTAATGTAATACAAGTTCACATCAACTGTATCCAGTCAATTCTCCATCCACTCCATTAGTAATTCCAGATGGGAAAATTCATTTGAGTTCAATTTTTGTTTGAGACCCAACTGTTTCTTAAATAATTATTATAGTTATTATCTATTTATTTTTTCACAACTGAAAAAAGGGAAATCAAACAGCTGTGTGATTAGCAGGATATGAGATTAAAGATGTTTTGCACAGAATCAAGGATTTGTTTATTACAAAATTTCTCAACTGAGAATTAAGTATTGTTAAAATTGGCCACAGGGTGCTCTCTTTGGCCATTTAAGTTTGATTTTTCACATCCAGTTCTTTGCTAAAAGGTCTTTAACCGTTTCTGGGAGGAAAATGCTGGCCAAGTCATCACAAAGCATTTCTGAAGTTAATAGTCAAGGTAACAACCACATTTCTGTCACTCATGAAATAACGGTGCAATTAGAAGATCGGCCTCACTGCTCTCAGCAAAGAGTAAGTTCTAATTTGAGGAAGTCAGGTAAACTAGAAAAGGTTGCAGCTTTACTTTTCCCCTTTGAAACTCCGAGAGTTTCACCTTTCCTTAATGCAGGTGCAGACCTATAGAATGTGATGTTTATCCTTAAATTTTTCTTCACCTATGTTATGTCACTTCTTAAGACCTTTTGCAAATATCCTCGTTTGAGTGCATTCTAGAGAGTACCACACCCCTCTGTGTTTTTGC
Organism: Anoura caudifer; assembly: GCA_004027475.1. NCBI lineage: Eukaryota > Metazoa > Chordata > Mammalia > Chiroptera > Phyllostomidae > Anoura > Anoura caudifer. The sequence goes on along the minus strand of PVKU01000091.1, from coordinate 153,647 downwards.
AGGATGTCAGTAGTCTTCGTAGAAGCAGTAGGGCGTGATGGGCAGGCACATTAGCTACAGTCTCTTGGCTGAATTTTGAAGATAGTGCTTCTGTTTGCCTCAGCAAGGTACAGGAGATCTCTGCAACTCCTTTGCCTTATTCCCTTATCTAATGGAAAGAACAGCACTACCTACCTCCAAGGTCACTTTGAGGATTTTAAGAGTTCATACCTGGGGACTGATAAAGGCTCTGTCCGACTCACAGTTTATGCTCATTTAGTCTTAACTGCCTCCATTTTTTAAGGCAATGTATTGTTCTATGTGTGAAGATCTTTGTTACACTTTGACATGGACTTGTTCAACTTCCAGCCTGGAATCCTTAATCTATTCCTGTCTCCTTGTCTTTAGTAGAATCTTTTCTGTATGATAATTACTTATATACTTGCCTTAATTCTTTCTTTAGACAGATTTTATCTCTATATTCATTGAATTCAACCAGACCCGGTCACTGACCCTAAGGGATTTTTTTTGGAGGGGGTGGGAGAGTGAGATTAGTGGAAGTTCATACATTAGAGATATCTCTGTAAGAGTCAATAGTTTAGATAGTATTTCTAAATACTCAGAGGTGTAGTTAAAGGATTTATGGTCACTAGAGGAGAGATACATTAGTTTTGGTTGGGATTAGAAGCAAGTGTGGAGCAAATGAAGGAAATCTTCCTGGAGGAGGAGGGATTTGATCTGGAACCTGAACACAGGGTGGAACTGAACCTGGTAGAAAAGGAGAAGAAACTTCCCAGGCTGAGCGAAGAGGGTGAGCTGCACTTCATTTTTTCACATGTCCCTCATGCTGCCCTCTGGCCGCCGTCCAGACCCTTTGGAAAACTGTTATTGCAGGTGGTACCTCAGTTGGAAAGCCAGGGAGTGTGTGAGTATGGCTTTCATAGTCTCCAGGTCCATGTGTAAAAAGTGGAGAGAGGGGCCAGCCTCCTGGTGCAGTCTAATAAATGCTTGTGACAAGGGTTTGTTTTTATTGTATGTGGGGGTATGAGAGAGAGAGAATAGGAGAGACAAAGGTAGAAAATTTTGGATGTTTGTACAGGCATTATAATGAAAGCTATGTAATGCTCTTAATTTTTTCCCTCGGATCACTTGTAAGGGCTATAGAAGTGATTTTGCTTTATAAAGTTAGGATGAAAACATCACTTTTCTTATTTCTTCTTTTTCTTAAGAGCCAATATTAAAATCACTCTTGTCCTCTGTCCTAAAATATGTATCTGAGTGGAGTTAGGCAAGAGAGTATTTCTTGGAATACATTGTAATCTGCGTAATAGATCTGGATGTTTAAACACTTTTCCTCTGGAGGGGGGTCATTATAAGTCAAATGCCACCAGCAACCCTGTGGTGTTTTGTTGAGTGTGTTTCAGCACTGTTGGTGTCCTGCCTCAGCTCTCTGACGTGTCAGGGTGTTTTTAAATTTACTGTCACTTTTAGCAAGTGGCTTGATGAGGCATAGTAATGTGCATGCTGCTGGCCAAACATTACATGGCATAGCTGCAGAGTAACAAGACGGGAGTCTTAGCCAATGCCCTGGAACGTGAACTTGCAAGTAGTAGGGTTATCCAGGCTGTGCTCTTTGCCGGGTACCATCCTGGCACAGGGAACACTGGCTCCGAAGTTGCTGCCTTTGCTCAAAACATCCTTGGAATTGCCTTTGGAGATAATGACGAGCCACCCCCAAAAGTCCTGGATCAATCATGCAATGTGAGACTGTGAAATCCACTTACTTCATTCTGACTGTGAGAAAACAGAGGCCCGGGACAAGTATTGATGTGTATAGCTGGCATTCCTTTAAATAGGAGCAACATCAGTGCTCAATTTTCTTGTCAGCTCAGCTCTGTCCGATATCTTTCATTGTCTCTCGCCTTAAGTATAATTGATTCTAAATAATTGGAAATCAAAAGAGAGATAAGGATGTTGAGGGGAAGTTACCTTAGTGTTGCCTGATAGCACAGTGTCTGCAGCATAGGGAAATGGCAGCTATCCCTTCTGGGGTGGGCTCCTTCTGGATTACAACAAAGCCTCAAGAAGTAGTAATTACTTTGACTGTCAAAGTTTTTAGTTGAGTGTATCATTGTAGCTATTATAAAACCTGGTATAGATAAAAATAGAGCTAAACATGCAAGTTCCTAATTGGATGGTAGAACTTAGCTTACGGGAGCAGGGATGCTCTCATGGACAAAGCTATGTATGTCCTTGTCATGATTTGCTATCATTTGCATGGCAGCAACTGCTGAAAGTGTGCTCATAGAATACTCATTCCACAAATGGTCGAGTCAGTTCGGGAACTGGTTGCTACCATAGCACCCGTTTGGAAGATTCTCCATGTATCTTGAACAAGATTAACTCTGATCAGTCCTGTAGGTAAAAACAATAACTGCAGCATTCCTTTCTGTTCTGTTAAATTCAGGTTTTGCCAAATTTATTTTATAATGGAACCATTTTATGGATGATTTCCCAGACTGTTCTACGGAACATTCTTTGGATAGCAGGACTTTATTGTTAAAATTCTTAAGGTTCACATCAGTCATCTTATAATAATCTTGTGTGAAATATAAAGCCATTTGGGCTAAACTGTAGACCTTCATCTGCCCTCTCTTCTCTACAGGAAAACTTGCAGGTTTATTTCAGGGTCAAACACTTTTGATATGAAATGCTATTGGGAGAAAAAAAAGATACATATGCACACACACGCACACGCATTTCAGAGCCTAATAATTTGAGAAAGAAGACAGTGTTTTACCTGCCAAACCCAATTTTCTGAATTAGGGCTTTAACTCAGAGAGTTGTTCCTGAAAATAGCTTGTTTTTAAGCAAAACTTTGTTGGCTTTTGGTGGTAGACTTTTTCACCATCGAAGCCATGAATATGGGTGATTTTAACTGTGACATGTTTCTTGCATTCAAAACCAGGGCTTATGGAGGAAACAAACACTTACTTTAACTTTTCTGAAATAGTTGGCTTGACTGTCATTTTTTGTTCTGTTTATTTAGGATATTAGCTTTTTTTCTTTTAAGCTGGAAGGGTCCTTGTTGATCTTTTCCAAGCCCATACTTGACAGATGAGGAAACAGAAGCCCAGAATGCTTTAGTAACCTTTCCAAGTCTCTCTGCTAGTGACAAAACCAGAACGAAAATCAAGGTCTCCCAGTTACCTGGTCAGTACCTTTTTTTTTTCTTATTGTACATGCTGTTAAAAAGAAAGGGGCTACTTGTCTCTCTTGATTAGATCATAGATAAGATAGTATAACATCTATATGTACACTTATACATACACTCATACATATATACATACATAGATGATACCTACATAGGTGTACATACATAGAGGGAAAAGCCCGTAATTACAAACTCTTTTATCCTCAGAGTAAGAAGACCCTTGACAGGCCCTTGGCTGTCTCTTTTCCAGGAGGACTTTACCCACCTCAGGGCAGTCCTTGGATACTGTTCACTTGAGAAATTTATTCACTTAAGAGATTTGTGTGAAAAAGAGGGTCGTGCCCCGCATTTTGTCCATCTGTCTTGTCTCAGCAGGCTGAGAGATGACTACAGCAAGGTGGTGTTCACGTTTTTTACATCAGAAGATCTGGCTTATCACCGGGAGCTTGAGGGATACGGCTGAGTTATTCATCAGTGTGTGGTTATTTCTCCCTCTTCCCCTCCTCCTTTCTTCCAGCCTCTCTTTTTTTCTCCATGGCCTTGTCTTCAGCAGGGGTGTTTCCTATCTCTCCATAGATAGGACAGAAAGCTCAGATCCAAGGCAGATATTCCTTCTGCTAGGTTTAACCCAGTTGTAACAAAAGCAAACAAAATTCTTATGCCTCTGAGGGTTTTTTGTTGTTGTTGTTGTTGTTATGAGTCATGGGAAATTTACCCATTAAAAAGATATTGGGGAATCTGTAATCTGGTGCTTGCTCTATCTGTGGTATAGTATACCCTGTGAAGGGAAGTGCATTAAACTCAGTAATGAAAATATAGGTTCTGAGCTGCACTTTTCCACCAACTAGCTATGGGATCCCGGGAAAACGAAGGGACTTACTGGGCCTCGTTTGACCTGGTCTCTTCTTTTGGGCTTGCAGAGTCATGAACCTTGATTTTAACTTTAAGTTGTTGTGTGGAATAAATGAGATAATTATACAAAAAGGCTTTATAAACTATGAAACACCCTATAAATATGTGTCAGGCATTATTATTATCAATGATCATAGCAGACAGATACACACTGCTGTCTTTGAGCCGGGTACCATTTGAAGCACAGCCCATCCATTAGCTCACTGGATTCTGACAGCAGCTCCATGTGTGAGTGAATAGCACCGGTCATCGTGAATCACCAGGCCTGGCTGCCCTCCTGGATCAGCCGGTGATTTACTCCATGGCCTCTTCCCTTCCCTGGGCCTGAGTGGTACTCTTTGTAAAAGCGGCACTGGACTCCAGATGAATGTAAGAGCCCTCTGTTCTGGCATTTGTGCAGGGCAGTTTTTGGCCCTCACAGGCTTGGCCACTGATTATTAATTAGAGCTCACATTTCATTGAGGGCTATCATAATCATTTTACAGATGAGTTCACGCAAAAGCACAGAGAGCTCATATAAGTTTCCCAAGGCTGCACAGCCAGGGAATGGTGGTGGAGCCAGGTTTCAAACCTTGCTCCAGTGCCCCAGAATGGTGGCAGGTAGATAGATATGGAGAACTCGCCAGTGATCACAGGTGGGGTGCATTGTCAGGCTCCCCATCTAATCAGCATCAATGATTATTGTTTAGCTAGTAAGGTTTTGGCGTTGTTGACATTTAACTCCACAGTTAGATTTTCTGTCTTGATTGCGGGTTTTCAGTACCGGAGTGTGTATTCCTCGTGTCTTGGCACTTGGTGGTGTCCTTCTATATGTTCACAGTTTGTTTTCTGCCCAAACTTTAGATTCTTTGAACGCCGCAGGAGGTCTGCTGTTGGCATCTACCAAAACTGTGTTTGGCAAAATGACCTTTTCACATCAAAAACCCCTTGAGGAGGCTGCTGAGGTGCAACTCTGGACAAGTCTCCACAGGGGAGAGGAGTTTCAAGTTGCAGCCCTTTGTTTTCTGCATGACATGTTCACTCTGACTTTCCTAGGGCTGCTGAGTTTTACGAGTCTTCTGGCTGTTGCAGCGGCTTTTCGCTTTGCTGTTATTTTATTTTTCTAAAGACTTGGTTTTCTTGGGCTCTGCTTGGACACAACATGAGATTTGTAGCCCAGTTGCATCTGGGAAAGAGTCACACCCATTGAAATAGGGTGAAAATTGACTCTTGGAGCCCAAAGAAATTGACATAAATCCACGGACATCTTTCATCTCTTACTCTGTCTTCCTTCTTTGTGTGGTGCTGTTCCAAGATCTATTATTGGGACCAGCTTTCTTGGAGGGTTGCCTTTAACTCCTAATCCACTCAGTGTGCTTATTTTACTATTATTGCGCCACGAATAGCCTTGCTAATCCCATAATTGATCCACTATGGAGTTCATTTATTTACTCATCTGCATATAAATTCTTTGATATAACCTATCAGACACTGAGCCAGGCTTAACAGAAATACCAAAATGAATTAGACATAATCCCTGCTTTCAAGGACCTAATAATACTCTAAGGCAGTAGAGTATGGTGGGGAGAATTTGTTAATTCAATCAACAAGTAGTTCTTGAGTGCCCACCATGGCCAGGTTCTGGCCCCTGTGGCTGCCAGGCAGGTACTGACCCTCCCATCACAGGGCTTCTTATCTAGGAGTGGCAACTACCACCTTCATAATTTCACAGGTAATTATGTAATTATGGTTGTGTTAGGTGCCACAAGGAAAAGTACAAGGTATTTTGGGAATATTAAACCATGTTTTCTTCTTCTTTTCTCTGGCCTAGTTTGTGGGACCAGGTACGTTTCCTGAAAGAAGCAGAGGTAGCCCGGTGACGATGGGCACAGGGGAGCAGGCGAGCAGGCTGGGACACAGGCACCTCTCACACAGGGGGGAAGATGATCAGTGCTCCGCCCTGTGGCAGCTGAGAGAGGAGAGCTTTCAGAAACTGGGTTGATGATAAAACAACTTTCAGTATATTTTCTTGCTGTCCCCTCTGTAAATGGTGGGCTTGCATAGTATCATGACCTGTTTTAGTAATTGTAAATTGACTCAAGGAAGAAAACAAACTTCTCCGTTTTTCCTTACTACCTAAATGTGTTAAAATAACTCACTATATTTCATTTGTACACCTGAAGCCTTTGAATCCAATTAGTAAGAAAAAAAACTTTCCATGTCATTAAGTAATGCAGAAATAAACAACTGGTATAGGAGAACCCAGATATGAATGCCTTGAGCTTTCTGCTGGAGTACCGGAGTGTCTGGTTGTAAGAAGTGGTATCAGACATATTCTTTTTGTTCCACATGTTTTTTGTGCATTCATTAAGAGTGCCTCTCATGGATCGCTTTACTGGACTGTGGGGGGAGGAGAGCAGAAGGCTGTCGGCAGAGCTGCTGCTCCCCGCCATTGAGATGATGTCCTGCTCCAGGGCCGGAGGGTGGGTAGGACTCAAACCCTGTCGTCCCCCCACTCACCAGGACGAGACTGGGTGGATTTTCCTGATGTACAGACAAGAACCTAATGGTTAGAGAGGCCGGGTGTGGAAATGTCTGACACAGGTTTTTTTCCTCGGAAAGCGCTCATACTTTAGTGTGAGAGGCAGACAGGGAATAACGAAACATCATTATGTTGCCAACAAGAATGAAATATGATAACCAGAGGTACAAAGGTACAAATAACATTCTGAGGGGGCTCCAGAGAAGGATTTTAACTGATAGAGTGGGAAGAAGAAATTTATATAACGTTTGAAGAACCTAGATGGATGGATAAGTTTTCTTTTCTATTTTTAAATAATAGCTTTCTTGAGCTTTAATTCATATATTGTACAATTAACTCTTTTAAAGTGTACAAGTCTATGGGATTTACTATATTTACAGTGTTGTAAACCATCACCAAAATCAACTTTGGGGCATTTTTGTCACCTCAGACAGAAACCCCATACCCATTGGCATTCACTCCTCATTTCCCCAAACCTCCTTTCAGCTGCTCTAAAAAGCCACTGATCTACTTTCTGTTCTTTAGAGTTGCCTATTCTGGACATTTCATTTAAGTGGGATCATACTGGTTACTTTCACTTCCCATAATATTTTCCAGTTGCATCCATGCTCTGGTATGATTTGTTTTTAAATTTTTTATTGATTGATTTTGGGGAGTAAGGGAGAGAGAGAGAGAGAGAGAGAGAGAGAGAGAGACAGACAGAGAGAGAGACAGAGAGAGAGAAAGAGAGAGAGAGTCATTCACTTATTGTTCCAATTATTTATGCGTTCATTGGTTGATTCTTGTGTGTGGCCTGACTGGGGATCAAACCTACAAACTTGCCATGTGGGGATGATATTCTAACCACCTGAGCTACCCAGCCAGGCCTACTTTTTGATTGCTGAAGAATGAAGGAAGTTTACTCCCAAATGATACAGTACAGTGAACTAAGAGAATAACTTTCATAGGAATATATGGGCTGTAGTTTTAGGTTGAACGTAGAATGTTGGATCTGCAGAGTAGGACCTTTGGGGGATGTTATAGGTGAAGTAGTTGGAAATATAGTTTGGTAGCAGATTATGGAAATAGGAATAATTTGTACTTTTTTCATGATACAGGTGTTTTCAAAAGGAGAGTAATATAACTCAATGTGTATAGTTTGAAAAAAAAAGAAGATAATTAAACAATAAGGTCATAGGTTGGTAGTGGAGAGCCAAAGTAAAATCAGGAACACCTAACTTGCAAGGACTATTTCTTCATATTTCACAGCCTCTTACTTTATATATTTGTTTGGTGGAGCAAGTAGAAAAAGCACAGGTGACTTTTTTCCATTGCAATTATTTTTAAACTATGGGAAGCCTGTGAAAGATAAATCTTTATAGATTATAGTTAAAAATGCTATTCCTTGATCACTTGAGATGAGGCAGCCTTTTCATGGTAAAGTCCACTGTGTATGTGTTATTACATCATGAAGAAATAGGCCTCTTTGTTTCCTTTGATTGTCTCTGCAGGACCCTGTAATGTGCTATTTTTGGTGCAGAGTGTGTATTAGTCACTGCAGGCTGCCATAACAAAATACCAAAGACTGAGTGTCTTAAACAACAGAAATTTATGTATTTTTTCCACAGTTTTGGAGGCTGGAAGTCTGAAATCAGGGTGTCAGTATAGTCAGGTTCTGGTGATACCTCCTCCTGGTTTGGAGAAGGCCACCATGTCACTATGACCTCATATGACAAGAGGAGAGAGAGCCAGCTCTCTGATATTTTTTCCTATAAGGGCACTAATTTCATCATCAGGGCCCTATCCTTATGAACTTATAATAACCTAATTACTTCCCAAAGACCTCATCACATTTGAAGTTAAGGCTTCAATGTATGAATTTAAAGGGGGCACAATTCAATCCACAGCAGAGTCTTAGTTTGCTTAGGTTTCCTTTGGACTCAGGGCCTTGGATGTGTTCCTTATCTTATATTCATTTGTCAGATTCCTGACAATCAAATGGAAGTCATCAGTATCTTGAGGGTAGTTGACCTGCTTGCATTCCTTGGAACCTGGAGGAATCACTCATTGCCTGTTTCTGAACTGCTCATGTCACAGGACTTTGCAGGAGGAGAGATTTTAATGGCCATCTGGCTCAAGGGCTATTAAATTAAGGGTTAGTGGTTCATGATCTTTTCGAAATTGTTTGCACCATTCTCTATATTTGTGTGGAGGTATATTTCCTCCTCATCACTTCCCCATAGTATTCTCAAGTAGTTTAAGCTCCTTCACAGAAGAAGAATCACATATAATAATTTGAACTTTTTACTTATATCTCCAGTCTTTACATCTGATCCTCAGAGATTTTGAAATTGAGCCCCACAGCAGTGAAGTCAACTTGCCCAAGGTCACAGAGCCAATAGGTGACAGAACCTAGACTCAGACCCTGTGGCCTGATGCCAGAACCCAGGGTCTTCAGTTTTTCATTCTTAATCTCCTGCCCTTTGCATTACTTGTTCTACCTTTTTAGACTCTGGAGTTGATTGACCCTCTTATAATAAATAGACAGTAGAGGTCCAGAGAGAAGTGAACATGTCCAAGATGGTACTGTGTTTAAAGACACATAGCTATCAACATGTGACATTAATACAAACTCCAAGTCAACACATGAGTCTTTAAGACATATTTTAAAATTTAATTACACTGGAATCTATATACTTTTATTAATCAGTGTCACCCCAATAAAGTAAATAAAAATAAAACAAAGGTTTAGTCAAATAATAAGAGATAAAAGTCAGTTAAATTAAATTAAAAATCCTCCTTTTTCACCATTGTTTCTGCCACTGACCCTCTTCTTCCCTCCTTCTCTCTTGTCTCCTTTTCCCTTTCCTTCCCCCTCTGTCCTTTCTTCTCTTCCTTTCCTTCCTTCTTTCAACAAGCATTATTGAGCATTCAATGCCATTTGGAGCTAAGATGGAGTTATTAGTAATGGAATGTTTTACTGTTTCTGAAATGGTTTTCTGGTCAGGTGACCTGGGTATTATTTTATTCCTCTGTGGCCAACAGCTCCTCTTTATCCTAGGAGGTTCTCAGTGGAGTTGTCACACATGAAACAACATTGAGGGACAGCCAAGTCCCCGAAGCCAGTGCCTTAGCTTGGGACCAAACAGGCTTCCTGATGTACAACTTTGGGGACTGGATGGTAACCTTCATTCAAACAGGCCATACTGAAGGAAGCTCCACTTTTATATGTGTATGGGATAGAATGGGAGCTATTTCACCTTTTCAGATCTGAGAATTCTGTAAATGTATTGCTGGATATTCAAGGCTGGAGTTTAAAAGAAAAGTTAGGACTAGAATTAGGAACTGTGAAAATATAATGAAATCATAGCAGTAGATGGCATGGCTCAAGGAACTTTTGAGGAAAGAGAAAAAAAAAAAAACGCATTTCTCCTTTTCTTCTAGAGTGTGAGACCTACCTCAAGTTCCATTTGCCCAAATAACTTGCTAATCCTAACCTATGTCCACCAGTCTGAACTCTGTAACCTCCTTTTGTCACTTAATGATGTGTTCATCCAGGTCTTATGTATGTTAACTAAAGCTGAAGAGTGGTAGCTGAATGTAGTGGAACTCATATTTATTTAGATGTTAGTAAACCCATTCAAGTCCAGGCTTGGCTATTCACTGTTTGTTGATTGAATGATGGATTTTCTCTCATCAAATTCCAAATCTGTAAAATGAAGTTAATAATATTGTCTACCTTGATTATCTTAAGAGTTGGTGTTTACTTTTTGACTATAGTAGTGGAAGGGAAAGCTCTTCAAAAGGACTCTAAATAAATCACCTTTCCCCTGCATCTACAAAGAGTAATTGTGATGTTTGTTTTCACTCTCTGGTACACTCCTCCTTTGCATTTATATACACTTCTTTTGTAGCTCCCTCAGTACCTAAAACAATGAAAGTTATGTATATTAGATGTTTATATGCATGATTTTAATTAGGGTCTTATTTTTTTCTTCCTCTGCTTTGTTATGGGGGAGAGGTTGTTTTAATTGTTTCAGCATTTTTTGAGGAGTTTTTCCTGGGAGTTAGTGGGATGTTAACTTCTTCGAGTTTATTCTTTGACTTTTCTTGTCCCCTCTCTTGTGTCTTACCCTCTGCACATGTGCTGGCCTCCCACCATCCAAGAATCTCCTGATACTGTTACTGTTCCCCAGCAATGATGACATTAGTATTTGCTCTGGCAATTAAAACCCTGTAGGGATGTAGGGTTCAACTGCCTCAGAGAACATGAAGGCCTAGGAAGGGTTCATGCATATTTGATTCAAGTCAGTATGGTTGCTGGTTCATGAAACCTACCCATTCTGTGCTTTCTAATGATGCTTACTGCTGTTTAGTATCTTCTTGCTGTTTAATCTTTTTTTTTTTTTTTTAGGATGAAATTACTGACTTCTGTTCCATTAAAATTTGATGAGTATTCTACTTTTGAATCTAATTCTATTTTATTCTAACTCAAATTGCACTCTCTTTTTTATCCTGTGATGGCACATTGGCTCCTAGACATAATCAGGAATGATACCAGACATAGAAAATATTTTGCCATGTATTATTAGAATATTTAGTAAGTTTATTTTATTATGTTGAATATAGGCTTGAGGAACATATAGAATTCACTTTAATTAATTTTGTGGGTAAATATTTTTCTCCATATTTTCTATTTTATTCTCACCTCATTATCATGGTTTGGTATAAATAGATATACAGTTTATTGAATAAAATTTATTTTCTGTACCAGGCACTGTGTAAGATGTTTTATGTCTTAAAAAGATGATTGAAGGGTGGTTCCCATCACCAGGAAGCTTTGCCTCTGGTCGAGGGGACCGGCATCTTCAGGGGCAGGTCTGACACTTGCTGGGCCAGGACACTTTCAACATTAAAGGTGCAAAAGCATGTATTAGAAGTTTGTGAGAAGAGAAGATTGAATTTAAGTAGAGACATTCAGGAAATTGCCAGGATACTCATTTTTCACTGTATCTATAACCCTTAAGTTCTAGCTTTCTGCCAAGATGATTCTTCTTTTGCATTACATTTTAAAAAATTTGTTGGGGTGCTATTAATAAAGTTTTACAGGCTTCAAGTGTTTAGTACATCATCTGTATATTGTGTTGTGTGCTTACCACCCAAGCTCAAATCTTCTTCTGTCACCATATGTTTGACTCCCTTTTATCCTTCACTATCCTGCCCCCCACTATCTTCCCTGGCTTCTGCCTCATCCCAGCTTGTATCCCAGCCCTGCAATTTTTATTTTATCATGATTTGAATAATAGCAAAGAGGAATGAAGGATGTATGCTTTTTTTCAGAAGGTGAACAAAAAATATTATGAGGGATGATTGATACTTGATGGTGTCACTGTGTAGTAAACCACAGACATTAAGAGAAAGGCCTGTCGAATATCAGGAAATAGGAAACTCTCTCACCCGGCACTGGAGGTGGTTGGTTGATCAGACTCTTGGAAAGTGTGCTTTCAATAGATAGTGCTGACATCACATACACACACACGCACATGCACGCATGCACACACAGTCTCTTTGCCTTATTAACCGTTTATTCTTGACTATCATTTATCTGATGATTTCTTTTCTGTTGTTCCTTTCAAAATATTACCTCCACTGGGATCTAATTAGAACCCCTCAAAATTCAAAACACAGTGAATACATATGGGCTCGAAATGTTATCTTTAGGCATAATAGAATACTAGACACTAATTATGGTTATCCATTGTGTATATAGGTATCTAAACACTTCTTCTGCCAAATTTGTTGTCAGGCTGCCCTGAGAAAAGTCAAGGAAATAGTTCTCATTAGCTTTTAATTTTGAAGGAATTCTTTTCCCCTAGAGTGATAATACTGCAAGATGAAACTTTGTAGGTTCTAAAGTGGATGTGCAGTGCCAAAATTTACCTTATATTAACTTAATTCTTAACTTAGCACTAAAATTGCTTTATGACTTGATGAGGAAATGACTATTTCTACAAAAGCAAGCTTTTGTAGAAGAGACGTACTTTGATGTCCTCTACTCTGTTGAATAGACTTATTTAGAAAAGAAGTTTAATTCAAACTCCAGCACATCAAAGCATTTTGTAGGATTTTTATAGCCATTGCTATCTTAGAGCAGTAATTGAACATTGTTATTTTCATATATTTATTTATAACATATATATGAAAACATTAAAATGACCCCACAGTTTGTTAGCTCTTAGAAAAATGACAACACAAATACTGTACAGGAAAGAATACTGCTTCTCGAGCCTAGAGTCCTGGTTTCTAGTCCCAGTGCTGCCTGGGATTCCTCTGTAGGACCTCATAAAATCAGTTCACATGCCTGAGCCGCATTTTTCCCTCTTTAACAAAAAAGAATTGCAAGCTTTAGATCTGGGAGGCACTTAAAAATTGGTCTCCACTTCTTAAAAAAATTGTGCAAATAATCTTGCAACTTTCCGTCCAACTCAGAGCATTTAGTAGACAAAAGTGTTACCCATAATTCCACCACCTCGGTACAGGGGCAGTGTATTATTTTATGTGTGTGTGTGTATTTCCTTCCAATCTTTAGCTATTAGCATAAATTACCATGGTGCTATGTATCACTTGGCATCGTACATTAAGCATTTTCTATATTGCTGCATATTCTTGAATGATTAAAATTTTAATATCTGTTTAATATTTCATTGAGTGGTTATACGATGTTTTAATTATTTCATTATTTCCATATATTGCTATGATTAACATTTTTATGCATAAATATAACTTAGTTCATTAAAGTCTTGAACATGATGTGGGAGATTTTAAAATTAGGGTCAAAGGTTAACATTTTATGGTTATTCAAATCTGCTGATGACATGTTCTAAACAGGATGTTTCTTTAACTCTGCAGCAGGAATGTGTGAGTCAGTATCTCCCAATTGTGCCAGCGCTAGATACATTGGTTTCTTTGGTATTAGCATCTCTTTGGGTATTGTAAGGTTAAACATGTCTCTTCACTTCTCATTTCTAGGTATATTTTGTATATGGCATTGGAAAATGAATACTTTGCAATCTTTGGGAAGCTATTCACAGCAAAACAAAGAGTAAATATTTTCATGAGAATTGTGCATGGCTTGTATCAAGAGGTTCTAGAACTTTTTGAGTCATATGAAAGACCCCTTGGATTAATTGAAATGTGTATCTTATTCCTAAACAAAAATAGAAAGGTTATTAAGTAGTTATTTTCCCTGAGATTTCATGTAATCTCAAGACAACTTTCAAGGTAATTGTTCTTGAATATTAACAAAAGAACACAAAGTTATTTTGATTAAAAAGCAGGCAAAATAGCTAAGAGAAATGTGAAAAGCAGAGTAATGGGGAACAGGGATCAGCTGGTCAGATGCTATAGAGCATTGTAAAGCTACCCTAATTGAAATGGTGAGGTACTGGTGATGGACTGGGTGGGACCATTGCATAACATAACACATCCAGTAACAGAGCAGTTGCATGTGGAATTGGCTATGTCGAAAGGGACCACCTTGAAACATCCTGGAAAGGAGGGATTATTTAAATGGCTCTGGGATAATTGGTAGGTACTAATGAAAAAGAGTTATATCAGGAATGTATATCAAAATAGACCCTGATATGCATGAAAGATCATGTTAAAAAATAGTAAAAGGTTTAAGAAAAAAAGAACAGATTCATTATATTGGTAGCAATCAAAAGCAATAAGACTTTTTCATTTAGAACTGGGGACTGCAGAATTTTTCAGTAAAAGGCCAGGTAGTGAATATTTTAGACTCTGAAGGCTGACGGTCTCTGGCACTCAACTCTGCCACGGTAGCACCAAAGTAGCCATAGACAAGTCATATGTCTAACACATCAATAGAGAACATATCTGTTTATGAGGAAAAAACATATTATTGTGAGTTTTAGCTTCCCACTCATCTAATCCGAAAGTGAATTTGATGAATCTTTTAACTTCTTTGCCAATCTGCGTGTGACAAGTAGTATATAGTTGCTGTTTTAATCTGCATTTTCCTGACTGCTACTGAAGTTGTGCATGGGCATGTACTTTGGTTTTGTTTATTTATTTTTCGGCTGTATTTGTTTGCCACTGAGGTCTTCTCTTCAGTGAATTAAAGGTAGGCTTGATTTATTTTGCTTATTTCGTCTCTTTGCCACCCAGTATCTCAAGGCCCTGGAGGCCTCTGTGATAACTCCAGCCCAATGCCGACAAGAGGGCACCATCTTGTTTCCTGAATTGTAACTCTTCCTGTGACTTTGCACCCAGGGGCGGGGGACTTGATTTTCAGCTTGTATCTTACCTGTGTCTTAGCCTGACTCCTTACCAGTAGAGTGAGGACAGAGGACTGCTTTGCCTCTGTGTTGAGTGGTTTTGGCTATGATGACCTCCTGCTTAGGTTGCCTCCACCTCCTGTCTATGGCCTTTAGGTCCTGTTTTGCTCTTTGGGCCCTGCAGTCCAGATGTGGGCAGGATCTGCCTTTGTATTTCTGTCCATTCAGGTGAACAAACCCAGAGCTGGCTTCATGCCCTCCAGTTGTACTACTTTAAAGAACCAACAGTGTTATGTTTCACTTCTGAGTTATGATCATTGTTTCTGTTTTCCAAGAGATATGGCTGAGAAACTGGTGAAGTCACACAAAAATTCTTAGAGAACTGCACTATGAGATTATTTTAATTATGGAGGTGGAAATGTCCTTGTTTTGGTCCAGTGTCTCCAGGTTCCTGGGGTGCCACAGTGACAAAGGCTGCTGCTGCCCCTCCCTGCGGTCTTTCCATTGTTGTGTGTGCTACAGGAACCGAGACAATTATGACAGAGCTGAGCTGGTTTCTCTTCTCTTTTGGGCATCATTGTTTGTCACAGCTCTGATCACCATTTCTTCCCCCCAGATTATGAAATTGTAAGATCACTGCTATATTTATATTTCCTTTTGCTGTCAGGCCTTGAGAAGCACCATTCTTAGCTTTCCTTTGAAATTCCTTTATTAATAATTGTTCTTCTTGCATGCATGCACGCATAGTCTGCTGTTTAGAGAATGCCCTTGTGTTCAGTATTTCACCTGATCCTAATAAGCACCTATGGGGTAAGCAGAGCAGACATTGTTGTCTCCATTTTACAGATGAGGAAATTAAGGCCCAAAGAGTTCTGGAAGGCCCTGTCCAGGCCACCTTTGGAGCTAGTACCAAAACTGCCTTTAGATGTATGACCTCGTCTCTCCTGAAATTTTTCTTCTTGTCCATGACATTGCTTCTCTATTATGAGTGTCAGGGATGTTTCTGTTTATGACATGAAGAAATTAGTGATTTTTCTTGAGAGATCTCAGCATTGCTGCATTTGTTGACTATTTCTTTCACTGTATGGTTGGTCCGAGAACTTTCAGAGAAGACAGTACCTGTAAATATTCCTTTTTTCTTCAGAGTGTGAGATAGACAATTTCAAAGTAGAGAGTCATCCCAAAGAAACTGAGTTTGTTCTCTGGTATTTGTAACAACCACGGCAACCATGATTTTGGATTTCCCTCCCTGAGTTTTCCAGCTGTTGGCTGCTGCAGTGCATAATATGTGGGGGTCACTGATTCCTGTTCCCATTTTAACTACGTGAGGTTTGTGTGTTTTGTGACCTTTGGGTTCTGACCTTCAGATTTAGGGAACTGGAACTTTAGGAAGTTTTGTTAGGACTTGAATCCAAGTAAATTCCCTCATGAGTACAAATTCCCAGAGGGCTGTGGAATGTTAGAGTTTAAAGGGACTTTCATCCATCTAGCCCTCTTGATTAGAAAACATGGTCCATGAGTGATGGAGCTGAGGTGAGAATGCTGAGATCAGATTAGGCTTTCTATTAACTTGGTCCAGGACACTATTGCTTCCCCTCTTGTAGGATACCTCTTCCCATTGGACTTGGGGCTCAGAGAGGGTGGTACTGCGTCCTCTCTGTGCATGGCTTTGCTTCCTAGTGATGATCAGAGTACATTGCATAGGCACTGAGGATTTGCTTGCACAATGAATGATTTGAAACTGTGTCTTGTTGATAATTTGGCAAATTATATTTTAAGGAGTTGACAGGGTTTTAATATGGGAAACAATCCACCCTAGATTTTTCAGCAGAAAGAATTTAATTCAGGGTGTTAGGTGTTTCCAAAAAACTGGAAGGATTGTACAGAGAAGGTTCAAGGCTGGGCTTTCAGTAACGAATCCCAGAACCACACAAGTTATTAACTTTTTCATCGTCAGCACAGCAAGGAATCATAAGGCTGAGACACAACTGAATACAGCATTGTACTTGTGAACCAGAGATGAAGAAGCCATGTTTGGGAAAGTGGTAACTGGACCCTGAGACATGGTGTCTTGCTATTCTCTCTGCTGCAGCTACTTCTTGACAACTGCAAGGCTGAAGACTGAATGTGGGACTGTGGAGACAGAACAATCCCTGGTCTCCATGTCCATGGCCATTCTTCTAGCAGAAAACAGCAGAAGTAGTGGGAACATTGCCTCCATCTTACTTTTGTCTTCCAGATCTCAAGTCAGATCATTTATTTTGACAGACTCTCTTTTGCAATCAAACACTACCTACAAGGTAGCCTCTGCAACATGGCAAGTGTGAGTGCTGATCTGCCATTTCCAACACAGTAAGGGTTTTGGTTGTCACATTTTGGACATGTCTTCCATAAGGCTCTGTGTATAGGAGATACTAAATTGACAATGGATTTACGATTACGTTCTATTAGATCTCTATTTGGCAGTGCAATTAACTATGTAACAGAAGGGAATGCAACAGCTTTACTTTAGGGAATCCCTAAGGGGAATTTCTATTTATCAGAAAAAATGCCATAAGGAGGGAAGATCCTGAGCTGGGAGAGTATTCTAGATTGTTTTGGTTTCAAGCATCTTGGAAAGTACTACAAGGAGACATGCAGTATTATGATATAACAGTGCTTACCATGTCTGGGGGGAGTTCCATCTTCAGAATGCGCTGTCAGCTTTCCATCTTGTGTGTTCTCTCCATCCCGCTCCCACCCCTGTGGAGTATGTATTTAAAATTTGCAATGAAAATCAATATAAAATAGTTTATTTAGAATAAATTAAATTGACACGTAGCCTGTGAGCCTGTGTTCAGTTATTTTGACTTCATCTCTCTTAACTGTTCTGTGAGTCTTATTTGGAAAAGTAAACCATTATAAGTAAATCCCTTCCACCTTTACTTCTATGTCCTAGTGAATAAATTTGGACACATTTTATTTCTTCTTCTTGTCTACTCCCTTATTTTTCTGTTCCAAATTAAGAATCAAACAAACCCACCATCCTTCTATTAATACTTGGAACCAATTGACATGATAAAATTGCTGGTAATATTGATGGGGGTAGGGACAGGAGTGGGCAGATGGCAAAGACATAACTGAAGTATAAAAACCCTGGTTTTCTTAGAAAAAGTGATATTCTTTGGTTCAGGAGAAAGAGGCTGAGTGTCTAGGGTAGTTTCTGCTAGATTTCTGTTGTGTCTCTTGCATCCTTCTTGTGCAGAGGCATCCTGGTACATTTGTCCCTGCTTACTGGGGAATACAAGCTTCTGGAGCAGGGAAGCCTCCAAAGCCTCTCTGCTGCCCACTGCAGATTGCACCGCCCTCTTAGCCACTGTAGTAGTAAACTCACAGTGTGGGAGGTCTTTGGCCATATGGAGGCTTTGCATTCAGTGACCAAAACCCTGTTATCACAGTGTTATAAGTAAAGTGACTGTAGTCATCATCTAAACTGGGACACTTTTGAGAGTGAGAAGGGGCACTGGTCATAATCACACTGAAACAGCAGGTGTAAATTGGACGTATGGTCACCCTAATTATAAGGAACAGTAGGAAACAATATTTGAAATGTGAACTAAAATGATTCAGAAGCAGAGCTTGCCTCTTTATATTCCCAAGTTCTTAAGTTTACCTTCTCTTTTTTCTAGTAATCACTTGCTAAGCTCTGATGATAGGGCAGACTCTGTATTAGGCACTACGACAATACAGGAAGATACCATCTTTGTTCTTTACTGAAAATTGCTGTTGTAATACTTTAGAGCAGTGGATTTTCAACCTGACTTATGGCAGAGCCCTCTTAGGAGGGCAAGGGGAGTACAATCAGCCCTCTGTGTCCACAGGTACGCTTCCATTGATTCAAGCAATAGTGGGTCAAAAATATTTTTAAAATGTTTTATTGTTGCTGATGTGTACTCATGTAGTTAGGCCTAAAAATGCACAGAATTTTTTTGTTATTATTCTCTAAACATTATAGAATAACAAGTATTTACATGTCATTTACATTGTATAAAGTATTAGAAGTAATATAGAGATGATTAAAAGTATGCAGGAGAGTGTTCATAGGTTATATTCAAATACAATGCCTTTTTATACAAGGGACTTGGGCATCTGCAGGTTTTGGTTCTGAGGAGCATCCCAAGCCAGTCCCTATAGGGATGGCTGTAGTGCATTTTATACTTCCCCTACAAGTGACATGTGTTCTGCCAAAGGATGAAGATTTAAATAAAGGCTGAGGAACTGTTTTATCAATTCATCTATTCTATTCTTGGGGTTTTCTTAAAGATTTGGCATGAAAAAACGATTTTTCACTGAAGAAATGTTTGAAAACTATTTGTTTGGGATTTTAAATTTTGTGTTATTGTTCTCAAGCTCTACAACTAGTTCAACAGAAGGAGGAATTGGACTTTTGAAACTTGGAACACAGGAAAATAAGCTGAATAGGAAACTAAAGAATTCCTTTAAATTTCTGCGGGGCTGCCGAATGTACGCAGGCTTGTGATTCCAGAGGGACAGGTAGGGGGTCCTTACAGGGGTGCAGGTTTCAGCTGCCCATCACCTTCCCACAGTTCCGAGTGTTCCGTCACGAAGGGGCTATCTTGTGAGGTAATGAGCTCCTGGTCATCGGACATGTACATTCGAACTTACAGATGGTGGTTAATTTTCAACCTAAGCTCCACATTAGAAGAAATATCTTTGTTAATAATTTGGATACTAAACTTCTCCATCAGTGACTGTTGTATCTTTAGCTACTGCCTTAAAAATATCTGTAGTAAGTGTGTGTGAGTTTAATTTCCCAAGACTATTAGCCAATTCAGTACATTCTTTACATGTTTCGATGTCCTTTTTTGCATGGTGGTCAATTATTGATAAAAAAAAGCAGAAGACACAACACTCATACTCTCACCCAGAGAAATTTAAAAGGGAATAACATTCACTGATGTCATTCTGAAACTGATCCGAAACAGCCTGGCTCGTTTTCACTCAGCTGCCATTGGTCAATGCGTGTAAGGTTTTCGTCTCTGTTTCAAAATCTTAAAATAAAAGTGGAACAACCTTTAACATGACTTAAGAAAAAGGTCACCAGTTGAAAATGGTTTCAGCTGTTTTGCTGTTAAATGTGAAATTGCAAAACCACCTTCTCCTACATAATTTGAATTTATAACACATTCTAATGTGAAGCTTGTCTGTTTTTCAAACCATTTCAAATACTGAGAAATTTCTCCAGGCTCTTCATTGGAGTTAAACAAAAAATTTTATTTCAGAGCATATAATGCATGAAGTTGAATCTCTTTCTTTTCAAAAACTGTATTCTCATGGTCCGTGAAGTTTGAAAATGTGTATCTTTCCTCTTTCCCTTTTTATTTTTCCCAAATCTGGACATTTTAATTTAATCTAGCACTATTATTATACTTTATGATGAAGTAGATTTTGGGTTTAATAAAAAATTTAATAATTTAAAATTTAATTTAAAAGTGAAGTATTAGAGAAACAAAGATTAAAGTGGAAACCTTATAATAATATGATCACATAAATTTAATAACGTTGATTCAGATTACAGTATTCATGCTCTACGCAAAGGCTCTAAGATAGTTTATGACAGTAGCTGTGACAATAAGATACAAACAGCACAGCTGACAGGTGACAGTTTTGTGAGCAATATGACATTTAGAAGGCTGACGTATGATTGTTCGCTCTATTTCTTGTTACTATGATTTCTCTTAGCATGTTATGTTGCCTGAAAGAACATTGCTTCACAGAGTCACATGTAATATTGTCAGGTGTAAATAGGCTCAAGATTTGTCAAAAGTGGACTCATTCATTAAAGGCAAAATTAAATATTTCTAGTTCTGCAAGTTATATCTAAAATGGAATTCTTCCATTCTGTTTACTCTTATTGGGGTAACAAAATGAATTTGTAATAAAGGAAAATACAAACAAAATTATTAAAAATTAAAATCTATTAAAACATCCCTCAAGTGCTAGTAAAATTTTAATGGGCACAACAGACTAGCCAACAGACAACCCAGATTCAATGTTTGTGTGTGTTAATACAAGCATGAACAAGCTCAGGGGAATGCAGACAGGTGAGCAGTAATTAACTTGTGGACTTACCCACTTAACGGTGGGTTTGGAATGAGAAGGTTCCAGCTATCACCAAAACAATTACCAGGCCTCATGAGAGATTATATTGGTGATTTTTCCCACTGTCAAGTTTTCATCCTAGTGGAGGGGCAAGATATAAACCAGGAGTTTAAAACCCGTATGAATCAGGCACTTAGAACCTTGTCTTTAGAAATCCAGATTTTCACTTTTGAAGTAGATGTGCAGAGCTCAAAGGGCTCAAGGTATTGTTCGCACCTTTCCCTCAGCTTCATACAGAAAAACAGTCTGTTTGAATAAGAGACGTAGAAGAAACCTTTTTAATAATGCATATTTTGAAAGCACAGCACATTCTACAGACTAGCCATACCATTGTAGAGCATAAAATGTTGTTCCAAGAGGCATTTTGCAGATCATCTTCTTAATGCTGACTATTGTGGAGTTGAAGAAATGGTGGTCCAGAGAGGGTAAGCGTTGTCGTGCTCACTTAGCCAAATAGAACCATTGCTGTTAAATGACCCCTGAGCTCAGCGTCACATGACTTAGGTGCTCATTTTCAATGGCATGGGTGCTGGCTCTTTTGAGAGAGAAGCTCTTTACTCCTTGTTCATTTTGATGACTTTCACCCACTTTTTTTTAATCATCCTAACAATCAATAGAATTACTAGCTTGCTTAATGAAATTCTTCCACTGCAAACACTTTTTGAAAGAACAACTGGGTTTAAATACAGCCTCTGATAAGTACTAGCTGCTGTAGTAACTTGGGAAACTGCTTCAGCTTCTCTAAGTCTTGGTTTTTGAATATTCAAAGTAGAAGGAACAAATTCATTCTTTAGATTTCTCCCAGGAGGGACTCTATCACCTCCTGGCCATTGAGTATCTTGTCTTGGCTGTTGGCATCATGTCTCTCTTTTTTCCTTGACTGATGGGAGTTGTGACCACAAAGATCATCTAGTTAGTGATTGGTTTAGTTCCATTCTCTCTTTTTCCTTCTCCCAAGAGTCCTGGTCTTTCTGATATTGTTTCCCTGTCCTAGCCGATTGTTCCCTTTTCATATGACATTCTGTGTCTGATGTGAAAGTGCAATGTAGAGATGTCTTTATTCCTCACTTCTCTATCAGAGGCAATTGTTTTCTTGTCTGGATTTCCCTTGCTGCCTCTTAGTTTACCTGGCATCCTTAAATGCAGCTGCTTTGACAAACTGCTTTGTCAGTATTGAGGATTATGTCTTTAGCATTAGTTTGTGTCCATATTAACTTAGTGCAAGGTGGGTTGGCATTGAATATGTTGACTCCTATGCTGCTTGTTTTCACTCTACGCTTTGTGGTCAGTGGGACTTCTGGGAGTTCAGATAGTTTTGTAAGAAACCTCACCTTACTCAGCTTGTGGTCTTGTAGGAGGAATCATGGAACATGGCAGAAGGAATGGTAGCAGGCACGGAATCTTTATTTTACAGATAGGGAGAGATACTGAGGTTCAGGGAGGTCTAGGGACAAAAATCAGAGAGCCGATTAGTGAGTGGCTGAGTTAGAAATTGCACCAAAGTCCCCTGCATCTGAGTCCAGGGCTTTTTCCAGTATTTCCAACTGTTTTTCAGATGGTCTATATAAAGGTTTGGCATTTCTGTAGAGTTGTTCTCTAGGCACCCCTTCTGAGTAATGCCAGCTGTCCATGCAGAGAGTGGGGCACTTAGCCAGTGCTGGGCCAAAGCTGCCTGCAAAGAGAAGTTGAGCGAATACGTTGACATTTTCAGCCCATGGAAGATTCTGCTTTGTCTTTCCAGCTCTCATCTGACCTGATGCTTCAGTGGAAAAGTGATTACATGTGCAGTTCAACTAATAATTGTGTGTAATTTTCAGCCTGCCTTATTCGTTGATGTTACCTTCCCACACTGCCATCATATTCCAGGGCATATTTGCTTCATAATTACACTGGTAGGGACTTACCTACATTATTTGGAAAAGGTTTGCCTAAAGTACTTATTTACTTGTGCATAATAAATCTTGATTGATACCTTGGTAATCCCTGAGATCAGTCTGAAATTCCCTCTCACAATGGGGAGGATTGAAGAGTCAGGGAAATGGGTAACAAAAAATGGAAAAAGAACAGAAAACAAAGAAAAGAAGTCTGTGGCTCCTCAATGATTAAGCAAATTAGAGATGATTTGGAATCTCCATGGATAATCTTGCTTTTAGGGGCTTGTTTTACTGTCAGGATCTGTCATGGGATCACAAGAGTTTATGTGTAGACAGGTCATTAGCACTCATCTAAACCCATCACCTCATTTTCAGTGTCCTTGTCAGAGGAGGACACTGTCATCCTGGAGCACCAAGGTGCACTCTGACCTCATTGCATATCTAAGACTGTAAGGTGAGTCTGCATTCAGAGGATCAGGTGTCCTTTATCTGAATACCAAGGACAGATAACTGTAGCCTACATAGGGAAACACATTGTACCATTTTAACAGATCATTAAGAGGGCAGTTTTGAAATTCTAAGAAGGTACTAGTTTTGATATAAAGAGGAAAGATAGTGAAAAACCTTCAGTTATAGGCAAGTGTTATTTATATCTTAATTTCTTGCTTAAATGGTGAAACTGTTGCTAAGGGACATGATTTCTAAACTTTAGTCTGCCATCAACTATTTCTGATGTTTAAGTCACATAATACCTTAGTCTCTCAATTTTTGCACCACTGATAGGGATATTAATACCTGTGTCTTTCTTTAGTATCATTCATTTATTCAGCAAACATGACCAGGAGCCAGGTTTTGGTTTAATTGCCAACAGAGATTTAGGATCTAACACAACATGATTTAAAGATTAATGTAAATGCTCAAAATCAATTTTTCTCAACCCTTGAATCAAACTGTATACATAATGATCCACAAGTATACCGTTTGTAAAACACTATTTCGAGCTTATTGCATTTGGTGTTAGATGATACCATGTAATGGTTGGTTGTTTTTAAATTTTGATGATCCATGTAAATGTTTAAAGA
Source organism: Anoura caudifer (assembly GCA_004027475.1). Classification (NCBI taxonomy): domain Eukaryota; kingdom Metazoa; phylum Chordata; class Mammalia; order Chiroptera; family Phyllostomidae; genus Anoura; species Anoura caudifer. The sequence goes on along the minus strand of PVKU01000091.1, from coordinate 129,627 downwards.
TGAGTTCAATATTGATTTTGGGAAAGAAGGAAAATTTGATCAAACATGAGTTAGTTTTACTTATGAGGATGACCGTGATGGCAGACCATGGTGTCTTTAGAGAGGCTTAGAAGCTTTCTTAGTATTTATTGTAACTTCACCTGTGGCCCTAAGTGTTCTCACTTGTAGAGGAAGGGTCTTGGTCACCATATGGTCTTTTGTAGTCTTTTGTGTTCTGCTGTGCCTTGATTTGTGTGGTCAGACTTTTGGGTTCATTAGTCTGTGATCTTGTGACTCATAATGTTTTAGGTTTGAAGGAACAGAATAGAGAAGGCATATGGCAAATAAGATCCATGTGGAGATAAGGGCAAGATCTGCTGTAAGTAATGCCTTCTTTTGGATTGTGGTGTTTCCTTTATCCTTAAAACAGAAAGGTTGGTGCCATGGTGAAGACCATGAATTTGTAGTTGAAGACCTATGCCCAAGCTTAGGCTTTGCTATTTAAGCACATTAATTCTTGAAGCCTTAGTTTCCAGATCTGATTATTGACATGCTACCTCGTATAATGGCTAGGAAGATTATGTGACCATTAGAAAATTGCTTAGGCTATAGTAAGTCTTTAGTAAACAATTGTTATTTATTGTCAGTGGTGTTCTTGTACCTGCTGAACAGCTAAGAGGGGACAGAAGAGCAACAGAGAGGGTAATAATTGAAACTTCTTAGGTTCTTCTTAATTTCTTTGCATTTAACTACAGTTCCTGAAAGACCAGTGCTTGAGCACCCTAGCTCTCTGACTCCCTTTCAACAGTAGGCATCTTGCCCAGGGGAGGGCCATTTCTCTTGTTTTCCTCTCTTCTCGTTGTGTTTGTGTATTTTCAGAGCCTCTCTGAAGATCTTCCCTTTCACTTCTTGCTTTCATGATGATTATAAGTTTAGAGTGAAACCGATCTGGAACCAGAGGAAGTAAGAGCAGGGTGAGTTTTGGTCCAGCAAAACCAGCTCTCATCACGGCTTTTCTGTGTTTGTGTTGGGCGTCTCCGAGAAGCTGAGAAACCCCAGCCGACATGTTCGAGTTTATTCCTTCACAAAACTTGTGAGGTTTCCTCAAACCCATTTATCAAAACAAAGGCCTGCAATTAAGATTTCAGAGAAGGAAAATGCTCTAGAATATTAGAGCAGATTGGGACTTTACATTCATTTTTCAAAAGGGTATTCTTTCTTGTTGAAGGTCACACTGGCAAAGGTGAGACTGGATCTGGGGCCACAGGGACTCTGTCATGTTTATTGCCTTCCTTGGATCCATCCTGCATGGCTTAATTTTCCCTACCTACAGTTTTCACTCTTATTAGATTCTTAGTCAAAGATAAAAGCTCTACCTCCTTATTTCTCCACATAAGACATTTACTACACAAACTCACTTTATCTTCCAAACCTCTTCCTTAATTGTTCCCCCTCAGCCCCTCATTTTTTTAGTGCCAGTGCTCTGCTCCTCACCCCACAGAAATGCCTTGTTTCTTTCTTGAGCTCAGTTCTTCCAGGCATTACCCTCGTTGCTCCATTTACCTTTTAGAGGCAACCAGCTTTCAACACCCTTGTTAAGGGTTTCCCCTGCCAAGCCTGTGTTAGCTTCTGTGACACACCCCAGTTTTTTTGTATGCTTTGTGTTTTTCTCTTTCTCATTTCACATATATAAATATATCTCCCTCGGGTACACCCTAAGCTTCTTGAGTACAGGATGAGAATCTGATTCATTTGGAGTTCCAATACCAGGCAAATAAATTTATTCGTTCATTAAATTAACAGACATTTTAATTGAGTACCTAGCATGTATTAGGCCCTGGGGTTGGAGAATGATAATTACTTCTCCTCTCAAGGATTTAAGAGTTTAGTTTGAGATACAGGCAAGCACAGAGGCGGAGTGATATGTGATGAGTGTGGTGACGGCAGTGTTCCAGGGACTGTGGAAGTGCAGTGAAAGCGTATTGAGCTTGAACTGGAGGGTAGAGAACATGAATTATGTCTTCAAGGGCTAGTAGGAAGTGATGCTCAGGCTCTATATGATGCACGGTGGATAGGCATCATTTTTAATTGAGAGTTAGCTTGGTTCAAAGGGAACAGAGATGAAACCCAAAGATCCAGTAGAATTTCTAGCAGAACGTAAATGCTGAAAAATGACCTCAAAGGAAGCATAAAACTACTACAATTATAGAAGTCATTGGAAATAATGATTAAGATCTATTATTCAAGAAATTACCATGTATAGTTGATTTTACACTGAATTCTGATGAATCTTTAAAGATCACATAATGTCATTCTCACCATTAAACTAATACGAAGAATAGAAAAGGATGCAGAACCCTCATGTAAAAACCTGATAATGATAAGTAAAACAAGTAGACAAGAAAACACTATAGAATGATCTTACAAATATATGTATAAAAATTCTATATAAAATAGCATATTTAACTCATTCATATATTAAAATATTACATCTGTGGAGTAGGACTTTTTGTAGAAGGGCAAAGCTGGCTCAATATCTGGAAATTTAGCAGCATGATTCATTACATCGCTAAATAAAGGGAGGAGGAAAAGTGATGATTGTATTAGAGGGTGTTAAGGAGCGAGATATAGAGAGATTCTAGAAAGGGAGGAGTAACCAAGGAGATAAAGCATTTATTCACTCACCCATTCATGCATAGCGTATTTTCTAAGGGCTTCCTAACCAGGCACTGTGCTGGTATAGTGAGACCACTCAGGGGCTTCCAGCTGATTGGAGTAGATCGGCAGGTGGAAAAATAGCTTCCGTGTGGACTGTTATCAGTGTGAAATAAGTCCTAGAAGCAGCTAGAATTAAGCTACTCGTTTTAGAGGGAAATGTGTACAGCATTAGAGATATTTGAGCTGGTTCAAGATTTTAAAAAAAGGCTCGGTAAAAAGTGAACAGAGTGAGCAAAGGTTCAGGGTCATGAACATTCATCATAAATCCTGGGAATGGTGTCACTGGGTCACTGTTGACATACTGAGGAATGATATCAAAGATGCTGTGAAGGTCATCTGAAAACACATACTTGGCCAGACCCTGACTTTCTGAGGAGGTGGAGCTGGAGGTGCCTTCATGGGGAGAGAGATGTGAGGGTAATAGATGGTGCTGGGACTGATGAAAAGATGGTGGAGTCAATGATTTGCACCTACATGCTTAAGTTTTCATCTTTCATACTGTCCCAGAAGGATTCCACAGTCAATTGGCAATATAGGATTGCTCAGGAAATGTGCTTCTTTGCTTTTGAAATCACTGCATCCTATACTAACCCATTTTTAAAGTTTCTATAGTGGAATAACTTTAGAGTTACAGAGAAGTGGCAATGATCACATTAACCCATTTTTAAAATGTACAAATAAAATGTGTACTACAAAAGTGCCTAGTGCGTTAAACTGTTCAAACCTTTATTGTATTCTACTGTTTCCCACTTATGCTCACTTTAGTCATGTTGAAAGCAGAACAGACACTTTTATCCCCTTTTAGTAGAAGAGCAAGAATCAATTTAAAAAAATAAGCATAATGAAAATTATTGCTTCTCAACCTAAGAGATGGGCTTGGTTTTGAGATAGATACACACACACACACACACACACACACACACACAATCTTTTAGTCTTCTCAAATGATTCTAATTATGCACCTAGGTTTAAGAACCACGAGTAAGCCAGGCGTTCATGGTTGTTTTTCTGTATTTGTTTTGTGCTAGGCCTTGTAACGATGACTTAGGGATGTGTGAAATACGCTCCCTGCCCTTTCAGGGAAACAGTTTAGTAAATGTATCTGTACACGCATGTGCACAAGATCCCGGGGAGGAAGAGAGACAGAAAGACCCTGCAACCAGACTGAAAAGGCAGTGTTACTGGCTTCAGTAACAAAAGCCTCCTGATTGTCAGTTTAGAGTTCTTCTCATTGATAATGTTATCTTCTTGATTGAGAAAACTACATTTCCAATGGTTTTCCTCTTCTCCCTTTGAATAGCACTTTGCAATCTGTAAAGCACTTTAATATTGTTATCTCATTGGTTGCCATAAGCTCTCTGAGGATGAGTTGAGGAGGACAGGGCTTTTGTCTTAATTTTGAGGGAGTGGAAGTACCTGAGGCACGTGATGGGGACAGGGAGGCTGCTCAAGGTCATGTCACTCATCCGATGTGACCTGATGCTAACACTCAAACAACACTGTACCCCTACTTTCCTCTTCACCCCATTTGTCCATTGCCATGTCACATGCTGAGGCCTTTACTTTTTTCTTGCATTTCTAGTGCTCTTTGTCTTTACAGACATCTGGAGGTAATCATGTAGCCCTCTCAATTAATTCAGTTCAATTAATAAATTACTGGGTGGATTTGGGATTGGAGCGGTGCAGGGTGCCTTCCGGGCCTCCCTGCACTGGAGAGCTCTTGCAATCAGGCCTGGAGAGCCCTCCTCAGCAGCAGTTGCCGAGGCTCAGCCCCAGCCTGCAGGCTGCCTGCAGGGGTGATTGGCTCACTCTGACATGCAAGGCATCATTTTTTCTTTCCTCGCATAGTGTATTTTAATCTAATTAGAACAGCACCTGGGCTGGGCTGCTTTGTCCCCCTCCTAGTTAAGTTTTTCATAAAGGTCCAGTATGATATCAAGTCAGCATAGCTCTTGATGGGCCATTTCTTTGTCGTGTGGGACTGACCAATGCATTACAGGTATTGAATATTCTGGCCTCTGGCCACTAAGTGCCAGTAATTACCTAGGCATAGCAGCAAACAATATTCTCATCCTCCAGATTCCAAGTGCCCCTTGGTGGTGAGTAGTACCACCTCTGCCAGAGGGACCATTTTAAAGTATCTTGTCCTGTTTCAAGAATAAACTTTTAGAAGTCCCTTAATGCCTAAATAAGTTTAAGCTCCATGAAGAGCTTGACTGTTCTAATCCACATTTCAGTTCTGTTGCCAGCTACTTTTTTTTTATCCCCCCTGTAGCCACACTAAACGCAAGGGGCTGTGTACTTTTCTGTCCATGTAACTATGCTAATGCTGTTCAGGCCCAACTTCTATTCTACACTCAAGGTCTGTCTGAAGGTCACTGCATCAATGAGGTCTTCTGCTGCTGGCAAGAAGTGATCTTATCTTTTTCTGTAGCAACACTTTTAAATGCTCACTTAGGTAACTTATCGCCTGGCTTAGGCACATACCGTCATTTACGTAACTGGTGTGCTCATTATTTTAATAGAATATTAATACAATTGAAGCTTTTTTCAACCTTACTGACATCACATTCTGCTACCATAGAAATTCCTTCAGATCAGGGATTATTTCTTATTTGTATCTATTTCCTGATAAGTGTTAGGCACTAATATAGGTAACTGTTAGAAGAGAGTTATTTAAGATTAGTTAGCGGAAGTGTTCGATTTTTCTTTCCCTCTTCCCTGCCTCCTCCTTTCTTCATCCATCTTCTTTCTTCTCAGAGAGAATTTTCAAGATTCCATCAATTATGGATTAAGATAAAATAATAATGAATTGAGATATATTGCCTCCATTTTCATGCTTCCATAAAAACCACTGTATTTGTTTTTAATTCCAGATTCCAACAATGTCTCACCCCTCTTGGCTGCCACCCAAAAGTACTGGGGAGCCCCTTGGCCATGTGCCTGCACGGATGGAGACCACCCATTCATTTGGGACCCCCAGCATTTCAGTGTCCACACAACAGCCACCAAAAAAATTTGCACCCGTGGTTGCTCCAAAGCCGAAGTACAACCCATACAAGCAACCTGGAGGTGAAGGTAAGTGTAGGGATTTCAGGGTTGCGTGCCCTCAGTGGGAGCGTTCAATATAATAAAAGTGATTTACAGCATGATGTTGTGTCAGAAAGAGGCAGCTCTAGAATCTGTAGTGTGTTTCTCAGATTTCACTGACTGTCACAAGATGAAAATTCCCTAGAAACCATCTAAGTTAACTCTTCCTTTAGGGATGAAGAGATTGAGAACTCTTAGGGGTTGTGTGGCTAGGGCTACATAGTGAATTAGGGCTAGAGCCAAAACTAGAACCTTGGTTGCTTCATTTATGACTCACTGTCCTGCTGAACTATCTTCTACCCCCTCCCTTGTCCTGTAGAAGTGCATCTACCCCACAGTGCACTCTCTCTCTTGCCGTTGGACAAAAGTCTCAAAATGCTGCCATGTAGTGGTTTAAAGGGAAGCCCATATGAAGTGAACCTGATAAGGCACCTGGGATTGGTTTGCCTTCTCTGGCTATCGTTCCTCTTCTAAGCTGCTGTAGGGTAGAGTTGTCTAGAGAACTCTGTGAGATCTAGATTTTTTTTGAAGCACATGGACAACTGTGAGTGAAGCTTAGTTTTAGGGGTTTTAATAGCAATACATTTAATATTTATATCAAGTGGAATTTGAAGAGCTACATGAGCTCAGTGTGGCATGTAGATACATATGTGCACTTTCACACACTCAACCCCACAGGGAGCATAAAGAATGGCATGCATGTGGTTGAAGAGGTTCCACATTTTTGCTAGTCAATGACGGCCGTTATCCCAACTCATGCAACAATAACTCGTACTAACAAAGAGAAGAATGTTAGTTAGATTTCTGGTTGCTGAGAGAGAAGAGGCAGTGAAAGGAAATTCAGATCCCCCTTCTCTATTTTTTCCTCCCTCATCCTGCTTTTTTTAAAGAAAAATAAAAACTACTGCATTCTCTCTAGGATGTTTCTACTTTGTTCTTACATTAGTGTTTCCATGCCGCCCCCGCCAGCAGTTTTGTGTGAGACTGTTTCACTCTGTGGGGCATAGTTCAGCCTCTCTCTTTTCATTCTAGTCCTCACTCTGCCCCCAGTCAAGACTTTACTAGTCTACCAGTGTTGGAGGACTAAAGTCAGAAGCCTAGCCCAGACGTGGAGCTGGGTAAAGTGACTGGAGGCAGGTGGGGAGGTCAGACACCAGCAGGCGCAGTGAGCTATGGCTGTGGGTCTTTCAGCATCCTTTGTTCAGGAAGGGCAATGGCAAGACTATCAGAGAGCTGCTGTGAAAAAACCGTAAATGATGCCTGTGGTGCCCTACTGCTGTCCATGGCAGGCCTGAAGTAATATTGGGCTTGAAGGAGGATGCATCTTTGCAGTTAAACAGAATTTCGTGGAGCTGGTTTCCTTTGGCTCATTGTTCTTTAGTGATAGCAAGACTTGGGAATGGGATCTGGAAGAGAATCCCTCTTCACGAGGACAAGAGGAGCCATATGTTGGCTTTCTCATTTGTTTTCTCAATATTTCCCCTGGTCTACTCACCAGGGGGATTGTTATTTTGTCTCCTAACTTTTGGGGAGAGCTAAGATGGACTTCCCTCTAAAATGAAAGGAATAAAGACAGTGTAGCATCCCTTATGGAATAGGAGGCAAACATGTGAGGGAGTCTTAGTAGGTATGACAGTTGATGCATACCCCACAATCAGGGTGGGGACATATCCTATATTAAGTCAGCTAAAACAAAGCATGCAGGAGAGGGAGGAGAGACGCATGTCATGGTCTTCCCTAGACTCCTTCACTCTGAGTGCTATGAATGATGGTGAGTTGGATCATGGGTGACTCTCCTTACCTTGAGATGCCCCACCTTATTTACTGTACTATAGGAGGTTCCCTTACTGTCTGTCCTGTTCTCTAGGGACACTGGTGCAGTCTCTGATACTCTGTGTCTCTTTGCTTGACTCATTTCTTTTATTACGTTATTTACACCCTTTTGTCATCTATCAAAATCCTACTTGTATCGCCTTCTCCATATTGTCTGGCCATGGCCTTAATCAGAAGTAATCGCTTCCTTCTTTGGGTTCCCACATACATCTTACTCTGACTCTCTAATTTTTGCTTTTGTTATTTCTCCTGCTTTAGCTCTGTCAGACATTGAACATGTAGTCTATGTGAGGCACTGGGATTTTTCATTATCATTTTATTACCCTATGAAGTAAGTGTCTTTTCACATAAAGAAATGTAAGCTTAGAGAGGAGAGATGTTATTCTCTATGGTTTGGTGGCTACTAAGTCTTTGAAACGAGGCTGTTGTCCTTACCCAATGTGCTTGTCCTATTCATGGCATATGTGGTGCTCGGGCCCCATATGATAGATACTTCCTTACTTCCTTATAAGAATGTAAGCTTTGTGTCCCCATTTAAGCAACAAGGCATGGTTTCTCACTCGTCCTTATGTTCCTCTTGGCTCTTATTATGCTACTGTGTTTTTAGTAGGAATGATTGTGTATGGTCAAATGTATGTCTGTATGTTCTTATGTATGTATATATTTGGATGGATGGCGGATGGCTGGATGGGTGAATGCGGCACTCAGGAATTCTTTTCTTACAGTAAACAGTTTGGAATATGGCACCCTCGTTTGAAGCAACTCAGTCTCTCATTTAATTTCTGAAGTCTAGATTCTTTCTTGCAATTCTGCCAATCTCTCTTTTTAATATAACCTTTTTTTGAATACGTGAAGGAAAAACATTTCCTTTGCATAAATACATTTTAAAGACAAATATGGGGAAAGGTTTATGGATATTCAGACTTTTTAAAATGAAGCTACATCTTTTCATCTGCTATATATTATGATATGATTTTTGTTAGAAGTATAAGATATGCTTTACTTTATATTTAATCTAAATGTTAGTGCATCTCTGTTACTCTAACCATTTTTATAATTCATATTGTTTTGTTTAAATTTTTATACATTTAACAATTTATATCCATTTCATTTTTCTTCTTTGTCCCTTTAAAATGTTCTATGCCATTAGTGAAGTCCCTAGGAGTAGGTAACAGTTTTTATTTACAGGGTGAATTGGTAATGCTGGAGTCTTGTGCCTCAGCTTATGCTATCCTTTGCTTTTAGTACACACATTCCCAAATTTCTGTCCCATCCAGACTTTTCATTCGTAGGATCATTGAGAGACTGGTCTCCTATAACCCAATCAGAGAGATAGAAAATTAGAACCAATGGAAATCATATAGCCCACTTTTTTCCTGGTGTAAATGTGAGAGTTGTAGTGCAGAATGTAAATTATTTTCTCAGAAATGCTCAGCCCACTCAGGGCCCAGTTGGCACTAGACCTCAGGTGCCCTATGAGTCCAGAGTTACCAAGGATCTCGTATTATATTCTAATGAGGTCTCTTTTTCACCACATTATAACCTTTTTACGCATCTCATACCATTCTCACCACATGTCTTCTATTTGGCGTACTTGTGTATGAACCTGTCTCCTTCAGGAGCCTCAGGATGTTGGAGGCGGGACTGTCTGACTCGTGCCTCTACTCCCTACAGCACCCACAATGGACCTGACCCGTAGCAGGTATTCAGTTATGTTTGAGATAATGGTTAAGCCCAAGCAACATGAACCTGCTCAGCTGGGCCCAGGTTCTAGCTTCTCAAACACTTACTAGGCTTTATGGTTCTGCAGTTCAACCTTTGTGTTTGAATTATTTTCAGTCTCCTCTACCCACCCCTTGAACTTTTCAGCTCAGGAGTTGCTTAAACCACTGCTACCTTGAAGTTGCCGATTACATTTCTCACCTCAGTTATTATATCTGTCATTTCTGGGGTTTGTTTTCTCATTTTTTAATTCTGACTGTGAAAGTGGAAAAGTACCCACATGTTTTCAACATCAACTTATATTTATGTGATACCATATGTTGTCATTTTCTTTTATAAGGTATTCTGCTAATAGTCTTTCTCTAAAGGGCTTAGGCACACTTAAGAATAGGGTGTGCTTTTTCTTCCCCAGTTAGTAGTTCTTTAGGCCATAGGGTCTTTTCATTTTATTACCATTGTCCTCATACTTTCCTCTGATTATTTTTAACAACTTGTGTTTCCTCACCTGTTTGGGATGCCCCTTCATTCCCCAAAACCCTTTTGTGCCCTATACTATGTGCTTATGAGTGTGTGTGTGTTATATGTGTGTGTGTATAAATTAAGTTTTATCTTCATACAAATTGTACCATGTTAAGTGTCTATTTATTTTTGTGGAAAATTTTAGTACATGTGTATGTATGGCTTTGCCTTATCACCTTCTATTCTAGACTAATGGGGAAAATGGGATGATATGATTTTTATTTTGGTCTTGAAGGTACTAGCCAGCAGTGTTCTTTATCCTAGAGTCTGGGCCCCACTGCCCCTGCTTCAAATTCGAAGAAAAAAATAAACAGAAAAAATAAAAACAAAACAAACCTTAGATTTTGATGGCAGAAAAGGGTATAGATCTTTCTTTTTCTGTTCTCTCAGTAGAGACCAAACTATGTAATATTTTCACTTACACGTTATTTTCTTGACATAATTTTGAAATTACCTTTCATTTTTAACCCATTATTGAAATAGATTATCATACAGAATGATTTGTAAAGTTTTCAAGTTCATAAAGTCAGAGTTGTCTAATGGCCTAGAGTGGACTTTCTCCAGTCTCTAATTTAAAAAAAGAGTTTTTTAAATGTAAGATTTTTGATAAAATAAATCCATAAATCCATATGATACAGATTCAAGGTGACCCTTTCAGTATAATACCTTAATATTTGTACAGTTTTTTTATAGTTCATACAGAGCTTCCATATTCACGGTCATTCAGGTCTCGTAAGTGAACTTACTCTAGCTGTCGGAGTGAGGTGGAACAGATGTCACTGCCATTGTACTGAGTGGTAATCCACCAAAAGTGAAATAACTTATTCAATAATCATGTAGCTAATGAAATAGTAGAGGTAGGCTCTGCTCTTCATCTGCAGTACTCCTGCTGATTTTAAAGGGTTCTATTTATTGGAGATTGGGCTAGACAGCCTCGTTGATTTTAATTCCATTATTTTGTTATTTCACCATCCTTTTTGGAAATTAATTTTAAAATGGTTGCTCTTTTCACATAGTATTCCTACATATATTTCCTTATACTATGTGGGAACTACGCATTATAAATTAGGCCTCTGTTTTCAGTCTTTGCCTATATTGCTTCCCCTAGGCCTATAAAGTTAGATCAGAATAGGTGGAATAAATTCTATTCAATGAAAAAGACATTTTTTTTTCACTAGCTCTCTGTGGTTTTTGCTACCCTGAGGTTATTAATCCATTCCATGGAGGGGGAGGTTATAGGTGATTGCTAATTTAGTGTAGACTAGAACAAAATACCATTGTGAACACCTGAGTCTCCCTTGATGGAGGTGACACCCAGGCTTGTTCCCTTTTTGCATTCATTCGGAGCCATTCTCCATGTCTTAATCACAAAGACTTTGAGTAGCAGAACGAGAAAAGAATTTAAAGGTTATCTATTCCAGTTCTCTCACTTGTCAGATATGGAAACTCAGTGGAAAGGGAAGAGAATGGCTTCCCAAATTACCCAAGAATTTTGGACTGAACTGGGTCTAGAATCCCACTTTCCTAAATGTGTTCATTCCACTGCATCTCTAATGTCTTGTTCTGGGTGAGGCAAGGCTGTGGCGTGGCTCCTAGGAATTGATGCATCCTGGACTATTGATACTTGGTGGAGAACTAAGCTGTCAGTGCTGTGAAGTCATGTGGCCTGGTTAGGCAGGAGGTATGTTTTCTCAACACAGTTTCGAGGGAACTGGATAGCCACCTATGGCAATATAATTAACAATATACTTTAGAATGGGTTCCCCCCCATTTTTATGTGGAGCATACAGGCCAGTTTTGTGCTGCTTCTCTTCTTACAGTCAGTAAAACCCTTTTCTTTTTCAAACCTGGAAGAATCAGTGGTTGAAAATATAGGAGGACTGTGAACTCTGAACAGCGATATCTAAATATTTAGACTTGCAGTGTGCTCTGCTGTCCCTGGAGTCCCAGAGTCTGTGTTCCCTGCCAGGAAAGGTGACTCCGGGCTGTGGCTTTGGAGATACAAATGGGAAGTATCTTCTTTATGTAGTCCTGACAGTTCTGTTAGGTTGCCAGCAATCATAGAAGAACAATTACAGTTTCTCAGATGTTTGTTTTAATTATGCATGGTCTGTCATGAGGACAGTCGCAAAGTCACTGAAACATCGGTAACTCCAGTGAGACTCAGGCTTGACTGGCGTGCCCCTTTTCTGGCTCAGGGTAAGTAAGCATCTTGAGCCTCATCTGCCATTGTGGTGGGCAGCACATGAGCTTGGGCTTTCAGAGCCTCAAGATGGAGAGAGGTCAAGCTGTTCATTCATTAAAGGGTTAGATATTAATTGTACTAATTTGATCTTTATGTTGCTTATTCCCAAAAAAGAACTTGTGATTCTTTGGGTGACAGTAGAACTTACCAAATTCAGGGGCTTTATTGACTCTCAGAGGGGACGTGATCCAGCACTGATTTGATAGGGCATTCACATTCAAGCCTCCGTCACACATTGAACTTGGGCATGACACTTTACTATTTCATATGTCCTTCCTTCATTTATGAAATTAGCTGGTAATATTATCTTTCAAGATTGTTTTGAGGATCAAATACAACAATGAGTGTAAAAATGTTTTATAAATTGTACAATACCTTACAACACTAAGGAATTACTATTGTATAGTTTTTCAACCATCATTCACTTAAAAATAGATTTTTGTGCCAGGCACTCTTCCAGGTGCTAATGTAATTACAATGAGCCACACATGGATTAATCTCTACCTCATGGAACATACTTCTTGCTGTAATAAAAACAACTTTTTTATTAATAATAAGTAATATTGATATAATTATAAAATAGTATTTACTTACTAGATGCATTTCACAATCCTGTACATGCTTTTACTAATAATGATTCTGAATTATGATACTAGTACTGTAAGACTAACAAATCTGTAGTAATATAATAATTATTTCTAATGAATATTGATAATCAGTGATATAAATATAGCACTGATAAATGCTGATAAAACTAATAGCAGTGATAGTTTTACTATCACTATCCAAAGTGTAAAATTCTAGAACCAAAATGTAAAAATTATCTGATACAACCCTTCAATTCCTAGATGAGATGAGCCATTTCGCTAATATATTTGTAGGAGTTACAGTGCCTTTGCCCGAGGAGTGCTGTAGATGAGTCACAATTGTTGAATACAGGAGGGGCTTATTGCCCTGACTTTAGAGGCGGAGGGAGGCCAGGCGCCTTGCTCAGTATCACAGAACAGTAGGTGGGACAGGTGCGCCTTGCTTGGTCTGTGGGTCCTGCTGTGCTTGCCACAGTCTGTGCTACTGATGGGTTTGGGTGACCTGTTTGGAAGCTACAGTGATAGAATTAGGATATGTGAGCTGAGTAGATTAAATGTTTTACAACAAAAAATTTATGTATTGTTGGCAAAATCACTGTCATTTTGTAATCTGTCAGCTTCATTAACTACTGAAGTGAATTCCTTAATAAGGTGATGGATTCCTTATCTTTTTCTGACTTCAGAAACTGAATAATGCAATGTTGTGTGGTAAGGTGTTTTTTAATTTCTTTTATTTTTAAATTATATAAATGTGTAATACTATAGTTATGTAATATTTTATACATCTGAATAAGCTTAAATGCTTTTCAAGAATAAAAATACATATAGAATGACAACAAGATATCTCCACATACCTGTTAGAATAGCCCAAAAAATTACATGCTACAGAGAATATAGAGAAACTGGATCTCTCATACGTTGCTGGTACGGGTATGTAAAATGGATATATAACCATTCTGGAAACATTTTTGGCAGTTTCTTACCAAAGTAAACATGTATGTGAATAAACAATTGCATTGACTCTGCAGTTGTACTTCTGGACATTTGATCCAGAGACATGAAAAGTCATGTTTATTCATAAACCTGTACATGAATGTTCATGGCAACTTTTTCATAATGACAAACTGCTGAAAAAGATTTAAATGACATTTGATGGGTAAATGCTTAAACAGCCTCTGGTATGTTCATACAATGGAATAATACTATTCACCAATACAAAGGAATGAACTATGAATACATGCAACAGCCTGTGTTGACTTCATGGGCATTATCCTTAATAAAAAAAGGTCAATCTCAAAAGGTGGCATATTCTGTGTGATCTCATTTATGAGACATTATTGAGATGACAAAACTCTGGACAGGGAGAACAGATTAGTGGTTGCTAGGGGACAGAAATCGGGGATGGAGCGGGGCAGGGAGTAGGTGTTCAAACCAAGAAAAAGCAACAGGGAGCCTTTTTGTGGTGGTGGAATGGTTTTCTATCTTGGGTGTAGTTGTGCCACACGAATCTATACATGAAATAAAATTGCAAAGAGCTATAAACACACACAAATGAATGCTGAGTAAAAACTGATGAAAACCAAATAAGGGCTAATTAACAGTAATGTAATAATGTCAGTTTTCTGGCTTTGATGTTGTATTATATCTATATCAGATGTTGCTACTGGGAGACTCTGGGTGAGCAGTACGTGGGACTCTTCATCCTATCTTTACAACTTTCTGTTAGTCTTTATTTTAAAATAAAGTATTCAGTAATGGTACTATAAATGCATACACATAGATTTCTTAATGATTTCTTCTCCTTCCCAAGGTGCCATCTTGTGTGCACCTGGAACTGCCTACATCACACTTTGAAGGTCACTATCATAATGCATAGTTTATCCTGGTGTTTTTCAAAGATGGCCAGACATCCAAAAAATTTAGAAAACACTTTTAAAAAACAAAAACAAAGAAACAGTTTCTAGGGTTTGTGTTTATCGTACAGAATCAGAATCAGGGCTGGAGCCTAGGAATCTGCATTAAAACAAAAAGAAATAAAACAAAACTTCCCTAATAGTTCTGATTGATGCTCACCCTAAGTTTGGAAGCCATTTACTTATTTCAATAAGTCCAGCATCCCGTGTTTTAGTGCCCTGTGAACCCTCTCCAAGTCTTGGGGTTACACACTCTCTGCTTAGTTAATAACGGTGACTTTGCAGATTTTATACCTCTTCCATCATATAAACAATGCAGAGATTTAGGGACTGAAATCCTCCTTCATATTGCTATGCTTTCCCTCTGTGCTTTCATCATAAATACCACCTTTCTGCATATATTGTCCCAAGGAATTTTAATTGGGACCCCAAAACAGAAGTGGATTCTTCTAGAATGCCTCAGTAATGTCCAAGTGCCTGCATTGTAGAGAACTTGCTATTGTGTAACATCAGGTAGGGATGCCTGAAATCTCACCTGATTTTGGGTCACGACAGGTTTATGCAAATCATCTATAAATGGATTCATTATGGATATTATAAAAATAAACCTGACACCTGAGCCTTTGGGCAAATATACCATATAAAGAAATCATATCCTGGAACAATGATTAACCCTAGAAGTTGTAAAAGAAAAAAAAGATGACTTAGGGTATTATATTTTTATCGTCCTTCCTTAGATTTCCAGTCTTCAGAAACTGGACAGCTAAGCACAGCACCAGGGACAGGTTCCTGGGATGTGACACTTCTGCCCTTTAATCACTTTGACATTCAACATTCTTCCTTATTATCCACAATTTACATTGTTCTGTATGTTGCTATTTTCAAACAGAAT
The DNA here is from genome assembly GCA_004027475.1 of Anoura caudifer. Taxonomy (NCBI): domain Eukaryota; kingdom Metazoa; phylum Chordata; class Mammalia; order Chiroptera; family Phyllostomidae; genus Anoura; species Anoura caudifer. The sequence goes on along the minus strand of PVKU01000091.1, from coordinate 114,129 downwards.
AGACAGCCTGCTAGTCAAGATAGACATATACTAGCCACCATAACCCATCAAGTTGCGTTCTGTAAGTTAAGTACCATAAAAGAAAATGAAGGCAGTGTTGTAGGAGGACTTGGGAAAAGCTGCATAGAGGAGAGGACATCTGAGCTGAGCTTGGAGAATGAGTTAGTTGTTAGCCATGCAGAACAGGGCAGTGGACAAGCAAGCAAAGGGAACAGTGTGTGCAAAAGCAGAGAAAGGTGCCTGTTCTGACCCTTGTAATGTTGGCTGCTCTTTGCTCATGTCCCTAGGCAGTACATCTGGACTCCTGGGGGTAGCTTTGCAATATGAGCAGAGTAATTTCACCCTGAGTGGACTCAAACATCTAGTATGCTCTGAAAAATAGCTTTAGGAATAGCTCCAGGATATGGGGTAGCTCCAGGGAGGAAGCACTGAGAAACAAGTACATACCAATGTCATCACTCTGTGGGCAAGAAGCACCTTCCTGATGGTGGTCTTGGCCAGAAAGATCGCACCTTCCCTCCCCAAGTGTCTATCATGCCATAGAATGTAGTGTTGCTGTTTATGTAGATGCTAAGACAAAAAAAGAAGAGCAAAAAGGCAACTGTCCTGAAACTAGGTCAAAGCAGCCTTTTCACCTAATCAGGCACACACCCTTAAGAATGTGAGATGTGAGCCAACTGGAAATTTTTTGTTGGTTGATTGGTTGGTTCTGTTTTACTTTTTGAACTTCTGTCCAGTTTGGGGTGATCCTGAGAAACAGGAAGCAATGAAAGAAGGACTTTATTATGAAATAAAGATGTGTGTGCGTGAGAATAGTTTTGAAGCACTTTCCCACATAATATCTAATTTAATCGCCACTATATCCTGTAATGTTATTATGGTTCCCACATTAGTGTGGTTCCTAGAGACAAATGAAAAACCTGACATTCAGGTGACCAGCAGTGAGGCCTGTGAATGTAGAAGCTGCGTTTCACCAAATTTTACTGTTTTCCCTTAAGTGAAGTATGAGAACTATAGAATAATCACTGTATAATAATCACTGGTATTACTATTACTAAAACAATTTCTCTGGCAGAAAATTGTTCTAAGGATATGAAAAACTTTTTAGTGGATTTACTAGTTTATTTCATCTGTAGTCCACTTTGCTTTACTGTTAACCCAATCTTCTGTTAACCCAATCTTTTCAGCAACACTGGGAAAGATAGGTATCCTCACCCTCGTTCTGCAGAGACTATAATGCAAAGTGAAAAAACTAGCACAGGGCAAAGCTGGGATTTGAACCCTGGCCTCCTAACTCCAAATCTAGCGCTTTTCCTCAGCACTACACTTCATCTTGTATTAATGCTATTATTATTTTTTATTAAAAGGAGAAAAGTTCTCACTGTTATTTTCCACCATCATTATTATTCAGAAGTGTTTGAAATTAAATTTTCCAAGTGACATGCGAAAATTGCTTAGAATTCACCTTTGTGTGGGTGTGTATGAGATCATGTACCGAAGTATAAAACAGCCAAAGTAATCTCTAGAAGTCATTACGAAGAAGACATTATTTCAGAAAGCTTTTGGAACAACCATTTGAAATATTCGTTAATTCAGGTAAATTACTCCATCTTGCTTAAACTTGTTAGATATTATTCATAAATTTATTGACACCAAGATGAAATTAAAATGACACTTAAATTAGCTGATAATTTTGTTATTGATCTGTTCATCTATGTTATAATGACTTAGTTTTATTAAGTGCTTCCTTCATGAAAATTATTTACTGGGAATGAAGTCTCCAAGCTATATAACGTCTGTTTAGAAACATTAGCATTTGAAGTGTCCTTGAAATGTCCTATGTGCCCACCCACTGTGGTCCTCAATAGGTAGATTTTACTTTTTTATATCTCACCCTGTGCATTTACTTCACTTCCTCTACTAGGACCAATTCAGATGCATGCCATGCACTTTTTGTTGACTAGGGCTCTATAATAGAGAGGACAAGAATAAAAATACATCCTAGCCCTTAAGCAGCTTATATTTTATTTAGAAAGTTGACATATGAAAATGACCAGTTAACAGACACTATAAAACTATAAGTTTTTTTGTGTAGCGGCTCTGTGGTTAACTTCTCAGAAGATTCAGGAGAAAGAGTTGACTTGGGGCCCAGGCAGGGTTGAGGGGATAAAAGAAGGAAGACTCAGGGGAGTCCGTGGTTCAGCATGTAGACTCTAGCATGAGATAGATCTGGGTTCGCATTTGGATTTTCTCTCTTATTCTCCAGGAGCTTGGAGTAACCTGGTTAAGTAGCTACTTAAACTCACACAACTTGTTCTTATAAAATAGAGATATATGTAGCTCAAACTATTGCTTTCAAAATTGAGTAAATAAATTGGCACAACATTTCCCACAAAATAATGGCTAAACCAATGGGAGCTGCCATTATTCTTATTGCCATTATTAAAATTAAAGAGTGTACATTAGTTAAGGGGGCTAAAATTCAGGTTTTTTTTTATCCATAGATTTTAAATCATAATTGTTCAAATATGACTCATGCTGGGCATTTTTGAAATGATCCTTAGTTTTATTCTTTTTTGCTGTATAGTAGCATTTTACTAATTGACATTTTAGGATTGACTTTTCTTTCATTTGTCCCTGCTAGAATTATGATATATTGATACGTCCTTTTTTGACTTTGCATAACTATGCCTTCCTTAGAGAGAGACTTCACATGAGCTATGTCAATGTGGAGAAAACAAAACATTCTTATTCATAGTATTTGTCTAAGAAGAAGCATGTTTTGTTATTGAACTACTACAGATAATGCAATTGATCATAAAGCAAATTGTATAAAGTAAACTGGTGATTTTTTTTATTACTTTTAAAAATATTTTGTTTTCCAAAATATCAAATAAGGCAGAACAAATTTAAAAATGTTACTAATTATATCATCACAGGAAAATAATTAATTTAAGGAATTTCATCTTGGATTTCATTCCTTTCTGTGATTCATACTTGGGATTTAGCCAGTCTCCTGAAATTGTGTTTAAACTTGGTCCATGTGTGTATCTTTTACAGGAAAAGGGCCCATATGTCATCAAACCCTTAAAGAGATGCTTAACTCATTAAGAAAGATAACATCCACTCTATAAGAGGTCACCAATCTCCCAAGTCAGTTATATTAGTGCTGCTTAAATAAAAGCTAGGTCTCCATTTTCCTGCCATCACATTTAGGAGGCAAACAAAGTCTGAAGAGAGAACTGAATATTAGGTGGTGATGATTGTTGGGGCTGTAATATCTACATAAGAAAATATGATGCGTGTACTATATAACATATATCGTGTCTAGACAGTTATATCATTATATGTGGTTTCAATACACCTTCATATATATTTGCACATCTCCTTTAGGCAGTGCCTATGCGAGGCAAGGTAGATAAGGCATGAGTTTCCTCCTTCAAGAGGGAGGACATGCAGGATGTCATCCGCATTTGAAAGTTGAGCAGTTGGTGATGAGACTGCTTGTATAAGTCCAACAGATAGAAAGTTGTCAAGAGGAGGTTCTCGAGTACTTTATACTGCACCCTGCTTCCTTTGCTTAGCATGTACCTACCCCCTATATATAATTTTTAAATTTATTTCTCTTTTTGTGAATTTAAAATGTCATATTTGTTCTGCTTCCATTATTGCAGTTTCGAATGAGGATTCATCAGTGCAGTGGCCTATTTTAGTGAACCACAATAGCTTGGGTAGAAAGAAAAAAAGATTCAACATACTCAGGAATGGAAAGCAGCCATCTTTTTATAGCTAAAATTGCAAACAGCTGGCAATTACTCTATTCTACCTCCCTTCAAAAAAAGAAGAATCATCTCTTCAACTGGAGCCTGCCGCTGTGTTTAATCAAGGCAGCTATGCAAGCCTCAAGGAGCAATAGGTTTTGATTCAAGGAGGCCATTGCCTAACCCAGTTGGCCAGAGTCTCTTTGGAAAGTACACCATTTAATTCTCCCCATATGCTACTGTGTTACATAATGATAATAATGATGACATGGCAGTCAATGGCTATAGAAAAATTCCCTTTTGCTTTTTCTGCCCTGGCTCATATGGTGTGGCTTTATGGCAGCTTTAACATTGTGAAAGTTAACTGTTCAGGTCAAGTTAGCCTCTCTCCATCTATGAAGCTTTTTGGTATTCCTGGAAGAAAGGGTCAACTACATCAATACCATCAACAATTACCAATTTGATTTTATTATAAACTGGCCTAGTAAACTGTTGAAGGAACAAATCAATTTCTTCTTAACGCTTGACTATGGTCTTTTAGTCAACAGGCAATCCACTGTGGTTATGATCCCTTAGTACCCCACCCTTGTTTCTTATTGTGATAATTGTTTGTGAAACTGGTTCTTCCCTCACTGGCAAAAGTCAACTCTGATGGCAGGGGAAGTGAGAATGGCTGGTGGTTTGCAATAAGGGCTGAGAGTCAGAACTTCTGCATTTTTCTCTTGGGGCCAATGCCAGCTTTCACTCTGGCCTTGACCAATGCCTTTACCTTTCTATTCCCCATTTACCTTTCTCTTCCCCTAAACAGCTGATGGGTAGACATGGATGTTTGCTTTCCCAGGTTCTGCCAAACTGCAACCACAGTTGCCTTTTGCTATAAGGTCTTGGTCAATAATTATCAGTAGCCAGGGAGAAGTGGGAAAGATGTAGTAGAAAGGAAAAAAATATGGTTCAGTGGCATGGTGATTTTCAAAAACAATCTCGAGTACTAAAAATAGGCTGTTTTCATGTTATGGTACTTGGATATCATAGAAATTCAATGAAAGTTCCTTTTTTTTTTTTTTTTTGCGTTCTTGCTTTTGGTAGAAGTGTGTTAATACCAAAGCCATAGCTTTTCCCTTGATGTAAGAATTTCACTAAGCGTTCTCTCCTGAAAGTATTCCCCAAATCCCAGTGAATTTTGCAAGCATATCATTAATGTAAATTAAGCTTTAGGAGAGGTGAGATTGTGACTGGGAATTTTCTGGAGATAGAGATAGAGTTAGAGATAGAAAGGAAGGACAGAGGGAAGGGAAGGGAAGGAAAAGAGTGAGGGGTCCTAAAACCTAAAATGCGTGTCTTACTCAGTAGAGCAGAGCCGGATAGGGTAACGGTTTTTTGAGATTTCAAAAGTGTGTTCCCCCTCTTCTCTGTCATCATCTGATGCATTATGGATAGTTCTGGCCTTTCTCCCTCATGAGCACATCTTAGAACTTGGACTCATTTATTAGAGCCACTGTTTTCTAGCCCAGTTGCTTATTTCTTTGATGACCTGCTAAAATGGAAAAGGTTATACCAATGCCCCTTATCACATTTTCCTTTTACTTTAGGACTTAAAATCTACCAGCTTTCTGGACTATAGCCAGTGCTGTATTTCAAGGGGCTTTAACTATCTCTCAATGGTTCTCTACCCCCATTATACATCATCACCTGGGAGCTTCAAAAAAATATCAAAACTTGGGCCTCACCCTCAGATATCCTAACATAATTGGCCTGCAACGTGCACCTTTTTTACTTTTTAACACTTACCAAGTTTTGGAACTACTGAGGTAGGTCAGTCCCTCACCTGGTACGTGAGCTTGTACCATCTCACACAAGCTTTTGTTAGGCGTGTCTTTACTATTTCTAGTGCAGGAAACTGAAACTGCCCTTTCTGTCTTTGAATAGCTCTGATTTTTTTGAAAAACTGTCTTTATTTTGATTTGAAATCTTCATAAAATATGGGCATGTCTCTAGTCTGATAAATTTATAATCTCTAGTGTTGGAGTTTAGTTGCAAACATCTGCCCTCCGGAAAAAAAAAAAAGGAAAAAAAAGAAGAAAAACAATAACAGAATGCAACAAAAGCAAGAACAAACTGTAGCAATGTGATCATATTTCCACAGTTGTGACCTAGTCCTCATTAAATGAGAGCTCTCCCTTCACCACTTTTGAGTTATAAACTCTGGGAAGGGAATGGTGAAGAGCAAATGGGTAAATAAAACAGGCACTTAGTCTAGTGAGGCAGCATCAGAGTTACCCTGTCAACTAGGTAATTTGGCTTTGAGAGCAGCAACTCTATGGTAGTCATTGTTAAATTCACATTGCCTAATATGGTTGAGGTATGGAGGAACCATTCAGTAAATATTTATGGAATAAATAGTAATTATAATTATGCTAAGGTTGCTTAGTGTAAACTTAATATTCAAAACTGATAGTTTTAAATGTAATACTATTTAAGAAAATATAGTGGGAGAAGGCCCCTTTGGCGGAGGGGATAAAATTTAAAATACCTAGGCATAACTTTAATAATGGAGATGGGGCTTCTATAGCTTAACAACAGCAGCAACACCAACACAGAAGTCCTCACACTTTCCGGAGGGACACAGGACTTAGTAGCAATCCCTTTGGTGCAGATATACCCACTTAGACAACCTTAAGTTTGCTTTTGTTTGAATATATGGTGGAGATGGGAGCATGTTTTATTTATAGAGTTACTCATGTTCCTTTTGGAGTAAAAGGTAATTTCCCCATCCTTAGGTAGAACCGGCTATTTCCCAAGTGTAGCTTTGGTCCTAGCTCTGCCCTTGGAGTTGCAAAGAACAAGTCCTCTTCCCTGTATGAGGCCTTCAAGCTCCCAAGAAGTTCCTTACCCATCTCTCCTTACCTACTTCTAGCTGAACTGTTCCATTGCAGGTTTCCTAAAGCTCTTAATTGTTTTATTCAGCCCGTCTTAAAAAGCCTCATTTGTTAAGGCCTAGAATTGAACTTAATGCCATTATTGAGTACACATAGAGAATGGAAAAATTCTCCTGAATTCTTTTTTCCTGAACAAAGGTGTAAGCACCAAGAACTGCCTTTTTAATTTTAGCACAGTTTGTCAGATTCAATTACAGGACTGCTCTAGATGGCATTATAATGATTGACTTTCAAAAAAAATCATGTGTAGAACAACACACAAAGCCCAAAGTAAGAAGAAGGAAGAAAATAATAAAGATCAGAGCAGAAATAAAGAAAATAGAGTCTAAAAAACTCAATACCAAAGATCAGTGAAACCAAGAATTGGTTCTTTGAGAAGATAAACAGACTGACAAACTTTTAACTAGACTCATCAAGAAAAAAAGGGAGGTTACCCAAATAAATAAAATCAGAAACGAAGGTAGAGAAGTTACAACTGACACCAAAGAAATACAAAGGATTATAAGAAAACATTATAAACAAGTATATGCCAACAAATTGGAAAATCTGGATGAAAGGGATAAATTCCTAGAAACATACAGTCTTCAAAAACTAAATCAGGAAGAATCAAAGAATCTAAATAGGCAGATTACACCTAGTGAAATTGAAGCAGTAATCAAAACACTCCCAACAAACAAAAGCCTTGGACCAGATCGCTTCACAGGCAAATTTTACCAAACATTCGATGAAGAACTAACATTCTATCCTTCTTGAGCTATTCCAAAAAAAATTCAAGAGAAGTCTCCCAAGCTTATTTTATGAGGCCAGCCATTATCCTAATTTCAAAACCAAATAAAGACACACAAAAATAGAAAATTGTAGGTTAAAATCCCTGATGAACACAGATGCTAAAATCCTCAACAAAATATTAGCATACTAGATCCAGCAATACAATAAAAAAAAATAAAACACTATGATCAAGCAGGATTTATTCCAAGGATGCAAGCTTGATACAAGATACTCAAGTCAATAACTGTGACGCACCACATTAAAAAATATGCATGTAGTTTTGAAAATGCATATAGGTTTTTTTCCTCCACTATAAATGGAAAAAAATAGCCTTGAAGGGTTGTAAGGTCAACAAATCAAGTTACACTTTTCCTGTAATCAGATTAAATAGCTTGATTAAGACAAATAGGGTTTATACTTGAATCAATAAGTTAGAGTTCTTGGAACCCAAACAGGTCTAAATTTCGAGGAAACAAACTTGAAACACTAGAGTTCAGAATGAGTAATAATAAAGGCAAAACTTACATGATTAAAAAATCAGAATTACTTACATGATTATTTTTTGCAATAGCTTTTCCTGACTTATCCTGTTCATGAGTCAAAGTCATTTTACAGCTGTTTACTTTTAACTTTATTTTAGTATTTAAGTAAGAAGGATAATGTGCTGCTTTCCCTCTGATGATACCCATGATTTGTGATGTGGGTGTTGCACTTCCATGCCACCACTACCTGACCGAGAGAGCATGGGTTAATTGGAAAAGTGAACAAACCTCTTCAAATGTAATATATCCAATAAAGGCGATGCAGTGGCAGCTGTCTCCCACAGTTATACTCACCTCTGTGAGTTACTATTGCGTGAGCTTGTTTGCAATGTAAAAAACATAATAGAGTAGCAAAGGTAGGTGATTCAACACCTGGAACCATCTGGAGAGGAAGCACTGGCAAGATCATCTCCTGGAACTTCTAAAATAAATCTCTCTGTGGCAGTTGGAGAAGACATAGGCATAAGTCAAAGCCCGGTGGGTATGGCCAAGTTCAGTAAAGTTGAAAACACTTCTTTTATACTATCACTGATAAGTTTGAGCCCTCTGACTCCGCCCTTTCCAAATATTTTGATATTTTTTGATTACATAAATTTTATTTGTTCTTATTTTCCCTTTCAATTCATTCAGCCATGTTATAATCAAGTTTTTAAGTTTTTTTTTTGTTTTCGGGTTTTCTGGATTTTTAATAGCTTTCTTGTTTCAAAGAGCTACAGCCACATTTCCTTTAAAAATGGGGGGGGGGGGCGGTGAGGCATGTTTTGCTAGTTGTGAATTTGTAGCATTCCTAACCAGTCTGTCTCATACAGTTGACTTTATATTATATAGCCCAGATAAAAATCAACCTGTATGAAAATATTGTCAATTCTAGACTGAACTTGTCATTGGAAATATATTGCTTCTTATTGTAGAAAACAGTGTCAGTTTGTGGTTGAGGAAGCAGTCATTTTAGGACCTGTGCCCCTCTTGGGGACTACCAGGGAATTTTCCTTCTCTGGAGCAGCTGCCAGGACACTTGTTGGTAAGGGACCAGTCATTACTGGAAGTGGAGAAAGGACAAAGCTAGAGTCGCAGAGGGAATCTTAGGGCACAAGGCGTGTAGTTAGGATCTGGGCATCATGCTTGAAGTGCTCTTCAAACATCCTGTTTTCAGAAACAAACCCAACCCTAGTGGCACCTGTTATTTCTTCCCCAGAGAATAAAGGTATGATTCCTAGTCAATCATCTATTGCAAAGCTTGACTTTGTTTTGAGTGTGATTTCAGAAGTGTGTGTGGATACTCAACTGAAAGGGGAGAACAAAAGGGTCTCCTGGAATAAAGGAAATTTTACCGTAGCTACACTGTGAAGGTGGTGACAACTGATCAAAAAGGCAACCTTGGATGTGGCATGAGCTAACCAAGGGGCATGGTCCAGCAGAAAGGACTCCTCTCTCCTACACACTTAATGGGCACATGAACATCACAAAACCACCCTAGGCTGGTTTCTCCAATTGTAAAACAATGCCACTGAACAATATTATCTCTTCACTTCCTTCTTGCTCTAAAATTGTATGAAAATGGGACTCAGCTATAGAAACTGCATGAAATTCATCAAGCCTGAAAGGCATGGGAATAACATTTTTCTCATGAAATATTGTGGGTTTGGTTAGACTGTGACATGGGCCATAGATGCTGCATTCTCTCTGCCTTCCACGTGTTCCTCTGCTGCTCCCAAGTCCTCTTGACTCTTCCATTCTAGGCTAATATGCTCCCTAAACCAGAGCAAAATATACATTCTTGTTCTTAACCACATACGCTTCATGAGGGACCTAACATTTATTTGTTCCTACTATATGCCAGGTATCTGATATATCTTCTTTAGTTGGAATTTGGCACTAATATTTTCAGTGTTCAAATAATGAAAATAGGCTCAGAAAGATAATGAGTTGTGTGATAGTTCAAGATTAAGAAATAATGATCATTGATTTGAGTCCAGCTATCTCTAAATCCAAATTTCATGATCTTTCTATTGTATTTCGTATCCTGACTCCCAAAATCTGTACAAGACATATTTGTTATATGTGCTCATACTGCAATATAGATGTATATCTATTTCTACCTATCTATATCTATCTATCTATCTATCTATCTATCTATCTATCTATCTATCATCTATCTATCTATCATCTATCTATCTAAAGAGAGATGTCTACATCTTTGAGAAAATGTCAAAGTGGAACCTCACCAGAGGACTTCTCTTTTTAATAGAAACCAGAGCCTTAACATAAAGGTGTAAAATTCTAATGATAAACATTTAGATATCAATTAGGGGAATAACCTAGGGGTCATGATGTCTTGGTTATATTCTGAAGATGATATATGCACTTGACTTTGTGATAAGAAGAGTGTTACAATAAAAGTTCTTTGAAGTTAACCATGTAGTGAGGAGGAGAGTCAAATAAATAGGAGGCTGGCCACTTGAATCTTCTGGGTAGTATAAGGGGTGATAAAGTGGTTGGAGAACCAGAATCTTTGTTGCTTTTTTCCAACTTCTTTTTTAAAAAAACTTCTTAGTCTGTTTTGAGGGCTTCAAATCTTTAAAAAGCAACCTGTAACCTTTTTTTTTTTTTAACTGAAATGTGTGTGTTGGGGGAGTGGATGGGAGTCTCAAGGGATGCGAAGAAGAGCTTAATCTGAACATTCACTCTTTTATTCATTCAGCAAACATCCACTGAGCATCTAGAACATTAAAGGCATTCAGCCAAGAGCTGTGTAGAATTAGAGACAAACAAGATGTGAAGTTTATTTTGGTTGTGTACTTTAGAAAATAGAGGGGGGACTGGAGGACTCTGGCTAAGAAGCTATTATTTGTAAGAGTTCCCTTGCCTTCTTGTTTTTATTCATGCTAGAGATGAACTCAGAAAATTTTTTTGGTCACTTTATTTACCTGTGAAATAAAAAAGTAAATAATATTAAAAATGCTGAGGTGGCATGGGACCTCGATATATATTTTAATGCAAATGTTGGCTGCTGTAAAGATAGATACAGTTGATCCATCATGAGCACCATTTAAAGGAAGACAGGAAAATCCTTAGACCCTTGTAAAATAAAAAAAAAGAAATTTGGAAATCTTGGTCTAACGGTTGTGAGAGAGTTAAGCAAGGCCATCATTTTGTAACCAGGCACAGTGATCCTGTACAAGCCGTGCCAGGATGGTGTGTGCACACCGTGTGTCTTTGCTGAGCAGTCATCAGGTCATAAGAGAAAGAGGAGTAGTGGTAGAGTGTCTTCTAGCAACAACCCCAGGAGAAAGAGAAAAGTACTCAAACCCAGCCGTCCAGCCAGATCTTCTGAAAGTCTGATGAATGTGCTCAGGCACATGACTTTTTTGTGATAGGTCCTATGGGCTGATTCGAGTCTCCTTTGAGGGAGGGAGGGAGAGAGATAGGGTGGTCAGGGCCCAAAAAACCCTTGTTTCCTGAAACAGGAACTTGGTAGTCCAAAGCAAGAGAGGATGTGGGAGGAGAGAGGCAGTGTCACTTCATCATGCCCATTATTTCCAAATGAGGTCCAGTTTCTTCTCCCAAGAAACAGGAATGTGAGGCCTAGAGCTGGTATTTCTGGTTTTATAAACTTGCTTTTGCCCATCTTGTTGTTAACTGTGTAGCAGTTAGCTATTAATATTTATCACTTAGAGACATTGGTCCAACTTAGTGGCTTTAAAACTTTTTTGACCCACATTGCAGTAAGAAATAAGTTTTACATTGATAATTATGTGCACATGCAGACACAGTCACATATATTTGATATGAAAGAGTATTTTGCTTAATTGTATATACTCTTACTTTACATGATATACATTGATGTCTTATATTCTATTTCAATTTTAGAAATTAATTTTGGAGATCTAGTACATGGATTTTATTACACACTAATGAGTTTCCTTCTATAGTTTGAAAATCACTACGCTAGGGTCAGCATTTGTGTTCCACTTTAATATTATGAAAATGATGCCAGGCAGCAAGTTCAGTCATGGTGAAGAGCTCTTGGCCAATGTTGTGATGTTCAGAGTAATGGTTATTTAAACTAAATATTTTCTTGTCATCTGTCAAGTAGATAAATTCTAAGATTCTGGCTTGAAATTTAGGAAAAAATCCTGAGGCAATCCCTCTTGGCCAGTCAGCAGCTTAAAAAGGTACCATGGTGTGGCCAAGAAGCACTGGGCTGAACCCAGGAGACTGGCTTCCACTTGGACACATCCTTTTCTCACTTTAAGCCCCTTGCTTAATGATGGGATTAAATTAGATAATGTCATAACTTCCTTTTGACTGTAATATCTTGGCATTTACAGCTGGAAGGGGCCCCAGAAATCACCCAGTCTAGTCTCTTTATTTATAAGATTCAGTTCTAGAAAAAGAACATCCCCATTTCCTCTAAGGCTTGGCATGAGGAAGAATGGTAATAGGAGACTTGACTTAGGGTGGTGAACACACAAGACAATATACAGATGATGTATTATAGAATTGTGTACCTGAATCCTGTATAATTTTATTAACCAATGTCACTGCAATGAAGTCAATAAAATAATTAGATAAAAATGGACACAAAGGATTGATTCCTAGTTTCTTACTTCAGATATCTCACTTTGGAGTAGGAGTCAAGACATGTATGTACAAACTTAGGTCAAGGAAAGGCACAGTTTGTTGAACACTATGGCCAGGGAAGAATTAAAACTTAAAAACTCAGAAGAAGGTTACTATAGTCTGGCTGGGAAGATAAAGGCTGAAGACTACGCTTGTACAGGAGGAAGAAGCTTTTGGGCTGGACTTTGAGGAAAACAAATCGTTCATACCTGGAGATGTTGATGATGGAGGGGCATTCCAGGTAGACTAAGCATTGTCAGTAATAGAAAATGGAGGCTTAATATCTTGTTTTCTAACTTCCGTGAATTCACCAGCTTGATTTTTTTTCCTCTTGAAAATTTTATATTTTATGATTTTTTTCTTCCCAACTAATGTGAGCCCTTAATAATAATGTATTTATTGCCCACGGCCTAGTGATTGCATGCAGCTCGACTAAGTAGTATCTGCCGTGCTGCTGCTGCTAGGAGACACATGCTTATATAAACACAAGGCATCATTCCAAATCAGGAAAAAGGTAAATAAGGAAATACAAATTAATACTTGTGATATTTTCAGAACAAAAAGTGCTTGCATTTTTTTTCCTTTAGGTAGGACTACTTTAATTTGATCTTTTAGTAGTTTATAAACTGCAGAAACATCCTGAATTATTGGGATATTGGAAATACTTTACTCAGGGATGTCACTTTCTGAACAAGACTGATTTGGTTATTAAGTAGTTAAGGGAAATTACTGCCAAATCCAGAATGTATTGAGGGCTTTGTGTTTGTAATTTTGCTTCCATTTTGTGCCTTTCTTTGAGCAGGCCCCAGGCTCTCACATTTCTTAATCAGACATTCTATTCCTTAAAGCTTTCCTTTTGGCATCACGAGACAGAAAGGTGTAGAGCCGTCTACAAGTTCATTTACTGACCTGCTTGCTCTCCACAAGCCTCCTCTAGAGCAACGTTCCTGTAGATTGTACTCCCAGTACTTCCTCTGTGTCAAAGCTAATATTGGCAATGACAGAAATAATTAAAATTCCTTAATATTACATGGTATTTTGTGTTCATGGTGCACATTCACTGTATCTGACTCTCAAAACTCTTCTTTGATAGGTCAATGGCAGGGTTGCTGTCCCTGTTTTGTAGATGACAAAGCTGAGGTATCCAGAGGTGGTGTTGACTAGTGTCCCTCCCCTGTGAAGTCTGGGTGCCAAGCCATGAATGATAGGGTTCCTGACTCCTGACCCAAGGGGTCTTGGGTGGATCATGGAAGGTCACTGCTCATGTACAGTTCAGATGATCCGTCTGAATACTTTTCATTTTAGATGAAGAAACTGAGGCTGAGAGGCATGGAGTTCTGGGTATTTCAGGGCTCAGTACACAGAAGCAGGTTTTTGATTCTGTCTCAGGTGGTTAACATAGTGCCCCACAGACTCAACACTCCCCAGGTCCCCTGCTCCGATCACGGCAGTGTTCAGTTCAGGTACTTGAGAAGTGTGGCTGCATTTCGTAAATAACTCCTGTTGGCTGCTGACATCTTCTGTGTATAGTTAATGTTCTTTTAAGGATCCAATATATGTCTGGGACTATTAATTGCCTTGGGAAAAAGAACAAAAAGTTATTCTCAGAACTTTTTGGAACCTACATTTTAAAGGTTCAAAAGTGTATTTTATTTTTAGATTAAAAAGTATTAAACCAATTGGAAAATAATCCAGACCTTAAGTTCAGTAGGATTTTTGATAGAGAATGCTTATTTTTAGGTTTGGATAGTCAGAAGTACCTGGATTCTAAATATAGGACAGATACAGATTCGTTGAAGGGTGAGCAGTGGGGGATGGGTCAGTGGCTGGAAAGCAGGCAGCGTTGGGGCGGGGTGGTCCACAGGACTATAGCCATGTGACTGTGATGGCAGCATGAGGTGAGGTGCAGAGGCCACCAGGAGCTCTAGGTCTCCTAGGTGTAGGAGGGAGGATCAAAGGGAGGAAAGGTAAGGACTCTGCCAGGCCTTCTGAAGACTGGGGCCTAGAACCATTCCGTGAATTAAGGATGTAATCTCCTTGGAATTAGGGACCATATCTCACTGAGCCATTTATATAGCTGTTCACATGGTAATGATTAGAAATTAAGATGATGCTCTTTGATGTGAGCAACCTTCCAAAATAACACTTGATGGTGCTGATGAAGGAGACTTAGGCATGTTGCTTCTTCTGTAGACTTCAGGCCTAAATGGATCTGGGAGGATATGAGAGCTTTGTTTTTGAGTGTCTGTATTTGAGTGACATGCTAAGTAATGCCTGGATACCATCTCGGGAGTGCTTGTATATCCTTCAGAAGGAAAAGTTCCTGCTCTTAGGATGATTTGTTATACACTTGAAATTTTCTAATATATTTCAATTATATATATAAGTCCTGCTTGGAAATGTTTTCTTTGGGCACTTAGGTAAATGTGAAGATTTTCCATAAATTTAAAAATGTGCACAATCTATTTTACAAGAAGAAAGCAAAATCACTTAGAAGGTATACCACAATCTTGTCACGCTGGTATATCAACCCAGTTTTCTATGTACCAATTTAATCTTGAGCAATATGCATCTATAGTTTTTATATGTAATCAGAGAGAGACATAATTGTACATTTTTTAAATTTAATGTTATAAAATGAGATTCCCCCCATTATATTTAGTGATGGCATAGCCTGTGGAATAGATGTTCCAGAACTTATTTAACTGTTGTTGTGTTGTTGGTCGGGTGTGTTACTTCCAGTGTGTTTCTTGTAGAGGGCGTAGTGAAGGTCTTTGTGGCTATAGCTTTTTGAGGAGATAGCATGTTGAAGAAATTGGGATGTTTATTACCCACTAATTACCAGTACTTGCCGAAATATCCTTTTAATTAAATTTCATTCTGCACTAATTACAACAGCTTCAGTGAAGTACTTGGGGGCCAGAAAAGATATTTGGAACTGGTTAGGGTAGATCTGTATGTGTTGGAGGTGAATGGCAATGGGATGGGCTGGCTATTGCTTTATCCACACATATTGAATTTAAATAGGCAATGGAAGCAAAGCAACTATGATAAGGAAGCAGTGGTCTAACTAGAATCTTAAAATATTCTTTTCGGCTGGATTATGAAGTTTTGTTCCAGTGAGGATGGCAGAGCAGGGTGATGGATCATGCCTGAGCGAGCGGATGGAGATCAGTTGGCACACACGGGCATAGTCACAGCTGTGCAGCTGGGGAGAACTGATTCTGTTCCTTTGTAGAATAGTGAAAATCTCTAATCCCAGACTACCTATGGTAATAATAATAGCGGTGCGAATAACAGTAAAATTTTCTGAAGTGTTAATTATTCCCCAGATACTATTTCAAGCATTATATGTGGATACCTCCTAATTAAATTAGCATACATACCAGTTTAAATTAATATACATATTAATTTAAGCATTGTATGTATATATCTTCTAATTTAATTAGTGCACATGCTAATTTAATTAATTCTCAATAATCTTGTGAAATTGTGCTATTCATTTCCATTTGATGGATGAGGAAATTGAGGCAGGGAGAAGTGAAATAACTTGCTCTAAGTCAAGTAGTTATTAAATAGTATAATTAGCCTTTGAACACAGGCAGTCTGGTCCCAGAGCCTGAATGCATAGCCACTGCCCCATGCTGGCAGGCTGTGAGGTGATGAAGCTATGAAGGCAGATGCGGCTTACTTTTACAGTAGTATTAAAATTCCTTGGGCTTTTATATCTACTGGAGTGACCCAAGGTTCCTAGCACTTTGTGAGGCTACAGAGCAGAACTCATCCCTTAACTCTAATGTCAGTATAACCTACAAACAGTGTGAAGAAATTTAGCCACAACAGTAGAGGAGATGAAGACATTTATTGTAGTTACTACCTTTATTATTTAGTTCTTTGATTCTTAGTGAGTCTGAATCTGGGGCATAATGTAGGTGCCCATTATAAGCCTGTTAATTTAAGGTTTGAAGGAAGTAATGAATGGATGAATAAATCACTTAATGCTTATGTCTGTTTCTTGGAGGCCTAATCTTGACCTCAGAACCTTGGTTCAACTATAATTAACCCTGAGTATATATGGCCATTTTGCTAAAGCAAAATCTTAGTGTAGGATTAAAAGAGAACTCTGTGAAAGGATGTTGTTAACTAGTTTCAAAATGTATTAGTTTGATTTATAGTTGTCTTTTTCTGATAAAGAAAGGGAGTAGTCTCCCCTAAAGTTTAGCGATTAAATCACTGGCTGTCTTTTCTATTTTGGTAGTTGTGGTAATTGATGTTTCCTGGAAATTTTCCCTGTTCTATTAATACTGTCAAAGGGGGTTACAGCCATGACTCACTCCAGGAAGTCAACCATCATTTGCTTCCTCAATCTCACCAAACAGTCCTGATGTACAAAATCAAAAACTTCTGCAAATGAGTTACTTTATAGCTCTCAAGAAAGTTCCAGATAATACATCTTTTGTGGTTCTCTCTGTGCTTCCTGCCACCATGGTGAATAAAACAAAAGTTCATGTTTTGCTTCTCAGTATTCTTGAAATCACTGACCACTTAGGTCACTAGCTTGGGCTCTCTGTTACGAGAACTCCCACCTGCTGTCTAGCAAAAGTACCTTGGCACTCACCTTTGCAAAGATACTTCAGGGATGGGGCTTTAGCAGTCAGGGAACTAGAGTTCATGAACTCCATTGTAGTCTCTACTTCTTACTGGTGTACACTTGGCTTTATATCTGATTTCATTCATTTGCTCACTTTTTAAATTAATTTATGCATTAATTTCTTCAATGCCTGATTTGATATTTCTTGAATATCTCTGTGCACTAGACACTGCCCTAGGCACTGGAGATACAGCACAGACAGAGTCCTTGCTCTCTGGAAGTTTCCAGTCTGTTTACTGTGAACTATATTACTGAATTACCCACCCAACAGGAAAACAGCCTGAGAGAATACATAGCCCATAGGCTTTTCCTAAAGGAATCAAGCCCACCCGACATTCGTAAAGTTGTGAAGAATAAGGTTATTCATGCTAATTTAGTTATTTATTTTTGTGTGGAATTAATCTCATCTCTCTCCACCCCATGCCTACATACACACGTGCATTCCTTGTAGTCCTTAATTTTTTCTGCCTTGAATTATAGGCATTCGTGTCCACGTCTTAGCTTCTCTGCAAGTTGGATCGAACCAGTGTATGACTTATTTCTGGATCAGGGATGTCTCCCTTTCGACTTTTCATTCCCCCACCTCTTCTGGCCTCCTAGCATATTGCCAGATAAATGGTAGCTGTTCAGTATGTTCAGTCAATGTTAGCTGTGGAGTCTTAGGCAACTGGGTGAACTTCTCTGAGTCTCAGTGTTCACTTCTGGAAAAAAGAGGATGCTACCTCCATCTTCCTAGGTTGTTGTGAAGGTTAGGAATTGTACTGAAAGTTCTTTTAAGTGTTTGGCACTTAGTAAGCATTTACTGATAGCATTAATGAATGCTATCATTAATAAATGATTTTATTGCTGCTTATGGAGCAGTAGATTTCCTTCTAGGATTTTCTTATAGTTCTTTACGCTTGAAAGAGAAGAGACATGCAGTCTAGGATTTCACGTCAGCCTTCTTTATATAGGAACCTAGATGTAAATGTGCTGTTTCAGTTGTATACATCTCATCATCTTGTGTGGTTGCTGACAAAACATTAGGTAAAATTATGCTACCATCTCCCCCTTGATGTCAAGTCATGGTATCGTTAAGTCTCAGAATTTTTCCAGACCCTTATTGCTGACACCAGTTTCACCAGAGTTTATGTTCATCACTGCCTTCATTATCAGGTCCTTGGTCATTTGTTGTTTCTTTATCCTGGCTCTGAGCAGACATGGCAGGCAGCAACACTTTAGGGAGATATCCTCTTACATCCTTATCCCATCCTTTGCTGGCAGAGAAAATATTGTGCCAAGAAGGGCAATAGAGTGACTGAAAAATTAGTGCGATGAAAGAAATTGTCACATAATGAGAAATCGAGCTACATATATACATATTACATACATATATGAATATATGTGTGCACAGATAGGAATATGCATGTATATGTTTATGTATATCAGGCTTTTGAGTTGACATATTTTTGTGTATGAACAAGATATACCCTTTTCAAAATGTGTTTCTGTTCCACTCTCATTGAATCCTTGCACATCAACCTTGTCTTGTTGTTACAGCAGAGATTATGGCCTCCGTTTTATGCATGGGGAACTTCAGAGGATGCAACTTTGTAGTGTGTTCTAGAGCAAGGACCGAGTCCTAAGGCAATCATAGTCTTTTACCATGATATATATCAGAATGTATTATATGATAATTTAGAAGCATGGGTGGAAGTTAAAGCTGAACATTCACTTCTTCTTTTGTAATGTTGCTTAAGTTCCTAATAAAAATAAAACTACCATGGAGCTGCATTTGTCATCATTCAGGGGCCTTCACACTCATCTTTCTATTTTTATTATAGTTGCCTCTGTGTTCTGATAACTGATCCTTGAAAGGTGCAGTGTTAGCATTCAACAGGTGCTCTCAAATTCTCCTAAATTTATCTATTGCAATAGTTATCACAGTTCCTAATTTCATATGTGTGTGTTTGTTTGATCAGTGTCCTCCTTCCTCCCAGACTCAACCGCTAACTCCAGGGCACAATGATATCTTTGGATCTATGCAAGATGTGTGACAGGCAATATGTACTTAGTAAATAACTGCTTAATAAATGAATGGATACATGATTAAGTGAGATAGACACAGACTTCTAAATCCAGCATGTTAGTGCTAGGAGTATTCTTTTAGTATTTGAATTTAACTTAATGAAATATTACTAAAAACTTCCTCTCTTCCAATCAGATGCTTTGGAGTTTATCAAGAAACAAGACATGATTTCTATCATCAAAACTTATTAATTGAATGGGAGGGCATTTAAGATATGTGAAATGAATTACAAGAGAGCACTAGGCAAAGCCTGATGGGAGCAAAAGAGAGATAAGATATTACTTCAGATCAGGGACATTAGACAAAGCTTTCTGGAGATGTCTTGCATCTGGATCTTGGAAAATAGAATTTTTCTGAATGGGGACGGTGTTAGGAAAGAACAGCATATTTAGTGAATAGATCGTGGGCATGAATCACTGGGTTACAATCGGGGACAGTGGGAGTTGTGAGCACTGATGTCAGGGCTCAGAGTGACTATGCAAAGTTAAATGTGTCCCTTGTTTCTTCTCCTTTTCCACTAATTATTTATTGTGTTTCTTTACCCCTCTCTCAACTATCCGTGCTACCATTCTGCCTTAGTCCTCTCTCCCTCTGTTTTTCTTGCCAGAAGCTGATGCTTAGATAGTGAATAGTTTGTTGCAAAACCTGACATTGTCCATATGTTAATATGACCGATGGGCAGCCCGGGCAACACCATACTCTGTAATTTGTTGCATGAGGCCAAGGGAGACATGTCCCGAAGTCGGTTTCTTTTTGCTTTTCTTGCTCAGATAGTTATGTAGCCATGGCTTCAGTTCATACTTTCACTGTGGAATTTTCTAAACTTAAGAATCAAGCAGTGTGTATGCATTTTTTTTATATAATCCCCTTTTATGGAAACTGCTTTGCCAAGCTGCCTCCTCATTTTTTTGCTGTTGTATGTCAGACTGGGGTGTTTTGTCCCGAGAGTGTGAATTTTCTTTACAAAGCAGCAGAGCATCCCAGTAACACAGAGGGGACTGATGGATAGGCTTCCAGGGCCTCCTTGCTTAATTAAGAACACATAGAATGGGTTTATGTGTCTATTTGTAAAACCATTTTGGAGATGAAACAAAACATCTTGAGAGATACACATTTTTCTTCTGTTTCAAAGGTGAAACAGAGGCAGGTGGACAAGGCAATGAAGACATGTTTGTGATCTGTCCTCTCAGAACTTGATTTTCACTAGGTGAACTTCATTTTCCATGTTTTTATGACTGATTCAGCTATATGTAAAGGAACACGTATTACTTGCTAAAAGGAGGGAAAAAAAGCATTTCTATAAGTGTGTTCCACTTAATGTTTCCTTCATTTACCATTATCCCAACAATAAAAATAGCAATCTCTGTTTGTTTTTGAAAACAGTATAAACAAAGTGGAAGCAGAAGGCCAGTTCTTGCCTGTGTAGCTGCAGTTTAATGCTGTATGCGTGCAGAAACAACGTACTGGCCGGCTCTTTGAGGCCTGTCTTCATCACTTGCAGGCTGTGACATGGGGAGGTCACTTATCCTATTGAACTCAGCGTCTCCATTTATCAGATGGGGATAAACAGTGTTGGCCGACATTTGTACTTCACACAACATATTGTGTGCAAAAGTGGATTGCAAATTGTAATTGCTAAATAGATATGAAGGCCTGTTATTATTTTACCTCCTGGCTGAAGAGAAAATGGTAGCCTGAGTCTTATGTACCTTTGCCTGCTATGCTGGCTCCAGCACCACAGAGAGCTGCAGAACTTCTATTGCTGACGTTCCTCATTAGCAATGCCAAGTCTCAGCCTTGTATCAATCCTCCCCAATTCTTAAGCGGGAAACAAGTGTTCCTGTTATAGCTCTACCATGTGCATGACAGGCAAGAATCGTGTTGCCATCAGAACCTTAATTTATCAATCTTACTGACTTAAAATTTAAAGTTGCAAGCCTAAGATGATTCATTAGCAGAGTATTTTTCAAGCTTTAGCTTTTCCCCAGAAAACAAAAGGAAGTGGCTCACACACTAGCACTTCTAATAAGCTCTCATTCAGCAAAGGATGATGTGTCCCTAGTTTTGTCAGCATGTGTATAAAGAATGAACTTTAGGGAGAGATTCTTTTTTGTTGAATTTATTGCAGTGGCAGCATTTAATAAAATTATATAGGCTTCAGGTGTACAGTTCTATGACACATCATCTGTATATTGTTTGTGGGTTCACCACGCCAAGTCTTCTTCCATCACCGTTTATCCCCCATACCCTCCTCCACCTCCCCCATCCCCTTTCCCTAGAGATTCTTCATTTTGAAAATACAGTGCACAATTTAAAAATACACCTTTAAATCTGCCTCAAGCCTCTTCAGAATCTGTGTTTTTCCTCTCTTCATTAAAATGTGCCAACCTGGAAATTTCATCTTTGGAAATGCAGACACTTTTTACTTCTTGCAAATAGAACAACTAAATTATTTCAATACTTTGACCTACAAGGATGGCATTTTCACCCTGTACAACACGTATATGGTTGAGCTATTTATTCTTTTTCTAATGCAAACAATCAGTTTATGTCTATGCGTGTTTGGCTTTACATTTATGTATGTATATTTTGAAAAACTAATGTACGGAGGTAAATTTTGAGAAATTAGAACACAATTATGGATAAAATAGCCTTATAACTTTAGCTATACATGTAAATCCTACACTTGACATCAATAGGTCATGTCTGCCTCTCTGATTACATACTAACCAGAAAACATATATTGTTATACCTGTACTAGATTTTTCTCAGGATTTTGTGAAAGAAAATATGGACACATAAGTTCATGATAGAAAAGAAAAATGATGGCAATTTGTTCATTCCTTCCTTCCTTCATTCAGACAGTCACGCAGTGTTGGAGGACCCACCATGTGTAGGGTACTGTTTTTGGACTGGGAGTCAGCCTACCACAGCCCTTGTCCTCCTGAATTTTACATTGTAAAAAGGAGGAAAATAGACCAGCCAGAAATAAATATATAATGGCTCAAATGGTGTTCAAGCACGTGTGCGTGCACATGCGTGCACCTACGTCAGGGTAAGAGGATAGAGCTTTCCCCTGTTGTTTGTGATATAGAACAGCTGCAACAATTTGCTGTCAGTTCCATCATCCTAACAGTGCTCTCTTTCCTAATGAATTATTTCATTTGCTTCTTTCATGTCCCATCTGGTGGGGAGTGGGAGTTGTCTGCCACTTCTGCACCTAATGCTTTCATTTTTCAGTGAAAAACAACTTTCTCATACTCTGCTTGAAGGTAGTGGGCTTAAACATGTGTTCTGTGCTTAATAATCTCAGGAGAGTTCTGTCCACAGTACTTACCTTAAAAAAGCATGCAGGGCACCACTGAAATGACTGGAAACAGCTCTCTTTAGTAAGCATGCTGGAATTGTCTCATGATTTCAAGTGAGCCTGCAGATTGGGCTTCCTTTTGCCACTCAAATCTCACATGGCCTTTGTGAACCAGTGAAAGTAGCAGGTGGCGTTTCACTTTTAGTTTTCCTTAAACATGTCTCTCTCTGCCACCCTCCAGGCTCTGTGCCAGTGGGCTGTCAGGGTCAGCACTTCATAAAAACGGACCATAGATCATTTCAGCTCTGTGCAAAAGCTTCTTTGTAACCTGCTAGTTCACGTGGACGACACTTAACTTCTCTGTCCTTAACGCCTGAGGCCGCTGATGTTTCAATGCCACCTGAAAACTTGTGTGGGTTTTTTGGTATTCCTTTTTTCTCTTTTCCTTTGTTATTTTTATTTTCAAAAATCATCGAGCCCTACTCTACTTACCTAACTGTGTTTCCTGGAGTTTCCTTAATTTTTCTCTGGCTGAAATGCTTTGCTTATTCCAGAATGTATCAGCTTCTCTTCAGTGCATTGCATTCCTTGCCATTCTTCAAGTCCCACCTTCTCCTTTCTTCAGAAGCCACGTGCCTACCAAAATGTATGTTTTTAAAATGGCAATGAGGTAGAGCAGTCTAGAGTAGGATTGGACAATTTTTATTGTTCTTTTTACGTTTCTTTCATGTTTTTAACCATAGTCATCACTTCTAGGCTTTCTAGAAATGATATGCTGGTGATGAAACTGCTCAGCTGCTATTTCATAGTTGTTTTCAGACTTCAGGTGCTGGCGACCACATGACTATTGGAAGAGAAGATGGTGTCTCTTCTTCAGTTGTTGGCATTAAAGAGGCTTTCTGAAATGCAGGAGCGTGTGAGACGTGTGGCCTGAGTGGTCTGACTCTTTGATTCTCTTGGATAGAGAACCTTAGATAGTGTTGAGAAAAACCTCAGAGATCATCTAGGCCATCAGCCCTGGCTACACTATAGAATCAGCAGTAGTGATTTTATAAAATACAAATGTCAGCGCTTCAACCTCCAGAGGATCTTATCTAATTTTTCTGTAATGGGCCTGCATATCAGTACCTTACAAATTTTCCCATATGATTCTGTGAAACTGGGTTTGAAAATCACTGAGTTCATCCCAGCACCTGATTTTACAGGGAGAGAAATAAGGTTCAAAGGAAAAGTGACTTATACAGGTTCTCATAGCATTGTGGCCGGAGCATTGGGGTAAGAACACATGTCTCCTGGTTTCCAGACAGCACAACGCAGTGGAAGCAATGCAGTGTCTACCGCACGTACTCTCCTTCGATGTGTCGGCTTGTTTAGTGTGGTCCTGGGTGGCGGGGAGAACTCCTGAGCCCGCACCACGCAGGAGAGTGGGCTGGAGGTCTTCAGGCTCAGGCTATTCAGAGTTGTAATTAGAGCCTAGAGCCACTGATATTCTCAGTTAATAATATTTGAGAATCATGGGCTCTGATAATTTTCAGTAACATTTCTCAATGGGAAACCAATGTAACTCTTTGATTTGTTTTTCAAGACATTAATCGTTTCAAAGGTTACTCAGTGGTGGTCATCTAAACTTTATAATTTGAGATAAACTAATTGTTAAAACTTTTCTACCTAGAAATAATTCAGCTATAAAACTGTATTTGTATTCTTTGAAAAGAACTCCAGGTTTAGGTATTACTCACAAAGATGCGCTAACTGCTTATTTTACATTCTAGAAGGTCTTCACAATATGTTATTGGAAAAACAACTCAAGCAGTGAGCATTTGGAGACGTATCCTTTATATAACCCTGGCGACACAAATTACGGATCCTCAGTTTTTGAATTTGTCTTTATAAGAGCTGAGCTAGAATAGAATCAGAATTCTGGGGCCAGAATGAGTAGAAGTCAGTTTAATAGAAAGCATAGGTTTAATTCATCAAGTTGGATGGTTTCAGGGCAGTTTATAGAGACTGAATTTTTACTTGAGAGCCTGATGAAATCTCAAGGGAGTGTTGATAATGACATTGGGGGTAGAGCCACATGCTATCATCATATGGACACATAAAGAGGGAAAAGGGCTGTGTTGACCAGATATGGTTGGCCTTCCAGTTCTACAGAAATTCTCAAATGGTTTGTATAAAATTGAATCTACACTGACCCAAGAGAAGCTGAAGTCTATGCTTTATACATTCCTGATAATAGGGCTCATTTAATGTTTGAGATAAATAAAACACACTCAGAGGAAGAGTGCTCAAATCCTTGGTTTCCTTGATTGGTGAAATAATTGATATCATGTATGAGACTTAAGTCAGTGTAATTTTATCAATCATCTGCTCTGTGTAAGTCATAACTTGGTTGAAAATGGTAGATTTATGTGCTTGATTTAAAAATGAGTATTAAAGTGAAATTTTAAAAAAGATTTTATTTATTTATTTTTAAAGAGGGGAAAAGGAAGAAGAAAGAGAGGAGAAAAACATTGATGTTGTGTTTGCCTCTCAAGCGCCCCCTACTGGGGACCTGGCTCACAACCCAGGCATGTGCCCTGACTGGACATTGAACCAGCGACCCTTTGGTTCACAGGCCCGTGCTGAATCCACTGAGCTACACCAGCCAGGGTTAAAGTGAAATTTTTATCATCATACACTGACTGGGGATTGAGATGGGTGATGTTGGTGAATTTGGGGGGCAAAAAATGAATGTGATCTGCTCTATAGATTATAAAACCAACTCTCATTGCTTAACCTTTGTAGAATATACTCATTTTGTCCAGGATTTTACCGGGAATCTTTTTATTAAGGGAACAAAGAGAACTTCAGTTGCCAAATATGATTGTGAAAAAGTAAATCTCTTTTCATAGGCTGGTTCATTTATTTATTTATTTTTTTAAGCACTTATTGACACTATGTAAGATACCCTGCACCATGTACTCTGAGAAGTGGGTCACATAGTAGGTCATAAGTCAAATCAATGAGTTGTGATATGACCAGCAAAAGTAAGTACTTCACATGTGTTAGGGTCGGTATTGTTTTTGAAAACTTTTGTTTCAGTTGTGCATGCATGTGTGTTCATGTACTTACATACATGCTTAACCTCAGTGTAAACTGTATTCTGGGCCATGATCAAAAATCTCTGAAAAGCTGCTATAGGAGGCTTATAAATTAATCATAGTTTTCTTGAGCAGGGATCTGACAGGTAGGTAGGTATAGATATAGCTATAAGGTAGAAAGTTGTCACGCCATAAGGGAGACACAGGTATCTACTAGGAGAAAGCAATGAAAACAGAAAATAATTTGAATGAAGAAATCAGCAAAGGCTTTATCGTGCTGAGGACTTTGGTGCCAGATTTGAAGAGTTTAATTCTGAATGTGGTTTGGTATATGGGAATCAGGATGGGGATTGGTGTGCATCAGTATGCTCATAAGCGTGGAAATATTCTTCCATGATATTTCAAGGAAGCAATGTCTTTTGACCACTGATGGTAGAGCCAGCCTTGGCTTCTGGTTGAAGAAGGATGTGAGCACATTGAGCAAATAAGTAAACTAAAGAAATGGAGCTGGGATGTAGGAAGTGCTTGTTGATTTAGAAGAAAAGGAGCTAATTTCAAGGCATAAAAGTGCATGGAATGATGTGATAATAGTCTATAATTACTCATAAGATTGCTTATATGGAGGATGCAGCAGTCACTTAGTTACCGAATCTTCTGAGGGAAAGGGCAAGAGGTAAGTAGCCAGAGCTGGAGTTACTCCTTGCAGATAATTAGGCAGTTCTAGTATTTGCATTAACTCTTTAGAAGCTCTAGCACTTCCTTTTGGTATCCAAAGCAGACATTTGCTAGAGTCACAGAATTTAATGTCTGGACAAGAGTCATTTGAAAACCATTAGAAGAAGTGCTCGGTTTTCCCTGTGTATTCAGAGTGCATATGGGTGCAGAGTGCATAGTGCGTAAATTTAGAACAGTGGAGTCTTCCCCAGAATTCAGTCCTGTTAAACAGTGGAGCAGGGTTCCTCAGAAGGTGCTGAGGACTGGGAACTGAATCTGGACAATACTCTTCCTGAGAGATCTGGGAACAAAGATATTCCAGTCCAGTAATAAGTTGCTGACATTAAGATCTTTTCCTACTTTACATTGTGCCCCTGTCCCCCAAACTTGCCATCTTGTTGTATAGTTAAATAATATAGTTCTCAAAGATTTCCAGTGCACAGGACAAATGCTCTGGGGTACTGGGCATTTGGGTGCCAATCTAATTTCAATTACATCTTGTTTTTGGAATAACAAAACATGCATTAATGCATTAACATGATAGAATTCGCCTGGATATAGTTTTCCCAGTGAGAGTTAAATCCTGGCTCTTCACTACAATGAGTCTGGACATGTGAAATACTCCCAGGTTTGGAATCACGTTGTTTAAGTGTCAGTTCTCCCAACACTTGGCACTCCTCAGGGGGATAGTTTGAGAATTAAAATCTGGTAATGTTCTCTTTGTCCTTTGAGGTCACTCAATTAGTGCCATAGCAATCATAATGGTATTAGTGATGTGCAGTGTATTGGTATTTAGCTGTGAGCTGATATTCAGGGCAGTGGATATTGTATTTTTAGTTCATTTCCTTAGGCAAATGCAAATATTGTACTTGTGCAGTTACCTCAGGCGTCCACAAGTCAGATTTCCAGTGTAAACAGTCCCCAGTAAATTTGAACCAAGTGGTACTTAGTTTTGCATCCACTAGCCACCTTTCTAAGTTTTTGAAAAGATAATTGAAAGAGAGCTCAGATATGGGGTAAATTGTATATATGTATAAAAAATTCAGCAGGAATTCAAGACTCTTCCAACCCATGTGAAGCATTAAACATACTGGCTGAGGCTAGCTTGAAGTTGGTCTTTTTCTTGATTCTGAAGAGTTGTCTGCTTTTTTATTTTGTAAAACAAGATGAGGGTAGTACGTTTAACTGAGAAATGAAGTGAACAACGATAAGCTGCGTAACCTTTTTTAGCCTTAGGATAGTGGGGGTTACTGTTCTAACTTTAAAAATATATGCTTTTAATTTTAAAACATTTTATTATGGAAGAATTTAAACATATACAAAAGTAACAAGAATACTATAATGAACCTCCATGAATATATTATCCAACTTCAGCAGTGATTTGACTTATAGCCATTCTTGATTTATCTTTACACCTGTTCCTTTCCCCCATCCAGATTATTTTGAAGCTAAGCCTAGATGTCATATCATTTAATTGCTGTTGTAAATTTTAATCTTTAGTGAGTGTATCTAAAAGACTTCTCTCAACCATGAAGAACATGCTAGAAGCTTCTTTTGAAGGTATCGATCATGTAGGTTTTGCATGAGCATGGGTGCAGCTACTGTTTTGTGGAAGAGGGGCTGGTGCATTTAGAAAATGCACTCTTTCATTTTGCCTATTTCACTATTTTCTGGAGGTAGGCTTAGCTTCGGGGGCTGCATGTAGGACTGTTACTGGTTCAAGGTTTAAACTCTAAGGGGCATATTTGGTTGGAAGATATCCCAGATTGGTCTGAGTTTATCATAAAATCATCTAAAGTAGATTAATTTTAACGATACTTTAGCACCACACCCAAGCAACTAACATTCTTAAATTATTTAGAATATTATTTAGTATTCTATTTATAGCAGAATTGTGGTCTTATTTTACAAATTTCTGTAAGTATAGGTCCTGAAATCAGCCCAGGTGAAGTGCACTCTCTGATACTTTTATTACAGTAGTTTCTCCGATTCCCTAAGTCAAGGAAGCGGGTCTTTGTTCAGGTGTGGTACAATGTAGGTGTTTGTCTTAGACTAGATTACCAAGAAAACAGTGCCTGATGCACAAACCTATGCCCTTGATTGGAAGGAGAAACATACCCAAGGTACACAGGAATGAAGAAAAAATAAGAATGGGATGTAGAAGGAGAGATGGCAAATACAAAACGGCACTTAACCACACTGGACACAACTTCCTAACAAGTGCAACTGATGCTTGGGTTCACAGCACATTTTCACAAATTCCTCACACACTAGTGTGTCACAGAATAGTCCATTAATAGGAGGAAGGGGGAAGAATTTATGTACTGGTTTTTAATTCCCATTCTTCAATGTTTGTGTTTTCTGTTCATTGTTGACTTTTCTAAAAACTTGATTCATCAGCTCTATTTTCCAAAATAGTTCTTATAAGTATGGTTTTACTTTTTAAAATAAAAACCTTGGAAAAGGAAAGTTTGGGATTCCATTGTCATGGGGCCCTTTCTAGTCAAATGTGACCTCGAGGGAGACAAGGTTTCATATTTCCCACCACACCTAGTTTTGAACTTTAATATTTGATTATTGTCAATAGAAATTAGGGTACATGCATGCTTATTTTTCTCTTAGTAATAAATGTTGATTATTCATTTTGGATCCTTCATTTTGAGATCAAAAGAATGCCCCAGTTACATGTCCATGTTTTGTCTTTGTTAACAGATTTTACCTTTAAAAAAAAATACAGTATTTTTTCCATTACCATATAGCCCCCTTATACCTTTCTCTCCCCCCACAGTCACCACACTGCTGTCCATGTCCATGAGTCCTTTTGTCCTTTTTGCTTCATCTTCCCACCCCCTAACCTTCACTGCCCCCCAGCTATCATCCTGTTCTCTATCTTTGGGCCTGTCTCTATTTTTCTTGTTAGTTCAGTTTGTTCATTACATTCCACATATGAGTGAAGTCATATGGTATTGGTCTTTTTCACACAGTATGGATGGACCTGGAGAACGTTATGCTAAGTGAAATAAGCCTGTTAGAGAAAGGCAGGTTTTTACTTTTTTTTGTATCCATGAATCTTTTGCATGAAATTGGAATGTCTGCATTCAAGGAAAGATGGTTAGAGAGATGGTTGGCAATTTCTTAGCAACAATTTGGTGAAATCACTTCTGCACATTGAGGATATTAGTTATATAAAAATTCTAGCTCTAGTTTTGTCTGCCTTATGATGAAAATTATTGGAAAATAAATAATTGCTTCATTCATTTGAAGACATCTTTATGCTCATTAATGCTAACATCAACATTCTAGGATATGTCTGCTTTTTCTGTTTTTGTGCCTGGACAAGGTTCTTAAACAAAGGGCACATAGTTGTTAAACTTGGCTGGCATTGGAGTGCAGGGATCAAGGCTCCGTAGCAGCGCTCTCCTCACAAGTTATCCACGTGCCCTTCCGAATGGCACCTCCACGTTAGATTCAGTCTCATCCATCCTATACCAAGATGTAGGTCAAGATAACTCTTTCAGTATTCTCTCTGCTTTGGCCTTTGAAGACTGCAAATGACTGATCTCCACATTAACTATTTCCTCCTGGAAAGAGTAGGACTTGAAAACCAGGCCTTGCTCATTCCAGAACATTTGACATGTTCCAGGGCCTGTTACCTTTGGAGCAGTGTTCTCCTTAATCCTTTGCCCCAGTATCTGCACTAGTTTCATTTCTGGTGTGGGGGAATGGACTGTTTCCGCTTCTTCATTTATGGCTTATAAAGCATGGGAAAATTTCAGGAATCTGTTATTTAGTTTCTAAAACCATACATGCAAATGTTATTTATAAGCATTTATTTTGGAAGAATATTGATAAAGTGCTGAAAACATGAAACGAGCAAGGTTAAGATGATAGAGAGCCCCTTGGTGATGCCTGAGATTGAGCAGTTACGAGTGTGTCCCTGGACAGCCTGGGTAGGAAGTAGCAGTGTAGAGCAAGGCGTATCCTCTAATGGAGCGGAGTTCCCTTCATGTCTAAGTTTACTCTCCCTCAGCCAGACTTCAACTGGGAAACTAGGTATTTAATTCTGAGCACTCCACACTATAATACAGATAATGCCATCCAGAGAAGATTAGCCATACTGGGGAGAGAGTACTTGACACCATTGCTTCTGAAGAACTGTTGAAAGATGCTGTAAAACAGCTTCAAGAAGACAGTGGTCAGAGATCCTCAAGAAAATCGCTTTCATGGTTTCTAATGGTGTAGTCTTCAGCTTGATCCTGTACTGCCTCTCACATATATATCACTTTTATTGACTTGTGTTTTAAAAAATATAATTTATATATTGTTGCATTAGTGTGTGTTGGCAATTATGTAAGCTTTCTATATAAGTAAATGTGTGCAGTGTGTATTACATTTTGGTATTACAGTGTGTATTTTCAAGTTTGTTTCAATTTACAAGCATGTACAAGTTGGTTTCAAATTTTTTTTAATATTCAACTTTTAATCAAACTGAAACTACTTTTTGTTTAAGGTAAAGATATAAATTAATTTTTAAAAGTGGCTTATATGTTTTTTCAATTCCGTTTAATGAATAATCTTACCTTTACTCATTAATTTTGCTCTCTCTTAGTATATATTTAGTGTATATGCATGCATATTGTGTTCCATTAATGTCTGCCTATTCTTGCATAAAAACCTCCCCAATTTCATTTTATGTTTTTTTAGCTGCCTTTACAGTATCTTTACAAAGAAAGAGGACTCACGCGAATCTAGTTCTGCTAAAGCTGGTGTTATGACATACCCTCCTCTCTTCACCGGACATGAACACTGTGCTAGTTCTACGTGGGTAGGATGGGGCCTGAGCAGAAACTTCACAGCTGTGCACCCCACTTGCTCATGGCTGACATGCATAGGAGACTTTAACCAGCTTCTGTGCTTTGCCTATTCTACGCTAGGCTTTTGTAAGAAACTTTGCATCCTCTCAGTGACATGGGCCTTATAACATCTTATGAAGCATGAGAACTTTCTTGTGGAATGAATGTCCCAGGTTTACACAAAGCCCATGGTGACACCAGCACTGGCACCTGGGGCTTTTCACTGTGTTGCTTTTACTTTACACTCTAGCGGTGCGTGCTAAGCAACTATTCCTATTCATAGTTGCTAATTTGTACATGTGCTTGACACAGTATTGGATTTGGAGACTTGAGAGAAAGTAAGGCATGATTCTTTTTCCCAAAGGTATTACTCTATTCAGATAAATGGCAATTCAGGCATGTGTTCATGTTTTCAACACTTACTCTAAAATCTTAAAAATAGTTTAAGTTATTTGTTGTCAAAGTCTTGATTCAGACAGAAAAATTGGATTTCTTTTGTAGTAGATGTTTTCTTTGGGGGGGGTTGAAGAGTAGAACAAAACATTTTAAGTATAATATGACTAAATCTGTGAGGTCCAATGTTGTAGCTACAAATTTGAATTTGAATCTAAATTAATTAAACTTAAATAAAAAATCCAGGCATTCAATAACTATGCATGGCAAATATTACACTGTAGAGAAAATTTCCAAAATTGTAAAAAGTTCCATTGTACAACATTGGTCTACTTGACTCTACAAATGAAATATTTAAGCAAAAGGAAGAGCAAGTATCAAGGTATTGAGGAAGAGAAAGATATCAAGAAAGAGAAAGATGGATAAGTCATTCACTACAAAGATAGGTCAATCCTTATTATATCGATTTTATAATCAATGGGACCAATAGGCACTTTGTAGCCCAACACTTCAACTTTTGGAGAAACAAAGGGTGCAGGTGTTTGACTGAAGTGTGGGAGGTCCTTCTGCTTCTAGGAATATGCGGTCTTCTCACATGTATACACCTATTGTTTGGGGATGAATTGACATTCTGTGTTTCTTAAATATTGAGAAAGCTTAAGACGAGGCTCTGAATTCTACACACTGGCCTAATTTCAGATCCAGGTGGAGGCTTTAAAAGCCTTACTCTGAAAACAAGGAAACGAAAACAAACTAGAACCCAAGTGGATGCTGTGTAATCTTGTACTCAGTTAGTAAAATATGGAATTAGAATGGGAATTTATTTATCATTTTACAAATATTCCTGACTGAAATTTAAATAAAAGTAAAGCCAAGAGGATCTTTTTTCTTTTAGTGACAGAAATGAACTGTAGCCAAATTCCATTTCTAGAGTACTCTGCTTTGATTTTCATCCCCCAGCACTCAGGATTCTGTGTTTGCTTTGTGGGTGGGGGTAACATGAGAAATTCCACACCGAATGAGTCGGAACTGTTTGGTATTACGTCCAGGAAAGCTCACATGTCCTAGTTAAGGCTGTGTGAAGTGAACTGGACCCTCCTAATGTGGTGCCCCAAAGATTGGGTTTAATCCTCTGGTGTGACAGCTTTTATAAGTCTTTTCAAGTGCCTAAGTACCATAAAATACTCTCACAAAAGCCTTCATTCCAGAGAATGTGTGTGTCTGCTCATGTCAAGAGCTCTTAGCAAAGAACAATGTGCCTAAATCCACAATCTAATAAACAAACAGATAATCTGGTTCAGTTTTGTCTCCGTAATATAATGTCTCTGTCAAATTATTTCCTGTACCTTGGGCTCTATTCACAAGGAGAGGGTTCTGCGTGGGAATGTGTGTATATTTTCTCCTAACAGGGGGGCATTTAGCTCTTGTGACTGGATGTCTTGTTTTTCTCTCCTGCGTAGCTCTAGTTGTTTATGGTGGGAATTTTCCGTCTTGGTAATTTGGTATTTTACTTTTTTTTATTGTAAAGGGTGGGAATGTGTGTACCTTGGTTTAAGAAATATTGTTGCATCACCTCCGTCTCAGTTAACAAGGATCAGATTGGAAAGTTCTCACGTGTTCTGAAGCATTTATACCAGATTTTCACACCCATTCAGTCAAAGGGAAGAGACTATTTCCACTAAGCAAGTCTATAGATATGGGAGAGAGTAGGATTTGCAAGAATTGGTCGTGTAGGTGTGCCCCTTCATACTTCTAGGTGAGACCATAATTGGCCTCTGAAGAATCCTGGCCTGAGAGTGGGTAGAATGGAGCTTTTGGGGTCACTCTGGAGCTAAGACGCTTCATTTCTGATGGGATAGTGAGATGTGGGTGTTAGGCTCATACACAGGTATTGGCCACATTGTGAATTGTTCTTTTGCCTGATCTTGCCTGGAGAGTTATTTTTATAACCTGCCCTTAGGAAGCACCTACTTGCAGTTAGGATGACTGTCCTGTCATGGCATGAGGTGGGGGTTTCTGACTACACCTATAAAAAGAAGCCTGAGTTTCTTATTGCCAGTAATTGACCCTTGTACTTTGAATCATGGAATCATAAAGTATCAGTGTTGAAAGGGCCTTTACAGGCCATTTTCGGGGTTTCTTGAATTTGTAAATCTTGTATGTCCATTATGACATTCATGTGAAGTAGTCTTCTTGCCTCTACTTGCGTACTTCTAGTTATTGGGCATTCACACATTCTCCAAGCAGGCAATTCACTTCTCACTGCTGTGCCTCAGGATTTGCCCATGCAATTATACTCTCTCTATATATTTGTTAATAGTTCCATGAAAATTTTTATATTTTTCTAAACAGATATAATTTTTCTATGTCATAAAAGCAGTGAAAGAGCGTAGTTTGATATCTTTTAGTGTCAGTTATATTTTTGTCTGAAGAGTTAAATATACTTGTAATAAAATGTTTCCACCATCTTGGGCATATGCTGTATATTGCTCCAGCTTTTTTGCAAACTCATATAATTTATTTTTCTCAAATGGGTTTTAATGTTCCTTCCCCCCTTTTAAGGCACTGCCACATAGACCATCACAAAAATGCTACACTAACATATTTCATTCTGATATGAACTTCAGAGAGATGAAATAACTTTCTCTAGGCCTTAGTGGTGGTCTGTGTGGGCAGGTTCCTAGTCTTTCTGAGTTTTCTTATCTACAAAATGAACCTGAGAGAACTAATTCCATGGGGAGAGTCTGTTACTGGTTTTAGTGAAATTTTAACTCAAACTTGCTTCCTAAAATTTCTCAACCTAATATCTAATAGGTTTCTTTTTTTTTTCTTAAATGTGCTATCAAGATGATAGTTACAAAGAGAAAAGAATAATGTCTATGGGGCAGAAGTGGAACTTTAAAATATATTTAAATTTAAAAATATGCTGAAATATGGTGGGATTTTTAGAAAACTATGGGGAATTCAGAAAATGTGTGCCATGAAAGAGCTCTTGCTCTTCCTTGTCTGTGCTGGTGACTTGCCCTTTCAGGCTCACGGCACTGTGCACACGCAGCACTCCCTCCTCCCCGCCTCAAAGATGCGCAGGCCCTAGTGTCCACAGCTTGTGAATACGTTGGGTATCACGGCGAAGGGGAATTCAGGTTGCAGATGGAATTAACGTTGTTAAGTCAGCTCACCTTAAGGTAGGGAATTGATGCTGGAGCATGTGAGCGGGCCCAGTGTTATCACAAGGGTCCTTAGACGTAGACAATGGAGACAGAAGAAGACTTTGGGATAATGTGGTATGGAAAAGAACTCAATAGCCTTTGCTGGCCTTGAATATGGAACAAGGTGGCCACAAGCCAAGGAATGAGGGCAGTCTTTAGAAGTTGGAGAGATGAGAAAATGCATTCTCCTTAGAGATTCCAGCAAGGAACGCAGCCCAGCCCACACCCTGATCTTAGCCCAGCGATAACTGTGACAGCCTTATTATTTATAGAACTGTGAGATAATAAATTTGTGTTGCTTTAAATAATTGTCTGTGGTAATTTGTTACAGCAGCAATAGAAAACTAATACATACAATATTATGTTGAAATTATCTGTTGATGTCTTTCCTCTCCTCTATAGTGAATTTTGCAAGGGCAACAATGTTGTCTTAAAAATCATTTTAGCACTGTTCCACATTGAAGGAGCATAACATTTCTTTTCAGACACTGGCGATAACCAGTGTTTACTGAATGTATAGTACCATATGCCCAGCACTGCCCTAGTTATAGTGCTTCAGAAATTGTACTTATTCCCTAGGAACACTGCTTAACCTGACTAAATCTGAATTTCTATCTGTAAAATAAGTTCAAGGACTTGATCAGGTTTGGCCAACTTTGGTGACTCCACACAGAAAATATGGTAGGTTTTGCTGATCAGAAAGTTAGCTGTTCAATTCTGCCAACAGAACACAAAAGCAGCCATGGATTATAAGTAAATTAATGACTGTAGCTGTGTTCCAATAAAACTTTATTTACCAAAACAGGAAATGGGCTGGACTTGGCAATTTGCCCATTGTTTGCTGACCTGAAGACCAACACACCTCCTTATTCCTTTCTGATTCCCCTTTAATCTGATAATTTTGTGAGTTTATAAAGTTATACCATTAGCTCTAGTTAAGCCATGACAGTGCCAGAAGGACTTGGAGAGGTAAGTCAAGTGTTGGGATGGGTCTGTTTATAAGCAGAAGCATAATATTGCAGACTCAAGTGCCAGGAAGGGAGCTGCCACCATGTCCTTGGCAAACAGACCTGGGACAAATGCTCTTAAGGATGAGACATAAGGAGATCCTTGGATGCCAAGACTGAGCTCACTGAACTTGAAACTCAGAGAACTGGAACTACTGTTGGAGAAATAAAAGGGAGCAATAAATCCATTGCCCTCAGAATGAAAGACCTTCCTAGGCAGTTGGCCAAATGAAGCGGGAGGAGGGGATGGGTTCCTCACTCAGCTAAATTATGTCTTTGGGCAGCCAGATCAGGTCTGCTAAAATAACAAGGTGCCTGAACTTCTGCCCAGAACATGTCACAGACTTTGCATTCAGGACTATCTTCCATCACATGACTTCCTAATCTGAGGGAGTGAAGAAAGCAGAGTGAATGAAATACAAGGAATGAGCTTTTTCTTGGAGTGCTTCCCCAGAGACAACACTTGATTTTCAAGAGATTACTTGTTGCATTCTCTTCTAATTCAGAAAACATAAGTTGATGGGAGATAAGCATCCAATAGACTTTGGAGACTTTTTGAAAGTTGCTACTGAGCGGGACTTGCCCATTGTAGATGTGGGGGTGCAGATTGACAGACCAAAATGGGCAAAGAAAAGCCTATCCAGAGCTAAGCCAGGACACTGGGATTTTGGGATGTTTTTGTGTGTCTGACTGCTTGGTTGTGCTGGTTGTTTAGACTTGGCAATTTCACTGGATTTTGAGGACAAAACTGTCTTCTTTGATTGATTCATCACAATAGCTTGTTTATTTCTTGCAAATTGTTCAAGAACAGTTTGTCCATTAAAAAAGAATAAAGTGACCCAGTAATACACCCAGATCCGAGGAAATGTTGGGTTAATCAGTTGCAGAAGCACTTGATATGCCAAGTTAGTGCCACCTCCGGGCGCCTTCTGTGTGGTTCCTTTCCAAGATTTCTATACATTCTGGGGAGAGCAGAATATTTATTTATTTGGCTAGAAGTTCATTTTGCTATTGTTTTAGTTGTACTCTTATGCCTCTTGTTTCTCTGTCTTTACCCCAAGTCTTTGGAATCAGTGTCTGAACAGCTGTGTTAAGTGTATAGCATATACTCACTCAGTAAATGATTACATTTTTTGTTAGCTTTCCTAAATGTGAGAAAGCATTTGTGGTTAAGTTGCATAGAGAATCACTTAACAATAAAAATATTTTATATTGTGCAGGACATTGTGTTTGTAAAAGTATTCTTACATTCACCCCAGGCATCATGAAGACAAGTGCTGTTACTCTTATTTTACAAAGGAAAAAAAAATGAGGCTCAGAAGTTGCATGATTTTCCCAAGTTCACACAGCTAGTAAATGGTCCAGGTATTAGTGGAAATGATATATTTGAATACCAGAGTGCTATTTCTTTTATACATTGAAGTCACCTGAGTTACTCATCAAGGCAAGAATAATTTTTGTCTGCAGAAATTATCTCCATGGGGATGCTCCTTCAATTTAATTGAGTTTCCCATTTTTGATCTTTCATTGTTCTTGGTTTTCTCTCTCTCTCTCTCTCTCTCTCATAACACACACACACGCACACACACGCACACACACACACAGAAACTGCATACACATGCACATAGTTTGAAACTGATAGTCACTCAATTTTTCATGTTCTGCCTTCAAAGAGTAATTTATTGGGCAAGGATTGAACTGGTAATTGTCAAAAATTCATGCATATACTCACTTGGCAAGTACTTTCTTAGCTCTTTTCCGTCTCAGCCCTGAGGGGCTAGAGCCATGAATCATCCATGATAGGTGCCCTCTAGAAACACAGGGAACAGAAGCAAATGGCACTTTTATTTTCAAACAGATACACTGTGAATGCACTCTAGAAATGCTACAGACGGTGAGAGGTGGGGAGATGCCTTTGTCAAACAGCAGCCAAGGAAGGCTGTGTAGGGTTGGCAAGTGACCTGGGTCTCCAAGAATAGCTTGGGTTCCAATATGAAGAAATGGTAGAGAGTGAAGTTCTGACAGAGCAACTTCTGAGAGTCAAGGAGCAAATTCTTGGAGTCAAGGCTGGTTAGTGAGTAGGTGGCTTAGCAAAAGCAAGCCATCAGAAGTGAAAAACTTCCAGAGCTACTGTTTGCAGCAGTAATCTCAAAAAATTCAGTCACCAGAGTATACTAGGAGGTGAACTGAGCTTGTCAAATTGCTCTCCAAGTCCTCATAGGCCCATCCTTTTTCAGGATACTGCCTGTGCAGAATGAGGTCCTATTACATCCAGGAAGCCTGGAGCAGAGGTTTCATCATGAGTCTAGTGGTCCCTACCTCCTTCTCTGCAACTCCAGCAGAGTTACTATAGTGTCGATTGACCGTGTACATGGCATTTTATTTCTGGGCTCTCTATTTTATTTCATTGGTCTGTATATCTGTTCTTATGGTCGTACCACACTGTTTTGATTGGTGGTGGGTTTTGAAATCGCGAAGGGAGAGTCTTCCAGCTTTGTCCATTTTCAAGATTGTTTCAGCTGTTTGGGGGCCAATGGAAGTATTCAGTCTGGCAACAGTATATAAGATTAGTTGGAAAGAGTTAGGTTAGTAAGAATGCAAGCCGTTTAGGCTGTTTCTTACATGTCAATATGAGGTAAGTAGGCATTAAGTGTTTTGGTGTCAGTGAAGAGGAATTGGGGAGTGGTAAATGGATTTGAGAAATTTGGTGTAATTTCATATAGCTCACTCTACTCTGTGCAGATGGGTGGGACAGAAACAGAGGAAAGGGTTTTCTTTCAACCTGATTGGGAGACTTGTCATGAAGTAAATAGTAACAATAGAAGATGCATAAGAGGTAAGCATGTATGTGAGCAAATTCAGTTTTGAGCATAACGCTAGCTAGAGGTGCAGGTGGAGATGCCTTGCCATTAGTCAGAGGTGCAGACATGGAGTAAATGAATGCCATGATTATTCTGTGTCTTGGGTTGCTTGTAAATGATATATTCATTTAGAATTGCTTTTTTAATGTAATGCATTTATGGTTACCATGGTGGCAAGCGCCAAATAGATGCAAGTGACTGGTAACAGCGGCAAAGGTGGAAATCTGGTTAAAGGTAATTTCATGAAGCTTCTGTGCCTTTCCTTAGCTAAAAGTAAACAGAATGCTAGATGCTGTTGACATGTGTTTTATTCTGAAGTGGCTGTTATTACTAGGGTCTGAAATCCTTAGCCTTGATCTCTTGGAGCCTAATGTTCCTGTTCTCCAGCTGAGAGAGACTAATTCACCATCTTGTGTTGTAAACACTCACTCATTTTAACTGATTACACCTCCAATGATTCTCAAATCACTAAAATTACTAATTGCTATTCCTTACACATGAAAGAGTGAATCCTGAATAATTAACCCCAAATAAAATTAGATGAATTGGCCCTTTTAATTAGAGTCCCTGCTGCTGTTTGTTCTGAGCTTCCTTTTCTTACCGTTAAGAGACTTTTAGAATGATTAAAACTGTTTAAGACTTAAACAGCCAGTGACCTTTTAATACAATATAAATCCATGAAAGCAATATTTCAGCTAGCAGGTGGTGAAGTAAATTTTTAGAGCAAGTACCTGTCAGCTCCAGTATTCCTTTGAAAAAAAAAATACATGCCAAAAAACAACCACCTTGAAATGAAATGAGTGTCTGATTATTTTTAAAGCATTTATGCATTTGCTAAGCCTCAGACTCGATGAAATGGCAAGGTTGAAGGAGAGTGAGTAATGCTTGGCATCATTTTGTATAAATAGTAACAAGAATTTTTCAGTGAGAAGAAGTTGAAGGCATTTGCGTATAAAAGATGAAGACTGGAGAAATCAGAGAAGGGCCTTGGTCTCCTATAGTCGACTTCATCCTCAAGGAGTCTCCTGTGATAGGGGAACAGGCTCCAGCAGTGGGAAAAGGAAGCTTCGTGGGACTTCACTGATGCTGCCCATCAGCCTAAGATTACTGGTCAATCCATGCTGCGTTCAGCTTGGATTTTGTTAGGATGTGTCATGGGCTCCCGACCATCTATTTCAAATCCCTACATAGGAAGCAACTCTTCTGTTCTTCGTAGTCTTTGGAGGTTGTAGGAACAGAATGAGTTTGCTCCTCTTTCCCCAGAGGTCCCAGTTGGCTGCACTGAATCCACCACATACTGTGGTAAATGTGTCCTCTGCTAGAAGTTAGGAGATTTTGGGCCACAGCAAGTTTCTTTGTGTGCTTCTGCATCGTTTGAGTGTCTGACTTTCCCACAGTGGTTGACAATTTCTCCATCTATAAAATAAAATTATTAGACTAGATCAGTGGCTTTTTTTCTGTAAAATTAAACAAAAAATTGACTTTCATTCTGAAATAATTCCAGACTTTATACAAATGTTGAAAAATAGTTTCAAGGGTTCTCTCTTAGCCTTTATCTAGTTTACTAAATGTTGATGTCTTACATAATCCCAGTACAGTGACCAACACCACAGAGGTCAGTGGCGCTCAAGCAGGGCTGCTCTGCAGACTCACCCAGGAAGCTTGTCAGGATGCTATGTCCCTGTCTCAGCCTCAGAGATTCCGATGTAAGAATTCGGAGTGAGGCCTCACTGTGTGTAGGAGAAGAAAGTGCCCCCGTGGGAGTTTGATGCACATCCTCTGTCAAAAGTGGGATAGGTTTCAGCCTGCAAGCACTAACAATTTGAGATTTTGTCCACACAGCATCTCTTCTTCCTCTTTCTTCACTGTCCTGCTCCTCCTCCACTCCTGCCTCTCCTTAATGGGAGATCTGACTCTCCAAAATTCCTGGAGGATATGAAGGAGTTTCTAAGATGACTTGGGATATAAACAAGGTTAAGAACTCTCTACAGATCTTTCATTGTGAAAGAAGTATCAAGTGTGATACAAGGACTGCCGTGTTTCTGGAGGCTAGGGCGCCCCCATAGCTGGAAGGTGATTTAGGGAGGAACACCAGGTGCCTGTGTTTGAAGACATATTCTGAGTAAGACTATGTATAATAACAACAGCAACGAGAGAGGGGTGGCTACTTTAGGACTAGTGTTATTAATGGTGAAATTATAAGCATCATACAGGACCTGTTACCCACCAGGATTGCAGTATAGTGGCCTTATGCTGATAATTAGAAAGGGACACATTTTTCCATGGTAAAATATATTATTCATTCTTTCAGAGTTCAGTTCAATTTAATGGGATAGAGATTTGCAATATTGATAATTTACAATAATGATAGTATGACCATTGATTAAGCATCCCTTGTGTGCTCTGTATCATCTATATAGACATGAGTCAAACAGAGCACCTTCCCTCAAGGAACTTACAGTCTAATAGGAGAAACCAATTGATTTGCAATTAAACTAACAAAGTGCAGGCTATGTGCCCTAGTAAAAGAGCTAAATTGAGAAGGAGCAATATGTGGTCATTGAAAGTGAGGATGGTTCACTCTGTGCAGATACAGCAGTAGTGAATAATTTAAAGGAGCTACTCAGAATGTTTTTGTTGTAGAACCACTCGCCCTCCGGCTTCATCACCATTTCTGGAAGGAAGGTAAGTTTCTGTTTTCAATGGCCACCCCAAGCTGATGTTCCATTTCCAAAAGAAAGGGATATTTTTAGAATAGTCTCTTATTGCATTGATACTTGTTTGCCAGCTTCTCTTTTCAGTGGTAGATTTAATATTTTTTTTAATAACCTGTACTGTTGCCTCATTCTCTGTCCACATCATGGGTTTTTAAAAAAGTTTTATTTCATTTTTAAACTGAGGGAATATACTTTTTTGGTATTGGGGCCAAAGATATCTCAATGTCTAGTAGAAGACTGATGCTTAGGCTGAACTCTTTGCCTTGTTCATTTTGAATGACCATGTTCAGTATTCAGTGATGTGGTTGGTTGTTCGGGTAGCAATTGCCATGTTTTTGTAAGACAAATGACACTTGGTAGACTCAAAAAGGCTATTTGGTTCTTATCCATTTGTAGAACCGGACTGTCCTAAATTCCTGTTATTTGAAAAATCATTCAATGTTTTTGACTAAGGAATTGAATTTGCTTTTCAGCAAGCTTGCAGAAGCCACTGTGAGAGAGAGAAATAGAGTTTGGTTAGAGGTGACGTGCCACGGTGTTTCGCCTGGGTACTGTTAACTCGTGGTTATGCGTGAGGGCTGTTGAACTCAGGGAAGACCCAGGGGTTCTGTGTGAGCTAACTGTAGAGTGACACTGTCCAACTGAAAACCAGGGAGACTTCATCTACTTTAGGATAATAATTCTTTTTTGCTTTTAATTTGAGAATTTCAAAGGGTATTTCAAGCTAAGTTATTTAGAAAGATGACGAAGACATTGCATTTTGGTTTGGGTAAATATAGTGGTGCATTAAAATTAAACACTGGGTTTTGAGTAGATTCTATAATTCATTTCAAAGTATCTTTATTTTGATTTTTAAAAAATGCATGCCTATAATTCACATTTGTTACATAACCGTTAAACTCAAAAGAGAAAGAATAAAAAAATCAACTCATCATCTTTCAAGCTATAGGCAGCCATTGTTAGCATATGGGTTTATACAAAAAGAGGGACCATGTTAAAAACGCTGTTCAGTAGCACACTTTTTTCCTCACATGATAATGTATCAGAAAGTTTCTCCCACTCTTCTTCCACATGCTCTGTGAACACCTCACTGGATTGATGTCTTTGTTCAAATACCACCTTGGTGAGGCGTTTCCCAGCCTTTCTCTTTAAAATTGCAACATTCCTGCACCAACCCGGAAGTTTCTTCTTCCTTACTTGCTGTATATTTCTATGTCTTATGTATCACGTATATTAAATATCTTTTATGTAAATCATTTTTGAGTATTCTACTCCTCCTGATAGGGTATA
Source organism: Anoura caudifer (assembly GCA_004027475.1). Lineage (NCBI taxonomy): Eukaryota > Metazoa > Chordata > Mammalia > Chiroptera > Phyllostomidae > Anoura > Anoura caudifer. Next base: position 71,346 of record PVKU01000091.1, on the reverse strand, counting down.
AAGTCCATGAGCATAGCACTTTAAATGTGTTTACTATTTAGTTAATTAGTTTTATTTCTCTCTAGTATCTGGAAAAATGCCTGGCATGTAGAAAGTGCTCAATCAGTGAAGAAATAGACGTCAGGTCTAAATTAACATCATCATTGAAAAAGAAATTTAAGATCTTATTTATTTTTGTTTAGAGAGGGGAAGGGAGAGAGAAAGAGAGGGAGAGAAACATCAATGTGTGGTACCCTCTCACATGTGCCCCACCGGGGACCTGGCCTGTAACCCAGGCATGTGCCCTGACTGGGAATCGAACCAGTGACCCTTTGGTTCGCAGGCTAGTGCTCAGTCCACTGAGCCACACCATCTAGGGCTCAACATCATCACTTTAATGGCTCCATGATATTCTAGTGTTTCACTGACTACAGTTGATTTTTATCAATATTTTATCAATAGAACCTTCTAATTATTTTGATTATATTTTACTGTGATGAAGATTCTTTAACATGATTCTCTGTATACTTTTCCATTACTTCTTTAGTATAATAGGGTAATTTATTAAAAGTGGTATTGCTGTATCAAAGTATATAAGTATTTTTACGACTTTTGATGCCAATTGTTAATTTTTTCTTGAGAAAAGTTTATCTTTAACACTCATATATATACAAGTACCATATAAGAGTGCTGATTTTGCTGTACCATTAACAATATTTTGTTTCATCACTATTTTTAGCCTTATTCTTTCTGTTTAAATACAATTGTTTACAACATTATATCAGAATCAACAAATTATTTTTTAGTTAAGCAGCAGAAAATAAAAGAAAAATAGAAAGGTTACTTTTCTCACGTATAATTGTGCATAATAAAAGCCTGAACTCCACACATGTCTAGTGTGAGAACTAAGGGATTGAAGTTAATCAGTCAGAGCTACATCCTTGCTTATTTACAGATGAAGATGTGTCCTCGGAGGGAGGCTGAGCTGTTGCTGTTTTGAGGACAGTGAGGCCAGGAGGCCAGGAGCGCAGAGTCTTGCCCTCATGACCATAGGGCCGGCGCTCGCAGGGAGGCTGAGCACTCAGGACACAGAACAGAACAGGAATCCAGGAGCTGCTTTATTAACGGTTTTCAATCCCTCTCCAGGACAGAGCTCTGTGCTCACACTGAGATGGTGCGGAGGCTTTGGCTCTCTGACCAACCAAGCATTTCATCCTATCTCTGATATGGAGCGTATATTGAGTAAATCAGGGAAATTCCTTTCGTATTTTCAGTTACAACCAATGGTCAGTATATAGTTTGCAAAGACTGGAAGTTTATACATTAAATGGGGCTTGTCTTCAAGCATAGCTTATCCTCTGTCATCTCCCAGTGTTTGTTTTTAAAACCTTACGAAGTTCAACATTTTCAGATGACATAGTCCTAGGTACTGCAAATTTCTCTTTTGTGTGTATGTGTTATTTTAAAATTATAAAATAGCAATAGGTTAAAAATTGGTATCAGTTATGAAAAGTAAGTTTTTCTTCCACTCTTGTTTCCCAATTGCATAATTCTTTCTGCTTCTTCTTAGAGGCAAGTTGCTGTTAGTACTTTCTTGGGAATCCATTTAAAAGATACTCCCTGATGATACAAGATATATGTATGTGTGTTATCACACAAATGATAATGTTATTATATATGTTGTCCTAAACTTTGAATGCTTCATATTTAGAACATTTCACTCAGCGTGCTGTCTGGTGTCATTTTCTTGGTGATATGCATGCCTTAATGCTAATGAAGGTGCAGTTGAGGGTGAAATTTACATCAAGTCTTAAAAGTTGCTTGCTTTTGTAATCAGTAGCCCCTAATCTAGGAGGAGAATGCTATAGCTGTGACATAAATCATTCGCCTTACAGAGATTGTCACTTCTTTTGTATTTGTTTCATTTTTTCATGTGTTCTCTTAACGCAACCTTGTTCAGAGTTTCATCTTCTCACATTTGGCCTCTTTCGCAGGCAAGTTTAGAGTCAATTGCCCTTTTGAGTATAAGTGAAAAGAAAGAATACTTGTCATTGTTTAGACTTGATTTTTCTGTATAGACGTTTGTTTGAGGGACTCAAAATGCAGTTATCACAAGTGGTGCTGCTAGCAGCGTATTAATGAATAGTGCTAAGTGCTTATTATGTAGACACTGTACAAGTCACTTATACACAATTGAGCTTAGTGATGTTGAGACTGTGGGCTGGGACCCATTTATGGGCCATTATCACTCTGTGGGTCACAAGCAATGCGTTTTAAATAAGTAAATGTAACAGGCATTTTCATTGTATTACATTATAGGTAGTAAATGTGGTTTCAGGGTATCCTTGTTTCAGATTCACATGCACTTATATATGTCCAGATGGAAGTAGTGCATCATGGCATAAAAGGTTAATATTTTCTTTGGTTTTTGGTCTAAAAAGGTGCAAAGTTGCTGTTTCAACTACTTAGATCCACACAGTGACACAGAGAAGTGAATATTGTTACCCTCGTTTAATAGGTGAGGAAAATTGATCCCGAAATGGTGGTGTTGCCTTCTTCAAAGTAAAGGGTTGCAATGGAGCTTGTATTTTAGGTTTTGGCCTTGAAATTTTATACTCTTTTCCTTAGAACATATTTCCTTTCTCTATTAGTTATTATTAATGGAAATGAATGATGTTCTTTACCTAAAGCTTATTATTTGCTCACCATAATTCAGTTTTTACCTGCATATGTGTTTCAGCCTAGTCTCTTATGCACTTATAATTTAAATTCTTAATTTCAGAAGTCCCTAAGTGATTTCACTTACACGTACCTTAGTGTTTGGATTTTCCTTAAACATTTGAAAATTCTCCCCAGAAGAAAGCCGCAGAGCCAGCAGCTGCTAGCGGAAGAGCCCTCGAGTCGTGCTGCTGCGTGCGGCATCCCTGAGTCTGCATCCCTGAGTCTGCATCCCCACATTTGCATCCGCACCCTCAGGCCTCACCACAGCTGCTGAATAAGACTCTGCACTTTACTCAGAGCCCCTTGGTTATTTGACATTGACATTTGAAAAGGCACCAGGTCATTGAAAAGTGTATATCAATGGAGTGATTAAATGGCTTTTTATTTATTTCATCATTCATCCTGCACCTTCTGAGAGGGTGCAATGGCCTCAACCTCATGCCAAGTGGTGCGGATATCAAGATAAACTATGAGTGGGCTCTATTTGTGAGCAGCTTTGGTTCTAACTAGGAGACTGTGCCCATAAGCCCATAAATATAGTCTAGTTTAGAGGCGCTGTGATAGAACTGTGTAAGGAGGCCCAAAAGGGACTGCTAACTAACTTCCAGGGTAGGTGTGCAAGTTTACATGGATGATTGGATGAAGAAGAAATATATGTATATAATGAATCCAGACCTTAGCTGATGATCTGAGCTGAATTACTCCCTTGTGTTTTTCTACTGCTACCATACATAACCGGTACCTTAACACCTTCTTTTCTGGTAAAGTCTTGTCACTTTTGCCCTCTAACTGGGGCACATACTTCATGAAGGGATAGCAAGCTCTGTATTCAGGGGCCTTTCATATATGCTCATCCCATGTTGCTACAGTGGGGACAGCTCAGCTACCACCAGCGAGCCACATTGCTTCTCAGTGTCACTGCCTTGTAACCTCCAGACTAGTGAGGGCAGCCTGAAAAAATATTCATAGCTGACTGGGTTCTTAGCAGTTTTTCTTCACTCTCTTTTCAAGTTAGGGGTATGCATAACAGACTATTTTCTGAAGTTTAATTGGCATAAAGTAGCATTTGGGAATCAGGGATATAATACTTTATTTGCCCAGCTTATCCTTTAACTGCCTCATGGCGCTACCTCTGGTGCAAAGAAAAAAATATTTGAACATTAGCTGAATGATGTGGGCTGATTTGGAGGAAATTAATCAAGATCCTTTCCAGCTTCTCACCAAGACAGAGGGAGGGTCCACTTTCAGCTCTATACTTCACCAGCTTATAATTTTGAGTGAACCATTTCACCTGGTAATTGATGAATAAAAGTGTTTTGCATGTGGTAGGCTTTGGGTGGTGAGGGAAAGGGTAAAGAGGAAGCCAGGTTTGTAGACATCTGTCTGTGACTACTTTGCTTCTTCTAAAAGCAAATGTTTCTGTCTTAGATTTCATGTATCACTTCCCTGACCCAGTCGCCTGATGCGGTGTTCTTTTTGCCTTGCCTGCTTGTTTGGTTAAAGCTCCTGTAGCACCCAGGGCTGGGAGTTCCAGTTGGGTTTCCCCAGCCTGCAGAGAGGATAGGGTGTGCACTAGTGGGAAGGTCTACAGCTTTAGCGTGGTTAGTTGGAAGGTGCTGCTGCTGATTCTGTTCAGCTGCTTTCCTTTAGAAGGATTACCACCAAAGCATCTAAGACAGATGTTCTTTGATTGTTTAAAAAATATAATGGACAGGATTCCCCCCTTCTTCACCACATAGACAGACATACATGTGCATACATGGACCGACACAGACCCACACGCTCTGCTCTTTCCACTTTACCGCCTTCTTTCAACAGAGAAAGTTCACCTTTTCTCTTAAGCTGAACTTACTCCTACTGTAACTTAGAGGCATGTTCTTTTGTTTACTTGTCTATTAAAATTGCTGAGCTACAGTCAGAATTCTCATAATTGTTCTTAGTCTGATTAAAGACACTTATTAAGCATTTTTTATTCCAACTGTCTCACCTAGTTTTGCTTTCCTCCAAAACACCCATTGTCTATTCTACAATATCTCTTTATTATGAGTGTATCTGTCTTCAAGACATTTACCATTTGTCCACATTTTAAAGTGCAGGCTCCACTCTGAATAATGCAATAAGAAGCCTGTGATAGTTGAGCTCCAAGTACTGAACTTTGTAAGTTACAGTTAACTTTGTAACTGATCAAAATAAGGCAGATTATTATTATGAGGTTATCATTAGGACTTTTAAAAATCTGCTTAATTTCAGCCTCGGCTGGTATGGCTCAGTAGATTGAGTGCAGGCCTGCTAACCAAAGAGTCACTGGTTTGATTCCCAGTCAAGGCACATGCCTGGGTTACAGGCCAGGTCCTCAGGAGGGGGTGCACTAGAGGCAACCATACATCGAAATTTCTCTCCTTCACTTTCTCCCACCCTTCCCCTCTGTCTAAAAATATATAAATCTTTAAAAAAAAATAAAAATATGCCTAATTTTTCCTAGGATAGTTTAGATTTATGTTATTTTCAACTCTCTTTTTTTTTTTGTGGGCCTCTGTTTCTGCCTTTATAATATGACCTCCAAGTTTCATTCAGCTTTGATCCTATTTGATGCTGACAATTCTCATAACATAATAGGATCTGTTGAAGTAGAAGATGCTCAGAAAGTTTCTGTTAAGTGTAATATGAAGTAGACATAGGTCTGGATAGAACATTTGAACCTGAAAATTAGGCTGTGAGCTAGAATTTGGTAGTCAAGTCTCCATCAACCTTCATATCCTTTGCTGATCACTTAAGATATCATTGTGTGCATTCTTCTCAAATGTTATGACTTTTAAAAGACATAAAAGGTCTTGGTGACAATTCTTTGTATTTAACAGTTATTATAATTTATTTTAGTGCAGTGTTTAGCCAAATGAAGGCCAAAGGAGTTTCTCAGTCCTGGCTGTACATTAGCATTAGCTGGGTTTACGAGCAATCCTGGCCTCTGAGACTTCCTCCTCACTGCCTTTACCCATCCCCAAGATCCTAATTGAAGTGGCGTGAGATGGACTTTTGGCATCAATGTCTTTAGAAAATCTTCCTTGGTGACTCTAGTTTGTAGGGAATATTTGCAACTACTGGATGGAGTTAATAAAGGTTTTTGAGACTTATAACCCTAATAGAAATATGGGCAAATTATGCCTTGGGATGAGTTCACTCAGAAGGGTAAGAGAAGTAGAAATGTTTCTTCATGACATAAGTCATCAAACCTTACTAATCCTATGGGGTCTAAGGTAGGAATAATAATGTGATGTTTTGTCTAGTGCAGGGTTTCTTGTAGTGATCCCAAGACCAAAAGAATCAGCATCACCTGGGAATTTATTAGAAATGCAAATTATTGAGGCGTAGCTGACATCTCCTGAATCAGAAAGTCTGGGGGTGGGATCCAGTGACCTATGCTTGAGCAAGACCTTCCAGAGATCCTGATGAACTCCAAAGTTTGAGAATTATCAGCATAGAGAATTTTGCAGGAGTAAGAGGCAGTGTATGAAAATCTTAGCACAGCACCTGGTGCATTGTGAGAGTCCCCAAAACAGAGTGCTCTAAAGGTAGTGTTTGACTGCTTGGTGGTCTGAATATGTGGGGAACCAGACTTACAGCTGTGAGCTCCTCTCCCAGCTCTGAACTGGTTTTCATGAGGCACGTGGAGCCCATGTGAATATCTGAAGGTGTAGCAGGCCAGCCGCTTTAAGTCACCATCCTTCCACTGCTCAATTTTGACCATCCTTTTTCTGAAGACTTAAGTTGTGATGCTTTGGTATGGTCCCAAAGCAGGTCACTGAGTGGTAGAGTCTGCTGCCCTACCACTAAATGTTGAACAGCTGAAATGCAACGAAAAAGCTACTCCTCCATAAATAGAGGAGAGAATTTTCCCAACATATGTAAAGTATTATTTTTAACAGGAAAAGGAGAAATGACAAGTTTTAAATAAATGGGGTCTTTCTTTTCCTAATAGGATTTCTTGTAGAGTATTTAAAAAAGATTCTATATCATGAGTCCATAGAGCTCTTGGATTTATGTTGATAACTCAGATCTTAGAGATTAGGCACGTCCTTCGACAACTCTAACTTCAGTGGGCTGTTCCTGTTGGTCAGCAGTGTTGGGATTTCCTAGTGTCCTAAAGCCTCATTACTCTCTACTTGGACTACATATAGATTTACAAATCGATGCTTCTCATTCCAGTTTTTCATAATCTGCCCTACAGGCACTTTTAGATTAGTCTTTAGTAAATTATATTGCAACCAAGTGTTCCTTTCTCAGACATCCTCAATGGATCCTCACTGCACACAAAGAATTCAAGCTATTTGCTAGTTTTACAACACGCTTAAAAGCTTGTTTTGTCACTGGTCTATTTCATAAGTATGGTTTATTTTATATTTCTATATTTATGCTATGTTGTCACTTGTTCTTTATTCCTTAGGCTTTTTTTAATCTCTATTTATTCCTTTATTCCTCTCTCTTTCCACCTAGAATGGACTTATTCTCTACATCATAATGTGCAGGGACAATTTAAATGTACAGTAAAGTCTTCCTTGTTTCTCTACCTGGGCATAAGCTTTTCTTCATCTTAGCTTCCAGTTTGTTTGTACATCTTTATACATGGCCTCTTGTATTATCCTTGCTGTGTACTCATTTTTTGCCTCCTCTACTTTACTGAAAATTTATTGAGGATAAAGACCAAGTCTTGCATACTTTAGTAATCCACCATCCCAACCACCTTCCCTGTTCTGGCTAAATGTGCCTGACCCCTATAGACTAGCTTTTATGTCACTTTGAATGATCAAAACTGGCTCTCAATCTTCAGAAATTTAAGGCTACTGAGTAAAGTGAGAAGAAGAAAGAGAGGGAATAATTGTCATGCAAGGCAATAATTATGTGTCAATGCCAATTATGAAGCTGCAGAATGCCAGCCAATATGTGTTTTGAAGAGTGCTTATAAATTTGCATCCATAGTAACTAGATGTGTATGTTTCCTTTCTGTAGGTGATTTTCTTCCACCCCCACCCCCACCTCTGGATGATCCCGGTGCTCTTCCATCTGGCTCTGGAAACTTCCCTCCTCCACCACCACTTGATGAAGGTGCTTTCAGGGCACAGGTGAGATCTGTGGTTGAAGTCATATTTATAAGCCATGCTAGGAAGCTCACAAATTCATTGATACTTTCTGTGGTGCATAAACATTTATCCAGAGCCTACAGAGAGCTTTACAACTCACAAAAAGCTAAGTCACCTTAAGGCAAAATGCCCAACTCAAAGCTTTTCAGAGTTCTGCCAGCTTGTACTCCAAAGCCTTAGAATCCTTTCCCCTGCTAATTTTGTTTCAAAACTGAAAGCCATTTTTTTAGGAATGGCATTTGAGAAGTTCACATGTTCTTGTTATCCTGGAGCACACAACCATACTTTTCTTATTTTTTTCTCTATCCACAGACATGGCATTCTACATGAGTATGGTTGATATTTTAAGTCTCCGATTGGTCACAGTGGGTCCTAATTGGTCAGTAGCATCTTTCTAGCCAAAACATCAGCAAACATCTTTGGATTTTCTCTTCTGAGTGAGGTTAAGGATGCACATTACAGTATGTGTTGATTATATACAACTGCTGTGCTCCAGAGAGGAGTGATGGCAAAGCACTGGGCTGGAGTCAGAAGCACCATGAGGAGTGGTTCTCAGCCTGTGACCGTGGAGGGGCTCTGATGACCACCTGCCACCACGTAGGCAGCCAAATGCTATTCATGTCAGACAGGAAACCTAAATAACAAAATCAGTGAATGTTATTTTTTAAAGGTCACTATGTTACTCTAGATAGCATGAAGAAAAAATGCAGTTCTTTTAGAAAAATACTGGAAATATGTGAGAAGGGAGATGATGTTTGGTATTTGTTTCAAAATAATAAGAGTGGGGCATTAGTGAGAATACAGGTGAAAAAGATTAGTTATGAGTTGATAAGTATCGGGGGCTGAAAGTTTGTTCTATTCTTTGGTCTCCCTTTGTATGTTTAAATTTACCCATAATAAGTTTTAAAGAGGAAAAGCCTTAGGAAATAACCCCTTAAATAGTTCAGTTCATTGTCTGTCTTTCTTTCCCCTACATTTTGGGTTTTGGAGAGAAGGGGGAAGAAGTGATTCATTCACTTAACAGATATTCTGTGCTCCTGCGTGAGCACCCTTAGAACACTGCAGATTCAACAGCAGGGGGACAGACAGGGTTCTGCTGTCAGGACACTTTATTTTAGTAAAACCAGTAGAGGTAAATAAAATGTACACAATACAACGTACATCAGCATGGGATCAGGGCCACAGGCGAGGAAAGGGTTAGAGGTACAGCCCACCGAGAGTATGCATGATCAAGAAGACCTGCCTGATAAGGTGACCCCTACACAGAGACTGGGGCCGGAGAGGGGGGAAAGGGCCACATGCATTTCTTGGGAGTATATTTTTATATAGTAGATCTTAGGAAATAGATGAAGCTTGTTTTTTTAATTGATCAGTAGAAATTATTAAGTCCAGTTATAATCAGTAAGCTTCAATTCAGTTTGGAGGCTAGATCTTATAAAGGTGCTTACGCATTTTTCTGTCTTCGCACAGATGTCACAAACTCTCTTCGTTTTAACTTGCTGTGAGCTAGCAAAAGCAGATCAGATGCCAGTAGTGCATAGGAATCTTACAAAGTTTATATTTGTTTTATGCACCAGAGAGATCCCTTGTTAACAAAAACCATATGATCAGTTTTTCTTATTTTTAGTCATTTTTTTATTAAAAGAAAGAGAAAACCTTTCAAGTTTGCCTTTTGTATACTTTTGCTCTTATTTTCATGGTGTTGGTTCTTTGCATATTTAGTTTGCTCAATTAAAAGCTTCACTTACTCAATCTTCTCTCTTGGATCATTATGGAAACTACTTTGTTGTGCTTAAAATCTTTATTTCTAAAAAGTTTCTTTGACTTTGTGACAACAGACTTGTGTTTGAATAGTTCAGCAGCTTATTCTAGTTTTATTATTTTGAGCCCATCATACTAAGTCCCAGTTTCTTTATAATTAAAAATAAAGTAACTGTACCAACATCTAATAATTAAATGAAATACAGATGGATTTAAAATTGCTAAACTATAATGGCTGTACAGATTTTTTGATGTTATAATTATTACTGGATAAAAAATAACAATATCAAGAATAATAATAAGACTTTGCCAAAGCGTTTCCTTAAGGGAAATTCAGACATGGGACTTTTCTAAAATTATGAAAAGTCTTGTTCTGTACGGACCCTGTCTTGCTAACTGTTCTGAAACCACGACGTTGTTTTTGAAAAAGAAGGAAATAAACAAAAAGCCTGTTGCCATGTTGGCTTATGTTCTCTACAAAACAGAAGGAAGAAGGATAAAAAATAAAATAGAGTTTGCCAAGTGGAAAAGGACAAATCTGGGAGGGAGAGGCCTGGTATTCTTCATTATATGGAAGGCCGTAGGCGAGTTCGAAAGAGAAGGGGCAGGCCCCTCCCTGGCGTGGAGGTGATGCGATATGATAATGCCTTGGCCCTGCTCTGGCTGTATCCGTATCACCTTTTGGATGGGAGCTATAATGTATCTCAAGGTAATATGCTCACTGGAGAATTTTTGATAATTTTTCCTCTCAGCCATGGTGAAGCCTCCTGTTGCCAAGTCCAAATTATAGCTGGTGAATGTGTGTTTTTATGTAGAAGTCTGTTTATGTTTCCAGCCAAATTTTCAGGTTCAAGCCAAAAGAATGTCTACTAAGTGTGACTATAAGAATAATAAGATTTCCAGAGCTAGAAGGGACCTAAGAGATGATATAGTCCAACCCTGTGCCAAGCATTTGGTTAAGGCCTCTTGAGCACTTGCTAAATGACTTCACTGTCTCTCTGCACAAATGGGGAAACTGAGACCCAAGAAAGGTAGATTGTGTAGTTTCTGACTGAACTCTTAATGAATTTGAGAATTCTTGATGCCTGAATTTGCTCCTTATCTCACTGTACCAGACGGCTTGGGCACATGGTTTTAAGGCTCTGAGGTTCAGGTGAAGTGGTTACATGCTCTTGTTTGGAACAACCAGGTGGTGCGGGAGTTTTCCTTGACTCACTGAACTTTTGATGTTTGCTGTAGACTGTATCTTTGCAAAAGGCAAATAAATATTTAGTGTCAAGTATTCTTGTTTTGAGAATTCTCATTTTTGTAGGAAAAGATGACTCTTGGAAAACAAATGAGATCTTTTCTCTTCTATCAAGATCAGTTTGACCTCAGTACTTGTGAGGTTTGGAGTGGTCATTTAGCAGTCACTTCCTTCATTCACTTGATCTTCATATGTTTGCTGTGAATTGAATACCTTCTCTAACTCAGGCGCTCACGCTGGGGATTATAGCCTTAGAACTTGGCATTGTGGGTCTAGTGCCTGAGTCTCAATCTTGTGACTGTTAGCTTTCTGAGCTGATTCCCCAGTTGGTAATTACCTTCTATTTTAGCAGAAGCAGGCAGGTATTTAGCACTGTTTAGCATAGGTTCGAAGGGGGAGAATGCATTATAAACTTTCAGATTTTCAAGGGAATAAGGGGTCATAACTTAAGTCCCCCTTCTGTTTGAACTTCCAATTCTTTTTTCAATTTTGTAAAATATTTATGGGTGACTACTATATGTAAGGCAATGTTGAAGGATGAGGTGGATCAGCTACCAGCTCTGAATCAAGCTTGGAAGCTTCATATATACACAGTATTTTTAGGACTGTAAGACATACCGGACCATAAGATGCACCTAGATTTTAGAGGAGGAAAACAGGAAAAAAAGTTTTGAAGCAAAAAAATGTGGTAAAATACTTAATAACATAAATACCATAGGCCACCGCCTCCCCCTCACCCTAGTGAGCCAGGTAAGCTACATTCAGACTGTAAGATGCACCCCTATTTTTCTCCCAAATTTGGGGGATGCATCTTATAGTCCAAAAAATATGTGTGTGTGTGTGTATTTTTTTCTAAATTAAGGTGTTTTGTGGTAAATCATGCCTTAGTTATCATGCTTTGATCAGAAGCACACTCTAAGTCCTATGTTGTGGTGGAGGGTCAGGGACATAAAAACTGACTAGAGATATGCAGGAAAGATTTCTGGAAACAGTTTCATTTGAACTGCACTATGATGACTGGGTAGGACCTTAATTTTCAGATGGGTGAATGGATTTTTCAGCTGTGAAGCAATACTGAGAATACAGAGGAAGAGAAACCCCAAGGAGGTGTGACACATCTGCATTTCTGGCTGTGAAATTTGCCCTTTATTCTGGAATCATGGACAATTTACTGCAGGTCTTTGTCACTACTTCCAATATAGGGAGGACATCCCCAGGTCTGTGTTGGCTGCTGAGTGGTGCTTTTAACACAGCATAAGACAAAACAGGTCGTGCCTGTGGGAAACCCCATGCAGACAGCTCTGATTGTCTGGTTGACTTCCTGGAGCTCCTCAGGGACTTACTTGCTGATACCTGATGGCTCTGAGTTCAGATGCTCTGTATTAACTTCCTCTTTTTATATCTTTGCTTGAGTTTTTCCCATGACCTCCAGTTGACAACTTTTAATTTTACCTCTCTCATTGTGACTCAGTCCTGTGGCTTGCTTTTACGTGCCTGCTATCCAGTGGTTTTACACTTTCAGTTTTCATGTCTCCTCTTCTCTTCCTTTGGTCAGGATGGCCACATTGGCTGCTCTGACTCCAATCTCTTCACCTCAGAAAACACACTGTTCAGTCCATTGCTCCTTACTCCAAACGTTAATGTCATTTTTCTCTTTTTTTCAACTAAAATTTGTCCCTTTATGATTTCCTTGCACAGATTTTCTTCCTGTCCTTTCAGAAAATGATGCACCTTCAAGGGATCCATCAGTCCAGGAGCGAGGTATCATGTCTGCCCCCAGGAGTTAATCAATAAAGCTACTGAAAGAGGTGACTCTTTTCAGCAGAAAATGAGAACAGTGTACTGTGCCCCGTGCACTGAACTTCGGGAAATGCCTAGAGTTTGTTGAAAGGGAAAGAGAGAAGAGAAAATTCTGAATTCATTTATGGCCTTGTTTAAAGTTAGTCTCCAAAATCTGTAGACCAACTCATTTCTGTTCTTTTCTTTTACATTTTAAATTATATTTTATTGATTATGCTCTTACAGTTGTCATATTTCTCCCCCATCATTCCCCTCCACCCTTCACACCCCCTCCCACCCACATTCCCCCCTTTAGTTCATGTCCATGTGTCATAAGTTCTACTTTTCCCACACTATTCTTGCCCTCCCCCTGTCTATTTTCTACCCACCGTCAATGCTATTTATTCTCTGTACCTTTTCTCCCTCTCTCCTCCTCCCACTCCCCTGTTGCTAACCCTCCATGTGATCTCCATTTCTGTGTTCTTGCTCCTGGTCTACTTGTTTGCTTTTGTTTTAGGAGTGGTTGTTAATATCTGTGAGTTTGCTGTCTTTTTACTGTCCTATTTTTTATCTTCTTTTTCTTAAATAAGTCCCTTTAGCACTTCATACAATAAAGGCTTGGTGATGATGAACTCCTTGAACTTGATTTTATCTGAGAAGTGCTTTATCTGCCCTTCCATTCTAAATGACAGTTTCTCTGGATAGAGCAATCTTGGATGTAAGTTCTTGACTTTCATGACTTGGAATACTTCTTTCTGGCCCCTTCTTGCCTGGAAGGTCTCTTTGGAGAAATAAGCTGACAGTCTGATGGGAACTCCTTTGTAGGTGACTCTGCCTTTATCCCTTGCTGCTTCTAGAATTTTCTCCTTCATTTGAATCTTGGCTAATGTAATTATGATGAGCCTTGGTGTGTTCCTCCTTGGGTCCACCTTCTTTGGGACTCTCTGAACTTCCTGGACTTCCTGGAAGTCTATTTCCTTTGCCAGATTGGGGAAGTTCTCCTTTATTATTTGTTCAGATAAGTTTTCCACTTGTTGCTCTTCCTCTTCCCCTTCTGGTACCCCTATAATTCGGATGTTGGGATATTTCAAGATGTCCTGGCGGTTCCTAAGCCTCTCCTCATTTTTTTGAATTCTTGTTTCTTCATTCTTTTCTGTTTGGTTGTTTCTTTCTTCCTTCTGGTCCACTCCATTGATTTGAGTCCCAGTTTTCCTCCCATCACTATTGGTTCCCTGTGCGTTTTTCTTCATTTTACTTATTGTAGCCTCCATTTGTTCCTCTAATTTTCGACCAAAATCAACCAATTCTGTGAGCTTCCTAATCACCAGAGCTTTGAACTGTGCTTCTGATAGGTTGGCTACCAGTGCTATGAGCTCTGCATCTGATAGGTTGACCACCTCCTGGTTGCTCAGATGAATTAGCTCCAGGGCCCCAGTCTGTTCTCCCTTTTGAGCCATCCTTGGTTTTGGGTTTTTTGTTTTTGTCTGGTCGCTGCTGTTACTAGTAAGGGACTGAGCCTTAGGCGTTCACCAGGGTGGGGCAGTCCAGTCGCTGGGTTATGATGCTGTATGTGGGGGCGGGGTCCGAGAGGGAACAATGGCCTTCCTCCACTCTTTGCCAGATTTTGGTCACTTCCACCACTTTCCCCAAGCAAACTGGACCCCTCTGGTGCTGATTCCTGGGTGGGTGGGCCTGCACCCACTCCAGGACTCCGTGAGTCTCCCCAACAAACTCTCCTGTGAGGCTAGGACTCCCTCCTGGCACCTCAGCCCCTACAAGTATTTTCAATGGGTGCTTTTAGACTTCACTTCCTGGCACTGGGGCCCTCTGTCATGCAGCCTGACTTGCTGCCCGTTTTCGCCTGGTTTATCTGTGCACGAATGTGTGTCCGTGGTCCGCTTGGCTGCCTGTGCATCTGAAGTGACTGCATGCCAGGGACCACTACCAGCTTATCCCGTCTCGATCCGACTCCACCAGTGGACTCTGCTGGCCACTGACTTTGCCCCTCTTACTGGTCTGGGTGAATCGTTGTTGTCGGACTCCCACACTATTCAGATTTTCTCTTTGTCCTGGTTGGGTTTTCTTTATTTTGGTTCTATATTTTTGTTGTCCTTAATCTTGGTTGTGAGAGGAGGCACAGCGTGTCCAGCTATGCCTCCATCTTGGCTGGAAGTCATTTCTAGTCTTATAAAAACAATTTCAAAGGTCATATATGTATAGGATGAATGGTGGGTTATAGTCATTTATCCATTGAGCCATTTAATGTATTTTGTTTATCAATGATAACTTTAAAAATTCATTGAAGTTTTATTAGAAGTGGTACTGGAATCCATGTCAAGTGACATGTAATCCTAGTCTAGTAGGTATTGAATGAGAGAATTTTACTTTTAGGCATAGAAAACTCAGGCCCACAGCTGCAACCATATTCATCCATGAACTCACAAAAAGAGGCACTGGGACGAGCTTATGTGGGTAGACACACCCAGTTACAGAGGTCATCCCTTCTGTATCTGGTAGTGGGGTGAGGAAGGAGGAGGCAGGGTAAAAAAGGACCATGCCCAGGCTCTAAAGGCTACGAACAGAGGTCATGTGGGATTTTTCAGAGCAAAACAAAGTGATCAGTGAAAGCTTGATGCCACTCTGAAGTGCTTGCCTTTCTGTTCAATGAGAATATCAGAATATCTCAACACATGGAAACATACCAAAGGAGTGACTGAGATGCTTGTTTCTTCCTGGCCCTTCGCCTTGTTCCCTTGGGCATTAGGTTAGCGAGCCCTAGTTGCTTTGTGGGGTTGTTTGTGACCCTGGCAACAGCAGTAGCAGCAGTAGCTTGTTTGCCATTATCTGCTCCTTTGATGGCTCCCTTATGTAGGTCATCAGAGTATGTTTAGCAGGGCTGGTGGGCTCTTAGGCATGTAGCTGGTTCTGGTCAATGTGACTTTCTAGAAGCGAATGTCAAAGCTTTCCTGTTTGTCTTTCAGTCTGAATCATTGTCTGATTGGGTACCCAGTTGAGAAGAGAGAGGTATTTTTGGTGTCTAGACTTGTAAAAACTTCTTTGAAAGTAGCAGGCCTGGAGCTGACAGGGACTATTCCAATGTTTTGTTTAGCAACTTGAAACATTTTCATGGAATGCCATAGTTTCTCTTCCTTATTTTTTAAAAATTAAAGAGGTAAACCTCTCTGGAATTGATAGTGGAGTGTGCACACATACACTCACCCTTATCAACTCAATTACTATTGACGTTGCTGCCTAATCTAGGACACAGCCCTGCTCTCTACAGTGAAAAATTAGTTAATCCCCAGACAATAAAAATCTCATGGGAAACTTTGTGTGACCAGTTCTCCTGTATGTAGAGATAACCAATAAGGTAAGGTTTGCTTTAGCACTCGAATTTGTTATAGAAAATATTTAGTTAAATTATATATTTCAGAAAATTACCTTTGCTCAAAGTTAAGTGAAACTGCAGTTGGTTCTTTCTGAGTCGGTAAAGGTTTCAAAGAGATAATACACATAAGATTAGTGTGTGTCCCTGACATTTTCAAAGGCTTACTATGTATTTACTGTTGATGCTATTACTGTTGGTTATTCTGGAGTAACTCATCTCTTTGCTGAGTTCTGGTGCAGATATTGCTGTCATTTGGTTTGCACCACGCCTTCCCATAGTACACCAGTGATCCCATTCCTTGCTCTTCAACACTTGGGGACTTTAAGTCTTTTTGCTAAAGAAATACTCCCACTAACTTTCTCTACAAAATAAATTATTGAATTAAATCATCTTTTAGATCCCTTACAACCTCAAAATGCAATGCCTTGGTAATAAAATATTACCTCTTTATAATTTTATAGTAATTTATAAATTGAAAAAAAACTTTATATTGTATTTGACTTTCACAATAAGAAAAGCACGAATATGATTTAACAAGTAAAAAAGTTAAGGCTCAAAGAGTCAAGGCAACTTGTTTAGGTCTCACAGCAAATGTCAGGGAAGCAGCAATTTACTTTTAAATGGACCAAAATAAAACCAAAATGCATTTGGGGGACTTTTAAGCCTCTTGGCTTAGTATCAATTCCCTTAAAAATGAGAGAAGGCAGATGACTTTAAATTCTCAAAAAGTAGCCAAAGTCATCAACAATATGTGTTCTTAGTTAATGGCTAAGGGTCATTGAGAGATTTCTTTGTGATTCTTTAGTGGAAAGAAACTAATCTTCCATCTCATTCTCCAGTATATTCTTTGCCAATCCCCATGATTTGGAAGCTCCTTTGGGCTCATGAACCTGGAGTTCCTTTGTAATTTATGTAATCCACTCAACACAGAAAGACTTGATCCAAAAGAGGGGGGTAAAAGAGGGAGTAGAGGATGCTAAGACCAAAAACCTAAGGATTTAACTCATATTTTATTCTTGAATCTCTGACATTTTAGGGAAATTTTCTGTGCAAAGCTCAATTTACTTGATCCATTCAAAAGTCAAGTACTTTTGCACCTCTAACAGTTAAAAAATATAATATTCTTACATGTGGTATGTGTACCCATTTTTAAAATGTTAAGGTATTATTATTGGATCATTAGCTTTTGTGAGTTTGACCTGTCTTAAGATTCTTACCCTGTAATTCCATAAATTCCAAAATTGACATTGTTTTAAAATAAAAGACTTTCATATGCTTTATCTCAAGGAGCTCTTAAATAACTTACGAAAAGAGAAGTATAGTGATAATTCTTCATCTTGTCCTAGTGAAGGGACTAAGGCTCAGAGAGGTTACGTAATTTTCTAGGTTTCCATGGTATTAAGCATCCTAGGCAGGGATAGAACCCTGCATTTTTCTGAGTTGAGCCAGTCCATTTTTTTTTTCCTTTTTGCCACCACAGCTTTATTGTTACTCTGCCTTTATATTGTTTCAATGAAGAACACAAACTACCAACTGTCACTTTCCTCTCCAATTTTTTCTTTATTATTGTGTGGACCCTATGGGTTTTATTGTAGAATCCTCTATTGCAATATTATCTTCCAGTTTTTTTTGTTTTGAATTGTCTATACCATTATGGAATGGAGGGATACGATTTGGCTTGAAAATATAAGAAAGTTACTTATTGACCTTTAAATTTGAATTTTTCTGAAATTTTACTTTGTTTTTATATGCATTTTACCAATAATCTTTAGTAAAAATGTCAGTTTTTATTATTGTAGAAAAGAGTAAAATAGGTGGTAGGTGGTGGAAAAAATGTTTCTATGCAGTTATTTAAAATGAGGGATTGCATGACACAGGGAAGAAAATTCCCCTTTTTGAAGGTAAAGGATTTAGTTTATGAGCCCCTCAACCCCCCTATAAATGAGAAAGAAGGAGACTGACATGGCAAGAGCTCAGAAATTTCCTTCTTTCCCCATCACTTATCTTATTCCCTTTATTGCTTAAATTAGTCTGTGCCTGTCTTACAACCCCCTTCTGTTCTGACCTGTAGCTGACACATTAAGATGATATGTGATCTCAGTCAGATCATCCCTATGAACCATATCTCCATTATTTTAGTCATAGAGCTAGTGTGATAATCCACATTCTTTTCTTCTTTTTTTAAATGATCAAATGAAAATAAACTGTTTGCTATCACTTTCTAAATCAGTAAGTAAAGGATTTACCTTACCAATAATTTTTGTAATATTATTTCAACATTACTGAGCTTTAATTCTTTCCATTAAAAATGATCTCACCCCCATTCATAGAGCAATGAATACTTTTGTGATCGTTAAATGGTGTATTTGCTGGTATTGGATGTATTAGAAGGAGAATGACAAGGTATCCTCTGATCAGGGATGTATTGTTTCAAGCCATGCATTCTACAGTGTGTGCACTGCTGAGCGAGGGTCTTGATTTCTGAAGACCTGACTCAGAACTTCATAGAGTACTTGATAGGTTCAGACCTAGGTATTCCATGAAGAGGTGATCAAACAATTGAATTAAAAAATGGCAAACTACTGTGCACATTCAGGAGACTTCATCATTTTTATTATTATTTTCAATTGCTTATGAGGGGAGAGGAAGCAGAGAGGGGGGTGGGAGAGAGAGAGAGATTCATTTATTGTTCCACGTATTTATGCATTCATTGGTTAATTCTTATACGTGCCCTGACCAGGGATCTAACCTGGAACCTTGGTGTATCAGGATAACACTTCTAACCAACTGAGCAACCTGGTCAGAACCTTTTATCATCATTTTACATCAGGCCGTTTTCTAAGTTGAAATGTGCCTAAGATGATTGTGGATTGTTTTCATTTCCTTTTAGCTCATTGACATTCTCTTCTGACCCCATGGGGATAAAAACCAGTAGTGGGCCATGGCGATTACAAAGAAGAATTTTCATAGAGTTACAGATTCATGAAGTGAGGAAGCCCCTCCACCCCACCACATTTCTCTCTGTGAACTGGGGTTTAAGCCACAGTCCTAACATGAACATAACTCATTTCAGCTCTACTGAAATGGCCCTTGCACCAGTTTACCACCTCCTCTGATTCCCTAAGGACTGTTATTTTTCAGCCGTGTTCCTCTGTGTCTTTCAGGAAGGTAACACTCCTCCCTGCTCGCTTCCTCCTTCAATTTTCACTGAACAGAACTTCCTTGGTTGCTGTGCTGTATCTGCAGCTATTTCTTCTCTCTCTTCTTTACCAGCCCCCGCTCTTCTTTTTCTGGCCGTAAATTTAGGTGTCCACTCAGTGTTCTTCTTGACCTTTTATCCTCTCAACTTTGATCTCTTTATTTAATGACCTGAACTAGTTATGACTTTTGGCCCTATGTTTCCCTTTGACAATTTATGTTGCATTTTTCCATAGGATCTTTCCCCAGGGAAAAACCTATTTCTTCACATTTAACTTGTTCCAAATTCTACTCATCACATTCTCCCAAGGCTTTCCTTCTGTTAGAGGTACCACTGTATTTTGTAGTCTCCCAGACTGTAAACTCTGGGGTCATTGCCTTGTAATTTTAATATGTCTGTCAGCAAGATCTGACTTTTTTTGAGTGCAAAAATGACTCTCAGGTTTGCTGTAGTCTCATTTTCCCACTCATTGTCCTAGCTCATTCCTTCTCCATATCACAATAGACTCGCTGCTTTGATTCTGTCTCCCCACCCCCATTCCAGTTGCATATTTCTAAGTAATTGGTCTTCAAAAAATGCTACTTTCTTCCTATGGGTTTTTATTGCTTGCCTCATTAAGTTTCCTTTCTTGGCTGATTTTCACAATACTTCATGACCTGTGGTACCCTGTAAAGTATACCTTATCTCCCACTGTGCTCTTTGTAGTCTTTGCTCTTGTGAGGCTGATGTTCTCACTGTTAGTGAGTTCTCTCCTGTGCCGAGTTAATTTTTCTCATGTCTTTTTGCTGCCTGGAGTATCCTCTTTCAACTGATCAGAAATCCTTCCCATTTTTAAAAGAAACATTTCACTTTCTTTCTCACCGCTTCTGATACCACCAGTTCATCCCAACTCCCCCTTCTCTGCCTCCCCATTCTGTTGACTGGGTAGTGTGGTGTAGTGACAGGAGGCCAGGGTTCAGTGCCAGGCAGCCTGCTCTATTGCTTACCAGTGGCATTGCTCATCTTCACGTGCAACATTTGGAATAGTTTAGGAAGTTATCTTGAGGATTAATTAAGATAGAAGAACACAGAGTATCTAGTAGTATCTGGTTCATAGTAAAGCTACCATGAATCAGTTAATGGGTAAATCAGTTAATGATGTTTTGTTTTCCTGCCGCTTAATAGATGTCTTTTTGTGGACTGATATAATTATATCATGTACATTAACATTGCCTCCAAACTATATATCATAAAGCCAGAATCATAATGTGACATGGGGAGGCCTGTAGAAACCATTAAACATCACAAATCATAGTGGCTCATATCTGAAAAGACCCTAATCCAGGCCATCTTTCTTGTGATGAGGAAATGGAGCGGGGTGGGGGCAGATTTCTTAAGGGAACTACCCAAGGTGGCACAATTAGTAGGAGAACTGGCCCCAACCCCAACTGGAGGTTTTAAGATTCATGGGTCTCAACTAATTTTATTATCTTTTTGTTCTTCCCCTATTAGAAACTGCCTGAAAGCTACATGGCCGATTATGTTCCTTTATCACCTATAGTCTTTGTGTTGTTGAGGGATATTGGGCTGATATTTTTGGATTGATTTCTTGATTGAGTCTTTGTCTTGGCAATAGGAGTTCTCTGAAAAATCTATGGAATATGTATTATACACGGGCTTGCCAGCCTTCTGATGCCGTTGTGACATGGAAGGATTTAACATGTACCACTCTGTGCACTGGCTTAGGGTGGTGGGGAAAGGAAATGGGAAAGGAAGTTATATACATTGTGAGCAACTCAAGCTTTTCTATATTTAGTCCTTGCTACTGTTTGGAAAGTACAGCTCTGTTCATGGCAGTTTGGCATGTGTTTCCTTAGTGCCATTTCAAAAAAGGGAAAAATAAATATGGGAATTTTTTGTAGTGAAAATAGTTACTCAGTGAAATCACACAAGTTCCTTCTTTTTCTCTTGATGAAACCTCAAACCCACTAGGCACAGATTCCTCAACCTCAACTATGCATGTCAAAGGCTCATGCGGAGTCAGCAAAACCCAATACAGCAAGATGTGTTCTGGTGGCTGCGAGAGTCAGGGCAGGGAAGGTGTGGGGAGGGAACGGTGACACTCCTTGATCAGTGGATGGCTTGGCCAGCCATTATATTCTTGGCCCCTGGAGGAAAGTGAGCCTGAACTACATAGATAGACACATAATATTACAGTCCTTTGCTTAAACTGTTTCTTCTGCCCAAGTGTCTCTCTCTGCTGCCTTTGGTAAAAGTATTTCTGAGTCTTACAACCACTCCTCCAATTCAAATAAACGAATTACTTCTCTTTAGTAGTTTTGATGACAATTTGGGGATTTTCTTAATCTGAGACTATATTAGTTACCATGAGGGCGCAATAAAAGAGAATAAAATTTCTTGATCTCTATTTAGATGGATTTCTGTAACATAGCAGGACTGGACTGTAAAGAAATGGCAATGATAGAATGGCTCATGGCTGACTGCGGGGGTCTAGTGCTGCAGATGAGGGCCTGAACCAGGGTGACAGCCATGACCATGGCCATGGCTAAGGGGAGCTAAAGTCCAGAGCAGTTTGGAATGGGGGTGGGTCTATTGGAAACTGAGGAGTCTGGGATGCTGTGCAGGATTCTGACTTTCTTTATTTATTTGTATCTTTCAAGTACAGGTGTCTCTATTTTGCCCTCAAAACTACCCCTATACCTTACCCACCCCCATCGCCTATCCTCAATCCTATCCCCCTCTGACTTCATCCATGTGTCCTTTATACATGTTCCTTGATGACCCTTCCCATTTTTCTCCCATTATTCCCTCTCACTCTCCTCTGGTTACTGTCAGTTTGTTCTTTATTTCAGTGTCTCTGGTTATATTTTATTTGCTTGTTTGTTTTGTTGATTAGGTTCCACTTATAGGTGAGATCATGTGGTATTTGTCTTCTACTGCTGCCTGGCTTATTTCACTTAGCATAAAGCTCTCCAGATCCATCCATGCTGTTGTGAAGGGTAGAAGCTCCTTCTTTCCTTCTGCTGTGTAGTATTCCATCACGTAAATGTACCATGGTTTTTTGATCGATTGATTTACTTATGGGCACTTGGGTATCTTCCAGCACTTGGCTATTGTAAATTGTGTTGCTTTGAACATTGGGGTGCATAGGTTCTTTTAAATTGGTGATTAGGATTCTTAGGGTATAATCCCAGCAGTGGAATTGCCAGGTCAAAAGGTAGATCCATTTTTAGTTTTATGAGGAAATTCTATACTGTTTTCCACAATGGATCCTGACTTTATTTAGGGGAGAGCTATTTTCTTTCTCTCCTAGTGTTTGCCAAATAGGAAGATCCTCTAAAAAATCAGAACTCTGAAACAAGAGTAATGTGAATTTTTACTAGAGGAGATGTTGATACCACTGAGTAAGGATCACCCCTGTTTTTTGGGCAGAACTATACAGTCTTCAGACATAAACACTTCTGCCTAGATAAAATTATGGCAGTAGGATGAGAATAATAATTGCTCTAATTAATGCTAATTTGTGGATATTGCTGTATTGTTGTCATTGTTTTTTAACTGAATATGTATTAAGCTCCAACGGGGTGCTATGCATAATGCCAACTCATAGTTGATTTTTCAGAACACTCCGAAGAATTTATAAACACCAATAAATGGAAACTCACAGCACTCTTTTGAGGTGGTAAATGTTGCCATTTCTACAAATGAGAAGTGAAGTAGATTGTGTTTTCCCTGTTGGCACTGTGGGTGAGAACACAGAACTGTCGAACGAGAGAAAAGTATTTTCCCTGTCCCCAGGAATTGGGTTAGAATACATTAGTAAAGAATTATCTTCAAATGTTTTTGGAGTTTTGGGATTTTTAATTAAATTGTTCCAGTTATTGTTAACACTTGTATTACACATCAGGAAACCGAATTCTAGGCCAGTAGATTTCAAGATGAGTGTAGGAAAGAACTGGGAGATGGATGAAGGGCTTGTTAAATGCCCATTATAAGGCTCTGCTCTAAAAGGTTTAGATTTGGTAATCTGGGAGTAGTCCTAAGAATTCTCCCTTTGAATGGGCATCTGAAATCCTTCTGTCTTCAGAGGAGGCTCAGTTTCCCTTTGAAAGCCCATCCTCTTCTTCTTGTAGAATCTGTCTTTAGCCACCAAAATGTAGCCTCACTCTGAAACCAAGAGTTTTGTCTACTAGCCTCTGGTCTCCTGGAACTCACTTTGTATGATCCTATACTGCCCTCATTTACTGTACACTCATAGGAGGCATATTGTGCACTTAGCATTCTACTGGACATGTGGTTCCAAGGACCCATGCCCCCTGGTTTTTGAAGTGCCCCTGTGGGTTTGTATTTTTACTCCCCTATATCATGCGAGGGTGCTAAAACTGAGATGTGGTATGACTTGGTCAAACATCTCGCTGGGTTAAATCCTTTTGATTTAAATTCAGGTAGGGACCCAGATTCTCCTTCAGGTATGAGCCACAGATGGGGACAGAGCCACTAGAACTGTTTTAAGTGGAATTCATCACACAAAAAAAGTTCACATTGGAATAGGGGAGAGGAAGGAAGGAAAGCTAGAAATGACCAATTCAGTTTTCTATTCTTCTGTTATTTGTCTTGACTTTTTAATATAGAGTAGGTACTAAACTATGGCAAGTAAATAGTAGTCATTTGATTTATCACTTGACTGTGAATATTCTATGAAAAGAGAAACATTTCTCAGGAAAGCCTGAACTGAGGCATGAATAGAATTCTGGAATTGAGAAAGGCTTTTTAAATTGAGGTACGAATAATGAGACTTGAGACAGCATTATTTCTTGCCTCCTTTAAATTTTTTTTCAGCCTTTACCAATGGAAAGAACAGTCCTTTCAAAGCTGTCTTTTAATTTGTATTCCCTAGATTGAAGGCAGAAAAGTTTGTTGTCTTGTGGATTCACATTCATTCCTAATTAAGGTCAGGTCAATAGCTTTCTGATTCGGTCCTTATTCACTTTTTATCAATGGAAACATTTTTCATAAAAATAGGAATTCCTGCTGAGAATGTTATTAATGTAAATTTTCTGTGCACTGCCTAAAATATATGTGATTCATATCATGTGCTTGTTCCCACATTCAACACTGAGTCTTAAGATACAATTACCCCTACCCACTCTCTCCTTCGTCATAGGGGCCATGTTTACCCGTTAGATATCTGTACCCTGGATGCTAGCCAGGTTTCTTCTGTGCCTAGGGTTTGTACACCTGCATAATCTGAGCACAGCTGGCCCTTTCAGTTTGGTCTTCCGTTATCTTTGCCTAAAGGTACATGTTTTATTTTCCAAGAGTTAGTGCCTGTTGCAGTGTTCCTCCTATATATCTTTATGCTCAAGTGCTAAATACTTAAATATTTTTCTCCAAGTAAGATTTTCTCAATTCTCACTGCATTCATGCAATTCTCTCTGATTTTTCTATTTAGCTGCTCTCTTCTCCATCTGCCTCTTCTCTTTTCCCTTCTTCCTCTTCTTCCATCTCTCTCTCTCTCTCTCTCTCTCTCTCTCTCTCTCTCTGTCTCTTATGTTTGTGTGTATGTTTACTCTAGCATCTTGTGTTTCATATACTTTGATACTAACCTGCCTTATTCAGCCCTATACTATGGTTATTTGTGGGGAAACTAACCTCTGTAATGTAAGTATAAGAACTTGAAGGGCAGAAAACCACTGACTTTTCCTTCCTTCCTCCCTCCTTTCCTTCCTTCCTTCCTTCTTTCCTTTTAATAATTCCTGTCTTTCATATCAATGTATCCTGAATATTTGATAAACATTTATGAAAAATGAATGAAAACTGCTAAATGGAGTGATAGAAGGCAAAGGGAGGATTAGAACTTGACTTTTAACTGTAATTACATCCACAGTCCTCATACATGTTCACCTAATTGGCCTGTATACTCTCATCTGATGCTTGAAGGCAAAACCTCTCCCTCTTTGCATTCCTAGTTTTGTGTTCTGGAAAGTGTCAGAGCTAGAGTGTTACAACAAAACATTGGAGACCCAAATTCCAATCCTTCTGTGTATTCCCTGAGTGACTTGGAAAAGTGTCTTTTTCTTTGATCCTTGCTATCCTCTTTTGCAAAATATGAATAATAATACCTAATAATCTCTAGGTCTGCTGAGGAGTCCAATGAGGTCATATTTAAGAGAGCACTTTTCTGAATTTAGGTCCTTCTCTGTTGATGAGAGCAGTGCAGAGAAAGCTGTGCTTTTCTTTCCCCATGTTCCCAGAGGTAACTGTGTCCAGGCTGTGTCCAAGGATGGGGTAACTGGCTCATAGGGTATTTCCCAGTGCTGTCTTGGAACCGAAATCTTCACCAAGAGATGATGGATAGATTTAGGATGATTATTGGGGAGCTGATACATATTTTATTGTTAGAAAATATGATTTCTGCCATTGTAGATCATTTCTCCGTATCTCAACCTTTGTTATACTTTGAGATAAGACTGAATATACATTTTGTCTTTTCCCTTTCTGCCTACTGGTAAGATTTGCTTGCTTGCTAAGATTTGCTACTCTCACCTATCTTTTTTCTATTTCCATTAATCAGCTCATGACTCTCAAAACAATATAACTGAATTCAACTTCCTCTATAAAGTTGTCAGTGACTGTATTTGAAATGGAGATTTCAAATTGTGTATTGTTGTTAGTATCTGCTGTATATTTTTTGTATTTTCAACTATCAAAGTAACACTTAAACTAAATAGAAAAAGAGTAATTTGGTTGCAGTAAGCGGCTATAAGTGGGAAAAAAATCACCATCCACATTAACAAATAATCAAAGAAACAACCTTGAAGCTTCTGAAAACCTTAGGTAGGTTGCATTTATGTGAATATATTGGAAAAACAGGCCTTTTAATCTAGAAGAAAACATGTAAATCACATCCAAACCCCTTATTTTGCTGTTGAGAAAACACAAACTTGGAAGGAGAAAGTGATTTGCCCAGCGTCACCCTACTGAGTTATGGCAGAACTGGGATGAGTGCCTAGATTACAGCTTCTCACACTCCTCACCTACACATCCGCTCCCCTGTTCACTAAAGACAACACTGTGTTTACCCTGGATAGGTAATAAGTATCACTTTTCTAGGTCAGCGTTTCTAAATATTCAGAGTCATCTTCTGACATTAGCATACTTGTAAGTTTTTTAGGAGAAAATCAAAATACTGTTACTGTTTTTTTCACTTGAGACTGAATTTTGGGTGGAAGGGCTGGGATTAAGAAGCACTGATTCAGGTCTTCCTGTCCCAGCCTGATGCCTTGGCTGTTTGACTATCAGAAAATCACTTAAGCTTTCGGTCCTTTGTTTCCTTTTGGTTTGATCATGGGATTTTTCCCATTTCCACCATGTCTGTCCACAAATCTAAGTGTCTGCAGCCATTCTGACAGTTCCGTATCACTTGTTTGCCCCTCTGTGTCAGCACAGACTCCTGAACTGGCTGGAGGAAGGACTCTACTCCTTCCCAAGTTGCGCTGGCCTTGTCCTGCAAGCGAGACTGGAAATTCTGGGACAGACACTGCTTGTGCTCTCCTCCGTAAAGTTGCCTCACGTGGAAGAGAGGAGGAGAGAAACTTTCTGCTTATTCCAGGTTCTTAAGAAGAACATTTGAAATAATGCAGGACGTATCGCTTTGGAGATTTTTCACCGTGCAGGTTATTTAGGTTTTAGTCCTATTTCAGTTCCTTTACTGAATTATTGTCCCAGACAGCTTTGGGGGAATATTTTTATTATCTTGAAATGAAAGTGTTGGAATAGCTGCTTAAATTCTCCTTCCAGTTCTAATATTTCTTGAGTCTGAGTTACCTCCTCTTTGCTAATCATCTATAATCTATTCACACTTTCCCAAACATTATATGCAAGTCATGACTGATAATGCTTAGCACATCGATTCAGAACCACAAATGTTAAAGAAATTTCTCACTCCTGCCCTGCCTGGTGTGGCTCATTAGGTTAGGCACCGTCCTGCAACCTGAAAACTCACCGGCTTGATTCCAGGTCAGGGCACAGTGCCTAGGTTGTGGGCCAGGTCCCTTGTGTGTGTGTGGGGGGGGGGGGTGTGAGGCAACCAATGGATGTTTCTCTCCCTTTCTTTCTCCTTCCCTTCTCCTCTCTCTAAAAATAAATACATAAATAATGTAAAGAAGAAATTTCTCACCCCTTCTCCACTTCCAGAGCATGCCCGCTTTATAGCGCTGGCTGCTTCACATGGAATGCTGGACATGGGAGCTGAATGCTCTCTTTGTTTTTTAGTCTTGGTGACTTTCCGAGAAGTCATGAAGGTATTCAAAAAAAGCAGTTTCAAGGTGATGAGCTAATATATCAAATTAACTTCAAATTTCTAAGTTTTCAAGCATTTGTTTCTGGCTATTTCTATTGTGTTGCTGAGGAATGTGAGAAAGTAGCTTCTGAAATTTATCATGCCCCAGCTCACTGTCCCTGCACTATCAAA
Source organism: Anoura caudifer (assembly GCA_004027475.1). Lineage (NCBI taxonomy): Eukaryota > Metazoa > Chordata > Mammalia > Chiroptera > Phyllostomidae > Anoura > Anoura caudifer. Next base: position 43,665 of record PVKU01000091.1, on the reverse strand, counting down.
ATGCAAAATAAGAAAACTGTTTTCCTTGAGATTTTAAAATGAAATCAATAGAAAAGTATCTGGCATGATCTATTTTGTACTGCATCCTAAAGTGTGGGCCAAAAATATTTTAGTCAGTCTATTTAATTTGTAGGTTCAAACTACTATTTTTCTGCCCTCCTCCATGAATGTTTCCTTAATGGAAAACCAAACTGTTTTGGTTCTCTACCTTTGAAAACTTCTGCTAGAATTATTTTGAGTTAACTGCATCATGCAAAGCATTCCTGGGCATGTTTTTATGGTACAGATGATTTTATGTATGTCCTTATGGACATTTCAATGGGATGTACTTTCAGCTTGGTGTCGTGTTCGCTAAACTGTGTGTGTAGACCGACTGAAAACATACTCTTTAGGATCCCGTGTCTTCATCCATAGCTTGGCTAATAATCTGCAGCAGTGATGCTCGAACTCTTCTTTATAGAAATGTACAGGGGACATTATTGGAGGCAATAAGGAAGATCAAGTAGGTAGGATCCTAGGCTTCCTTTGCTTGTACTTGAACCAGAGTAGCTGTTTTTATATTTTTTGAACAATGGGGTTTAATGTATGATTATTTTTTCTACCAGGTGGTCATGCTGCTTTAAAAATGTCTATTTTACTTCGAAATCATTAATCTTATTGTGGTTAATCTTGAGGTTCTTATATTGATGTTAGGTAGATAATATATGCATTTTTCCACATTTTTATTTAGTTGTTTTTATGCAAATTGACCTTGGTTTTAATCGCAAAGGAATAATTTAATAGGGTATTGTCAATGTAATTTTTATTTTATAAAGATTATAATTTAGTAGAAATAATTCAGTGAGTAGGTAAACACAGTGAAAAATGAAGGTTACCTTTCTTTGTTTGTTTTTGTTTATTTGGGTATTTTTTGCATTCTTATGTGAATGGAACAGTGAACAATGAGGCTGTTCGTGTGTAATCAACCACCACTTTTGCCATGACCTTGATCTTACTTGCAACTGAGTTGTCTTAAACTCTGAATTTTTCTAGTTTTAGTGAGTTTGGATCTGGTTGCAAATGGGCAGCAAAAATGGTGACAGGCAAGTTGTTAAACATTGTTTTAGACTCACACAATATGAAGACAAAAAAATGACAGGAGACTTGGGAGGTTCACATCCCTCATTTTATAGAAGTAAAACTTAAGATTGAGAAATGCAGATGAGGGCCTGATGGTGCCACGTGTAGAGCTGGCTCTGTGCTGACATCTCTGAGAATGAGTGGGTCTCGCACTGCCTGTGTCAATGAGGTGACTGTCAAACAGAGGCCCCTTGTGCTATCTCCACAGGAGGAGTTTATCATAAGGACCCACGTGGATGTGATCTGGCATCTGAAGGCTCAGGGATGGGGCCATCTCTCTCCTTCTTATTCCCTTTTTCTCCCTTCCTTCTCTTCCCTCTCTGATCTTCTGCTTCTTTATTATTTGCATTTTCTCCTCTCTCCGATAATTGGCTTCTCATCTCCTTATATGTTTTGATTATCAATAATTAGCCATGACCATGATCTTTTTTCCTTATCATTGATTGCAGTGATGGTTTTGTTACATGCTCTTTAGTTCAGATTTAAAAGAAAAGGTTTATTTGCCTAGTGTTTGGTTTTTTTGTTGTTTTGTTTTTTTGTCACAGGCTGGCATCTAAGTTCATCAGCCTCTTTATGCACCTTTGGTCACATGTCCAGCCCTTCTTCTGTGGGTCGCAGTGTTGTGAAGTAGCATCACATGGTTCAAAACATGACTTTTTTGGCAACAAGGGCTGGGGGTGGTAAGACCATTTCCTTTAAAGTGATGTAGGTTTGCCAAACATTTCCAACTTTGGGAGAGTGTATTAGGGCTGAAAAGGATGAATGATAGGGAGTGTGAAGGAAAAAAATTGAGGTACATATCAAGTCAAGTGTTTAGGTTTTATCTTGATGTTTTTCTTTTTCTTCAAATATACTCATACCATGGAAAACTCTCTTTGTCTCCTGTTGTTACCTCATTTTCTTTTTATTCAATGCTCTGTTCCCAGTTGTCAAGCTATTATTCCACTTCAAATTTTGAGCACATTATCTCTATTGGGCGTGTTTGTTCCAAAGACAGTATTTTGAGGCACCTATCCCCACTGCCCTTAACCTGTGGGATAAGCAAATCTTCTCATTTAACAACGAGCCTCAAGTTTTAGCCCATTTTTGCACATTGGAAATGTGTGATTGTATTTCTGTCAGCCATTAGATTATAAGTTTCATAGGGAAGGGACTAGTTTTTGTATTGGCTTGGCCAAAAAATCCATATGGTTTTTTCCATAAAATAAAAAATGCATTATTTATTTTCATCCATTACTTTATTGATTTGGGTATTTTAAGTATGTTGGCTATCTCCTGCTTGGTATATTTTGTTCTCAATTAATGTCTTGATTTGATTGCTATCAACTTCAGCCGATGTACCTGGCTGTGGAGTATTGCCCGGTGAGAAATCTCCAGCATGAAACTTTGCAAACCACTTTTGACAGATTCAATCAGTCACAGCACCTTCTTCATACACTGTACAAATCTTTGTTTTGCATTTCAATCGCATTTTTACTTTTTGAAATAATAAAGTATGATATGCCAAAGATGTTGCATATTTTCTTCCATCTTTAATGTTAAAATGGCTACATAAAAATTCACGAGTGTTGGTAGGTTTTTTTTTTAATGCACGCTGATATGACAGCTGTCACAATACAATCTAACAAAGTTGTTTTGAATGAAGTTAAATACAACTAAGCACTACTATAGCTATCATATGGAAAAAACAGACAAATAAACAAACAAACATTTTAGCCAACCCAATATTTGAATCTCTGTATCCTCTGCATGGTTTTGCAAAGAGTCTCAAAGAACATGGTATATTTGATATCACTAGGCAGATGTGACAGTAGTATCATTCAGTACACTACATTTCTTGAGGTGTGGATCATGCTTACTTTAGACTGCATACTACTTAGCACAAAAGATTTCACAGAGAAGCATGAGAGAAGAGCTATTCACACATACTCACAAGAGAGTTCCCTATGAACCTTGCTAACCTAAAGATTTAGACAAAGAGGACTCAGCTAGCAAATCAGCTGGGTTATGGGTAATGTCTCAGGGAGGAGAGTGCATTCAGTAAGACAGATAAGTGGGGTTTGGAAAGGTAAGTTCCACAATTGAATGAGTGGGAAGGAGAATTCGTAAGTCAGCATTAACTAAAACATTTTTTTTCTCCTTAACATATTGAGTCTCATTCCAAAAAGTCACATTTCTACTAGAATCTATAGGTCATATTTTCTATAACTCTCACTGCCAAATGCTGCCTGTCTCAACTTGACATTTCCTGAATCAGTGTGATGACGATTCTCATATCATTATTATAATAGCATGGGGGTCATATTAAGCAGCAATGCTACTGTTTTCATTTTTTATTTTTATCCAAATCTCTTACCCCATTATTTGAATTGTCTGTTGGTATTTTTATGGCTTCATTAACCATGTAACATAACATAGATTGTTTATAAGATAAATTCACTTCTGTTCACACATACATACACATGTTCAAACGTACTTACCCTTTTAAATGTTCATTGTGAAATTAACTTTGAACAGTGTTTCTCTGTGTATAATCCTCAGACCAGCCCTCTTAGCATTTCATGGGAAGTTGTTAGAAATGTAAGATCTAGATAATCAGGAACTATGGGTGGGATCCTGTAATCTGTGTTTTAACATCCTTTCTAGGTGGCTACAAGTAGGCTAAAGTTTAAGAACTACTGATTAGAATTATATCCTTCACAGTTAATTTTTAGCATCCTTACATGTGTTAAGAAGCATAAGAATCCCATCTAACTGAAGCCTCCAACTTCAGATTTTAACTTGGAATCAAAATATTTTTAAAAGTTATATATTTAATTGATGTACTATGTCAGCCAAACCATTTCTTTTGATACTGTAGTCAAGGCAATAATTCACTAGCTAACATTTATCGAGTATTTATTATGTGAACGGTATTTGACATGTATGGATTTGCTCAATCCTTACAACAAGTACATGAAGAACTGAGACTCAGAGAGCTTAGGTAAGTTGCTTAAGGTTGCAGAACTAGTGACTGGCAGATCCAGGTTTTAAATTTCTATGAGTCTGACTTCAGAACCTTTTGCCACTACTATTTTTGTGTGAACTGTGCTTTGGGTGGAAAACTTAATAAAATGGTCACAGACAAAGAAATTATTGATTATTACCCTAGCTTCTTTAAGGGTAGAAGGATGATAGATAAATGATACTTAGTTTGTTGTTGCTTATAAATAATATAGATTTTTGGTATCCCTTTTGTTATCACCAAGTTCTTTTTGTTTGTTTTTTTAACTAGTATTAGAACAAAAGGAATAATGAACTTTGTTTACCATAAAAGAAAAAGAAAAATGAAATGAAATTCATGTTGCATTATTAATGCTTAAATAATACCATGGAAAAGAACATCAAACTTAGATGTAAAATGAATGCACTGTTTGGGGTAACAACCTTCTAGGTTTCCCTAAGGTGAGCTATCAGCGAAAGCTTCTCTTCTAATGAATCACAAAAGGAAGCCTGTGATTGGGTAGGAGCTGGCAGTTCCTTGGTGTCACATGTGGGGTCTGGAGGAAATTTTTGATTTTCATGAAACAGTTTAAAAATACTTCGCACATCGAGTGTTCGTTCTGGTTATTTGGTCTCTTTCTCAGGGGTGGTTTGAGCCAGGACATACAGATTTTGGCTCTCAGATCTCCTCTGTGCTGGGTCATTGTGATTGCCACCGCTCAGCCCCACCCAAGTTTCCGAGGGTTGTTAATGACGTGGTCAGGCTCATGCATATTTTGAGTGTTACGCAGGCTATTGGCTCTAATTCTGGGATGTGAGTTTCCTCGGGCAGAGATTAGTTCTTCATTAATTAGACCATTCCCCGTGACTGTTTCCCTTAATAGCCTGAATTAAGAACTCACTTTTTAACAAGGTTGATTTGATCATTAGATCATTAGATCATTTGAAAGCCTGCCATCAAAATCTTTCATAGCAGAAGATTTTGCAGTCAGTCCTATCCCCCCACGTCAAGTTGGGAATGAATTCTCTCTTTTTAAAGATTTTATTTGTTTATTTTTAGACAGAGGAGTAGGGAGGGAGAAAGGGAGAAAAACGTCAATGTGTGGTTGCCTCTTACTCGCCCCCAACTGGGGACCTGGCCCACAACCCAGGCATGTGCCCTGACTGGGAATCAAACTGGTGACCCTTTAGTTCACTCAATCCACTGAGCCACACCAGCCAGGGTGGAATAAATTCTTAAGAAATAAATTGTTATTATGCTAAGCCAGATCCATTTATTTCCATTCATTAATGGTGAGTACTCACAATTTTTCATCCACCAGTGCAATGATCAGTTCAGGGGAGGATCATCTACGGATACAAAAACCATTGGCTGAAAGGTTCTTGATAAGTGGAATATTAGCAAAGTCTCACAGATGATTTATTGATTTAAAAGGAGGAGGACACTTGGACAATGGAGAAATCTGACAGGCTCTTCCTTAATCAAGTTATCACACTCGTTGTCACCTAACAGGGCCAAACTGACCCCATAAGCTTCATGATGTGGCGCAGCAGGAAGCCTGGAGCATCCTGTGTTGTGGGAGCTCTGCCACACTTGTTTAACCTGAATCCAGTCCTCAGACAAAGCCAGCTTATTGAACAATTTATAAGACACTTGGCCTAAACTTCTTTTAAAAGTTAGGTTCATTAAAGACAAACATTAAAAGAGGCTAAAAAGACCTGTCATCTCAATGTGGGATCTTTGATTAGATTCTGGGAATTAACAGTAGATAAAGGACATTGCTAGACGGCTGGTGAAATCTGAGCATGCGTGCCTGTTAGATAGCACTGCACCATGCTAAATATCTTGGCTGTGAGAATGATGTCAAAACAGGTGTTCTTAGGAATGCAAGCTCAAGTATATGGAAGGGAAGTTTCTGCAACTTTTTTCAAATGCTTTAAGTGCTTCAGCAAACAGAACATATACTTTTACATATATTGACAAAAGGTAGATTTTGCTATTTTGAACACCTAGTGCCCCGACCACCATCTGCTTTTTGCCATGTTTCTGGAAATTTACATCAGAGTCAAGTTGGAGAAGATCTTAGAGTCCTCTCATGCTGCTTAACTCCAATCCATTTGCTTTTTTTTTTTTTTTATTGAAAGGTAGTTTCTAAGCTTTTAACCTCACTGCGTTCAATGAATCTTTTACATATAAGATGTAGAATTTGCCCATAGCCTTAAAAATGAACAGACTCCTCTGAGTGGTCACACCTATCTTCTGTTTGTTATTTGAGAGAGAAAGGGGGAGGGTGGGAAGGGAAAAGAAAGAGAACCAAGTGTTGACCATTGATGAATCTGGGCACAGGGTTTCTCTGGGTGGAGTTCATTTTACTACCTATTCAACTTTTCTCTGAGTTTGATTCCTTTTTTTAATAAGGTATTTGGATATAAAAATGAATGAATAAATACAAATGGACACTCTCATAAATCACAGCTGGTTCTCCTTGACTGTCGCCAGTAGTTAATAGATTTGCAATATGTTGTCTAAAACATGACTCACCTGAAGTCAGACTCTTGGAAATAGGCTGGCAAGCCATACATTTTGGTTCTGCACTCTGGCGTATAGTTTGTCCCTATTAATTTACAATTGGTATCAACACCTATAATTCTTCTAGTGGAACTAAAATTTTTTACTTTCCAAGTTGTAAGAACACCAACTGTGGTTTGGTAAGCTCTTATCATATACATATTTATTGAGTGAATAAGACTAATTATCTTCTAGAAAATATGAATGACTTACTCATTCTTACTTACTCTGGTATTAGTAAAAGGATGGCTTTTGTACCTCACCTCTTATCCTCTAGCTGCATCTCCATGCACCAGCCATCGCTACAGGCACCGCTTCTGCATAGGTACGACCTGGCAGCACCTTGCCTCGGCCTCAATACCTTTCTCTCATTTTCTGTCTTCGAACTTCTTTGTCACCACTTCACTTCTTGGGACAAGTATGAGGGAGTTTGCAACCCCACAGGCAACTGTGAGCCCATGGAGAACTGGAGCCTGGGGATAGGTAATCTGATCTACACTCCTTAGTGGGAAGATCTGAAGCACATTTTGTAGGACTCCACAGAGGGCTTTCAGGAGAATGGAGACCTACTTGCTTATACTGCTGAGCAGCTCAATGCAGCACCTTTGAATTGGATTTCCGTCCTCCCCTGCTTACCTCTTCCAGTCCTTCACTACTGCTTCATGGGATCTGCATGCAAGTCTTTGTAACAGGCTTTGATTTTTTTTTGCAGAACCTCAACCATACAATGGCATCTCTCTAGTTATGGTTGAAGAATTTGAGAATTGCTGTTATTACAATTGCTAATGTATAAGAGATTGTATGGTGTTTAGAAAAAGCATTAGGCAAAGTGTCAGCAGAAACTTCCTTATTGTTATTTGGCCTCCAGCAGGTCATTTAGTCTTCAGGTGACAGGTAAAGCTACAGTGATGAGGAGTTAAGGAGAAGACACAGTGGTATCTGTGTAGGAGTCTATTAGCTGGTTATAGGACTATGGCCCCTGGTATCTAATATAAAATGTTGATAGTAACGAGATAGTCCTTGAATTTAGAGAGTTAGATGAACATTTCACAGAAGGGTTGTTAGTGGACTTTGGAGGACTTCAATTATTTGAACTGAGACATAAAATAAAATAGAGACTTTATAGTGTTAAGGAGGCCTGTTGTAATCCATAGTGAGGACTGAAATAAATGTAGGAGCAAAGTTTTTATCAGAAGCTCGGGTTAGGCAGCAAAGGGGTCTTGGTGCAAAATCCCACAGCATTAGGCTGGAACTTGTTAAATTGCATCAACCTAATATGAGAAACTAACAGCAAGGAGGAGCACCAACTTAGAGGGATGGGAGAATAAGGTGACTTGATAGCAGTTGAAGTCTTGTGTGCACAGGCTAGTTGTGTACTATATAATTACTTGTTTCATTGTAGAGCTCAGGGTAATTCTGTGATTTTCAGTCTTTGTGGTTAGATAACCCAGTGACTTAGGGCATGGGCAGTTGATGTGCTTTCTGCTAGAGTACAGATGTGGTAGTCCTTATTAAATCCTGTCTCTTTACTGATCCTGCAGAGAACACTTAATGAATGATACTCCCCTTAAGAAGAAGAATAATTAACAATAGTTGTATTATTCATATTAATTTATAGTTACTGGTTGCTATAATTAATGTTATTTATGAAAATTATCATAATTATAGCACTTTATAATTTACAAAGTATTTTCCCATCCATTTTTTTTCTGAATCTTTTAATATCCCTCAGGCTTAGATATGGCAGGTGACATTCTCCTTGTTTTATATATGAGGAAAGTATAGCCCAGGAAAGAATTTAACCAGACTGCACTCCACCTCTCTTACCAGTATATTGTGCTTTCTGTGAGTAAATGGAAATACACTTATCAAACTCATATTTGTTCTAATGTTTTGTATCTGCATGTAAAAGAACAGGTTCCCACATTTCTCAGTTACCTTCCCTAACAATAGTGTCCTCCCTTTCCTTTTTGTACCAGAACCCAATGTCAGAATATTCACAAGAATTCTAAATGTGTAAAAGATTTTCTTCTTAGTAATACTACAATACATCATAGTTATTAAAACTCAATGGGATAAAGATGAGATTGCTTTTGATAGAGGGATTAGCATTTTCAAAACATCTGCTTCTAGGGTAAAGCCCCACTGTTCTTTTTTTACAATTTTTTTATTGTTGTTTAATTACAGTTGTTCCCATTTTTCCCCCATTACTTTCCCAGCCCTGTCCATTCCTCCTCTTCCACATTCAAACTTCCCTTCCATTGTCCTTACCCATGAGACACATTGTCCCTTCAGGCTCTGAGAAAGCACAAATCAACATGCATATATGTATGTATGTATATATGTATCTATGTATGTATTTATTTATTTTCATTTTTGGCCATGACAACAGAGCTAAAGAAAATCTCTTATTTTTGATAACGGCAACCTTCAAATCTGAGCCAGGCAATGTGAAATACACAAACACACACACGTGTGCATGCAAACACACACTGAGCCTTTTGGTTCCTTTTCTATAACATAACATAATATATACTCTCTTAACTAGAGCACCACTCTTCTTATTGTATCTTTGGCTGTTTGTATCCAAAAGATACTGATATGAAAAGGGTTACTGTCTGGACCTATGGCAGTGTCTGTCATTATTCATTCATTTATGTATTTAAACATATTTACTGAACATTTCCGTGGGACAGGCCCTCAGCAAGATTCTGGGGAATCAGCGCGAGCAGAACTGACAAAGTCCTTATCCTCATGAAGCTTATATTCTGCTAGGAGAGAATGATGATAGACAAATATACATAAATGGTAATGTTAGATCGTGATGGATACTATAAGAAAAGACAGGTGAAGGGATAGAGTGCCATGGAGAGGTCATGGAAATACATTCTGAAGGAGAAAATGATGAGAAGCCTGCTTTAGATGATGTGATAAAAGATACCCATTGTTCAAGAAGGCTCACAGAGAGGGACTCCAGCTGTCCCTGGGCCAGGCAGGAGTCATCAGGTTTGGCTGCAAGAGTCAACGTACCCCTGAGCCACAGCTTCACGGACTTTGGTGTTTTCAGTGTGCCTGGGTTCGATCAAATCCACAGAGATGAACTCATGCTGGCTAGATTCACAAGAGGCTGATGTACCAAATCCCCTTAGGGCTGTCTGATATAAGATCGAAATAAGTTCTAGGATACAAGGAAGGTGGTTTGGAGAGGAGAGGAACTACCAGTCTTAATAGGCGATTCTATTTTGTTATCATCGCCTGATGCAGCCTATATATTAGAAAGATAAATATGCTTAGAGGACTGTAAGGTTTAATGCTAGCTTTTCACAATATCCTATTTTTTGTTTTAGCTGAGGATATTCTGGTTTCTTGGCTAATGCATTTTCTAACCTTTTTCAGATAGTATCGTGATATCTAACTTCCTTAGACAAATTCAATAGCGTTGCTTAGTTTATACTCACCATTATTTTATTTCTGTTGGATCTTGCTACTGATGCATTTTGGCTTCTTGTTAGAGTCTTAAGAGATACTCCCATTAAAATCCATGATCATTATTACTTTGTAAAAAGGCCACCTCACTTTATTATTTTTTGCCTTATGCTGTAGGAAAACTGCTTGTTTTCCTGAACTTTCTCGAAATGCCTGTGCATGCCCTTGTGGTAGTATGGTCTTCTACTCATCTCTTACCGATTCTGAGTGCAGGCAGAAGTTGCTGCTTCTGATAACATGGGGCATTGAAATATGAAATCCATTAAGCCCTAGCTTCCAGATCAGGGACCACTGCCATATGTTTCCTCTGCCAGCCCCTTGGCCAGAACACTGAGCAGTCACGTTTAGTTCATTTGTAGACTCATTGGCTAGGACTTGCCATCTCCGTTACACAGACACGACTAATGTCCATTGATCCCCCACTGAGTCCTCTTTCCCACCTTTGACCTTCTGTTCCAACTAAAATGTCATTGTTCTAAGCGATGATTTCTGAACACAAAGAACCTGTAATACTTTTCCAGGCAGACCTGCTCCTTGAGTACAAGATGGAGACATTTACTTACTTTTATTTGTATGCTCATCAAAAAATAAGCATGTGGCCCTAGGAAAATCACCTTATACCTCTGAGTTTTCTTCTTTGTCAAGAAGGGATAATTCTACTTCAGACTACCTCACTGAAACTTTATAAGAAGTGGAAAAAAAGATGCAGAAAACCTTGGACAAGTCCACACTATAACTTGAGAAATTTGAAGTCAGACTGAATGCAATAGATACTGCCAATTTCCTTTTGGAAAATGTCTATGTTGCTTCCAGCAGGGAAATCATGGAGGCAAGACCCTTGAGGAGAGACGCTCCAGCCTGGATGCGGAGATTGACTCCCTGACTAGCATCTTGGCCGACCTTGAGAGCAGCTCCCCCTACAAGCCTCGGCCTCCCCAGGTAAGAGCTGCCCAGGAAGGTCTCCACGTTGCCAGCCGCAAAGAGCTGACACAGAGTTGAAGGGACAAGCTGCTGCTGACAGCCCTTCCATTGTTTTTTATCGTCTCAGAGTCAATAGTCTAAGTTGTCTTTTTATTTAACATCTGCATATGTTAACAGAAAGTTTTAAAATTAATTTTATTAATTTCTCTTTAAATTAGTACAACAATGTTATGGAAAAGCATATGAAAATTAAATGTCTTCTTCTATTGCCTGGCTCTTTTTCCAGCTTTGAGTATGTGGATATTTTGCTGCATGTTGTTATAGTCTTCACAAATAGACTTTAGCATGACTATGTTAAAGGTAAGGCAAGGTGAGGGCCATGTCTTTTGTAAAGAATTCTTTATGTTGTATATATGAGGTGGGCTTCCATTTTTTGGTTGTGGTTGTATGAAATGCTGTGAACGATATGTTCATGAATATTTTCTTTGGAACTACTTCCTTGTCTTGGATTCCTAAGAGTGACATTTCTACATCGAGGAATATGACCACTTTCTTTATTTTTCTTTCCAAAGGTTGTGAATAGCTTATATTGGCAGTTTGAATATACCAGTTTCTCCTCAGTCTCACCAGAATTTCGTAATAATCATTAATCTATATTTTTTAAGTGCATATGGTGCCACCTTACCAGTTTGTGTATGCATTTTTTTTTAATTTACTTTGGTGCTTGGCTATTTTTCTGCATTGATGTTTACTATCTGCATTCAGAAGCTGAGCTTCCATCGCTACTGGCCACATCCTGTCTCTCTCTGATTTTCACAGTAATGGCAAGTGGATTTTCAGGACTGCAGGTCCTCAGAAGGCATCCAGCAGAACTCTAGATGCAAACATTGGCCTGGCACTATTGTCACTGTGTTGTTAGACTTATGTGATGCTTGCTTGACAAAGTGACAGTGCATAAGGCATGCTGAGTTTCACTCAGTTCTTGAACAGCAGTTTCTATATTCACAATGGTTTCTTTCATGAATGAAAAACCAGCCCTGCTTCTCTACTGTCAGTCATTTCAACACTGAACTGTGCATAAGGTGGCAGCGCTTTCCTCTTTAGACATATCTCCATTGCCTTTCCTAGACACGTAATGAGACTGTCTGCTATGTGGGGGCACAAGCAAAACACATGAGAGCTTAGCTCTTCCTTAGCTATCTTTGCCCTTGACCCAACCAGACCTGTTGATAGTGCAAATGCACTTAATTTTGATAAACATGCTGAGCTGAAGGTGTGTAGCAGGCACTGTGGTCTTTAGGGGGAACTGATAGGAGAATAAAAGTGGATGGTTGAATGGGAAACATATAGGACCCTGTTGTCATCTTCTAGGAGCCCATGATATTATAAGTTCAACTATTGCAGATATTGCAGAAACATAAGGAAGAGAAAAACGGGTGCTTTTGAAGGTGACAGAATCTGAGAGGGTTTATCAGGAGACTTGCATAAACAGATTGTAGGGTGGGGACAATGATGGAGGCAATGATGGGGAATGGCCCGAGCCATAGAGGAGAAAGGTGCAGGCTGCCAGGTGGCTGTGGACGAGGCCACTGGAGGCGTGAAGTGGCTATAGGAGTGACGTTTCTTATGGACAGCCAACGGGGGAGTTGAATGCCAGATTCAGATTTTGGCTTGTCTTTTATAGATAATGGGGAATAGTGGGAGGTTCTCGAGCAGGGGAAAGCTAAATTTCATTCCAAAAAAGGAAAATGGTAAGCAAGATGAACTCTGGAAAGATGCTGGAGGATGGACCCAGGTCTGAGAAATTCTCCAGCAAGCCTTGCTTGCTTCACAGTTTCTGACCACTGTGTGAGGTTAAGCATTTCTCCTGTTCCACTCCAGCACATGCCTCAAGCTCATTTTCTCAGACAGCAAGGCCATGGAGTTTGCCACTGAAATCACCTGTGTATGACTCCCTGCCTTTTTTTTAAAATGGGGAAAATAGGGTTTTGATTAATCTTTTTTCTCCTCAAATTTTATACCTTGATATATACTGGGAAGCTTTTGCTCAGAAGATTTTGCTTAATATAACCTTCAATCCTTAACACTGTGTCTACACAGACCTCCCATAAACCTCTGCATTTTAATGCATTTATTCAGTAGCTGTATTTTTGTTTGCACAATCTTACTGTGTACACAAACTCAGAATCACTGATATTTGTACAGTGCTTTAGTGATTGTAAAGCACTTTCACACATTTTCTCAATTGAGTAAGACATAGCTATCTCAACTCTGAGATACTAATGATGTTTATTGTGTAGGCGAGGAAATTAAAACTTAGGTAGGTGACTTGTTTTAGGTCATGTGACTGCAATGGGAGCACAGCTGGACCCTGAATTTACACCTGTGTTTGATTTTAAGTTCCAGAACCATATTGAGGATGTCATTATTTTTTTTTGAGGTGTCAGTATTTTTAAAATGTTTTTATCAATGACAAAAATCTATGAAAAAGTCAAACGAGTAACAGTGTCCCTTGAAGTTTTCACATGGAAAGAAAAATATTCAGAATGTTTAAAACACTAATCATGATAACCCTTAAATAGAGAAAGTTGAGAATTAAGGTAAAAACCTATTTTTGATGAGCCTGTTCCATTCAGAAATTAAAGAGTGAGCCTTTCTAACTTTTTTTCTTATTCTAACGTAGAAAAGCAAGAGTTAATTGGGAGCTACTCACTCTTCTGAATGTCTTCACTCTGATAGAACTGAATTAGATGTGTTAGTATTTATTGGTTAACATAATTATATGCTGTGAGAATGATAATCATGCACCTAAAATATTAAAAATAAGTGCCAAAAAAGATGATGTCTGCAGTAGATTGTGTTGTGTTGTAATTAAAAGGTACTTGAAAAGTCCTAGAAATGTAGACTGTTAATGTCTAACTTTGATGTTTTTATTTTTGATCCAAAGCAAATTACAAAACCCTTTGAATCACCTGACTACTTCAAGTAGGCTGGTAGGTCTGTGACTACTGATTATTCAAGTGCGTGCTTTCCCAAACCTACCTCTGACTCACCTCGGTAAGGCTGCTTTGACTAATGGACCTAGGGGAAAATAATAACATATGTGGAATGTTTGTACAGCTAGAGGTCTAAAGGAGCTTTATTCATATAACAGCTTTGAAAAATGTCTGAGTACTTGAAAATAGATTTTATAGGGCATTTTTCTTCTCTTTTCTAAAGGAGCATTTTTCTACTTCGAGATTTCCCAACTTCTGTTCACTTACTTACTCACATTTTTTACTTGGGGAATGTGGCTTAATTTCACACTTTCATTCATTCACCTAACATTTACTGAGATCCCATTGTAGATCAGTCATTAGAAACATGATAGTATCAATGTGTCCTGGCCCTACATCAGGGTGTCCTGTAGCAGGGCTGTCCTGGCCTGCTGGCCGCAGGATGGCTGTGAATGTGGCCCAGCACAAATTCATACATTTACTTAGAATATTGTGGGATTTTTTGTGTGTGATTATGTGTCACAATGTATTTAACATATGACTCAAGACAACTCTTATTCTTCCAGTGTGGTACGGAGACGCCAAACGTTGGACATCCCTCTAGAGTAATTCTTACTCTTACAGAGAAGACAAACACAAACAATTCATAAGGCCACAAAAGAAGGGCTTCATTGTGCTACTTTAGGCTATCATGTGATGCTCCAGATGTTGAAATTGTAGGGAAAAAATAGTAATGTCAGCATTATACTTTATACTTTTCTAGGGAAGTATCAGGGAGGACTGCACTGAGTAGAGAGCCTGTGAATGTACTTGGCTATGTCATAGGAAAGGCAAGAAATATTGAAAGTGAACTTCTTTTTTTTAAGATTTTATTTACTTATTTTTAGAGAGATGGGAAGGGAGGAAGAGAGGCTGAGAAACATCAGTATATGAAAGAAACATAGATTGATTGCCTGTTGCATGCCCCCAACCAAGGACCTGGCCTGCAGCCTGGACGTGTGTTCTGACCAGGAATCGAACCTGCAACCTTTAGGTTTGCAGGATGACACCTAATCCACTGAGCCATACCAGTTGTGGCCAAAAGTGAATGTCTTGTTTGAAGGACGTGTTAGTTCAAATGCCATACAGGGTACATAAAATGCAAAGGATGGGCAGATGCAATCACATGCATTAGTAGTTATGTAGCTCTCTGGATGCCCAAGAACTATCATAGCAAGAGGAGGAATTTACAGGTGATAGTATTCTGCTTACAGTGGGTTTGTGGCTAACTAGCAAATTTTAAATAACATATAAAGAGCTCCATTTGTGTGACTTGTGCACATCACCAGTCTGAGCTTCATTTATTTCTCAAATGGGCATGGTAACTACAATTATTCCCCTTTGCAGAAATACCATATTGCTCTAGTGTTACAAGAAATAAGATGTTGGCTTTAAGCAGTAGGTCACTCAATACTTCCCATTTTGTTTTGGGATTATTAGCTTGAGTCGGGAGCTTGCTTTAAAGCTTCAGGCCTTTGAAAGCTTGGGGCTTATCTTTTCTGAATGCTGGTTACCCTATAAATGCTGTATTTGTCTTCCTCACTTGAAGCATTTAAAAAGTATTGTAATTTTTTCGTCTGTTTGGAAGCTGAGCACCTAAGTCCTATTTGGGCACCATGTAGTATCTTTAACTACAATCTTGAGTGCTCCCACACTGAGTTCCTTTCATAGGGCAATAATCTTTGAGGCAACCTGAGAAATTGTTTCAGGTGTGTGTGCGTTGTATGGGAGGCTTTTCATTAGGAATGTGCATGGCCTGAGGGCTTGCAGGCAGTATAATCGGGGTGGAGTTTGTGGTGCTGTGGATCTTCTATTCCCTTGTGCTGCCTGTTCTAGCTTGCAAAAGTCCTGAGCAGCTGCAGGGGAGATTAATTAGTAATTAAATTTTTAATATTTCATATTATTTAGTGCAACCCAAACATGTAGGCTGATGGGAGGGGAAGCTGCTACATGCTGGTACTGCGCAGCAAGGTGGAGGTGGACTATCCCTGCAGATTGGGACCTTGCTGGTTCTCTATTTGCTTCTCGGTAAATGAGATGGGACCTGGATCTTATGCTGTTGAAAATAGGTGTGGATAGTGTCATCATCTTCTTCTTCTTATATTCTTCTGGGAAAAATTTAGGAGCACACCGTGATTTGTTGGAAAAAGATGGATTTTTCAGTGTACCTGTATCGTCTGCGTACTGATAGCTTTCTCTGAGAGTCGTGGCAAAAGTTGGCACCTTGCAGAAAGCTTATATATAAGAGACTAACTGGAGAACAGCAAAATGAAATGTGCAAAGGTACTGTTTTAAGAAAAAAGGACCTAATTCTTTCAATGCTCATGTATAGAAGATCTGGGTGATTTTGAATTGGTCTGGATAGGCCAGAAAACTTCAGCAGTTAAATAACAATGAGGTGGAGGTGAGGACTGGTGAACTGACTCAGTTGCAAGCCATGAGTTTGATGAAGGGTGATTAATTTTTAGATTATATATAATTGCATCACAACATTTATACCCCCTCCTTTTTTAGAAGATGATGATCGTGTTTGTGTCATATATGATGAGCATAATAAAGTTAACTAAATCTTTGTTTTGAATGTAGCATTTCCAGAATGGAATTTATGCTGAAAATCTACCTTGGATTTCACCTTTACAAAAGTTTTCCACAAAAATATCCATGTCACATGCCCCACTCTAAGAGTGTGCTCAGGATGTATGGTGTAGGTTAGCTCCCAGCAGTAATGTGGGAGGGAGCTGAGCAGGCAGCTGCTGCTGACAACCTTGAAGAAACCAGCTCTGCTGGAGCCTGGGGAAGGGTAGGGGTGTCTTCTTTGGTCCTCTGGTCATGGTCCCTGTGGTAGCCTTTAGCTCTGATTTGTTCGCAAGACCTTGACTCAGAGATGACTGTTACATTCCATTGAATCACTCAATTCAGGCATGTGTTTAAAAGAAATGCACAAAGCTGCCTGTTGAGCTTCTTCATTTCATAACAGCATCTTAGGGGAAATAATTAGCTCTATGTCCATGCAGAAGCACACAATCACGTTTGCAAAATTAAAGAGCTTTCTTGTCAGAACTGGCTTCCCTATTCTTTCTTCCTCTCTCACTGTTTAATTATCTATTTTGGTAGAAGCCTTCGTCTGAAACCCCATGGTTCCCCATTTCTTTTTTTTTTTAATTTAAAAAGAAAATAAACAATAAAATACAAATCCAGCTATATATTGTTTGCTCAAGATGGTTAGACTTTGCTATGGTAAACACATAGGAGTATTATGTTTTAAGAGGAAAAGCCATACCTCAGATAAGATGTTGTCACTGTTTTGTCCGTTTTGACACCCACTTCTTGTAAATGCTGTATAGCTAGATTACAGTATAAGAGGATAACAGAGATCTCTGTAGACAGAAGACTGGAGGTGGGTAATAACCAATCCTGGATTTCACCATTTGTCTAGGTGAGTACCTGGTCTGCCCTCCACACAAAGTATCATATTGGTGGTTATACACCAATACACTGCTAAGGTTCTTTTCACGCCATGGAAAGTTATTGATTGCCTTTCAGTGAATATATTAATTACAAATATGAACCTTTAATTAGTCCTGTTTCGTGACTGAGCCTACACATTCCTTATAAAACTGTGCACTGGAGTTTTATTGAAATGAAAGACACACGTTGGGCACGAACTGCTGTTGAGCCAGCAGGTGCTGCTTTCACGTGCACGTGAAGACAGGGGCACTTGGACGTTTTAGAGCTCGTCTTTCTTTGGTTCCAGGTCTCTAGCTCCAGTATGTGCCTAAATTATGCTGTCATACTGGGGTTCAGGACAAAGGGAATCGGATTGTGTTTTGTTGTCCTGAGTCACAAATAACTCAAATATAAAAATTCTGATAATTTTACCTCACAGTATATACCTTATAGAGACAATAGAAAAGTGTATAGTGCCTTAAGCTTGAACAGCAAGGAAATAATTGTGATAAATTCCTGACTGAGCTTCTTAAGGCAAGATTATCTTTTGTTTCCTGACATATAAGAAGCATGCAAATTTATACTTGCTAAATAAATAAGTAAATAAATGTTATTGTTAAACCTAGTAATGATGTAAGTATCCACACCTTAGAATCTGCTAGCGAATCCAGTCTGGATTGACATCGAGTTAGTGAATGACAAAGTATATCTATTTTCTAATTTTTCCATAATTAACATCATAATTAACATGTATTGGCAACAATAAAAAAGAAGTAGAGCTGAGGCAAATGAATTTTGTAAGGACAAATTATTGGTAGCCACTGACTCAGCTAAAATGTCTGGCTTCATCTTTGCTCTGCTTTGCCTTATGTCACTTGAAAGCAGTGCACTTGGTTGAGATGTTATCTTGGATTGTAATTCAATACTATATCTAGCCTCTCATTATTATGATAATATAAAAACAAACATCAAGTTATTTTCCGTATCCTTTGCAGTACTGCTGAAAAGAGAGGGCCATTATGTTCCTCAGTGTTTTCTAATACAAAGATCAATGTGATGAGTTATTAGATTCAATGACAGAAGACAAGTACTTACTGACTGATGAATTGATATATGCTTCCTTTTTTCAGAAAAAAAAATCTGCAGAATTATTGTATGACTCTGCTTGCATTCCTGATTCATGTCCCCCTTCTTCTACCACATTTTTCTGATGCCTCCTGACCTGATATTTGATATGTCATAAGTTTATGCCAGTTATAAGCCATTTCAAAACTAATTGCTTCATTCTAACTCATGCTTCTTTAAATGGAAATACACTTTTTATGTGCTTGTGAACATCTTGAAATATGTAAACTTAAGACTGTTTTAAAAATAAAATTTAACTCTAAATGGACTCTTAGCTTATATTGATGGTAAACAGTGGATCCATTAAAGTAACATATTAAGTGATATAAATAAAATATAACATTTGAAGTGGCTGAAAAGGTAGAGTATTTATTTGTTCCTTTTAAGAAATGTGGTATTTCAGAGAGTTTGAAGTATGAGTAGTCAGGCACATTAGCCCTTACCTGGTGTGTTGATTTTTTTTTCCTAATTCCTCTTGATGTTGTACCACTTACATGAAAATACTGGAAGAGGATACTGCTCAGGTATTGCTAAAGATGCTAAGCTTTTTAGCAATATGGAATCTTCTTGGCTTTCTCAGCTACCCAACCTACACAAAGTGATGTTGTATTCCCCCAGTGGCCAACATGTTAAATTGATTCTTACAAAGACAGTCAAAGCCAGGAAACACTTCTTATAAACAGCATCCTGGATGACTTAATATTCTATGTATTCTAAGTTTAGAGCTCCTTTTCTCATCAGTCAGCCTATTATAGCTAAAAGTTATGATGTTTAACTTTGTTCACGGTGAAGTCTACTTTTATAGTGACTTGTAAATCATAACTTACAGCCAGCAAGAGGACAAAAAAGAGGCAGAATCAGGGTGATCTGTTTGTGGTCTGGTTGTGTGAGGACACGTTTCCTGGAGGAGAAAGCGTGTGAATGGAAATGTGTCATTCTGGCCACCACCTCTCCACCACTGTCTGTCATCTCAGATGGGCAAAGGAGAAAGAACGATAGAATTTATGGCTGAAGGTATGAGAAGAAAGCGAAATGTATCTTGAAAACTGGCAAAGGATGGCTTTCTGAGAGGGGCATTGGATTCAAGAAGGTGATCATTATGTCTGTTTTTCCAAGAGCTGGTTGGACTCTCTCTCTTATTCTTTGATTGGTTTGTTCACATATCTATTTATTATTTTCTTTTATTCTTTATTAGTTGAACATAAAATCTTTGTGGAATTTATGAAAGATATTAAACTTAAATAAGTGGGAAAATGATGTAGTAAAATTGGAACTGCTGTGCACTGCTGGTTGATGTAAAATGGTGCAGCCACTTTGGAGAAAACTCTAGCAGTTCCTCAAAAGATTAGGCATAGATTTGACATATGGGCAAGCAATTCTATTTCTATTCTCCCCAAGAGAATTAAAACATTATGTCCACCCAAAAGCCTGTACATTATTGTGTATATGAGTATTATTCATAATAGCCAAAAAGTGGAAACATCATAAATGTTATTTGATGAATGAATAAACAGAATGTAATATATCCATAAGATTGAACATTATTTAGACATAAAGTGGAGGGAAATATTAATACATGCATGAATGAACCTTCAAAACTTTATGCCTATGAAAGGCATAGGCATATGCCTATGACTACATGAAAGAAACTAGATACAAAAGACTTCATATTGTGTGATTTCATTTGTACGAATAAGCAGAACCATAGATGCAGAAAAATTAGTAGTTTCCAGTGGCTGGATGTAGGGGAGAATAAGGAGTGACTACCATTGGGTACAGGAGTTATTTTGGAAATAATTAAAATACTCTGGAATTAGATATATGGATTGCACAAATTCTTGAATATACTGAGCACCACTGGTTATATGTTTTTAAAGGGTGGATTTTATGGTGTGTGAGTTATATCTCAGGAAAATTAAATGCTTTTATTGAGAAGTGTGCCTGAAACACACACATAAATTTGTGCATGGCTCCTGCCTTATAGAAGTTTATGGTCTATTGGGAGAATACAAACTGACAGTTACAGCACAGAATATACATCGCAGGGAAGAAGCACATATAAGATGTTGTTTGAAGAGGAAGAGGTCGAACTTTGCCTGCATGCCATAGGAGCCGTTTATGCCTCCTATCCGTACTTGAATAGGAATCTCTGCAGGTAGGATCAGACTTCTATGCAGCTCCAGAGAGAAGAAGAAATACAGTCTTTCTCAGCTTCTATTTAGAAGCTGAGGAAGACAGTTAGCAATATAATATAAAAACAACATCTTTCTAACAGTAAGGGCAGTTGAAATTCAATGTATGCTGCCTTAGAAGATGGCAAGTATCCCTTTATTGTAGGCATTTGAAATTATACTCTGGCATTTACCATGTGAGGGATTGAAACTCTCCAAACTTCAATTATTAACCTGAGTAAATAATACATCTCAGAGTTGGCATGAGGACCACATGAAATAATGGGTGTGTGTATTATGGGTGAATACACTGTCTTGCACAGAATAACACTATTACTACTGTTGCTTTCACCACCATCATTATTATCAAATGAATTTTGGCAATAATGCTGGGAAAGGAATTTGGGCAACAGATGGGAAAATCAATTTGAATGATGCTAGGATTTCATCATCATTCTTGGTTACAGGGCTTGAAGTTTTCTGTTCCCTGATATAAAACTTGGGAAAAAAGACAAAAGACCTTAATTCTATTCCAAGTCCCCAAATTTAACTATTCCTGTTCCTAAGGCAAACCACTGAGCCTCAAACCATTCAGTGCTGTTTGCCATGACAGCTGATATAAATGTTTCATTTATTAAAATTGCTATTGACAACCTCCAGTGGCTTTTGAACATGGTGTTTATGACTATCAATGCATCTCCAGCCAAACACTGAATTGGGTTGTACGTGAAACAGTGTGAGGGTCAGGCAGGAGGACACTTCACTTCCCCAGCCTTCCAGAGAACGTGTTATCTCCTAAAAACAAGCAATTGAAATAACTTGATTGGAATTTTGAGAACAATGATTTAAGATGTCTTAAGGGGTCCAGAATTTCCATGATTGGCCCAGATATCTAGTGGGTAGCCACTACCTCTTAAGGACTGTTCAGTGTCTGCAAATTGGACTTGAGGAGTAAGATGACCTCTCATGGTGATTCGGGTGTTGAGGTGGTATGGCTTTGGCCCTCTATAAAAGAAAAACTATATTGATTTTTCCTTCTGTGCTTCTATTATTTCACCATAAAAGATTTTTCTTTAAGATTGGATTGAAGTTGATGAGAGTCAGCATGTGCAACCAGAGAGAAGCATCTGCACATTGAATGACCAAATCCATGTTCTTTAAGAAAATTTGCACCTAAATTCATGGTATTCAGGATGATTTGGAACCAATCTCATGGAGTTTAAGATTATTTGAAAGGAAGTATATTGTAGTGATTAAAATGATGGATCCTACAACCAGATTACTTTGGATTTAAATTCCAGTTATTCTCCTTTCTAATTGTATAACCTGGGATCAGTCACTTAAACTTTTTATACCTGTGTTTTTTCATCTTTATAATAAAGATGATTATGCTGTGGACCTCATAGGATTGTAATGGTGAGTAAATGAGTTTCCAAATGTAAAGCACTTAGCACAGGATTTGGCATATCGTTAGCACTATTGGCATCATCAGGTCTTGTTATTGGGAGGTGGATGCTTATTTTTAAATTGCCTGAGTTATTGTTTTTTTGTAATAAGATTGAAATGTAAATTTGGTCTGTGATATCACTGCAAATCTCCGAAACAGATGATCTGTCTCACATAAACTGGACATCATTCTTAGCATACCCCAGTGTGTGTGGGTCTAGTTGTCCCCCAGCCTTTGTCTAATCCTTTTGGTTCTTTCCGTGGCTTCTGATGCATGGACTCTAAAGCCAAAGCTAGAGTGATAACCAGTCTTGACACATGCATGAGTCATCAACATCTATTTCTGTGGATTATTACAAGGCGATCACTCTGATAACCGAATTAGGTTGGCTTTAAAACAAAAAAAAAAATGATGACTCCTAGGTTATAAGTTTGTCACAATTGGTTCAAGTGACTGTTCAAAATGCCCTGGACAGCTTATTATGCAAAGAATGGTGGACTCTACTCCCTGAGTTTCTGCTTCAGTAGGTCTGCAGTGGCCCTCAAGAACTTGTATTTCTAAGAAATTCCCAGATGGTGCTGATGTTGGGACCACACTTTAAAAATCCTTCAAAGCTTCTTGTCAACTGTTTCGTCAGCAGCACCCTCTTTCTCCTCTTATCTCTCAAGGCTCAAGCCAGTGTCAACAACAAACACGTCTAATGTCTCCATTTTCAGGAGGAGTAAACTGTAAGTTAGGGAAGTGTCTTCCCCTGATTTCATAGTAAATTGACAGAATCCGGAAAATTTTTGTTTAATTGAGAATGATTTTCATCTGCAAAACTTGGACTGAGCCTTTAGATATTGAAAACTAGAATTTCACTTCATCTCTGCCATGTTCAGAAGCATAGAATTTAGTTGTTTTATTTCTCCATTCCTCATATTCTTCACTCATATGATTACCTCCTCTGCTTATCATATATGGTTTTACAAAAAGTAAATCACATATTGTGCATTAAATTGCTTTGTAAATTATGAAACACTGTACAAGTTTTTTTCAAACTCATCCCAGTTATCAAGTGTAATATCATGTAAAACATATTTTGTGATAAGTACATCCTTTCTCTACTCATCTAAGGTAAATACTGACTTTCATAACTATTTTCAGGAGGAAGTAGAGCATTATAAGCTTGTCACCTTTTGCATAGAATCCTTTTATGTCCTTCCTGCATTGATTTATCTTGTAATCTGCTTTTAAAAATAAGCAATTAGAACTTGTCCTATTTATGCACCCAAATGCATACATATATGTTAGATGTGGTCATACATGTGAGTATGCACATTTTAGGATTTCTTTCATAGTATCTTCAAGTGTGACCTTGCAAGTCACATTTATTAAGAATGAAAGACAAATACCATATGATCTCACCTTTAACAGGAACCTAATCAACAAAACAAACAAGCATAATATAACCAAAGATGCTGAAATAGAGAACAAGCTGACAGTCACCAGAGGGGAGAGGGGAGGGAATTTCAGGGGAAAAGGGGAAGGGTTTATATGAACAAGTATAAAGGACACATGGACAAAAATTAGGGTGGGGTGGAAATGGGAGGGAGGTGAGAGGGCTGGGGCGGTGGGCTGGGTTGGGAGTAAAAGACAGAAAACTGTACAAGAACAACAATTAAATTTTTTTAAAAAGTGAAAAAAAGTAAAAAAAAAGAATGAAATAAGTGATATCTTATTTTGCTTGGAATGATTTTTTTTTTTTTTTTTTGGCATTTAAGTTGGAAAGATCTGAGTTGAGCTGAGAGAAATGGATTTTCCTCCCAGTTCTGCAATTAACAGGTTGTGCAAAGTCAGTCAGTTCCTGTCTCTAAGCCTTGGGTCCCCATTTTTAAATGAGGCTAGTTCTCGCTCATTTCCTTCACCCTCAATGTCAATGATAGTAGAGTTACAAGGCAGCTTTAAAATAGAGTTCCTGACGCTCTTGAGCAACTCTACAAGGGAGTCCACATTGACCTGGGCCTATTCCAGTGAGATATTTTTCCTTTTGTGCCTCAGGCATAATTGTTTGCATTTCATGTTGATTCAATAAAACTCCTCCACATTTTTTTCTGCAGGGTATAGTGGGTCTCTATCAGGGCCTTTCTGGATTCTTTTGGGCTTGTGTTTCTGCTGGTATGAATGAACTATAAGAAGTCTATGTCCTGTTTCTGATCCACTGGGGTAGAGATGTTAGGTAGTGAGGACAGGGACAAGGCTTTCATGTTTATAGTGAGTTTCTCCCTTAGTGATATTCAGAGGCTCTCCTTTATTGATGCATAGTAAGAAATATTAGTTTTTTATTGCTGTAGGCATATTGCTTAAAAACCTAGCAGCTTTAAAGTATGGTACAAAAATACACTTTCTCATATTTTTTTTGTGGGCCAGAAATCCAGGCAGAGCTTAGCTGGACCATGAACTTTCTAGTTTCTCGCAAGTCTGCAGTCTGGGTACAGGTCCAGAATCTATCATCTCACTTGAAGGCGCGGTTGGGGAATGGTCTGCTTCCAAGCTCAGGTGTTTGTTGTTGTTGCGGTTCAGTTTCTCTGGGGTTGTTGGACTGAGAGCCTTTGTTTCTAGTTAGCTATTGGCAGGTGACTGCCCTAAGGTCTCTGTCATGTGACCTCTCTAAAATGGCAGCTCATTACATCAAAACCATGGAAGCTTAGAAGGTAATAGGAAGAGGCTGCTAACAAGATGCAAGTGATAATCATTTGCAACCTAATTATGGAAGTGACACCCCATGATTTACCAGATTCTGTTGGTTGAGATCAGATTGTCGGCAAGGAGAGGGTGTTATGCAAGGGTATGACTATCAGGAGGTGGAGGTCATTGGGGGCCATCCTAGAAACCTACCTACCACAGAAGAGGGTGAAATTAGACGTATCATCCACATGGATTTGGTGCAAATCTTAATTTCCTTGTGAAATCTGGGGGCTGTGTCAAGTCAGGGAGCAGAGGAGGCAGTGGGATATCATAAGAATACGACTGGAAGGAATGAGAAGCGATGAAAGGCTCTAACAGATGTGGGAGCAATTGTACACTCTAAGAATGTTAGGGCTGAATGGGATTCTAGAGGTCTTTTGATCTAACTAACCACCTCATTTTCTCAAGAAGTCCAAGGCTTATTTATAGTGGGCCTTCTCAAGTTTCAGAGATGGTAGCTGAGCCAAGAGTTGGGTCAAAATGCTCACATTCCTTTGCTCTTATTTTTTGATATAATGAAAACAGCTCTGGACTCAGAGTATAAAGGTCTGACTTTGAAACTTTGGATTTGTCCCTAGTAGCTGTGTGACCTTGATCAAGCTACTTCCCTGAGAAATGGTCTATAATGTGGAGCTATCATGCATACATGTATAATCATGTCCGATTTACACATTAGCTCTTGTTTGTGAACATTCTTTATAAACTATAACAACCACTTGAAAAAAAAAACATATTTTTAGGGATTTCAAGCACTCTTTTGCCTGAATGGATGAGTTTCAAGTTCATTTAAAAAAACATGATTTTATCTATATTGACATCTGTATCAGCCATCTATTGAACATGAACTTCATGTATTAGTCATCTTTACATGGTGAACTACCCCAAAATATAGAATTATTTTGCTCGAAAATTGACAGTTTTGGTAGTGCTCCATGAATACGGCTTATCTCTGCTGAGTGGCTGGACTTGGGTTGGAGGGCTCACTGTTGAGATATATGACTAATGGCCAAGAGGTTGGTGCTGGGAGCTTGACTGGATCTGTGCCTCAGGGACTGTGGTTTCTCTCCAAGTGGATTTTTCCAAAGACTACTTGTGCTTTCTTATAATATGGTGGCTGAGTTCCAAGAGCAAATATCCCAAACAAATATGGTGAAGATACATGCATTTTTATTACTTAGTTTTAGTAGTTATGTATAATGTCATTTTCACTGCACACTGTTGGTTGAGGTAGTTAACAAAGACTTGCCTAAATTCAAAGTCAGGGGACGTAGACTCTACTTTTTGATGGGATTGTCACAAGGTTCTAGAAGAATGTATGTTGTGGCCCTCTTTGAAAAATATAATCTTCCATTGTATTTTGTCGTATTGTATTATATTATGTCATAATTTATCATATGATAATGGTTTATGTTATGTTATATTGGTTTACATTGTTGTGTATTTCCTATGTGCCAGATATGTTATAAGTTTTATAATTCTCTTAGAGGTCACTTCACACAACAACTCTGGGAAGTAGTCATTACTCTCATTTTCACAGATGAGAAAACCGAGGTATAGGACTATTAAGTAAGTTGCCTAAGGTCAAACCAGCTTATAAATGGCAATGTTCAGGTTCAAGTCCAGGTGATCAAATTCTGCAAACTGTAATTTTACCCTCACCTGCTATATTGCTTCTATGTTTTTTTATTTATATCTCTATCTCAAATACTGGCTGCACAATGATCTTACACCTATCTTTCCCATCCCCATCCCCATCTGTTTGTTTTAGAAAGAGTGAATAGGTGGGGAAGGAGACTGAATAGAAAGGTATTACAGGTAGGAACAGTACTACCTTTGAAAGTGATGGGTATGAGCCTGTCCCTCAGTGCTCCAGGCAGAGTCTGTGGTAGCCATAACACTTTTGCTTTTAAATTAAAAAGACAAATGGGAATATGGGGAAATCCAAGGAGAGCAGCTGAGTAAGAAGAGATAGACCAAAAGAGAAAATGGGAAATTAGGGCCAGTATATGAAAACTAAAGAAACTGAGGGACATCTATTCTCACTCCATAAAAGTTCGGCTGTCTGGAATGCTACCTTATGATTTGTTCAGTAAATTAAATTTTCCTGGTTTGATATGAGAACTTTTATCAGAGTTCAGCCCACACATTGATAAAATCACAGTTAATTATGTGCTACTTTGTACAAATTTTTAAAATTGATTCATTCATTGAATCATATACTTTATTCAGCCAATAATTGTTTAGACCCAAATGAATGCAGACAGGGCAGATTAAAATGAAGGGCAGTGAAGTTTCTAACTTTCTCCATCATACAATGGACTTGTGTGTACAGATGTGTAAACAGGTGGCAGGAATATATGATAAACACAATGATGAGTGTCTGAACAAGGTGCTGTGGATTCAGAGAGTAAGATGTTTCATTCCCCTTCTGGAGAAGTCAAAGGAGACTTTCCAGTGCTGGTGTTTATATAGATATATTAAGGGACTGAAATAATCCCACCTGGTTGGATCTCAGTGTAGGTAGGGCAAACATGGAAAAATACGCCTATAAAGAACTCAGTTAGATAAATTTCTGCAAATGCATTCTCTCCTTCTGTCTTTCTGTCTGCCTTATCAACACACTGAAGACGCAGTAGCAGGAATCTCAGACAACAAACAACAGATGTACATGGTATTCCACTTCTCTGTGATCCCTCCATCTATCTGTCCTCAGTACAGGTTCTTCAATGCCAGTAACTGGTTAGGGCCAGCCTTCTTTTCCCCAGCTTTTGTATAAATCTTCTGGGCCTATCGATAGCAGTATTATGTGTTAACATTCATGATTTGGAAGTGCTTTACTGCACACAGAACACATTTACGATACTTGATCTCTTGTACTACTTAGTGCATATGAATTAGTTTTCATCCAATCTGATATACGACAAAATTGAGGACCAGAAATGTGAAATGATTTACCTTAATGTGTTCACAAAAAGAAAACTAGGTAATTTGGTGCTTAAGTTTATATCTTCTGTCTGCATATTTCTAGTACGTCAGTTGACCTACACAGGTGGGAACTCTGGTCAAATGAACTCTTAATTGTAAGTTCGATGTATAAAATGGCTAACGTGGAACAGATTTGCTTGAAAAATGGTGCTGGGGCTCTGGACCCTTGCTGAGCATCATCCTGCTCACTCCAGAGGCCACTCTGAGTCGTCTTCCTTTGTAGTATGAAGACCAGCCTTGTTACATTCTGCTAATTATTTGTGTCTCACCTTGAAGCTCTTAGGAATGATCTAATGACCATTTGCTGCCCAGGGTGGGACTGTTGTGGGAAGCAAACCACTGCCCATGTGGCGTCAGCCACACTGTTTCCCAGTGGTTCTACTATGAGTCCCTGTAGTTCAAAGCCTAACCCAAGAGAGAATAATGGAGAAAATAAAAGAACCAGAAGATGATGAAATCAATGTGGTACAGCAGGCAGAGCCCGTGAACGCTTTTCCTAATTCTGCCCCCAAATTGCTATGTGATTTTTTTCAAGCAAACTTCTGCCCTTTTCTTATGCTGCATTTCAACTTACAAATTAAGAATTTGGACTTCAGTTTCCTTCAGGTATATCTGACAGAAAATATTCCATGAGGCCTTCATTCTTTGAGGAAAATGCACAGCTTGTCCCACCTCATACCTCAAAAGGAGGATCAACCCTAATGTTTCACACACTCTTTCGTGAACTCTTCTGGTAGATGTTTTGAAAATGTTATAATCAAAGGATAGAGGGAGCTTGGTGTGGTGAGTTGGGCAGTTCTCATCATGCAGGAATTCAATGGGTTCAAACATATTGTTAGACTTTATATCTGTTTCATTTTGCTGCCTTAATATGAGGATAATAAATGAGGAATTTCTTAGGTTGAAGAAGAGAAAGGGGAAAGAAAGAAAAGAAAGGCTAGTGGTATAAAAATTACCAGCCACTGCGCCTGTAGTTTTAGAAGAATCAGGATAGATTTGATTCGAATGTAAAAAGCAGGAAGAAGGACAGGCAGAAAGCAGGAGGGGTGTAGATGATACTGACGGTAGAGCCCTTTGTAAAAAGCTGCAGGACTGCACATTCCTTTCTCCAACACTTCAGTGTGAGAAGTGCCCTTGCAGGTCTTCTGGATCAAGTCCCTCATCTTACAGAAGTGGACAGTGAGGCCTGGGCAGGGGACTGACTCGCGTTGTTGCCATACTTCCCTCTCACAGGGTATTTCAGTGAGAATAGACTCTGTTAGGAAGAAGTGAATGCAGGGTTCAGGTTGTCCTAAGGTGCCCCAGTACTGGTTTGGCCTTCTTTCTGGGTCCACTTAAATAGTCAGCAACAGTCAGTTGGCACTAAGGGTCAGACCTAGTTGAGAAGAAACCAAGACTCCCACAGGAATGACAGGAAAAGAAAACCATGGGTGTGCCTTTTTGATATCAATGGGCTCCACTGTCATTCCTGGAATATACTTAATGAGTTTAGAGACCTTGAATTTATGAAAATAATTATGAGGTTTTCCAATACAAAGCAGTTGCTCTTGTAAGTTGGATGTTGACTTTGTTTTTCTTTATCTTATACATTGATTTCTTTTCTTTTTCTTTTTTTTTTTTTTTGGCCTGAGACATATTAAGGTATAATTACAATGCTGAAGTAGAAAATATTATCCCCCTGTATATTAAAGGTGCATATTATTTTTTAAACATTTCAGGAAAGATATAAATATATAAATCGATGAAGTCTCATGCAGTACTTTTACCTTTCAGTGGTGGTTATTTTTTGTTTGTTTGTTTGTTTCCTGGTGCTGTGGACACTGAGGGCATTGGCTTGACTGACAGCTGAGAGATCTGCAAACAGTGATTTCTTTTCTAGATACTTGTATGTAGTTTGTGTATTTTTGGTAGTTCAGAACCTGGTTACCAGAAAATTATGTTTTATGATAATACTCTGGCTTTACCACTGAAGACTGTAGCATTATACTTTATCTCATTATCTTCAGAGTGTAATAACCGAGATGCAGAAAAGACTGATAAACCCAATGGGGTTTTTCATTAAAGATAGAGTTTACATTCTTATGACTGCCTCACATCCTTCCTTGAAGTTAGTAAGAAACAGTAAACATGCACAGGCTCACATATCTGCCCCTGTTCCCTGTTCAGCAATGTTTGGAAAGAGAAGGCCTTAGGTGGGGAGACTAGATTGGGAAACTTAATCAGAAGATGTGTCATTACTGTGATACAAGGTATCTGATTACCCTTCTGCTTATCAAGATATGTGTTTATAAAGCTGTTATCTGTTAAAATCTTTATTTTTATTGATAAACTAGCTTTTTTCCATCTGCCTGACCCTGAGTTCTCTAATTTTCCTTCTCCCCTTTTCTAGTTCTCCCTGACCACACATGCACACAAGGATACACACATTCACTCATACACCCAATCCTCAATACTCACACACTTGCACAAATTCATATATGCACACATGCTTGTGTATAATCACATACATACATACTCAGATGCATGCACATTCCACACACACTCACACATATGTACACATTCCTACACCTATAACACACACACACACATACACACACACAGCTACCCATACATTCTGAGCAACAGACAGAGGTACAGTCTTTAGTGTATGAAGACCTAATAGTCATAGCTGTTACTGCTTAAGTTCCTGCTACTGGTCAGGATCTCTGGTAAATGTGCTACTAGTCATGTCCCTGTAGAGCAGACTAATAAATCGAGGCATGGAGAGGGGAGTAAGTTTCCCTAAGTCACACAGCTTGTAAGTTTAAACGGGAATTACAACTGTGGCTGTCTGATCCTAATACCCGTGTTCCCATCTGCTATACCATGGTACTCTGAAATAGCACTCAGAAAAGTTGTGGGCCCTACAAGAATGAACCTTCCAAATAAATCAGAACTTTTTGAACAGTAAGATGCATATTGACTAACTTCTCTGGATAGGAAGATGGCCTGTTATACTAGATACAGATCTGGACTAGAAATCAGAGCATCTGGGTTCTTATCACTTTCCCTGTCTTTCTGGTACTTTAGGACAGGTGCATAAAATGGGGAAAATAATTGAATTCATATTGAAATGATACCAAAAAAATGCCTGTTAGAAAACATGCAGAATGATCCATATGTGAGGTGCAGTTACTGTTCTCCCATTACCTCTCAGACTATGTTCTACTCTTGACACATTCACTGTGTCATTTGCCTAGGCATGGAAGCCATCACAAGTCTCATCGGTGGCCTCCTGTTTATTGTAGAGAACAGTTAGAATGGCTTCACACTTGCTTCACTGCCGGGATAGTCAGAACCAAGCCACAACTCTTGGTTCATGTGTATGATTCCTCTCACTGCCAGAACTAGTACCTTAGGCTTACTCAGCATCATCTTTCCCAAAGCACTGCCACATGTATGTTGTGCTTACTGTAGATGAGAATATTGGGGCATGCAACTGACTTATAGTTACAGAGGTACCATATTTTTGGACCATAGGACGCACCTAGGTTTTAGAGGAGGAAAATAGGAAAAAATTTTTTAAAGCAAAAAATGTGGTAAAATATTTAATAATATAAATAACATGATACTTCACCAATGTAAATGTAAATAGCAGCATTAACAACCATTATTCCTCCCAAATTTGGGGGCAGGGAGTGTGTCTTATAGTCCAAAAAATACGGTAAATGCTTAGAAGATTGAGAATGCAGAAATGGACTTATAATTAGCAATCAGGTTCTCTTTTCAGTAGTTCATCATTTCTATCTTGAAAGTCGATGGGCACGTAGAGTTTCAGGGTTGGTGTACATTGAAGCATTAGTATTAGTTCTAAACATTAATTTCCACTTGGTGGAAAGTATTGTTTGGTGGCCTGTGTTACCATATTTATACCATCAGTTTGTACACTGGTCATAAAGTTTTCCCAAAATTCATGTGTCAGATGATGTAGTATTTTGATAGGAAACTTTTGTAGTATTCATGATAGGATACTTAAAAAAATTTTTTTAAATATTTTATTTATTTATCTTTAGAGGAGAAGGGAAGGAGAGAGGGAGAGAAATATCAATGTGTGGTTGCCTCTCGTGTGTCCCCTGCCGGGAACTGGCCTGCAACCCAGGCATGTGCCCTGACTGGGAATCGAACCGTGATCCTTTGGTTCACAGGCCTGCACTCAATCCACTAAGCTACACCAGTCAGGGTGATAGGATACTTTTAAGAGAAGAAGGATGCTGTTTTGGTTTTAATGTGACCAAGGTATTTCATAGGCTATCTTACCGTATGAAAATCTTAACAGAAACCCCCTTAGCAGAAATGCTTCCTACAATTTTTAATTGAATAAAAGCCTCTCTGTTATAAATAGCAATTTCCATAAAATTTTAAAAGATGTAATATATGATAGAGCAGAATAATAAATAAAGCAACAGCTAGCAACACAATAATTTTTGAAAAATAAAATAAGCACTCATTTATTTTTGGTGGTTTTGAGATCCTGGAAAAGCACAGACCTGCTGATACTGTACTTACAAGCTTCAGGCTGCTGGTGAGTTGACTGGATAGGCTGTCAGTTTGAGGTGATGGAGCATATAGTTCATGGTGAGAAGTATTGTATGAACAGATTGCCCTCATTTCTAGGATGGAGACAGTGTGAGTGGTGCTACCCAGCTCGTGCCTAACTTGCATTTTAAATAGATGATATCAGTGAAAAGGGCTTTATCACGTCCTCAGACATTAGTTGGTGTTCGTGTCTCTTTTGGCAAAGTGTGCCCTTATGAGCTTCAGGGAGCTTGTTGTATCTACAAAAACAAAAACAAAAACTGGGTTGTAGGATATTTTCAGTAAGAATTGTATAAGTTCCTACATAGAGAAGTCATATCCAAACTTTGAACTCTTGGACAGAGTTCATATTCTGTAGTTAAACTTAATAATAAACCTAGTTACCTATAAAGCATCTAATTTTTCCATTTTTTCATATTTAGCCTCTCATCAAACTAATAGGTATATATTGGCAGATACTATGTTAGTCACCAGGCTATAAAAAAATAAATCTTCCCTTTAGGAGCTTACCTTTCAGTAGGGAAACTATAACATATGCCCTAATAGAGAATATAGAGGAGGCACTCTGACCCATAGGAGAGGGATATATTGCTTCATGTGTGTTGGGAAATGGGAGGGAGAGTGGAGGCTGTTGAACAGTCACTTTCTGACCCAAAGATTGCTCTCCGTTGAAAACGTCATGTCTGAGCCTGGCTTTTTTTACTGTTCAACTTTGGGCACTGGGTGACACTGGTTGGAGTGATGCTCTAAGAGCAGAGATCTCTAGCATGAACCATTTCAGGAAACCCTGAGCAACTGAGTGTTGTCTTGGCAGTAGGGTGCAATAAGGGAAGCATGGTAAAAAGTCCAAATTAGAGACATGTGACACCATTGTGGAGGGCCTTGCAAGTCAGGTGGAGGAGCTCACACAAAAAGTTTGAATATTAATTGATTAACTGAAAGCAAATTACATTGTGCCCAGGAGGCTTTTCCATCTCGGAGCTTCAATTTCTGCATCTGTCAAATGAGGGTTTTTAATCTCTAATCTCTAGAGTTGTGACTTTGATCTCTGATGCTTTATAATTCCTTGAATTAATACATATTAAGCTCCTATTGAGAATTATTTATCCAATACATATTTATAGAAGAATGGCAGTGGATTGTACAGTAAATATACAGTATTATATGCTTAGATATCAGAGACAGACATTGAATAAACTCAAGGAATAAGAAGTTCAATGGATACTGGGGTTGGGAAAACAACCATGTGTGCTGATTTCAATACGATGTGGAGAACTGTATGAGAGATAAGGAGAGGAGGCTGTGTAACAGGACCATAACCTGCTCATGAAGCATAATGAGCCAAGTCTAGTAAATGGGGGTTTGGTATTGCTGTAACACAATGCCACAATCTTGGTGACTTAAAAGCAACCCATTTATTTATTATCTCGCAGTTCTATAGATGAGAAGTCCAGCACAAGTTTTATTAGCTACAATGAGGGTATCACTAAAGATGCATTTTTTCCCCGGATAATCTAGGGGAGAATCAGTTTCCTTGTCTTTTCCAACTTCTAGAGGTCACTCATACTCCTTGGATTGTGGTCTGTTCCTCTTAATTCAAAGACAACACCATAGCCTCTCTCTTGATGATCATTCTTCTATGGTACTGGCATCCTCTTATCCCAGCTGGGGAAGGTTCTCTGCTGTTAAGTCCTGTGATTACATTAGCTCTACCTAGATAATCCAGGATAATCTCTGCTTTTCAAGATTTAACCTTAATCACACCTGCAAAGTCCCTTTTGCTAAGTAGATTAACATATTCACAATTTATCTAGAGAGGCATAATTCCCCTGCTGCAGTTTGTTTATGGGAATATAAATAATTTCACATTTATCACATATTGTGAATATAAATAATTCACAATATAAATAATTTCACATATAAATATAAATGTTTTTCATAGGGAGTGAAATGTAAGTGAGGAGAGATGAAGTAGCCATATCATAAAGGATGACTTTTAGGTTTTAACAAAAGACTTCTGAAGTTACCCTGATGGTGCTAGGGTGCTATGCCATTCCTTTTAGCATGGGGCATATTGAACCTATAATGAAGTTTAACTGTTGAAATAAATAGCACTATGCCCAACAACCCTTCACATTTTTTCTATGAGAAATTAATGATATTTTTTAAATTTACTATTTGACTCAGTATACTTGGGGTACATATTACATTGCCATGTTGGGTATCGTTAATGTTCCTTTTCACCACATTCTTTTCTACCTTCTCCCCTACTTGTTTTTTCTGGAGCCCATTTAGGGCCTATGACTTGTTAGGTAAAAAAGTTCAGGAAGGCTTTGGCTAGGCAAAGTTGCCTCAAATTTTGGGAACTGGAACTTGGTAGCAGCAAGGGGTACTTAGGAGGACAAAGATATGCCTGTTCCTTGAAACAACAGCACATTGAATTCATGCTTCTTGGAGCTGACATAGCCAGAGTGAGGAGGTGGATGGCCTCTTCATATATTCAACCCGGGAGCAACACCCAGTTTTCTCTGGGTCCCTAAGGAACAGATCTAGGCAGTCTGTTGAAAGAATTGACACTGTTTTCCTGTACCTTTAATGTAAGAGTGGGAAGGTGACTGGTGTGCTTGTTCAAGAATGATTCCTAATGCAGAGGAGAGCTGGTGAATAGAAGAAGCCTTGCAAATTGAAAGATATTCCCGATGGAACAGGGAAATTGAGATTTATTTTTCAGTCAGTTCCAATTACATTGTTGTGTTGCAAGGGAAAGCAACTAAACAGGATGTTGGCTTGTAACACCACCAAGATGGAATCAGCTCCAAAGGAGATGGCGTCAGAGCAGTGATCAGTGCCTGAACGCCGAGCTTCTACAGAGTGAGTCACTTGTGTGCAGATGTCTTGACACAGGTAGAATCAAGGCGCCCACACTATATCTGATCACAGAACTGTTAATGCAGAATAGCTAATTGGTTTTCATCCTCATGGGATTGCAGCCTGGGGAGAAAAGAGAGGGGATGTGTTTTTAAAGGTCATCTCTACTACTTATGAGAAAACACATCTCATGCATCTATCCATGAGACAGCATATCATGAATACGCACTGAGAACATTTATGGGAAAACTGCAAGTTGTTTTCAATTGTGAATTGATTTATCGTTATTATTTTTTAAATTTTTTTATGGAAGAGTTTAGCATCCTGAATACTTGTTTCTTCTGTGTTATAGATGATAATATCTAACACCCATGGTGGTTCTATGGGAAGAAGAGCTTTCTATTTCCCACTTCAGATGTTAAGGAGGTGACACAATTTTTCAGAAAAGGCACACAACTTCAAGTGTGACTGCTTTCCTAACTTGCAAGTAGAGTTGATACAGGAAATGATTTCTTCTATGTAAACTTGGAAAGAGTCTTTTGAGTTAGTGGTGGTGATATTCATACCAAACCATAGAACAGGAGGGATTTGAAGCGAATCGATCTTTGTTTAGATGAACTAGGAGAGCCCACAAGGATGAAGCTGCTTGTGGGAGGTCATGCCCTAGGTCAGTGGCACTGCCAGGCCTGGAGCCGTTGTCACCTGACTCATAGTCACTGTCTTTCTAGCCCAGCACAGCTGCCTGTCGAGTTTAAGAGTCTATGACTCATAGTCCAAATCTATGGTGGTAGATTTTACTTTGATTCTAAAAAAACAGACCACTTTTAGAAGTGCTTACATTATTGCATTACTTTTTACATTATCCAGTTCTTCAAGTGCAGTTTTATTTCTAGAACTAAAATGAGAGTAACCAGAGGAACAATTTTTTCATTATTATCACAATTATTTATTGAACACTTGTTGGGTGGCAAGCTTTCTTGTAGAGGGTGAGAGTATAGTTATGAGAAAATAAAACATGATAAAGAGACAAGAGAGTCCTTTGAATGGTGTGGAGTACTGGTTGCTACTTTACATGAGGAAGTTGTCTAAAGGAGGTAATATTTGAGCAGAAATCTCAAACAGCTGAGGGTAGCTGGAGCTAAGTGATCCAAAGGGGCATGAGAAAAGAGGTTGTCAGGCAGTAACAGAGACCCTGATAGGGTCATATAGGCCGTTATAAAGCCTTTGGTGTTTACTCTGGGTGAAATGGGGAACAATTGAAGTTATGTGATCAGACTTGGGTTAAGGATCACTCTGGATTCTTTGTGGAGAATAGAATGTGGGCTACAGATAATCCAAACTGGAAATGATGCTTGGTAGGTGTGGGGCAGATGCTAAGAAGTAGTGGGTTTCTGGATATATTTCAACGATGGCATCAACAAGTTTTTGGACAAGTTAGATATAAAATATGAGAGTAAAAGTAAAATCAAGAATGACTGCTAGGTTTTTCACCTGAGGAATGATAATAATGGACATGGAGATGTTAGCAGGACAGCAAGAGAATTAGTTATGTTTTTTTTTTTTTTTGAGGGGAAAGGGAAAAACAATATCGAGAATCTGGGTTTGATTATGATAAATCTGTGCTGTCTGTTAGACTTCCAAGTAGTGGTTGAATGAACAGGTATATATTTGAGTATGGGGTTTGAGGGTAAAGTCTTGGCTTGAAAGGGATTTAGGAGTCAATAGATATAAATTTAAAATCTTAAGATTGAATGACATGATGCAGGGGTGTCCAACCTGCAGCCCGTGGGCCACATGTGCTCCAGGATAACTGTGAATGCAGTCTAACACAAAATTGTAAATTTACTTAAAACATTAAGAGATTTTTTTTTGTGATTACATGTTACAGTATATTTAATGTGTGGCCCAAGACAGCTCTTCTTCTTCCAGTGTGGCACAGAGATGCCAAAAGTTTGGATACCCCTGAATGAATTAAGCCCTGGGGCCAATATTTTGATGTCTTAGAGAAACACAGGGGAACCATTTAGGGATGTCATGAACAGGAACCAGAAGAGAATCAAGTGATGGTGCTGTGCAGAAATAAAATGAAAAATCAGCTTCAAGAGTGAGTGAATGAGCAAGTTATCTACACTGCTGGATCAAATGCCATGGGGACAAAAAACAGACCCCTGGATTTAGATCTTTGGTGGGAGATACATTGACAAAAACAGCTCTCACCACTCTTCTGAGCTTTTGGCTCACATTTGCTTTACTTTCCTTCTGTCCAGGTGGAACCCACACTAAACAATGGTTAAATGTGAGGGCCCTGGTGTTGCACTGCCTGGAGGGAAATATTGCCCACATTTTACGGTTAATGGAAGGAACGAATGAGATGGGCACTCAGCACAGTAACTGTCACATAGAAAATGACCAAGAAATGTTAGCTCTAATGATCAAGAATAAAAAGCAGTTGGTAAAATTAAAAAAAAAAATAAGGCCACCTTATGGTTTGTTCTTATCCTGAAAATCATATAACTCTTCCCTAGAGTTGACCCTGAATTGGCTATTGTGTTTTATATCTGTTTGTGTGTGTGTGTTTTCTCATTATGACACCAATTAACCACATTGTAACCTAGTTACTTCCACATAGCTCTCCCCTTTACATTGTGAACTTCCGGAGAAGTCACGTCATGCTCATATCTCACAACTTAACACCAGGCTTGACCCTTCCGGCATTTCAGGCTTGAGATGAAAATGACATGAATGCACTAGTGGTTGATGAGGGTGTCATCTGTAGGGTCAGTGTAGTAATGCTGGGAAAGATGATTAATTACTGACATTTCTTATGCATTGATTTTAATTTCTGAAATAATTCTTCAGTATCTTTTAAATCAACCATTCCCTTCTCCTATAGATTATTTTACAAATAAACCCTGGTGATGTTCCCACCTCTCTAAGGGGTCCAGGATAGATGACCTTGGAGGTTAGTGGTCTTGCCCCATGGTGGGTATTTCTATGGAGAATATATTTTTCTTTTTTTGTACCTGGAACTTAAAAGAGACCCTCATTTTGAATTATTCCCATTCATAGTTCCAGAAGCTCAGATAATGATACCTTTAATAGTTTTGGAAGTACCTTTATGAATTAGAAAAAAAAGGAGGAGTTGATATTTATTTCCTTTCTCTTCTTTAAAATATATGAATAAAGGCAACTGTGAAATATAGCAAAACTGTGTTTATTGGGTTCTTAAAGCAGGTTTCAAAATCTAAACCCATACTAGGACAGGAGGTGTACATTAAGGCCCTACTCCCACAATGAGTGCTGTATTTTAAGAGCAGTGCCTGTGCAGAATGAGATACCGTGAGCCCACATCTGCTCCAATTCCGGTGCCTTCATTTAACCAGCTCAAAAAACTGCAACAGCTGTTCCTTGCCTTTCTCACATAGATGTCATCTAGGTGGTAAAAGTAATACCTTTAGCGCCTGAGCTTGCTTCGTGAGAATAAGTTTCTAGTGAAGACGCTGTATTCACTCTTCCCACTGGCCTGTTCTTTCTCTAAACACCTTGAAGCCTGTGGCACAACCACAGTCCGTTGGCTCACAAGCGTGTTTTCCCGAGTCAGGACAAGAGTCAAAACCAACTGAGAAAAGCCATGGGCTGTAGAAGTCACATCCTATTGTTGATAGTGCTATAATTTTAATATATTATTGAGTCCCTAGAATATGCTTAGAATGTCATGGTGTTCCCTTTTCTGTTTGTGCAATTACACAATAAGCGAAACATCAGAGGAAATGGGATTGGGAGGGGCCCAGTTTTAGCACTTCATGTCATAAATCAAACAGGTGCAGAGAAGTGCCTGACTTGTACAGGATCCTACCAATCAATACAAAACAGGTATTATCAATAGTCTTGAGTGGAGAGCAGCAAGTGTGTGTGTGTGTACCTGCTTGTTTATTGCCACATATAAACACCAAGACAAAATATCTCCAGTCCGGGCCAATAAGCCCCTTGTTTGGCTTCTCAGTCCTTTTGTGCTTCTGCAGAAACACAAGCCTTTCCTTTAAATTGGAATTAATTTGGGGTAAACTGTTATACACTAAACACACCAGGGCAATTCCTTGTACCCTCATACCTTATCCTCTTACCTCACAATGCTGTCATTTACTTAGTCCATACTCTCTCTTCTTGCCTCATCTTGCCTCTCCCATGGGCTCTATTATTTTCCAACTTTTTTCTCCTTTATTAGTGTTTTCTACCAGTAGTGCCACTAATCACTATCTTCCTGTCACTCCCATCTTCACCCTTTACGTTGGACTTGCCTTCGGCCCCATTTGACCTGAGTTACACATTTCTTCTGGAATATGTTACATTCTGTACTGTGTCATAGTCTTGTTGAGCTCTATGCATGCTGCTTCTCTGACTAGAGTGGAAACTTGTGAAGGGTGTTGTGTGTGCTTCCATTTCTGGGTTTTCTACTGTATCTAACACATTAGTACTTGGTAGTGGCTGGGCACTCAGTGGATGTTTGCTGAACAAACAAAGACAGATAGGAGAAAAAAATCAACCTGTCAACATTCTTGAAAACAATTCAGTGAATGGAGCTACCAGACTGCCAAGCCATGGTAATTTTGCCATCTTTACTTCCCACTTGCTGTTCTAAATAAAAGCAAAGTAAAACCACAGGTTTTCTGAAGGTCACAAATGAATGAAATAATTTAAAGGACAATGGGTTACATCAGTTCTGTTTGCTTAACTTTCTGTCTGCTGGAGGCACGTGCGTGGCTCCTCTTTTCTCAGAGCAGCAAGTGCTTTTGCTCCAGTCTGAGATCCTGGGGGATGAGGGGTATTGCTGAGAAAACAAAGGTCTCAGCTTTTTGTCTCAAGGGGGAGACAAGATGGTATGATAGAGATTAGGGATTCTGCAATAGTAAATGCTCCGCTTCTGCCTCTGTCTAGCTCTGTGGCCTTCAATTTGTCCCTGCCTTGGTCTCCCCAGGTGGAACATGACACAGCTGAAGT
This sequence comes from Anoura caudifer, assembly GCA_004027475.1. NCBI lineage: Eukaryota > Metazoa > Chordata > Mammalia > Chiroptera > Phyllostomidae > Anoura > Anoura caudifer. Next base: position 3,210 of record PVKU01000091.1, on the reverse strand, counting down.
AGTCGATTGTCGGTGTCTCTTCCAGCCACGGTGCGCTAGCCTGGAACTCCAGCTTGGGGTTGTGGAGTAATTCTTTCCAATGACATATGGCCCAACCTTCAGATTGTAATTGGGCCACCATCATGATCACAAGTACCTGATTATTCACACATTTTGGAATATATGAATTGCATAAAGCTGTTCAATGATGGTGAAAATTGAGTCCTAAATATTCTATCAGATGTATATGTGATGTATCCTATTTAGGATCTCACTAGAGTGTAAAATGATATGTGAAATATGCACCAAGCAAGGAAGACTTAGAACATTATGAAAAGGGAGTAATAGAATTTGATTTTTATGAGTTAGGAGTGATGGTATAATAAGAGGCCCAGTTATGTAGAGCCTGGAGCTGGGTATGGACTTCTGCACGTAGTAAGGAAAACCAATGAGGATGTGCTGTTTTCACTCTTGTATGTCTATCTTCCCAGAGTCAATAGTTCACTCCAAACTCACAAAGTTTTCTCTTAACCCGAGTCAGTCTGACTCCTCACCCACACCAGCTCCATTCATATTTATGCACATTTTGTTATTTTCTTACCATGCCAGTGCCACAAAGAGAAACAGAGAAAAAGGTACCCAGAATCCCTTAATCTCTCATTAGAGGAAATAAAAACACCTCATATAACCTCACTGCAGAAAAAATGTGAACATAACACTATTCCCAAAACCACTTTCTCCTTCGAACGCCAACTGTCCACACAGCAACTCTCCTGACCTCCTACTTGCAGCACCTCCTGCCTGCTGGGCTGCCATGTGGGTGGACATGGCCGTTCACCTGGCAAAGCAGAGAGAGCCCTGGTCTCACCCTGGTGTTTCAGACCTAGACTTTTGGTTTAGCACTCGGCAGCTCTGTGAGTACTGTGAGGGTATTTAAACATTCTGGTCCCTAATTTCCTCATCAAGAAGAAAGGATAAATTATATTTCCTTTTTGACATGGTGAGAATTATGAGAGACAATGCATAGAGAGCATCCAAGCCAGAATCTCCTGCAGATGGCCTGGGTCTCTGTTGGTTCACCTGGTTTTCTTTTGCATTATGCTGCTCTTGTGGGGTTTTCCACTGCCCTGATAAGGAGGGGAAGGGCCTGCAGTCATCCCTCAAGATTCCCATCCCATTTAACGGGGCCTCACATCACTCCTCAGCAATCTCTGCCTTGCTGAGATGTAGATTTTCTTATGTGTTTCTCATGTTTCTCTTGCTTCATAGTCTCCTACATAATGTGGTGTAGGATTCAGAGGACCTGGACTGCAGCCCTAACCCTCAAATGAACCTGCTTTTTGACCTGTGCCAAATCCTTTCCTTGTACATATTTAAATGACAGTCCTACCTCTTAGGTCACTCTGGAGGTACATAAATTGTTCGGGTTCATTCACTTATGCTTCAGTGCACTGGATTTTGAAGGACTGAGAGCCATTCTCTTCTGTGTCTCCTTCCTTTCCTTAGATTCAAAGTTTTTATGTTCCCAGTTACCCCTGAAATAGTCACCAGCTAACATTTCTAAGCCTGGGTGATCTAGAGTCCCTTAAGGACTAGTTGTCCTTCTTGTTAATAATAATTCAACACTTTCACTTGGTATCTTAGAGTTTGCAAAGTATTTTTATTTATTTGTTAGTATTGCAGTCCCACAATAACTCCTGAAAATGAGAAGTCTTATCCACATTTTAGAGATGAGAAAGCAGGCTGAGAGATGAAGCGATTTATTTGCTCTGAAGTCCTGTGGTGCTAGATTTTAAGCAACATTCTTCTCCTCCCACACCACTGTACTGGCCTTTGTTCTGAGTGTGAATGGGATTCCCAACCCAAGATAAGAAGGCTGTGTGCTCATTAGTCCCTAAAAAAAAAAAAAAAAAAAAAAATCTGCCTTTTCCGGAAAGAGAAAGAAATGAAACTTTTAAGCATTTCATTAAGTCTATATGTCCTATACTCCCTTCCTTTGCTAATATATTCCTAACCTTAAATTCCTTGTTAATGTCAAAGAACGTTTTGCTCCAGTGTTCAAATCCACTGTCCCATTGGGTTCTGCAGAGCTTGGTCACAGACATTTCTTGATCATGGTCAGAAGAGAGGTCCACTTGATACTTGAATGCACATCATCTTGGATATTATCATCAGTGGCAGTCATTGTAAGAAAGCACCATTGTTTTAATAAGCACCCTTGATTTTTCCTTCCTGTCTCTAATGGAATGCTATCCCTTGCTTAGTAATCCATTGAGCTTGTCAGCACATGCCCTGTCATTATTCAAAAATGTAAGTGAAGATCGTAGTGTAGAAAGAGCACTGGACATTTTAGTCAGAAGAGCAGATTCCAAACCCTCATCTTCCACTAATTATTTGACTTTAGAAAATCACTTCACTTCTCTGAGTTCTAGTCCATCTTTTATAAAGTATTGAACTAAGCCATTTCTAAAGTTCTTTTCCACTCTAATGTTTGGTAAATTCTCCAGCATGTTCTTCTCCTTTGTAATTTAATGAAATACTATCCTTCATATTTTTTTCGCAAGCAAATGCTTGCTGCATACAAAATTAGGAGGCTTTACTCATTCCACAGCTATTTATTGAGTACTGACTAGGTGAAATATATTTAAAATGCAGTGGGAGTTTGGAGGAGGGAGATATCCAGAAGTGGAAACTGCATGAGCCCAGATGTGGCAGTTTGAAAGTGCAGGCTCAGATGAAATTAGGGCATCACCTGGAATCTATAGGACATGGAAGAGAGCATTATAGATATGGTTGCAAGGAAGGGTGATTCAGCCTGAGTTTGGAGGATGTCCGTGTACTCTTCACACAACACACACACACCTTTTCAGGGTCTCCGGACTGATGCAGTTTTTACTTTAGCACCCAAATAAACTGTCCAGATGGAGTAGATTTTATACACTTCAGAAGGAACTTCTTTAAAAAGTGCTCTCGTCTCTTTGATCAGTATGGGTATTGTTTGGGGTTGTAAGAGTTGACCTCCTCTGTTGGCTGTGACTTCCTGTAGGATAGCATTTTTCATACATTCTTTCTTGAATTTCCAACAGCACGGTTTCACCATAGCTGGTGCCCAGTAGCAAATGCTGGTTGCACTGAGTTGCTGCCTGCTTACATTCCTAGGAAGGAAGGAAGGAAGGAAGGAAGGAAGGAAGGAAGGAAGGAAGGAAGGAAGGAAGGAAGGAAGGAAGGAAG